>OY728125.1:200724609-201365323 GCA_963277665.1 Viscum album | reverse complement strand
ATCTTCTGAGAAAACATCCTCTCATTCCATCCATATCATCCTATTTGAAACTAAGTGGAAGATGTTGCCCCGCGGATGTCGCTGGACCGGGCCAACACGCTGCGGTCACGCTGCGGTCACGCCGCGGTCACGCCGCGGTCACGCCGCGGTCACGCCGTGATTTGGCCCTGCTCCAGGACGACACCCTACGGCAGTTACTCCTCCTTAGAGAAACATTGAATGGTTAGCCCTATAATTTTTCGTATTTCCTCATTCCTAAACTATATCTCCTCTCAGCGCTGCCTCTCATCCATCTTTCCACAAAACGTGCATAGCAGGTGGTACAAAATCTCAATTCAACTGAAAACATTGGTTTGGAATTGTCTGGCATATTTTATTCCTCTAGGTATTCCTACACATTTCTAGATCTCCAAACCTCACCGAATTAGGTATACCAGGGGTCAATCCAATCCTCTATTCATCACAGATTAGCATTCATTTCTTTAAATCTTCTGAGAAAACATCCTCTCATGCCATCCATATCATCCTATTTGAAACTAAGTGGAAGATGTTGCCCCGCGGATGTCGCTGGACCGGGCCAACACGTTGCGGTCACGCTGCGGTCACGCTGCGGTCACGTCGCAGTCACGCCGCGGTCACGCCGCGGTCATGCCGCGGTCACGCCGTGATTTGGCCCTGCTCCAGGACGACACCCTGCGGCGGTTACTTCTCCTTAGAGAAACATTGAATGGTTAGCTCTATAATTTTTCGTATTTCCTCATTCCTAAACTATATCTCCTCTCAGCGCTGTCTCTCATCCATCTTTCCACAAAACGTGCATAGCAGGTGGTACAAAGGCTCAATTCAACTGAAAACATTGGTTTGGAATTGTTTGACATATTTTATTCCTCTAGGTATTCCTACACATTTCTAGATCTCCAAACCTCATCGAATTAGGTATATCAGGGGTCATCCAATCCTCTAGTCATCACAGATTAGCATTCATTTCTTTAAATCTTCTGAGAAAACATCCTCTCATGCCATCCATATCATCCTATTTGAAACTAAGTGGAAGATGTTGCCCCTTGGATGTCGCTGGACCGGGCCAACACGTTGTGGTCACGCTGCGGTCACGCTGGGGTCACGCTGCGGTCACGCCGCGGTCACGCCGTGATTTGGCCCTGCTCCAGGACGACACCCTGCGGCGGTTACTCCTCCTCAGAGAAACATTCAGGGGGCGGGTTGTCCGACATGGGGGAGGGCTGTCCGGTAGGGGGGAGGGCTGTCCCGCAGGGGGGGAGGGCTGTCCAGCATGGGGGGAGGGCTGTCCAGTAGGGGGAGGTCTGTCTAGCAGGGGGGAAGGGTGTCCAGGCAGGGGGGAAGGGTGTCCAGGTAGGGGGAGGGGCTGTCCAGCAGGGGGGAGGGGTGTCCAGGTAGGGGGAGGGGCTATCCAGCAGGGGGGAGGGCTGTCCAGGCAGGGGGAGGGGTGTCCAGGTAGGGGGAGGGGTTGTCCAGCAGAGGGGGAGGGGTTGTCCTTGAGGAATGTCTAGCTGAGAACGATGATGAATAGGTGTAACAACAGGTAGAGTAAAATGTGGCAGCCCTATTAGTATATGTCATGTGTAACCTATAGGGTGAGGTCTGTAATGATGCTCCTAGACATGGTTAATTTTAGAGGCTGTCCAACCAAGATCATCTCTTGTGAGGTCCAATCAGTCTCCTCTTTCCCAACCACCTCCACATGCACGGACATCCCCCCCACCTGCATAGCATCATCTCCAACTAACTCCCTCAAAGGAAAAGCCTCAAACCTATTGTTTAGAGCAACATCAATCATATCTGGCCTCTAGATACTGTTGGCATGCCCACTGCCCTTACTCCATGCCACTATAACGCCTCCGAGGTACTGCTTCAGGGGGGCTCTCCTTATGCCCAGGCCTAGCCATGCCTCCCTGATCAGCAGTCATCCCCTACTCCTTTTCCCCCTCCCTTTTAGCTCACTGCTTCCATCCTGCTCACTGCTGCCAACCAGATCCACCGCTTCATCCGATCTCACCACCTCAGCATCAGCAGCTTCCGTTCCACAAAAATTCCCAGTCGAAATCATACTCAAACCACCTGCATCCACCACTTCACCCTCTAAATAACTCCCAACCTTCAAGTCTGTTTTTAGCCTCTCAAAAAATGCAGCAACCATTGGCTGAGTGGGCAGTGTCCAGGGCACTCCCGTGGCCCCCTGCACCTCCACCATTTTCTGGCTGCTCTCATTAGACTTTGCACGATCCAGACTCACGTTACTCCTATCATTGACACCATAACTGAAAGCCTGATCACAGTATTAGGAGGGGTCGCCCCTCCATCCTGGAAGTCCAAAAACCCAGCGTCCCATCACGATATTGATGATTCTGTAAAACGTTTCCTCTCTACCATTGAACGCTCGATGCAAATCATTCTGATCAACAGTTCAAAGGAAATAGAAGACAAGTACATAGATTTGTTTTCTGTTCTCACAGCTAAGATGGTCGTGCCCGTCGGTGCCCTCGTCCACGAAGGAGGCCATGATGAAGGAGCGGACGAGGAAATGATGGGGTGGCTGGACCAAAATAGCTCAGTACGAGCTTTGCACGGTCCAAAAAATGTTTGTGTAGGTTCTTTGTAACTCGCATTGGGCCTAGAGTAGATTCAGGGCCGAGGTTAATCGAATTGATATAATGAATTAATTTAATTTTAGAATTAAATTAAATTAATTAAAATATTAATTTGTGTTTTAACAAATAATAATTTTAATACCCATGGGAAAATTAATTCAATTCAAGTATTAAATTAAATTATTTAATAATTTATTTTTTGGTATTACAATTAAATTAACCTATAGGGGGCTGATGCAGCTAGGGGTTGGGGGCTGGTGCAGGTGGGCTGCGGGGGGGGGGTGGGGGTGCAGGGGAGGGTGGGGGAGACTGGTGCAGCTGGGCTGGGGGTGGACTAGTGCAGCTGGGGGCTGGGGGGGCTGGTGAAGGTGGGCTGCGGGGGGGGGGGGGGGGCTGGTGCAGGTGGGCTGGGGGGTTGCAGGGGGGACTGGCAGGGGGACTAGTAGGGGGGTGTGGCAGGGGGCAGGGGGGGACTGGCAGGGGGCAGGGGGGTGGGCTGGCAGGGGGACAAGCAGGGGGGTGGCAGGGGGCAGGGGGGGCTGGCAGTGGGGTGGCAGGGGGGGACTAGCAGGGGCAGGGGGGGGACTAGCAGGGGGCAGGGGGGGGGGGGGCTGGCAGGGGGACAAGCAGGTGAGTGGCAGGGGGCAGGGGGGGTGTCCAGACAGGGGGGGTGTCCAGACATGGGGGAGGGGACTGGTATTCTACACATACCCATATCATCCCTATTTGAAACTAAGTGGAAGATGTTGCCCCGCGGATGTCGCTGGACCGGGCCAACACGTTGTGGTCACGCTGCGGTCACGCCGCAGTCACGCCGTGATTTGGCCCTTCTCCAGGACGACACCCTGCGGCGGTTACTCCTCCTTAGAGAAACATTGAATGGTTAGCTCTAATTTTTCATATTTCCTCATTCCTAAACTATATCTCCTCTCAGCGCTGCCTCTCATCCATCTTTCCACAAAACGTGCATAGCAGGTGGTACAAAGGCTCAATTCAACTGAAAACATTGGTTTGGAATTGTTTAACATATTTTATTGTACATCTATCACATAATATTTGTTCGGTAATTCTTCTTTTTACTCATCCTCTTCACATGTTTTCCGAACCAGATCATCCTCATCCTCTGCACATGTCGTCTGAACCGGATCAGCCTGTTGTGATAGAAATTCAATGTCTGCTTTTGACTGAATTTCACACCAAACCAAGAGATAATAAATGATTCAAACAATCAGACAAATGGTTTAGGTTCTTTTTCCTCTGCTCACTACACCTATGACTCTAAAACTCTAGATTCCACTGGCACTGCTATAAAAACCAGAAAACTCTCCACTAATCTAAACGTCATTCATACCACTGGTTGTCCTATAAAAAGTAGGAATCCTCATATTAGAGTAAAGTCTCTTTATGCTAAGGCACAAACAAAACACACTAACAATGATAAACAAGGTACCTTGACACTGGAACCTATAAAACATACAAAAGGAAGCACAACCTCTGAACAAGACCCCCACGCTAATGCAGGCACATTTTGAACCCATCGGGCAGAGGCCCCTTCCATTAGATCTGGACGCTATCAAGATGCAGAATATAGATGATTCAAAGGACCCAGGTACACCTACTCTTCATTCTATTAATTTAACTTTTGTTGGTGCTAAATCTGTAGATAATATGAACTATTATGAACAGCATGTATCCCTGTTATCTAACCAAAATACCATTTCGTTGATGCTATAAATACCATTTCGTTGATGCTATATAACATGAACATTACAAACTCAATTAAGAATGATTCATGAAATGAACCAATAAAGAAGAACTCTGGCAGGGGGACAAGCAGGGGGCAGGGTGGGGGGGGGGGGCTGCAGGGGGCGAGGGGGGGGGGGGGGCTGGCAGGGGGACAAGCAGGGGGCAGGGGGGCTGGCAGGGGACAAGCAGGGGGCCAGGGGGTGGGGGCTGGCAGGGGGGTCAAGCAGGGGGCAGGGGGGGGGGGCTGGCAGGGGCAGGGGGGGGATGGTAGGGAGACAAGTAGGGGGGTGGCAGGGGGGGACTAGCAGGGGCAGGGGGGACCAGCAGGGGGCAGGGGGGACTAGCAGGGGGGTGGCAAGGGGGGACAAGCAGGGGGGAGGGGTTTCCAGGCTGGGGGGAGGGGTGTCCAGGCAGGGGGAAGGGTGTCCAGGCAGGGGGGACTGGTAGAGGGCAGGGGGGCTGCGGGGGGACTAGCAGGGGCAGGGGGGGGGGGGCTGGCAGGGGGACAAGAAGGGGGCAGGGGGGGGGATGGCAGGGGGGCAGGGGGGGGGGGGGGGGCTGGCAGGGGGACGAGGGGGGGGGGCTGGCAGGGGGACGGGGGGGGGGGGGGGGGGCTTGCGGGGGGCAGGGGTGCTGGCAGGGGGACAGGGGGGGGGGCTGGCAGGGGGGGGGGCTAGCAGGGGTAGGGGGGGAGGGACTAGCAAGGGGAGGGGGGGAGGGTACTAGCAGGGGGCAGGGGGGAGGGGTGTCCAGGCTGGCGGGAGGGGTAGGGGGCGAGGGGGGGGGGGGGGGGGCTGGCGGTGGGGACTAGCAGGGGGCAGTGGGGGGGGGGGGCTGGCAGGGGGCAGGGGGGGCTGGCAGGGGGGGGGGGCTGGCAGGGGGACAAGTAGGGGGCAGGGGGGGACTGGCAGGGGGCGGGGGCTGGCAGGGGAAACAAGCGGGGGGGGGGGGGGGGCTGGCAGGGGGACAAGCAGGGGGCAGGGGGGGATGGCAGGAGGACGGGGGGGGGGGGGGGCTGGTAGGTGGGGGGGGCTAGCAGGGGCAGGGGGGGCTAGCAGGGGGCAGGGGGGAGGGGACTAGCAGGGGGTGTCCAGGCAGGGGGGACTGGTAGGGGGCAGGGGGGGCTGGCGGGGGGGGGGACTAGTAGGGGGCAGGGGGGCTGGCAGGGGGCAGGGGGGGGGGCTAGCAGGGGGCAGGGTGGGGGGAGGGGACTAGCAGGGGGCCGGGGGGAGGGGTGTCCAGGCCGGCGGAGGGGTAGGGGGTAGGGGGGGCTGGCGGGGGGGGGACTAGCAGGGGGCAGGGGGGGCTGGCAGGGGGACAAGCAGGGGGGTGGCAGGGGGGGGCTGGCAGGGGGCGGGGGCTAGCAGGGGAACAAGCGGGGGGGGGGGTGCTGGCAGGGGGACAAGCAGGGGGCAGGGGGGGCTGGCAGGGGGACAAGCAGGGGGCAGGGGGGGCTGGCAGGGGGACAAGCAGGGGGGGATGGCAGGGGGTGCTGGCAGGGGGACAAGCAGGGATAGGGGGTGGCAGGGGGGGACTGACAGGGGGTGGCAGGGGGGGGTGTCTAGGGGGTATTTTTTTTATTGATTTGGACACCCTATAGCCACGGTTTTTAAACCGTGGCTATTGGTTTATTGCCACGGTTTTTAACCGTGGCTATAGACATAATGCCACGGTTTAAAACCGTGGCAATGTATTCTGTCCGGCCTTTAGTATAGCCACGGTTTTTAAACCGTGGATATTGGTTTATTGCCACGGTTTTTAACCGTGGCTATAGACATAATTCCATGGTTTAAAACCATGGCAATGTATTCTGTCCGGCCTTTAGTATAGCCACGGTTTCAACCGTGGCTATAGGTATACAGCCACTGTTTCAACCGTGGCTATATGCCTAAAGCCACAGTTGAAACCGTGGCTATAGATTTAAAGCCACGGTTTGGAACCGTGGCTATAGGTCTAGGCCTATAGCCACGCCAAAACTTAGCCAGGGTTCGAGGAACCGTGGCTATTACCTATAGCCACGGTTTCAAGGCCTATAGCCACGGTTTAGAACCGTGGCTATAGCCCGAATTTCCAGTAGTGTTTCTTCCTCAACAATAACTTCTTCTCTATGAGGTACTTCAGCCTCTTCTTTAGATTCTTATGAATACTCACCAAGTTCATCTATTTCCAAACCAGTATCAGAAATGTCTTTCGGCCATGATGGATAATCCACAGGATTAAACTTCTTATAAACCGTATCATTGTCTTCCACACACTACTTTTTTCATAGGGTTCCAGTTTATCTTCGATCTCCTGATAGTGGATTTAGAAAGACAGTACTCACAGTCTATAATCACTTCTTTATTAGGTTCCAACCACACCTTTTGTAACAATCATGGCTGATATCAGCAGAAAGTAGAACAGAGAGGTGTACTTGGATGTAACCTTGATTAACTGACATATATGGTGAATGATGTACTTTCACAGGTTAATCATGTGTCCATTCTTCATAAGATTAATCAAGAACACATCTTTATACTTTAACACAACAAAATCGCAATTTCTTGGACTAACCAGATTTTGAACAAACTTAAATAGCAGTCTTGTTTCTCCATCAAGTTCAGCTATGATGGCCATTCTCTTGGTTCCATTTCCGGTTAGGGTTTTAAGAACATCTTCAATATCAAAGAAATCAGTTGAAGGAGGAGGTTTTCTCTGATAATCCTCACATATACCTTTATGAGGTATCCTAAGCCATGAATCCCATAACCTTGATGAGAAGTAGCATGTTTGGCCATTAATCCAGCTCCTCACAACATGACTTTCACCAGAATCAAACGGTAACTCCACATACTTGTAGAACTAAGCTACTAGCCTGGGATAGATCGGTATATTCTCCCTTGAGAACTATTCTAACCAGCCTTGTACTTTTAAAACTTTCAAGACTAGATATTTTCTAGAAAAAAGCCATTCGGGGCAAATTTCTTTCTCACGAACAACACTTTGATTTACCAGATTCAGATTTAATGGTTCATTGGGTGTCTTCTTAGGAGCAATTTTCTTCTTCTTCGGGCGGCCCTTCTCAGGTGTGGATGACGACGGATGTTTCATTCTTGTCACCTAATGAGGGTTCGAGAGAGAGAGAGAGAGATAAGGAGTTACAAGGTTGAAAGGGTTCGAAATGAGAGAAATTTTGAGTGGAGAACCGAGTCAATCTTTTTGTTTTATCATTTGGGAATGCCAATCGTCACAAAAATAAAAACACCAGAAAGTAAAAGAGGTGAAATAAAAATTACCATGATACAGGTTTAAAGAAAATCATAAATAATTGTCACGGTGAGACAGTTAGTGAATGTCACAGTGCGCATTATGGTGAGACAGTAAGTGTCAGACCATAAGTTCAAAGTGCTAATGGTGAGTCTGTAAACATGAGAGACAATAAATGAGAAACCGTAATCATGAAACAATAAAGTAAAACATAGTAAAAATGTTGAACAGTAGGATATGTAAGATGTCTATTTGAGATTTATCATGACAAGATCATGTATAACGTAGTATATTTTCTTAGAATTTAATGGTTTAGTGAATATATCAGCAAGTTGATATTCAGTACAAATTAATTCCAAGGTGATATCACCTTTTTGATAATGATCTCTCAAAAAGTGATGTCTTACATCAATATGTTTTGTCCTAGAATGTGAAACATAATTTTTTGATATGTTAATAACACTGGTGTTGTCACAATTTATTGGTACATGTTTGAATTGATATCCATAATCTAGTAATGTGTGTTTCATCCACAAAATTTGTGCACAAAAACTGCCAGCAACTATGTATTCATCTTCTGAAGTAGATAAAGCAACATAATTTTGTTTCTTACTACACCATGATACTAGTGACTTGCCTAAAAGGTGACATGATCCAGAAGTGCTCTTTCAATCTGACTTACAACCACCAAAGTCAGCATCAGAATAACTAACTAGTTCAAATGAATGTCCTTTGGGATAGAACAATCATAGATTGTGTGTATGCTTAAGGTATTTGAAAATTCTATTTACATCATTTAAATGAGATTATTTTGGATTTTCTTGAAAACGAGAACAAATACACACACTAAACATAATGTCCAGATGACAAGCATTTAAGTAGAGTAAACTTCCAATAAATCGTCTATAATTTTTTGATCAACATATTTTCCATCTTCATCAAGATCCAAATTATAGGTGGTACTCATGGGAGTGTCAATACTTTTAGTGATATCCAATCCAAAATGTTTTAGAAGACATATAGTGTATTTACTTTTATTTAAAAAAAAATCCATCATTATTTTGAATGTTTTGAAATCCAAGAAAGAATTTTAGTTCTCCCATTAAACTAATTTCAATTTCTTTTTCCATCATTTTAGATAAATCAATACATAATGAATTTTTTGAAGATCAAAAATTAATATCATCTACATAGATTTGAACAACTAAAACATAATTAAAAATTCGTTTTATAAAGAGGGTAGGATCAACTATTCCTTTTGTAAAACCTTTAGAAATGAGAAAAGTACTCAATCTGTCATACCAAGTTCTTGGAGCTTGATTTAAAACATATAAATCTTTTGATATTTCAAAATATGATTGGGAAAATGAGGATTTGTAAATCCAGGGGGTTGTTAAGAAAAGAAATCCATAGCTATATACCCCTTTAAGAATGCACTCTTAACATCCATTTGATATAGTTTGAAATTCAGATGCATAACATAGGCACATAGGATTCTGATGGCTTCAAGTCTGGATACTGGAGAAAAGGTCTCCTCATAGTTAATTCCTTCTTCTTGAATATAGCCTAGTGCAACTAATCTAGCCTTGTTCCTAACTATATTTCTAGCTTTATCTACCTTATTTATAAACACCCATTTAGTGCCTATGATGAATGTGTCTTTGGGTCTTTCAACAAGTTTCCAAACATTGTTTCTTTTAAATTGATTAAGTTCTTCTTGCATAGAAATTACCCAAAATTCATCGTTCATGGAATCATCAATGTTTTTAGGTTCATGTTGTGACAAGAAGGCTTGATATTCAACTTGATTTCTAAGAGAAGCTATAGATTGTGTTCCTTTCTCTATGTATCCTACAACAGCATCTAAGGGATGGGTTTAAAGGGTTTTATCCTTTATGGAAAAAAGGTACTAGTGATTTTAGGTTCATCAATAGATTTAGGTTCATTATGACTCGATTGTAGAGAATTTCAAGAATTTAAAGTTTTCATAGATTCTTTCACAGAGTATTTTGAGGATTTTGAGTTTATGTTCATATTTGATACATCATCCTACAGATTTTCTAGGATAGTTCTAGGCTCATGTGGATCTGTTTCATAATGCTTGATATGAACCAATTATTCCACACATTTAGTTCTCTTATTGTAT
Source organism: Viscum album (assembly GCA_963277665.1). Lineage (NCBI taxonomy): Eukaryota > Viridiplantae > Streptophyta > Magnoliopsida > Santalales > Viscaceae > Viscum > Viscum album. Next base: position 201,355,558 of record OY728125.1, on the reverse strand, counting down.
ACTCTATCAGCCTTACTTAATATTGAGTAACCTAGGAAAATTCCTTCATCACTTTTGGATGAAAATTTGTCAAGATTATCCTTAGTGTTTAGAATAAAGACTTTTCAACCAAAAACTCCAATGTAATTAACATTAGGCTTCTAATTCTTCCAGATTTCATATGGGGTCTTTTTGAGAATTGGTCTAATCAAGACTCTATTGATTGTGTAGCATGGTGTATGAATAGCTTCAGCCCAAAAGTAAAAAAGGTATGTCATATTCACTAAGCATTGTTCTAGCAATTTCTTGCAGGGTTCTATTTCTTCTTTCTACAACACCATTCTGCTGAGGTGTTCTAGGGGCAGAGTAATTATGACTATAACCATTTTTTGAGAAAAATGATTCAAACTCTTGATTTTCAAACTCATGGGCATGATCACTTCTTAAAGATTTAATTTTAAGGCCACTCTTATTTTCTATAGACTTGTCATACTTAGAAAAATAAGAGTAGGCTTTACTTTTGTGATCCATGAAGAAGGTCTAGGTATATCTAGAAAAATCTTCTACCAGAACATAAATATAGTGCTTAAGATTTAAACTAGATACTCTAGATGGTCCAATCAAATCCATGTGAACCAATTTGAGAGGTTGAGAAGTAAAAACTTCTTTCTTTATTTTGAAATATATTTTGTTTTGTTTTCCCATTTGAAAAAGAATAAAGAGTTTGTCATGTGGAAACTCAAGTTTGGGTAAGTCTTTTACTAGGCCTTTTCAAGTTAGCTTTTTATGGGAGTGAACATTACAGTGTCCCAGTCTTCTATGCCAGAGCCAAGATTCATTATAAAATACACTTAAGCATTAAACATTTTGAGATGCTAAGGAATCTAAATTAACAGAATAAATGTTCTCATTCCTTGATGCAGAAAATACTAATTCATCTTTAGAATTAAAGACATTACAGGCATCATTTTCAAATTTAAAATGATATCCATCATCACATAATTGTGAGATAATAAGCATATTATATTTTAAGCCATTAACAAACAGTACTTTAGAAATTAAAATCGAATCAGTGTTACCAATCTGGCCTAATACAATGATCTTCCCTTTGCCATTGTCACCAAATGTGACATGTCCACCATCTACTTTTATCAGGTTCTTGAAGCATGAGTAGTTTCCTATCATGTGCCTTGAACATCCGATATTCAAGTACCATAGATTCTTGCAGGAGCTCATTAAGCAGCTTTCTTATAACATGATCAAGCAAAGATAGATTTTGGTACCCATACTTGTTTGGGTCCAGAAACATTAGTAATAAGTGCTTTAGGAACCCATATTTGTCTCATAGGTATCCTATAAGAATTCTGTAAAGTATTTGAAAAATAAACTATATTTGGTCCAAATAAACATGAAATAGTAGAATATGTATCATGACATGAGCTAGTTGAGATGTTTCTAAAATGTGGAACAAAACTATATGTCCTAGACTTGGAAACAAAATTTTTTCTACCAAGGTTTCTCTTTCCAGGTTGATAAACAACGCCAGTATTATATTTGGGGGTAATTTGTTTTCCTAGAATCTAGGTAAGGGTATTTTTCCCATTAGTAAACTTTTCTAGTTCACTTTTTAATTTTTCATCATACATTTTTAATTCATTGTTTTCTTTGAGCAGTTGAGCATTTTTCTCCTTTTCAGTAGTATGTTCAGATTTAACATTTACCATGAGATCATGATATTTCTTCAATGATTTATATTTATCTTTTAATTCATTACATGTCTCTTCAATCATGTTATAGTATTCAAACATTACTTCATTAGTCACATTTTCAAAGTCACTCTCCTCTTCAGAATAGTATGAATTATGTACAGAAGAGTTCAGTGTTACCTCAGATGTGTTTTTCATAAAACACATATTGGATTTGTTAGCCTGTTCACAATGTGATGTCTCTGAGTTGCTTGAAATATCCTCAGAGGCACTCAAGGTTTCCTTTATTTCCTTTTTTTTCTTCTTATTCTTGTCCTAATATTTCTTCTTATACATGAGATTTGGACAGTCATCCTTTATATGTCCTTTTCATTTACATCCATAGCATACAATTTCATCAGTTTTTTAACTTCCTTTCCTGTCCCTTTTCCAGTTTCATTTTAGATCATATTTGACCTTGAAGTTAGGCTTTCTGAAAAAGTTCTTCTTTTTGTAAAATCATTTGAATCTTCTGGCTAGTTGAGCCATCTCCTCATCACTACCAGTTGATGATTGTTCAGTGGTGGAGATTTCAATAGATGATTCCAGTTTCCCTTTGTCTTTGTGCTTTGAGAAGGTTGTCTTGAATGCTACAAATTTCCTCTTTGGTTCATCCTTCTCTTCTTTGTTGACTTTCAACTCTTCCTCATACATCATCATTTTCCAAATGAGTTCTTTTATAGGTATCTTGCTAATGTCGCACGATTCTATAATAGAGACAAAGGTTCCACTCCATATGTTAGGTAGACATCTAAATATTCTCATGATCTATTCTTTGGCAGTGCCATCTCTTCCTAGAGAAATAATTATTTTGAAAATCTCATTTAATCTGAGATACATGTCAGAAATAGGATCATCAGGTTTTATGTTAAAATTATCATATTTTATAGTATAAGTGTTAAGCCTTATTTCATTTACACTAGATGTGCCTTCATGTGTGATAAACAAGGTATCCCAAATTTCATGGGCAGTTTTACAAGCAGAAATCCTATTAAATTCTTCATCTCCTAAGAAATAGTACGAAGCATTCATGGCTTTACAATTGTTATTGTAAGAAACTCTGGTAGGTTCATCCCATGTAATTATATCAGTCACAGGAAGTTTGTATTCATCTATAATGGATGACCAAATTTCAAAGCTCATACTCTCTAGATGCATTTTCATTTTAATTTTTAATTGAGCATAATTGGTTCCATTAAAGAATGGTGGTCTGTTGGTTGCAACATCTTCTAATCTATTATCCATACTAATGAATTACTTCAAAAGATCTAGAAATTTAGAATTAACAGATATTCATAGATCTTTAAATTACAACAAAAATCATAGTTCAGTAAGATTACATAGAGTCCTAATAAAGAAACCTCTGTTACCAAATGCTGGTTGGAGTAGTTCACTCAAGAGGGGAGGGTTGAATTGAGTAACTATAAAAAATTTCTGTTACAAGAGTGATATTTTAAATGAAATGGTTTCCCCAAAAATAAATACAGCCCAGTTAATCAAGGTTATACTGTTATAAGAGTTTTACTATTTAAACAACTTCTTTGAAGATTTACTAATTCTCAGTAATCTTAATATGTATTATTAATATTACTTTTGAATTTATCCTACAAAGACAAATCAGTTAAAACTTCTTTCTAAGACTAACTATCAAAGTGAAATTAGTGTTTTATAGATTATATGATAACGATGTAAAATAGAGAAGACTAAATTTAAATAGCACTGTGGATATAAGACAAGTGGTTCAGTCTCAAGCCGAGACCTAATCCACTCCACTTGGTGATCACCTGCCACCAAGCAGTTTATATAAATAAACTTTGATCCACACCCTGGATCTGGGTTAAAAAAAGTATAATGACTATCCTGGTCACACAGGGACCTCTTCCACAGTTTCCATGGGTAAAAAAAATAATAACCAGGCCCCATAGGTACCTCTTCTGGAGTTGTCATGGGTACACAAAAATTTAAAGAGTTTGGTGTATGGATTTAGAGATCCTTAGTTTAGCACATGAGTCAGTGTGTGTATGGAATATAAAAAGTACACACACTGCTCAAAAAGTAATTAAAATAATAAATGAGATAGAGTATATATGAGTTTAGAATTCTCTAGTTATTTGAAGTGAAACTCTGGACTCCTTTGATTAAATAGAATTACTTCTGAGTCCTTCTCTAGTTTTTGTCTTGAAAAACAGAGTGTCACAATTCAGCTTGTTTTATTCATGAGTGTTGATAATGTGAAGATGTTCTATGGATTCCAGTGTACTTCGTATGTTCTTTAGCAGAGTCAGATTGCATGAATGAGACAATTCTTTCTTTGAAAATATTACAGTGTGTTCTTCGCGGTCGTGCTCACAGGCTTGTTTTTTCGTTCAGTATCGTGCTCTCTTGTTCTTGGGCACTCTTCACTCTTTATCTTAGAATTCATGAGTTTTAGCTGACAGGTTCCATGGGTTTTGTACTTCATACCTCGTACTATGTCTACACAGAAATATTAATTATGTCAGTGCATTAAAGACATTAAATATGACTGTTAAAAATTAAATTGAAAGGCAACAAAATAGTTTAAGAAATGGTGTCACATTATGTAATGCAAACGATGTCTCCTTCACGGTGTCTGAGTGTCACGGTGTCTTGTTCACAATGTATGTGTGTCACGATGTATTTTTCAAGGTGTCTGAGTGTCACAGTTTCTTCTTCATGGTGTCTTCTTCACAGTGTCGGGCTTACGGTGTCTGGCTACATGGTGTCTAGCTTCACAGTGTCTGACTTCACAATTTTGACTTACTGTGTCAGGCTTCACAGTGTCTTGTACTTAGGAAAATAACTGTATTCAGATTTATATATTAATATTCCTAAAATGTATTGAGGTTAACCATTATAAATAATGAGAGAACTTTGAAACCTAAATACACATGATTGGATATAATATAGGAGTTAACTAGGTTGAATAAGATTTGTGATCATTAATGAGATTTGTGATCATTAAAACATGATTAAAACATGAGGAGTCCAACAATAAATAGGTATGTTATAATTAAATTATAATATATATGTTTTATATTTTACATAATTTAGTTAATTCCATCATTTATACGCTCCATGTATGGCATGAATGAGTCATATCACTTTGAGGGGGAAGTAGTCCACACTTTCTCAAATGAAATTATCATATTTACACATCATGGAAAGAATAATGGTATGTTGTAAATAAAAATTAAAGTATCATATAGAAAATATAAATATAATATACATCATATATAAATACAGTTCCATCATAAATTTCACCATGAGAGGTGGTAGGGAAAATTGAACAATCATCATTTCATGAGGCAGTAGTTCGCCGTACACAAAAACAATCTGTTCGTATCCATTAGAAGGAGGTGTGTGCAAGTTTCATTAGATAAATTCTCATAAAAATATCCTAATATATTGAGGATACTATTGTTGTTCTGTAATAAATGAATAGGAAGATCATAGGCAGTGGATAAAGAAAATAAAGGAAAGGAACTTGAGAGAAGATGTTACATCTAAATCGGGTAACTTCTTTTGATTTGAGAAAAAAGGCTTTCTTTAATTGCATTATTCCAAAAATATTGATTCAAGGAGAAAAATAGGGATATTAAGATCTTATTTGAGTATAATTTGGGTGAGCGAAGGGGCTTTATAGATGTGAGTAAATGGGTTGAGTTGGTGGCCTTTTATAAGAGGGAGGAGGACCACTTTAGGAATGTCTTGAAATATTATTTTATAATAACTTCAATTTTAATTTGAAAAGGTAAAAACAAATTTAATTATAATATTATATGATTTTGGTTCTGATAATCATCACACAATAATTCTTAGACAATTTTTCGATATTTTGTTATGCTTATCTTTTTTGTTTAACCCTTAATTTACCCTTTTTAATCTTATAGTGATATCATGTTATTTACACATTGTGGGGTAATATAATTACCATATCTTGTCAAACGGCCCACATAAAGGCATTTATGACATATTTGGACTTATATTAACCATTTTTACAAATATTATATTTTTATTAATTTAATATCATTTAATAAACTATTTTATATTTTAAGTTATGAATTATGTCAATTTTGGACAATATTAATAGTTGACTTTTTTAAAAATTCATAACAACTTGATTACTTAAAAAACATTTGAGACCATAATAACAAATCATATTCACCTATAGAATTCTTGGGTGACATTAATTATGTCAAATAATATTTATTTTAATATTTATAATATCATTCATTGAAATCATTTATTAATGAAGCAATCACTGCATCATCATTGTGTCATAAATTAAATTATTTATTTAATGTATAAAATTTTTAAATAAAATACCATGATGTAAGAAATATTATTATATTTATAATGAATATTTATATTCAAATATATTAGTTATATAACCCAATATTAAAAATTATTTAGAAAAATATAAAGTTTATGTTATATTTCTCTTTACATTTAATTAATTCTTCTAACATGTCATTATCACAACCAAGTGGCTCAATGGGGTCTGAAAATCGACCCGAAAATGCCCATGGTTGGAAATATATAATAAAATATGATTATAAAACATGTTAGGATAGTTTTATATTATTATAATATGATTTTTACCCTTATTTACCTGATTTACACTTTAACCATGATAAATAAAAATAATTACTGAAGTTACAATTCATAATGTCAAAAAATAAATGGTAATTATTTAAAAAAATTATCCTTATGATTAAAAATATGGAATCCAATTTTCCCAATTCAAAACAAAAAATTTGAATAAATTAATTTAAAATTAATTCCCGTTGTCAAAACTAGAAAGCGGGTTATTAAGAAGTAAAAACTATCAAAAAATTGACCTGCGTTTATGTCAAATTTAAATGTGAAATTACGTAAAATTACCATAATTGGATTAAATGATTAAAAAATAATATAATTACACTTTAAACCAATAAAAAATATAATATAACTATATAAATAAATTAGATGAAAAGGTAGCTTTAACTTAAAATGTTGTATTTTTCACTATTCATAAAAATTGAAATTTATTAGAAAAGTACCAAAAATTTATCCAAAGTAAATTTTGATGTCCCACTTATAAATAAGAAGTTTATTTTTCAAATATAACACATAATTGTGTCGTAAAATAAATTTAAAAAGGTTTCTCCATCAATGGGCGATAAAACTGCATTTTTTAAAAAATACTTCTTTTATTCGAAAAAATTGATTTTGTCCTTATATCATATATAGAAAAACTTTAAGATGAATTTGAAACATTAAATTGAATATATAATATATATTATTCACTATATAAACATCCATAATGGGTGATATGATTTTATAAGCACAATTAATCTCTTTTTAAATAAGTTTTCATAAAAACACTTCCTTTATGTTCAATTGGTTTTTATTTCCATTTCTAAAAAATTTTGTAACCAATTATTCAATAATTAAACATGTTTAAACCATATTTTCAAAATTCAATTGATACTATTCATTACCATCATTCAAAAAACAAAGTTTATAATGGTAATATTTAATTTATAATATTTAGTTGTTCGTTTAAGCCCGATGTAGCGTATCATATATGCTATTGAACATATCGTTTAGTTCTAAAAACTCAGGATGTTACATCATTCTAAAATTTTGTAAATTTAAACCTCAAAATTTTAAAATTTGTCTCGGTAAATTTATTAAAAAAATTCCCACATCAGAAAAATGGTTAATAAAACTACCACTTTAAAAGAAAGAAAAAGAAGTACAAAGGTCACTTGAGATAACACATACTAGGGTTCCATGTAGAAAAACATGGATATAGAAGAAAACATAAGTTTCATGTTCTTATGGAGAGTGATAGAAATCATGATTAGGTGAAATTTAACTACCATAAAAACATAAACTTGTGATGGGTTAAACATTATTTAATTTCTTAGTAGGAAAAGTTAATGGAAAAAGTTTTTGTTTTAAGGATCTTTTCATTAAGTTGTGGAATTATTTTAATACTTAGAATAAGAACATAAGGAAACAAACTTACTTGTCAAGTAGAGTTTCATCCTTTAATAAATATCTACCAAAAACACATATTTTCTCCAAATGATGAGTATTCAAGATGACTTGGTTACACCTGAAGCACTAGAATCAACTTATAGAGAATCTTATAATCCACAAAAGAGGAACTATATATTTTCCCTGTCTATAGACATTAACCCAAAACCAAAATGGTTAGAAAAAGATCTGATAATCCCCCAAAAAGAATAATCATTTATAAAAATAAATACTACTCTTAATCTCCAAAATTCAACAAACAATACCCAAAGTTCAACAAAACCATTCAATAAAAAATTGTCCATAAAATAATTTAAAATAATCCAAACTATAATTAAAATCCAAAATTTATAAGGATTTGATCCTAAAGTCTTCCACAAAAAATCTTTATATTTATCTCTAAATAACTTCAACTACTCTTAAAGTCTCATACTTAAATGTAAATAACCTAATCACATATTCTCTATGATATGTTAATCATTTACATAAATAACCTAAATCACCATATGTCCACAATAAAAACATAAATTCATTAAAAAATAATTCATCCTTTATTCCTCAAATAAACTTCCATAGTATTGTATTTACCTTAATCATATAAAGTTCCCAAAATAGTGAAATTCTTCCAAAATAACATTAATTACGTAATCCCAAAATCATTTTCTAATACTAGGGACATAAAATAGATGAAATATATCTCTTCAAATTGAACTTATTCTTAATAAAGAAGATCATTTAACTAAAAATAATTTTTCATACAAACCAGGGACTAAATGTAGGCTAGTGGTAGGTGATAAATCATAGTCTCAATTTGGTTGTTGGTTCAATTCCCACAACGTTTTATAACGTGGCGGGTTTCCACACAGTCTGTATGTTTTCCTTTTTCCAAAAACTATATAATTCTTATAACATTAAAAAAATTATATTAAACCCTAAAAAATAACCATAACATGTTTTAACCTAAAAGTTTATTTCATTCATCACATTTTTCTTCCCAAAAACTAATATCCCATAATTCCCTCAATGGTGAATGTCTCTAAAAATACCATTAATCATATTGATATTTCATAACATAAGACTCAAAAGGGGTTTCTAAGTCATTTAACGTATAATATACCTTAAAATTATAATCCCATGATGATATCCCTAACCCTTAAGAAAACACCCTAATCTCCGATGTTTTCAAAACCATCCTCTGATACCAACTATAAGGCCCCAACCTTAAATATTTTTTAATCTCAAGATAAGTCAACAATTGACATTAATTCACTTTGAGGATCTTTTCAAGTTTAGAGTTTTAGAGAATTAGACCATAACTATTGCATAACATTCCAAATATTAAAAAGTAGACACTTTTACTCTACCAATTTTTTCATATCTATAAAACTCCTTAAATAAAACAAGAATTATTTTCTTGATAAAAATCATCTTGAATTATTCCTTTATCTTATAATTTCTTTTACCCTATGAAAAACATTTCAAAAACATGGGATGAGCATAGAAATATCAATAAGGGATATAAATAAAGGAATAAAACCATTAACCCATGAATATTTAAATCCCATGAATACATTTTCACAAAATCATACTTTTCACCCATAAAACATAAACTACTTAGCTTACATCATATAATCATAAGATTGATAAAAAATATCATATAAATCCAAAAACATAAAGGTAACTTGTGGAATCCATATCATACGTACATTATAGCTTTTATAGCTACATATGGAGTAACCTTAATGGTTATGTTTTCAATACCAATCACAACATATTACCTAATTGTTTTTAAAAAATCTTTACCATTTACCTCTGTCATGTCACCCAATGCATTGGAGAGCTATCATAGGATCACCCACCATAGGTTTATCATGAAACCACCCCTATTTGGTTTATCACATAACCACCCGTCAAATTAATAAGTACCATTTCATAATCATAACACAAAAAAGATTTAAATTATCAACATTTCACTCATCAATTAGAAAAAATAAATTCAAGATATTGAAATATTCAATTCATTTCCAAAACCATTTAAAACATTTAATAAAGAGATTTTCGAATCAATGTTTCCCACACCACTTTTAAACTTTTAAAGGAATTAAAAATTTAAAACATCAATGTCCATATATATAAATACTTAAAAACATTCTGAAAACATGGACATTAATGAGAAAGATTTAAAAGATTAAATCTTTAAAACATTTAAAACTGTTTTTTAGTTAAAGAGTCCCTTACCACTTGAGAAAATACTTGAATAAAAATAATTAAAGAATAAAATAAAATTAAACGTAAAATATATGAGAATAAGGAGATTCATGATATAATATTTCAAAGGTAATTATATACACCATATAAAAGTGAATAGGTGAATTACAACAAATAAGTCTCAAAGGAATGTAATTTGAGATGAAATCCCTTACAAAGATAGTATCATTAAAATAAGGATAAATCAATGAAATAATTATGTGAGAAAAATATAAATACACCAAATATAAGTGGATATTCGTTGTAAGGAAATTAGAGTCCATTCACATATATTCTTGTAAAAACAAAACCAATTACATGGATATTTAACTCAATGAAACGAGATTGAGTTAAGATTTCCCTAATAAAGTTTGTATAAATGATGTAAGAATTTATCAATTGGGTGATTATGTGTAGAAACAGTATATACATAGAAAGGGAAGTGTAAATTACAACATAAATAAAAAATAGTGATTACACACACAATATTTGGATAATATAATCAACAGAGTATGCGTAAAGCCAAATGAGTGGAAATTGAGTTTAGAAATTCCCTTACAAAGATCATTTTTTTTAATAAAATAGATAGATTATGTGTATTAAATATAAATCCCCATAAATAAATTATAAATACAATATATTAAATCAAAATTCATTTCTCATCTAATTATATCACGACATTGTCAAGTAGTAGAAAATCAACCCAATGAATGGAAATTGGGTTAAGCAGTTCCCTTACCTTGTGTTTGACTCATCACGTAAAATCAACATGTTCCTGAATGATAAATATAGGTTAATTTATACTATCTTAATAACCTTTTTAAATTTTATTATTCATGTTATATAACTGTTTACCATGTTATAACAATTAGTTAATTATTTGAGTTCATATCAGACATTTTATAAATGTTTAATACTTAGGTCAATAATAAACATGTTTTGATTAAATTTGTCCATGCTGTCGTAAGGCCATAATATTAAGAATTATATTAATGATTTAAATATCATATATATCCATTATATAGGTATTTAAAATTTTCCATAACATTTGGAGATAAGAAAGAAATGCACTGTTCATGGAGATGGAAGATCGTACGTACGAATGAATGCTACTTTCATTTCATTGTTATATTAAAGGAATAAAAAATAAATGATATGGGTATGTTATAATTTCAGTATAATAAATATGTTATATATGTTAAATAAGTTCATTAATTCCACCCTTTATACGTTCCATGTATGGAATGAATGAGTCATATCACTTGGAGGGGGCAGTAGTCCACACATCCTCAAATGAAATTATCGTATTTATACATCATGGAAAGCATAAATGTATGTTGTAAATAAAAATTAAAAAAGAATATATATAATATAAATATAATATATATCATATACAAATACATTTCCATCATTATTTCCACCATGAGAGGCGGTAGGGGAAAATTGAACAATCATGGTTTTGTGAGGCAGTAGTTCATTGTACACGAAAACAGTATGTCCATATCTATTAGATGGAGGTGTCTTTAAGTTTAGTTCAAATACTTATCATAAAAAAATACTATTATATTTATGATACTAGTTTTTTTGTGTAATCAATTAATAATAAGATCATAAGGAGTGGATAAATAAAATAAAGTGAAGGAACATGATAGAAGAAGTTACCTTTAAATCAGGTAACTTCTTTTGACTTGATCCAAAAGGCTTTCTTGAATTGAATTATGCCCAAGGGAAGGATTATAAGAGTAAAGGAGGGATTTTTGGAGCTTATTTTATATGAATTTAGATTATACAAGGGTCTTGAGAGATGTGATTAAGTGCGTAGAGGTGGTGGCCTTTTATAAGAGGGAGGTGGGGTACTTTAGGTAAGTCTTGAAATATTATTTTAATATGAATTAAATTTCGATTAAAAAAGGTACATAAATCATTTAACTATAAGATAAAATGTTCCGGTTTGAATACTCATAATACAATAAATTTTAGACAAGTTTTTATATTTTTTTATCCTTATTATTTTGGTTTAACCCTTATTTTACCCATTTTAATCTTAGAGTGATATCATGTTATTTACACATTGTGGGTTAATGTAATTACCATATAATGTCAAATGACTCAAAAAGAGTAATTTATGAAATATTTGGACTTATATTAACCCTTTTGACAAATATTATATTTTTATGAATTTAATATAAATTAATAAAGTATTTTATATTTTAAGTTATGAATTTTATCAATTTTGGACACTATTCATACTTGACTTTTTTACAAATTCTTAACAACTTGATTCCTTAAAAAATATTGAATCAATCATAACATGGAATATTCACCTATAGAATTCATGTATTAAATTAAATATTTCATATAATATTTATTTTAAAATTTATAATATCAGTTATTTGAATCCTTTATTAATGAAGCAATCACAACATTATCATTGTGTCATAACTTAAATTATTTATTTGATGTCTAAAAATTCTAAATAAAATACGATGATGTAGAAAAAAAATTTATATTTATAATTAGTATTTAGAGTCAAATATATAAGTTATATAATGCTATATTAATTTTTTTTAGTAAAAGATACATGTTTTTGTTATATTTCTCTTTCCTTTAAATTAATTCTTATAACATGTCATTATCACAACCATGTGGCTATGTAGGGTCCCAAAATATACCCAAGGATGACCATTTTTGGAAATATCCCATAAAATAGGATTAGGACATGTGTTAGGGTAGTTTTATATTATTATAATATTATTTCATACCCTTATTTATCCGATTTACCCTTTAACCGTAGTAAATAAAAACAATTAGTGAAATTACTATTCACAATGTTAAAAAATAAAAGGTACCTATTTATATAATTTAAAACTTATGATTATAAATGGGGAATCAATTTTTACAAATTAAAAACACATAATTTTCATAAATTAATTTAAAATTAATTTCTACGGTCTAAATAAGAAAGAAGGTTTTTTAGAAGTAAAAACTATAAAAAGATTGACTTGTGTTTCTGTCCAATTTAAATTTGAAATTACATCCAATGAATATAATTGGATTAAATTATAAAATAATAATATAATTAGACTTTAAAATCAATAAAAAATATAATCTAACTATATAAATAATATAGATGAAAAGGCATCTTTGACTTAAAATATGTTATTTTTCACTATTCATAAAAAAATGAACTTTATCAGAAAATCACCAAAAATTTATTCAAATAAAATTTTGATATCCTGATTCTAAAAAATAGGATTTTTTTCAAATAGAACATATAAAGGTGTCAAAAACTAAATTTAAAAAGGGTTCTTCACAAAAGGCGGTAAAACTGCATTTTTAGAAAAATACTTCTTTTATCTGAAAATTGAATTTGTTCTTATATAATATCTAGAAAACATAAAATATTAATTTAAAACATTAAATTGAATATATAAAATCTATTATTAATTAAATAAAAATACATAAATGGTGATATGATTTTATAAACACAATTACTCTCTTTTTAAATAGGTTTTCATAAAAACATATCCTTTATATTCAATTAGTTTTTATCTCCATTTATAATAAATTTGGTAACCAATGAATCATTATTTGAACATTTGTAAACCATATTTTCATAATTATTTGATACAATTCATTCCCGTCATTCCAATGACTAGGTTATAATGGTAACATTTAAATAATAATATTTACTTGTTCCTTTAAACTCGATGTAGTGTATCATGTATGACATTGAACATTGTGTTTCTGTCTTAAACCATGGGATGTTACAAAAGGTATTAAACAAGAGTTTATTTTATTTACATATCATGAAATAAATTATATGGAATATAAATTCAATGAATAGAATTGAATAAGAAAGTCCTCGCTTAATCTTTAGGAAATATGCATCAATTTCAACTAGTATTTATGTTATAATTCATGGGTATTAAGTAAAATATTCCAATAAAATATGTGTAATTGAATACAATATCCAAGTAAGTATAGAAACATTACAAGAAGTAATGTCTATTCTCCATAATTATGAGAAAGGGTGGTTCCTATGTTAGCAGTGATAAGAACAAAACATCTAATTTCTAAGTTTAATGATTCTATAAAACCATTTATTGATTATTATCAAAACATTTACCTCGTGTGTCACTTGTGAATAAGGATACATTATTCCAGTATCATAATGAATTTTGTTTGTGGTGTTGAATACTCAAGTAATAGTTCAGTGATACATGAATCATAGGTAATTCATGATGAATATAAAATTTAAGTCACACAAACCCAGTTGTGAAAATATAATTATTTTTCAAGAAAAAATAATTATTTTTCATGGATATAACCATTATGGTATTGATAATATTTAGAGTTAATGACCGTACATATTATTGACAAAATTATATACATAGTTTTGGACAAATAAACCTAGAAAAATAAAACTAAGGAACAAGTATTTCAAAATATTTCAATTGAAGAGCGTGAACTATTTCAAGAGTAAGATAGTGGAAAATATGCTTCATATGATTTTTTTAAGTGTTTAAGTAATGTGAAATTAAAGTATCGTATATGAATGTCTAGAATATAAGAGGTTCTTTGGTATTTCATGCAAGAGAAATATTGACTTGGGTTTAGTCAATGACTGAAGATGCACAAATAGTTGGAATAGGAACAAATTCCACAAGTGGCATGGAAGAGAATGCTCTAGATACACATAATGAATATGAAGAATAAAACCATGATGATGGTTTTATATTCACCATGGTCGGTGATAAATTATTAATTGAGAATAATAATTTCTTAATGTAAGTAGTCTATGTAAATTAACTTCAATTGACAAAACCAATTAAAAGTCAATAATGTATTCCATGAATCAAATAATTAGGGATAATTATTTTGAATACTGTGGGAGGTATTCAAATGATACTATACATGGATAGTAAAAGCGTGTTACCAATAAGCTCGATTGGTTACACCAAGTCATTATGCCTAAATCCATCAAAATATTATTGTCATAGCTACTATCTATGAACATTTTATTGGAAATTATATGTGAAGACCATTGATCATGGAAGGTGTATATAAAATGAAACTAGAAATAGATGGTTAAATAATAAAATTCCAATATGGGTGAAATTTACTAAATTCAAGTTTAGGATTAAAAGTAAGTGACAAGATCTTAGAGTATTCATTTGGAATGAATCTTTTCCATGTTTCCACCAGAGGTAAGTGGGGGCACCATTTTTCAGAGTAAAATATGATTGATAACATATGGAAAAAATCTATTAGTCTTATAGATAGCTAAGACCATAGTGAAAGTAATTATCCAGCGATCGACTTAAAGTAGCAACCTATGTTCTAGGGAACATGATCTATTGTAGTAGATATAACAGTTTATTATACCTGGTTACTCATAAATATACTAAAATTAAATTGAAAATTAAATGTTTTAATGATTAGATAGAAATTTGTTGTGAGTGACACATGGTATAAATCTCTCCAAGTATAAATGTACGGGACATAGGTGATGATTAATGTGGTGAGTTGAATTACAGGTTCTTATATGATTTATCATTCACTTATTCCCTAATATGTACATAGAAATGATATTTCCAACAAAAATTTTATAGTAGAAAAATATCAGTCATATCTTGGAGAACTACAAGGGAATTAATTAGAACTATCGAATTGCACTTGAAGAAGTACAAAAGATATTTACCTAGTATGTATAGAGTAAGTTATACTAGTTACAAGGGGACACAAACTAGTATTATTATAATTTCAATATGATCTAATATCATATTTTATATAAGGTAATGACCAAGAAAACCCCATTCAAGATAGTGGTATCTGTTTATACAAATACCAAGTGCGTTGCGGATTTTGAGGAAACAAAGAAGATGTGTAAAGTACCCAACCATTTTTCCAGTTCTTGGAATCACACCTAATAAGTAAATTATTGTCATAATATAAATTATCATACTCTAAATATCCAAGAAGTTAAGTTTTGAAAGTGGAAAAAATGAATACACTTGGGGTGTGAATCTCTGTGGTTTTTTACTCAAGGAGACGAGTTCACACATAGCAGAATAGCCATGTAGTGGAGACATTGAAAACCCAAAAACTAAATCCATAAATCATAAGAAACATGATCTCAATCATATGAGAGGTACTAAGGAAAGTTATCAAGTCAGTTCTAGTTAAAGTGGGGGTGTTGTAATAGTGGGTTACCTTGACCAGACTTAAATAATATTTTTGATTACTATACCATGTGTATAGTGAGATATGAATGATGTATTCTTACCATTATAGTATATATATTTATGTGCCTACTATTTCAAAGGTAATGTTCATATATTATTTTTCATATTAAAAGGTTATAGTAGATCCTAGGCTATAATTAAAACCTCATGATACTATGACATTAAAATTAAATATATGTCCTATGGTCTAGATACATCATACTAAATTGAAACGATAGATGTATGAAAATCAGATGTTGGGGGATCATAATCATTGGGAATTATTCTCATGAATTTTACACACGGTGATCTATGGTAGGTGAGATCATGGGGACATACTAGAAAATAGGATCACCACATGTTTTGAGTGTCATTAGCAGTTGATATCTACAAACATGATTATTGGTCTCTTGACTTGTGATTATTACCAATGTGTTCCATTTGATCATGTAATTTGATGAATGGAAAAAACCATGATAATGAAATCATGGAGAGGTATCCTGTGTTGGGTACAATATTGGAGGTATGCCATTTGTTGAATGATCAAGATAAGATTTATCACTTTTGAGTCGAGGAAGTAATTTCTCATGACAGGTTAATCAGGATGGTATTACCTTTATAAATCAATCTCCATGGTAGTTAGAGGTAAATCCATCCATATAGATCAATAAATAATAAATCAGGATGGTAGTATATTTACATAGCGCATGTTTGTAGGCTATATGTCATTTCTATAACTATTCCTTGTCTCTTTAGGATCCTTGATGTGTTGCTAGACTCCCCTCTGGGTTTATGAATACTATTCACTTTTATCGAGATAAGGCCCTTGAGGATCACACACAATAACGTATTAAAGAATCTTCCCTATTCAAGTAAATAAGTATATAGGCCATAGTGGGTACCACCATGGGGTTCACGTTTATCCATATTTTATCGATCATCAATAAATAAGTAAATTAATTATAATTCATGTAAAAAATAATTGGGTTGAATTTATTTATAAAAGTATTTACCCGTTTTTAAGTAAATACAGGAAACATATTATATAAAAGAATATTATGTTAATATTCCGAGTTCATTTAATATATGAGGGAATGATGAGTTGAATTAATGAATTACATTTAAAATTTATTATATTTATTATATTTCAAGTAGGTGATAAATATATAAATGAAATTTATGATTTAGTATATTAGTGAAAATATATTTTTTATAGTTAATGTCATCAGTAATAAATATTGGTGTTCATGGAACCTTCTTTAGGTAATTTCAAAAATCATTATACATAAGAGGAGAGAATCTCTCACATGAAAACTCTTCCCTATGAGCTCTTGAGAGATTATCCCTTCTATCCCACTTTCTGGAGAGATAATCTCTCAATCCAAGTTATCGGATCGAGATATCCCTCGTGCAATATAAGAACATCGATGGAGTGATCTTGTAATGTTGAAGGTATCGTCATATCTCAAAGCTAGAACATGGAATTCGATGATAGATCCTCCTATAGATTTTTGAAGTGTGTGTGGATTATATAGTCGAATTTGGTTCTAGATTATTTGAGCAGCGATCATCAATGAAAAACAGATAATGATCTCATGACTTCATACCAAACCTGTTATTTATGGTTTAATTTTTTGCATAACTACCCCCATGTTGTGATCCTTAGGATTAAATTGGGTCATTGATTTTTTGACGATGAAATTATTACATCAATGTCCAGTTAAATATTTTAAATCCCTATCCCTCTAGCTTCCACTATGTCTCTCAGTACCTTCATCGACTCGACTCACTATGAAGAGTAACTGGACTGGACAACCACATGACATCATGAAGGCCTCCCCATACACCAGAGTAAGAATACTAGAAGTTAGTGTGTATGGTAGTACCATGGGGAGACTATAATCCTAATATAAAAGTGTGTAATAAAAATAATAATGACAAAACATGAAAAAAATAATAGTTCATGAATTTTTTAAATAAGATAAACAAGTTATAGAAAGTTGAATTGAAACACACAAAATCAAATGTGAAAGATCTCATAAAATTAATGACATTGAGGTTCAATAAATACTACTTCCCAATCTCCTAACCATCCAATATATCCTCCTTGATGAAGCATTATTGGGCCTCAACCCAACATGAACATACAACCAAGTGGGAGTCTACTCAGGTTTCTCAATGAAATGGAAGCCCAAGAAGGGTGCAAGTACATAAATCAATAGGTAACCACGAATGTGGTCCCATACTATACTGATAATATAGTGATACATGGATGTAACATACTAATAATTAATAATTAACTATTGAAAAAATATAGAAAAACATCAACAATACATTCTTCATCCATATAGTAGTATGTATTTGAGCATGTCGTGATGATTGTTCCATAGATTATCACAACTTCACCAAGGATGTATACATATAACCATGGTTAATCCCAATAACCATTGTAAATCCCTAAGACTAAGTCCTTGATCAACTGTTTCTACTTTAGCTAGTATCAGGGTGTCTTTGAGCATGATAATCACCCTAGGGGAACCTCTGTCCATTAAATGGGGATCCCATTGTCACTCCACCATCATGATGAGTAAAAAACTATAGGCCATACTTAGAAATACTCCATTCTCAAGACCTTAGGATGAACCCCATGATAGTATATGGGTGTTGTTTACCATCAAGTCAACATTTGATTCCTAAGAGGGGGTGTCCGTTTGAAATCATATACATCTAGTCGTGACTAATTCCTGGGTGACCTGAAAAATTAAATGGAATACCCTCCATAGACCCCACAACCAATCTCCCAACCATCCAATATCTCGTGGCTCCCCAGTCGATCCATATCTGGTGCATCCACCAAATCCTAAGAGGGAATCATAGGAATCGATTGAGGATATCCAAAAACCTCCCTTAGGATGTCTAAAATTTTTGTTGGGGGGTATAATCCCACACAACATTCAAATTATATGAGTCCCAAACATTCACAACTGTCTAATGGTATCACCATTTAAATCCAAACACTTAGGCATTCACATTAGTATCACCATATTAAAATAATCCCTACCTTCCAAGGAATTCCTCTATATGTGAAAACATATAGATGTGATGCTATATACAAGTTACACCCATTTGGAATCCACTCGAGCAATAACTATATCTCTGGATGTTATCCGATCTAGGCATACACCATCAAAATACTATGAGACAAAATAAAAAACATCATTGGAATTCTATGGTCTCATATATATCAATATATGATTCACATGAATCCCATGTAGTCATAGTAGTTCAAATCCCAACAGATGATACATATGTGTCTAGGGAAATCACATAACCTAACAAAAAACATATCAATAGCTAGATGAACACCCATACCTCTTACCATAATCTCATCTCCATCAAGAGTGAACATTAGTTTGGGTTCTAGGGTGACACCTAGAACCATCTCCACCCATATCCACATAAAACTTCTCAGATCTATCACTCAAAGGGGGACACATAGGGGTCCCCCACAAGGGTCCCTTGTTCATCCTAGTAGTAGAGGCAAACCTCTAAGGATCCTTTATCCCTGCATTACTTTCATTCCAATGCCCGAGATATGAGGAATTAGATCCATAAAAATCATTAGAGTCATCTCATAACCTCATAGTCCCCAGGTGTATGCCACAAAGATGATAATATTGAGAGATGTCTTGAGTCCCATCTCTAGGTCTTGGGTTACTCTAATCTGAATAGATAACCCATCGCAACTAAATGATCCAAATTTCTCCCACATTTTATTAAATCCTTAGAAGAACTGCCTAGAACACTTCACATATGTTAGTTCATACCTCCTCATATAGGTGGCTAAGGATCCTTCACCAGGCCGAGTGACAGTTACTTCAATCACACCCCTCAATGGTTTGAAAATCACAAGGCACACCAAAAAACATCATGGCCTCAACCATTGGTGGATAAGGACATAAAATAATGCATGAGGCTGACCGCAATGTCATGAAAAGTCAAATTGATAATGTTTTTATGGTTAATTTATATTGTAGGGTAGACCCTAGGTCTTCTCTCTAGGAGTGTTGATAGGGTTTGAGTATGTATTTTTAATAAATATTTCTAAAAGAGGGGGTGATTTTGAAAACAGTTTTAAGAAAATAACATAACTTAAAGAGTTTAATAGTTGATAGAATAATGTAGTGGTTTAATAATTATTAGATATGGACATCAATTCATGTTCACTACACATCTTGGATAGTTCATTGTTCTGAAAATTTCACATGGTTTTGTTTAATTCCTTGGTTGAGGGTTGTCAAGATATTGATTCCCCTCTTTCCACTCTAAACGTTGCACAAAGTACCAACTTGTGACACAACAATCATGTTGTAAGGGTTTGGTCTTTAAGAACAGATTAAAGGTTACCAAAGCATACTAAAATCTTTTTTATGTGCGAGAGAAAGAGGATCCTTGTGTTTCCCAAACAGAACAACTCAAGTTTTCCACTTTAAATTTCAACCCAATCGATGTTGAAATGAGAAGCGGTTCACTTATTTAAACACTAAAAATGAGCTCAGAGGAGAAACATGTTTAGATAAAACATAAATGAAATAATCCACACACGAATTACACAAAACCGGTAGAGTATCAAGTGCCAGAACTCCCTCCCATGTATGTGTAGCTCCCTCGAAATGATCATCCACTGTTTAGCTCACCATCGAGAGGAGGAGAAGGCTTGGGTGGAAATCATTATTCATTGTTGATCCACATATGATGATAGGGGCCTCCTAAACGTCAAGTATAATGAGAGAACTCCTTTGGTTCTCCAAAATACCCAAGCTTTTCCTCCTGGTCTAAGTTGCAAATGAGGAGACCAAGGTAACATTTTATAAGAAACTGGGAAGGTGGTTTTGAGCACACATAATTATTAAAACCACTTGTCACAGGTGTTTCAACCTCTAAAAAGCCTTATCTCGATTTGGAAAAAATACAAAAGTTCAATCCCCACCTCTTGGTTGTCTCTATAGAATGTTTGGAACAATTGGGACACATATATCCTAAGATATGGATAGATCACAACACACCACTTTTGAATCAGTGCAGATTTAGTGTTCTGGACAGATTAGGTCGACAATGCCATTATATTGCTGAATGTGTCTTGGGTTTCTTCATATAAAATGTATCCCAATAAGGTTTGGACCAGAAAACAAAATTTCAACCCAATTGGATGCATGGTCTAGTAGAAGTGTGCAGATTAATCCACTGGTCTATTTGGATCCTGTGTAGTTTGGCCCATTTTTCTTGGACATCATCATTGGCCCTCCAAATCACCTTCACCTTCAATGAAATTTTCAAGACAAGTAACGTTGTAATTTTTAATAGTGATAAACAAAAAATAAATTATTCAAACATGGAATTAATTTTTTTTTATTTTTTTAATTTACAATACAAATTCAGTTTAATACAATGGTCTAAGGGTGAAAATGACACAGTGAATCGTGGTACGATCACACCCCCACACCTAAACATTTTCACTCCTGGGAAAATTCACATATCCAAATAAAATGATATATATATATATATATATATATATTCCCAACATCATGAATATTTAACATTTGAGGAAATTTTAATTCACATAAGTAATATGATCAATGCATGAACCACAGCCAGGAGTTCTTCCTAGTGAAAATGGAAAATGATGTCTCATAAATCATATCATAATAAAATTCAAAGAGATTCATGACACCCACACGAGTACGGAATTCAAAAGTCATCCATTCCACTATCTCTCCATGTGTGTGTGTGAAAACCATTGCATACTATTCTTTATACTTTCTGTCAAATAAATGTTGGTTATTTTAACATTATTCATATTTAAATGATTTTATACACCGAACAGACCCTACATCCTTTGCAATCATATTTCAAGACCCACTGACTTAAGCATTCATAGAAGTAAAACCATAAGCTCCCAACCTAGATATCCCCATATGTTGCACATTTCATCACTCCTCTCATTTATTTTTTTTAGAAGATTCATTTGGAACAAATCTCACACTCATCTCTCAACCCTTGTTTGATCTCTCAAGACACTAATTGCAATAGTTATAACAAGTTCAAAGGTTGATGAGGAGTGTTTTTTTACCTTCCGAAGACCTAACCAATTTTTTGATGGTGTACAATAGTCGGACATTAGTTACACATGCATATGTTAATCTGGTACAGTAATGAAACAGATTGGATAAGGAACGACTGTATGGAAAAATCATTTAAAGCTAAAAAATATTAACCTAAAATATATTTACCTTATATTAAGTATGAAATATTCAAACTTTGTGATTTGGTGAAAATATTTTTTGATATATTAGTGACACAGTTTTCCAAAAAAATACTCACACAAGGGCTATCAATCATCTCAAAGGCTTAACATAGATACGACCATTTATATCATTGACATAAAACCAATTCACTAAAAAAAAGAAAATCACTCCTTGATGTTAAATTCATACAAATATTTTTTTATCCTTCGTTATGGTATTTTTACCTTCCCCCCTTTCGGGTCACCAAATCATAGAACTTTGAAATTGTTGATGGGGAAAAATGAAAATACCATAAGGAAGGCTAAAAAGAGAAGAAAGGAGAAAACTATGAAAATTCCTAACTAACCCAGGAATGTATCCACCCCCCACACCTAGAATGTGCAGTTTCCACACTAAAATAATTGAGAATGTGGGAAGGAAGGATAAAACCTAGTGTGTTTTATTGGTATGATGCATTAAGAAGGTGGATTTCCTCCATCAGATTCTTCAGGAAACCCTCAAAGAAGTGTTTAAGTCACTACCCATTAATGGTGAATGTTTGGTTGGTTTCTTCATTTTGAACCTAGAAAACACCAAATGGAGAGATGTTAGTAACAGTGTATGGTCCAAACTAGTAGGAATGAAGCTTACATTGATGCAAATTCATCCTTGCATTATAAAGGAGGACCTTCTGACCAATGTGGAACTGATGATGAAGGATAAGACGGTCGTGGGATGCCTTAGTTTTCTCCTTATAAATCCGAGAGTTTTCATATGGATCTCTTCTCATTTCCTCTAGCTCCTGAATCTGCAAATTCCTTTGAGAACCTACACCAGAATGATTAGAATTGTATTGTTTGATGGCCCAGTAGGCCCGGTGCTCAATCTCAACAGGGAGATGACAACTATTTCCAAACACAAGATTATAGGGTGACATTCCAATGGGAGTTTTGAAGAATTACAGTAGGCCCATAATGAATCATCAAGTCGAAGACTATAATATTTTCTATTGGGTTGACCCATTTTTTCAATAATTTGTTTTACCTCTCTATTTGACGCCACAGGTTGACCATTGGTCTTTGGGTGATATGCTGTAGATACTTGATGAACGACCCCATACCTATGCAAAAGTGATTGTGTAGTTCGATTGTAGAAATGAGAACCCTGGTCCCTGATGATGAACCTAGGTAATCCAAACCTATAGAAGATTTGGGTTCTAAAAAATTCTACAACTACCTTAGAATCATCAGTCCTTGTAGATGATGCCTCTACCCATTTTGACACATAATCAACTGCCAGAAGAATGTAAAAGTTTCAAAAGTAATTGTGAAATGGCCCCATAAATTCAATACCCCAAACATCAAAACTTTAATGAAAGACCAATGGTTGTTGTGGCATTTCATTTATTTTAGATAAATTTCCATTCTTTGACAACAAGGACAGGATTTGAAAAAATCATGGGCATCCTAAAAAAGTGTTGCCCAAAAGAGACTAGAATCAAGGACCTTGCAAGTAGTCCATTGCGGACCAAAGTGGCCCCCACAAGCAAAAGTGTGGTAGAATCTAAGGATGGACTGAAACTCACTATCGGGAACACAAAGCCTAAGGTCTTGATCACTATAGGTGAGCCAATGGTAGGGGTCATCCCAAATATACCAATAGGTCTCATGGTTTAGAAGACTGGATTAGTTTCTATTGAAATTAGTAGAAATACAAGATGCTACCAAATATTCTATAATTTCAGCATATCAAGGAATATCATCTTTTACTCGGTATAGTTGCTCATCAAGAAACATTTCATTTATGGAAATACAGGGGTATGAGTCAATGTATGAGGATGGTTGAATCCTAATGATATGTTCAGCCACTAAATACTCTGCTGCTTTTTTATCTCTAATTTCTAGATTTAATTCTTGAAGGAGGAGCATCTAAGAAATGAGACGTGGTTTGGCTTCCGGTTTCTTAAGGAGGTACCAGAGGGCTTCAGGGTCTAGACCACAATGACTTTGGACCCCAAAAGATATGACCTGAATTTGTCCAAGGAAAACACAATGGCAAGGAATTATTTTTTAGTTGTGGTGTATTTTTCTTGGGCAGGGTCCAATGTAAGTGAGGCATAGGTTACGACATTTGGAGCTTGGTCGACCCTTTGTGACAAAACTACCCCATCTGCATAGTTAAAGTAATCACACATGAGATCAAATGGTAAATCCCACCGAGGTGGTTGGATTACTGGAGGTGTGGTGAGACTCCATTTTAACTTATTAAATGCATCCTCACATTCTATATCAAAAACAAATTCTTTTTCTTTTTGGAGTAATTGTGAGAGGGGGAGTGCAATTTTACTAATTTCACGAATGAAATGACGGTAAAATCCAGCATGACCTAGGAAAGATCTCACATCCCATATATTTTTGGGGGAATGGAAGGGAATAAATGACATCAAATTTTGATTTATCTACTTGAATACCATCCCCATAAATGAAAGGCCCCAAAACAATACCATGTCACACCATGAAATGACATTTCTCTTAATTTAATACAAGTTTCTTTTCAATACAGCGACGTAGGACTGATCCAAGACTACTCAAACATTCATCAAAAGAAGATCCATAAACAGTGAAATCATCCATGAATAATTCCATGAAATTATCTAGGTAATCCAATAAAATACTAACCATGCATCGTTGGAAAGTACCTGGAGCATTACACAGACAAAATGACATCCTTCTATAGGCAAATGTGCCAAAGGGGCAAGTGAAGGTTCTCTTTTCCTGATCCTCAGGGTAAACATGAATCTGAAAGTATACATAATACCCATCAAGGAAACAGTTGTGGGTCTTACCCACTAGCCTCCCTATATTTTTTTCAATGAATGGAAAAGGTAAATGGTCCTTCCTCATGTGTTAGTTTAGTCAGCTAAAATTTATACAGACATGCCAACTATTCTGCACACGAGTAGGAACCAATTCATTGTTTTCATTTTTAATAAATGTAAGGCCAGTCGTTTTAGGAACTACTTGAACGGGACTGACCCATTGGCTATTAGAGATGGGGTAAATTATTCTAGCAGCAAATAATATTGTTACCTCATTTTTCACAACTTCTAGGAGGTTTGGGTTTAGTTGACGTTGTGGCTGCCTCACTAGTTTAGCCTCATCATTTAAAAAAATATGATGTGTAAAAATTGATGGGAAAATACTAGGAATTTCAGAAAGTGTCCACCCCAAATTTGGTTTATACTCCCCCAAAAGATCATGTAGTCGCAATTCATGCTTAGGAGGGAGTGAACTAGCAATAATGACGGGAAATGTGTTTCCATTCTCCAGATATGAATATTTTAAATCTTGAGGCAATTTTTTTAGTTCCAATTCAAGTGGATTTTGGATTGATGGAAGTGTGTGTGAAAGTGAGAGGTCACTAATCTCATCTAACTACTCAATGGTATCAACCTCGGATGAGGAATGTACTTTTACAAGCTTAGCAGTATCATCGATGGTTAGTGGATCATCAGTGTTCAAAAAATCATCAATCAATGAACATGCATGACACTTTTCTAGACCACTAAAAAAAATAAATGCATGAATCATTTCCTAGCATTTATATTAATTAAGAAAACTCCAAAAGGGGTTCAGGGGAAAGAAAATTTGTTTTTTCAGGGGTAGGGAGTATATAAATTGAATTAATAGAGAGAGGGGAATGTTCTTTTAAGGGGTGCTTCATGGAATCAAGGATGTTTAAATGGACTATGTCACCCACAAATTCCATAGATACTGTACCATTATAGACATAAATTTTGGTTTTTGCAGTTTTTAAGAAAGGTCTCCCCAATATAATCGGGGCATGTCCATTCATCTTATAATCCTCTATTTTAAGCACATAAAAGTCGGTAGGAAAAATTAAATTTTGGACCCTCACAAGAACATCCTCTAACACACCAGAGGGGTGTAAAATACTACGGTTATCTAGTTGAACAATAATTCCAGGGGGCTTCAGTTCCCCAACCTTCAATATAGAGTAAATGGAGTGAGGTATCACATTTATAGAGGCACCTAAATCAAGAATAGAATTAGAAAAAGAATACTCTTCTATGGTGCATGGAATTGAGAATGTTCAAGGATCATTACACTTGGTGGGAAGTGATGGCTCTATCAACGTTGAAACATTCCTTCCCAATATCATTTTATCAACACCTCAAAGTAACCATCGTTGTGTACACATCTCTTTTAGAAACTTAGTGTACCATGGAATTTGCTTCACAAAATCAATAAATGGGATATTAACCTGCAATTTCTTGAAAATTTCCAATATTTCCTTAACAAGTTCAGTTTCCTTTTGTTTTCTTGGTTGGGTGGCCCTTTGAGGAAATAGAAGAGGAATGGTTTTTCTAGGTGACTCATCAATATTCACACTCTTTCCTTTGGAAGGGATTCTCTTAGGACAAGGTTATTCAATATTTGGAACATTCATAATGGTTGGGATGGAGGTTTTCTTAGGAGGGGATGACTCTAATGGAGGACTCATTTTACTTTCTAGTTGTTTTCAACTCCTAAGGGTGATGAAACTAACATTTACTTTATCCATAGGGTTAACTACTGGTTGAGAGGGATGTTTACCTGACCCATGACTTTGAATTTCACCCAGTGAGTTAGCTAGTTAGCCTAATTGGATTTTGAGGTCTTTTATGGCTACCTGAGCAGTTTATTGGAATTTGATATTATTGGCAGACATTTGTTTCATCATATCTTCTAGGCTAGGCTTAGGTTTTAGAGGGTATTGTTGTAAAGGCCTTTGGGGTGGTTGAGGGTTTCTAAGTGGTGGTTGTTGATGATTACTCTACCCCGGTTGGATCCATTGTTGTTGAGGTTGGTTTGAATACCTCCCTTGCAAATAGGCTTGGTTCTCTTTCCACCCATGGTTGGATGGATAGTAATGTTATTGCCTAAAGGGTTGGTTATAGTGGTGGCCTGAAAATATTTCCTAAAAAATCTCAGATATTTTCCTCAATTGATGACATTGGTTAGAGTAGTGGGTGTCAGAAGAACATATACCACAATGGATAGGAGGAGGAGATTGGAATTTCCCTTGGGAAAAAGCATGTTGTCGAAGAAGGGTACTTACCTCTTCGAACTTTGTGTCCACCTTCTTCTGAAATTCAGTAATTTTCACCTCATGGACATCTCTAATCGGTACATTAGTACTTGAACCAATTTTTTGTGTGTTTTGAGCCATGTTCTCAATCAGGGTTCTTGCAGTAATTGGGGTCTTATCAACTAGCGAACCACCTGCAAAAACATCAATCATATTTTGATCAATAGGGATTAGACCTTCATAAAAATATTGAATTAAAAGTTGATCAGTTATTTGGTGGTGTGGGAAACTTGAACATAACCTTTTAAAACATTCCCTATATTCATCCAATGTTTCCCCTTGATATTGTCTTATCCCACAAATTTCATTCCTTATTGTTGCAGTTCGAGAGGCTTGGAAATATTTTTCAAGAAAAGTCATTTCATGTCCGCCCAACCTATTATTGGGGAATTTACATAATATAACCAATCTTTCACAGTGTCTTCCAAAGAAAATAGTAATGATCTATGGTTTACTTATTCCTCATCCACATTATCAGGTTTTAATGTTGAACAAACAATATTAAATTCTTTTAAGATCTTGTGGGGATCCTCTCGAGGAAGTCCATGGAATCTTGGTAATAGAGGAATTAAGCCAGATTTTAGTTCAACATTTGGTGCCTCGCCTTGTAATTGAATATAGGTGGGTTGGATATCAAAAATAGGAGAAGTTAGTTATTTTAATGTTTGGTTGTTTTCAGCCATATTATGTATTTTTATTTCAGTTTTTATATTGGATCTATAAGAAGAGGAGGAAGGATCAAGAAGACGGTCAATGTTTTGTGTTCCCTACTTCGATGGGTTCTCTTGTGCATCTCAGGGTCGCTGATATAAGATCCTCTCTGGTTTAGGTTAGAATGGAGGTAAATCTCCCGGATTAGAACATGTCATGTACCAAACCTAAAAAGAATAAATCAGAATACAATAAGATAGGTAGAGGTATAAAATAGATAAATATTCATAAAATATACAATTTTTTTTTCAAAAACACACACTAAAAATCAAAGCGTTCCCCGACAACAGTGCCAACATTTTACCATATTATCATGACACATCAAATTGATAATGTTTTTATGGTTAATATATAGTGTAGGGAAGACCATAGGTCATCTATCAATGAGCGTTGATAGGTTTTGAGTATGTATGGTTAATAAATATTACTAAAAGAGGGGGGTGATTTTGAAAACAGTTTTAAGAAAATAACTTAACTTAAAGAGTTTAATAGTTGATAGAATAGGGTGGTGGTTTAAGAATTATTATATAAGGAGATCAATTCAAGTTCACTACACATCTTGGATAGTTCATTGTTCTGAAAACATCACATGGTTTTGTTTAATTCTTTGGTTGAGGGTTGTCAAGATCTTGGTTCACCTCTTGCCTCTCTAAACGTTGCACAAAGTACATACCTGCGACACAACAATAGTGTTGTCATGGTTTGGACTTGAAGAATAGATTAAGGGTTACCAATTTATATTAAAATATTTTGTATGTGTGAGAGAAAGGAGATCCTTGTGTTTCCCAATCAGAACAACTCAAGTTTCCAACTTGAAATTTCAACCCAATCGATGTTGAAATGAAAAGCGGATTACTTAATTAAACCCAAAAAATGAACTCAGTGGAGAAACATGTTTAGATAAAACATAAGTTAAATAATCCACACTCAAATTACACAAAACCAAAAGAATATCAAGTTCCATAACTCCCTCCCTAGTATGTGTATCTCCCTCGAAATGATCATCCACCGTTTAGCATGCCCTCGAGAGGAGGAGAAGGCTCGGGTGGAACTCCTTCTTCATTGTTGGTCCACCTATGATGATAGGGGCCTCCAGAAACTAATGTATGATGATATAAATCCTTTGGGTCTGCAAAATTCCAGATCTTTGCCTCCTAGACGAACTTGAAAATGAGGAGACCAATGTGCTATTTTATAAGAAAATGGGAAGGTGGTTTTGAGCACACATAATTATTAAAAACACTTGTCGTATGTGTTTCAACCTACATAAATCCTTATCTCGATTTGGAAAAAATACCAAAGTTATAGCCGCACCTCTTGGATGTCTCCACTGAATGTTTGGAACAATTTAGACATCTATAGCCTGATATATGGACTGATCACAGCATACCACTTATGAATCCATGCAGATTTGGTGTGCTGGACAGATTAGGTCGGAAAGGCCATAAGATGGACGAATGAGTCTTGGGTTACTTCATATGAAATGTATCCCAATAAATTTTAGACCCGTACAAAACATTTCAGCCCAATTTGATGCATGTTATAGCAGAAGTGTGTGTATTAATCCACTAGTGTGCTTGGATCCTGCGTAGTTTGGCCCATTTTTCTTCGACATCCTCATGGGCCCTCCGAATCACCTTCAACTTCAATGAAATTTTCAAGTCAAGTAACATTGGACTTTTTAATAGTGATAAACAAAAAATAAATTATTCAAACATGGAATTCAATTTGTTATTATTTTTAGAATTTACAATACAAATTCAGTTTAAGACAATGGTGTAAGGGTGAAAATGACACAGTGAATTGTGGTACAATCATAGGCCAATATGGACATGACACCACATTCCCTGTATAATAGGTAATTTCATTTAAATTTAAAAATTATATTTAGTTAACTATTAAAATTATAATTAAACGAGTAAATTCCCCATAGGGGCATGATGACACGTCACATGAAATATAAATAACTCGCATTAACACATATGTAAAGTATAAAGGACCACCTAACTACATTGAAGATTTTATTATTTATTTTAAAAAGTTTGGAAGTTTCTACCTAAGCTCGTATAACTTCACCTAATCATCCAAATATTCTAAATCACACCCAAAGAATTATAATTAATTCATTATAAACAATTTATAATCAATTAAATGAATTTAAAATTGATTCCCAATTTAATTATTTCTGGGATTAAATCCAAAATATCACTAAAAAGCATATACACACCAAAACCACGGTCTAAAACTGATAGAAGACCCCTACAGACCCCCTACAATGAACCAATACAAATTCTTATCTTATCACAACAAACCTTGAGATAATTTAACTAATATTTTGGAAAAAATAGATGAAAATCCATAATGTGGATATACCTTGTTGAATTTCTGAGGAACCAAGTAAATATATCTTCTTAGGACACCCTTATAACAGGCTATATGAAAACCCTTTGATTCTCAGAAAATTACACCATTCTTTGAGGGAATTAGCATTAAATCCCTAATATGATAAACCGTAAATTTAGTAAAAAATAGGGGAAAATATAATGAAGTCTCATAAAGAGTGATAATCACCTATAATAACAAAATATTATACCCCAAATCACCCATGTACTAGGTGGAAAAAGGGATGGATAAGGGTAAAAGGAATCTAGCATGTGAGCATGTGAGAGTAGAATAAAGGGGTGCTCCCACTTTTAATTTTTGGAGTAGAAAAATGGTAAAAAACCATTTTTATCAAAAATAGAAATGTCACATGGGTTGCCCACATATTCTTCCAAACTACATGCCAAATATGTTCCATTAGCTATCCAAGGATATACACCTCACATTGTTTTTCCTCACAAGATTCTAACTGTGCACCATCCATACATTGGAAACCCTATATAACATTCACATGATCTGTTTACAACATTTCATGAACTGTGCTCCCAGAACTGAGGAAAAACCAATCCTACATGGTTTCCTATAATATCTCATATGGTTCACCATTAATTGTTCTCCAACTATGCAAAAAAATGTCCTATAAAAATTTAACTGAATATCCTCTTTCATAAGGGTTTCTACATACTTTGTTCTAAACCATGTGAACAAAACCTTGGACCCTTTTCAAAGTTCTGAAGACCTCTAAAACATAACCCTAATATATTGATACTCACCTGATAACAATAGGAACATAATAGGCGTAAAAAGTCCAAAAACTTTAATTTAAGACTTCCAAACTTCTATAATTTCATTATGAATCTTGGTAAAAAATTTGACACCTCTGATAATTAGAAGAGTTTAAATTCATTTGGAAATTCTCAACCTGTATGGACATTGGATCTTATAATCATCCAACCATATCACTTATTCCTCATAAGAAGTCTCGATGGACAAATAACTATTCATACTGACTTTCTCGATCACTAAAACCCATTTCAAAGATTTCATTCAATTTCTAGTTACTCAATGTGCCCCCAGAACATAATTTCAAACATAAGGTGTTAAAACCATCAAACATGATCCATAACTCAAATTAATTTTCTAAAACACTAAGATGATGTTCCACAACATCCCTCCATTCCAATACACCCATGTCTCACCACCCAATTAATAATCTAGACTATGGAGATACTTGCTATTGAATTTAGATCACAATGACCCATTCTGATGCTACGAAACACCCACTATTATATATTCTTTCCAAAACACCGCTTCTGCATTCTAATGAAATTCATAGAGAAGTTTCCTAGCTTATCGCATCTTTCATACTTTATAATTTAATTTAAATACTCGTTTTCATTCTTATTTCCAAATCCCATATTAGAATGGAGATGCCTCCACCATCCATATGTAACATGATCACACTGACCTTTCCTCAAAAAATCACAAAACCAATGCTGGAAACAAACTAATCATATCCTTGATGAAATATATGATGTGGTTCCCAACACTCCATGACCTATTTTCAAAAACAACAATAGTCGGCCTTCCTCTGGACGAATCTTCTCAAAAAATCTAGTCTCAACTACCAATATGCTACCCAATGATCTGATCATGGTGCCTTAAATACAAATGGATCACTGAGATAATATTGATAAATCCACTAATGTGTAAAATCAAATTATGGTGAGACAGTAAGTGTCAGACCATAAGTTCAAAGTGCTAACGGTGAGTCTGTAAACATGAGAGACAATAACTGAGAAATCGTAATCATGAAAAAATAAAGTAAAACATAGTAAAATGTTGAACAATAGGACATGTAAGACATCTCTTTGAGATTTATCATGACAAGTTCATGTATGATGTAGTCTATTCTTTTAGAATTTAATGGTTCAGTGAATATATCAGCAAGTTGATATTCAGTACAAATTAATTCCAAGGTGATATCAACTTTTTGATAATGATCTCTCAAAAAGTGATGTCTTAAATCAATATGTTTTGTCCTAGAATGTGAAACAAGATTTTTTGATATGTTAATAACACTGGTGTTGTCACAATTTATTGGTACATGTTTGAATTGATATCGATGATCTAGTAATGTGTGTTTCATCCACAAAATTTGTGCACAAAAACTGCCAGAAACTATGTATTCAGCTTCTGAAGTAGATAATGCATCACAATTTTGTTTCTTACTACACCATGATACTAGTGAATTGCCTAAAAGGTGACATGTTCTATAAGTTCTCTTTCAATCTGACTTACAACCACCAAATTCAGCATCATAATAACTAACTAGTTCAAATGAATGTCCTTTGGGATAGAACAATCATAGATTGTGTGTATGCTTGAAGTATTTGAAAATTATATTTACATCATTTAAATGAGATTATTTTGGATTTTCTTGAAAACGAGAACACATACACACACTAAACATAATGTTCGGACGACAAGAATTTAAGTAGAGTAAACTTCCAATCAATCCTCTATAATTTTTTGATCAACATATTTTCCATGTTCATCAAGATCCAAATTACAGGTGGTACTCATGGGAGTGCCACTACTTTTAGTGATATACAATCCAAAATGTTTTAGAATACATATAGTGTATTTACTTTTATATAAAACAATTCCATCATTATTTTGAAAGTTTGGAAATCCAAGAAAGTATTTTAGTTCTCCCATTAAACTAATTTCAATTTCTTTTTGCGTCATTTTAGATAAATCAATACATAATGAATTTTTTGAAGATCAAAAATTAATATCATCTAAATAGATTTGAACAACTAAAACATAATTAGAAATTCGTTTTATAAAGAGGTTGGGATCTGCTACTCCTTTTGTAAAACCTTTGTAAATGAGAAAAGTACTCAATCTGTCATTCCAAGTTATTGGAGCTTGCTTTAAACCATATAAATCTTTTGATATTTCAAAATATGATTGGGAAAATGAGTATTTTTAAATCTAGGGGGTTGTTGAAAAAAGAAATCCTTAGCTATATACCCATTTAATAATGCACTCTTAACATCCATTTGATATAGTTTGAAATTCAGATGCATAACATAGGCACGTAGGATTCTGATGGCTTCAAGTCTGGCTACTGGAGAAAAGGTCTCCTCATAGTCAATTCCTTCTTCTTGACTATAGCCTTGTGCAACTAATCTAGCCTTGTTCCTAACTATATTTCTAGCTTTATTTACCTTATTTATAAACTCCCATTTAGTGCCTATGATGAATGTGTCCTTGGGTCATTCAACAAGTTTCCTAACTTTGTTTCTTTCAAACTAATTATGTTCTTCTCGCATAGCCATTACCCAAAATTCATCGTTCATGGAATCATCAATGTTTTTAGGTTCATGTTGTGAAAAGAAGGCTTGATATTGAACCTGATTTCTAAGATAATCTATAGATTGTGTTCCTTTTTCTAAGTATCCTACAACAATATCTAAGGGACGGTTTTTAAGGGTTCTAACCTTTCTTGAAAAATAGGTACTAGTGATTTCAGGTTCATCAATACAATTAAGTTCATTATGACTCGATTGTAGAGAATTTCAAGAATTGGAAGTTTTAGTAGATTCTTTCACAGAGGAATTTGAGGATTTTGAGTTGATGTTCATATTTGATACATCATCCTATAGATTTTCAAAGATGGTTCTAGGCTCATGTGGATCTGCTTCATCAAACTTGATATGAACCAATTCTTCCACTCATTTAGTTATATTATTGTATACTCTATCATCTTTATTTAATATTGAGTAACCTAGGAAAATTCCTTCATCACTTTTGGATGAAAATTTGTCAAGATTATCCTTATTGTTGAGAATAAAGACTTTTCAACCAAAAACTCCAATGTAATTAACCTTAGGCTTCTAATTCTTCCATATTTCATATGGGTTCTTTTTGAGAATTGGTCTAATCAAGAATCTATTGATTGTGTAGCATGTTGTATTAATAGCTTCATCCCAAAAGTAAATAGGTAAGTCATATTCACTAAGCATTGTTCTAGCAATTTCTTGCAGGGTTCTATTTCTTCTTTCTACAACACCATTCTACTGAGGTGTTCTAGGGGTAGAGAAATTACGACTATAACCATTTTTTGAGAAAAATTATCCAAACTCCTGATGTTCAAACTCATGGACATGATCACTTCTTAAAGATTTAATTTTATGGCCACTCTTATTTTCTATAGACTTGGCATACTTAGAAAAATAAGAGTAGGCTTCAATTTTGTGAGCCAAGAAGAAGGTCTAGGTATATCTAGAAAAATCTTCTACCAGAACATAAATATAGTGCTTAACATTTAAAATAGAAACTCTAGATGGTCCAATAAAATCCATGTGAACCAATTCGAGAGGTTTATAAGTAAAAAATTCTTTTTTTTGAAATATATTTTTGGTTGTTTTCCCTTTTGAAAAGGATTAAACACTTTGTCATGTGGAAACTCAAGTTTGGGTAAGTCTTTGACTAGGCCTTTTCAAGTTAGATTTTTAAGGGAGTAAACATTACAGTGTCCCAGTCTTCTATGCTAGATCCAAGATTCATTATAAAATAAACTTAAGCATGAAACATTTTGAGATGCTAAGGAATCTAAATTAACAGAATAAACGTTCTCATTCCTTGATGCAGAAAATACTAATTCATCTTTAGAATTAAAGACATTATATGAATCATTTTCAAATTTAACATGATATCCATCATCACATAATTGTGAGATAATAAGTTTATTATATTTTAAGCCATTAACAAACAATACTTTAGAAATTAAAATCGAATCAGTGTTACCAATCTGGCCCAATCCAATGATCTTCCCTTTTGCATTGTCACCAAATGTGACATGTCCACCATCTAATTTTATCAGGTTCTTAAAGCATGAGTAGTCTCCTATCATGTGCCTTGAACATCCGATATTCAAGTACCATAGATTCTTATAGGAGATCATTAAGCAACTTTCCTATAACATGATCAAGCAAAGATAGATTTTGGTACCCATACTTGTTTGGGTCCAGAAACATTAGTAATAAGTGCTTTAGGAACCCATATTTGTCTCATAGGTTTCCTATAAGAATTCTGTAAAGTATTTGAAAAATAAACTATATTTGGTCCAAAAAAACATGAAATAGTAGAATGTGTATCATGACTTGAGCTAGTTGATATGTGTTCAAAACATGGAACAAAACTATATTTCCTAGACTTGGAAACAAAATTTGTTCTACCAAGGTTTCTTTTTCCAGGTTGATAACCAACACCAGTATTATATTTGGGGGTAATTTGTTTTCCTAGAATCCGGGTAAGGGTATTTTTCCCATTAGTAAACTTTTCTAGGTCACTTTTTAATTGTTCATCAGACATTTTTATTTCATTGTTTTCTTTAAGCATTTGAGCATTTTTCTCCTTTTCAGTAGTAAGTTCAGATTTAACATTTACCATGAGAGAATGTTGTTTCTTAAATGATTCATATTTATCTTTTAATTCATTACATTTCTCTTAAATCATGTTATAGTATTCAAACATTTCTTAATTAGTCACATTTTCAGAGTCACTTTCCTCTTTAGAATAGTATGAATTGTTTACAGAAGAGTTCAGTGTTACCTCAGATGTGTTTTTCATAAAACACATATTGGCTTTGTTAGTCTGTTCACCATGTGATGTCTCTGAGTTTCTTGAAATATCCTTAGAGGCACTCAAGGTTGCCTTAATTACCTTTTTGTACTTCTTATTCTTGTCCTAATATTTCTTCTTATACTTGAGATTTGGACAGTCAGCCTTTATATGTCCTTTTAATTTTCATTCATAGCATACAATTTCATCAGTTTTTTAACTTCCTTTCTAGTCCTTTTTCCAGTTTCATTTTAGATCATATTTGACCATGATGTTAGGATTTCTGAAAATGTTCTTCTTTTTGTAAAATCATTTGAATCTTCTGGCTAGTTGAGCCATCTCTTCATCACTGCCACTTGATGATTGTTCAGTGGTGGAGATTTCAACAGAATCTTCCAGTTTCCCTTTGTCTTTGTGCTTTGAGAAGGTTGTCTTGAATGCTACAAATTTCCTCTTTGCTTCATCCTTCTCTCTGTTGTTGACTTTCAACTCTTCCTCATACATCATCATTTTCCCAATGAGTTCTTTTAC
This sequence comes from Viscum album, assembly GCA_963277665.1. Classification (NCBI taxonomy): domain Eukaryota; kingdom Viridiplantae; phylum Streptophyta; class Magnoliopsida; order Santalales; family Viscaceae; genus Viscum; species Viscum album. The sequence continues at coordinate 201,318,619 of OY728125.1, read as the reverse complement.
AGGTATCTTGCTAATGTCACACGACTCTATAATAGAGTCAAAGGTTCCAATCCATCTTTCAGGTAGACATCTATGTATTCTCATGATCTATTCTTTGGCAGTGACATCTCTTCCTAGAGAAATAATTATGTTGAAAATATCATTTAATCTGAGATACATGTCATAAATAGGATCATCAGGTTTCATGTTAAAATTATTATATTTTACAGTATAAGTGTTAATCCTTATTTCATTTACACTATATGTTACTTCATGTGAGATAAACAAGGTATCCCAAATTTCATGGGCAGTTTTACAAGAAGAAATCCTATTAAATTCTTCATCTCCTAAAGAATAGTACGAAGCATTCATGGATTTACAATTGTTATTGTAAGCAACTCTGGTAGGTTCATCCCATATAATTATATCAGTCACAGGAAGTTTGTATTCATCTATAATGGATGACCAAATTTCAAAGATCATACTCTCTAGATGCATTTTCATTTTAATTTTTCATTGAGCATAATTGGTTCCATTAAAGAATGGTGGTCTGTTGGTTGCAACATCTTCTAATCTATTATCCATACTAATGAATTACTTCAAAAGATCTAGAAATTTAGAATTAACAGATATTCATAGATCTTTAAATTACAACAACAATCATAGTTGAGTAAGATTACATAGAGTCCTAATAAAGCAACCTCTGATACCAAATGCTGGTTAGAGTAGTTCACTCAAGAGGGGAGGGTTGAATTGAGTAACTATAAAAACTTTCTGTTACAAGAATGATATTTTAAATGAAATGGTTTCCCCAAAAATAAATACATCCTAGTTAATCAAGGTTATACTGTTATAAGAGTTTTACTTTTCAAACAACTTCTTTGAAGATTTACTAATTCTCAGTAATCTTAATATGTATTATTAATATTACCTTTGAATTTATCCTACTAAGACAAATCAGTTAAAAATTATTTCCAAGACTACCTATCAAAGTGATATTAGTGTTTTCAAGATTATACGATAAAGATGTAAAATAGAGAAGACAAAATTTAAATAGCACAGTGGATATAAGACAAGTGGTTCAGTCTCAAGCCGAGACCTAATCCACTCCACTTGGTGATCACCTGCCACCAAGCAGTTTATATAAATAAACTTTGATCCACACCCTAGATCGGGGTTAAAAACAGTATAAAGACTATCCTGGTCACCCAGGGACCTCTTCCATAGTTTTCATGGGTAAACAAAATAATAACTAGTTCCCATAGGGTCCTCTTCCAGAGTTGTCATGGGTACACAAAAATGTAAAGAGTTTGGTGTATGGATTTAGAAATCCTTAGTTTAGCACAGGAGTCAGTGTGTGTATGGAATATACAAAGTACACACACTTCTCAAAACTTAATTAAAATAACCACTAAGATAGAGTATATATGTGTTTATAATTCTCTAGTTATTTGAAGTGCAACTCTGGACTCCTTTGATTAAACAGAATTGCTTCTGAGTCCTTCTCTAGTTTTTGTCTTGAAAAACATAGTGTCACAATTCAGCATGTTTTATTAAAGAGTGTTGATAATGTGAAGATGTTCTATGGATTCTAGTGTACATCATATGTTCTTTAGCAGAGTCAGATTGCATGAATGAGACAATGATTTCTTTGAAAATCTTACAGTGTGTTCTTCGTAGTCATGCTCACATGCTTGTTTTTCATTCAGTATCGTGCTCTCTTGTTCTTGGGAACTCTTTACTCTTTATCTTAGAATTCATGAGTTTTAGCTGACAGGTTCCATGGGTTTTGTACTTCATACCTCGTACTATGTCTACACAGAAACATTAATTATGTCAGTTTATTAAAGACATCAAATATGGCTGTTAAAAATTAAATTGAAAGGCAACAAAATAGTTTAAGAAATGGTGTCACATTATGTAATTCAAACAATGTCTCCTTCACGGTGTCTGAGTGTCACAGTGTCTTGTTCACAATGTATGAGTGTCACTGTGTCTTCTTCAAAGTGTCTGAGTGTAACTGTTTCTTCTTCACGGTGTCTTCTTCACAGTGTCGGGCTTACGGTGTCTGGCTTCATGGTGTCTGGCTTCCGAGTGTCTGACTTCACGGTGTATGACTTACTGTGTCAAGCTTCACGGTGTATTGAACTTAGGAAAATAACAATATTCAGACTTATACAATAATATTCTTAAAATGGATTGAGGTTAACCATTATAAATAATGAGATAACTTTGAAACATAAATAAACATGATTGGATATAATATAGGAGTTAACTAGGTTGAATAATATGTTTGATCATTAATGAGATTTGTGATCATTAAAACATGATTAAAACATGAGGAGTACAACAATAAATAGGTATGTTATAATTAAATTATAATATATATGTTATATATTTTACATAATTTAATTAATTCCATCATTTATACACTCCATGTATGGCATGAATGAGTCATACCACTTTGAAGGGGAAGTAGTCCACACTTCCTCAAATGAAATTATCATATTTACACATCATGGAAAGAATAATGGTATATTGTAAATAAAAATTATAGTATCATATAGAAAATATAAATATAATATACATCAAATTTAAATACAGTTCCATCATAAATTTCACCATGAGAGGTGGTAGGGAAAATTGAACAATCATCATTTCATGAGGCAGTAGTTCGCCGTACACAGAAACAATCTGTTCGTATCCATTAGAAGGAGGTGTGTGCAAGTTTCATTACATAAATTCTCATAAAAATATCCTAATATATTGAGGATACTGTTGTTGTTATGTAATAAATGAATAGGAAGATCAAAGGTAGTGGATAAAGAAAATAAAGGAAAGGAACTTGAGATAAGATGTTACATCTAAATTGGGTAACTTCTTTTGATTTGAGAAAAAATGCTTTCTTTAATTGCATTATTCCAAAAGTTTGGATTCAAGGAGAAAAATAGGGATAGTAGGAGCTTATTTGGGTATAATTTGGGTGAGATAAGGGGCTTTATAGGTGTGAGTAAATGGGTTGAGTTGGTGGCCTTTTATAAGAGGGAGGAGGACCACTTTAGGAATGTCTTGAAATATTATTTTATAATAAATTCAATTTTAATTTGAAAAGTTAAAAAACAAATTTAATTATAATATTATATGATTTTGGTTCTGATACTCATCATACAATAATTCTTAGACCATTTTTCGATATTTTGTTATGCTTATCTTTTTTGTTTAACCCTTAATTTACCCTTTTTAATCTTATAGTGATATCATGTTATTTACACATTGTGGGTTAATATAATTACCATATCTTGTCAAACGACCCACATAAAGGAATTTATGACATATTTGGACTTATATTAACCATTTTTCCAAATATTATATTTTTATTAATTTAATATCATTTAATAAACTATTTTATACTTTAAGTTATGAATTATGTCAATTTTGGACAATATTAATATTTGACTTTTTTAAAAATTCATAACAACTTGATTACTTAAAAACAAAAAAATTGAGACCATAATAACAAGTCATATTCACCTATAGAATTCTTGGATGACATTAATTATGTCAAATAATATTTATTTTAATATTTATAATATCATTCATTGAAATCATTTATTAATGAAGCAATCACTGCATCAACATTGTGTCATAAATTAAATTATTTATTTAATGCATAAAAATTATAAATAAAATACCATGATATAAGAAATATTATTGTATTTATAATGAATATTTATATTCAAAGATTTTAGTTATATAACCCAATATTAAAATTGATTTAGCAAAATATAAATTTATGTTATATTTCTCTTTACATTTAATTAATTCTTCTAACATGTCATTATCACAATCAATTGGCTCGATGTGGTCCGCAAATCGAACTGAAAATGTCCATGGTTAGCAATATATAATAAAATATGATTATAAAAAGTGTTAGGATAGTTTTATATTATTATAATATGATTTTATACCCTTATTTACCTGATTTACACTTTAACCATGATAAATAAAAATAATTACTGAAGTTACTATTCATAATGTCAAAAAATAAAAGGTAATTATTTAAAAAAATTAACCTTATGATTAAAAATATGGAATCCAATTTTCCCAATTCAAAACAAAAAATTTGAAAAAATTAATTTAAAATTAATTCCCGTTGTCAAAACTTGAAAGCGGGTTATTAAGAAGTAAAAACTATCAAAAAATTAACATGCGTTTATGTCAAATTTAAATGTGAAATTACATAAAATTACCATAATTGGATTAAATTATTAAAAAATAATACAATTAAACTTTAAACCAATAAAAAATATAATATAACTATATAAATAAATTAGATGAAAAGGTAGCTTTGACTTAAAATGTGGTATTTTTCACTATTCATAAAAATTGAAATTTATTAGAAAAGTACCAAAAATTTATCCAAAGTAAATTTTGATGTCCCACTTATAAATAAGAAGTTTATTTTTCAAATATAACACATAATTCTGTCATAAAATAAATTTAAAAAGGTTTCTCCATCAATAGGCGATAAAACTGCATTTTTTAAAAAATACTTCTTTTATTCGAAAAATTGATTTTGTCCTTATATCATATATAGAAAACATTTAAGATGAATTTTACACATTAAATTGAATATATAATATATATTATTCACTAAATAAACATCCATAATGGGTGATATGATTTTATAAACACAATTATTCTCTTTTTAAATAGGTTTTCATAAAAACACATCCTTTATGTTCAATTGGTTTTTATTTCCATTTCTAAAAAAATTTGTAACCAATTAATCATTAATTAAACATGTGTAAACCATATTTTCAAAATTCAATTGATAATATTCATTACCATCATTCAAAAAACATGTTTATAATGGTAACATTTAATTAATAATATTTAGTTGTTCGTTTAAGCCTGATGTAGCGTATCATATATGCTATTGAACATAGTGTTTCTTTCTAAAAACTCAGGATGTTACATAATTCTAAACTTTTTTAAATTTAAACCTCATAATTTTAAAATTTGTCTCGGTAAATTTATTAAAAAAATTCCCACATCCGAAAAATGGTTAATAAAACTACCACTTTAAAAGAAAGAAAAAGAAGTACAAAGGTCACCTGAGATAACACATACTAGGGTTCCATGTAGAAAAACATGGATTTGGAAGAAAACATAAGTTTCATGTTCTTATGAAGAGTGATAGAAATCATGATTAGGAAAAAGTTAACAACCATAAATTCATAAACTTGTGATGGGTTAAACATTATTTGATTTCTTAGTAGGAAAAGTTAATGGAAAAAGTTTTTGTTTTAAGGCTCTTTTCATTAAGTTGTGGAATTATTTTAATACTTAGAATAAGAACATAAGGAAACATACTTACTTGTTAAGTAGAGTTTTATCCTTTAATAAATATCTACCAAAAATGCATCTTTTCTCCAAATGATGAGTATTCAAGATGACTTGGTCACACCTGAAGCACTAGAATCAACTTATAGAGAATCTTATAATCCACAAAATAGGAACTATATATTTTCCCTGTCTATAGACATTAACCCAAAACCAAAATGGTTAGAAAAATATCTGATAATCCCCCAAAAGGAATAATCCTTTATAAAAATAAATACTACTCTTAATCTCCAAAATTCAACAAACAATACCCAAAGTTCAACAAATACCATTCAATAAACAATTGTCCATAAAATTATTTAAAATAATCCAAACTAAAATTAAAACCCAAAATTCATAAGGATTTGATCCTAAAGTCTTCCACAAAAAATATTTATATTTATCTCCAAATAACTTCAACTACTCTTAAAGTCTCATACTTAAATGTAAATAACCTAATCACATATTCTCTATGATATGTTAATCATTTATATAAATAACCTAAATCACCATATGTCCACAATACAAACATAAATTCATTAAAAAATAATTCATCCTTTATTCCTCAAATAAACTTCTATAGTATTTTATTTACCCTAATCATATAAAGTTCCCAAAATAGTGATTTTCTTCCAAAATAACATTAATTACGTAATCCCAAAATCATTTTCTAATACTAAGGACACCCAATAGATGAAATATCTCTCTCCAAATTGAATATATTCTTAATAAATAAGATCATTTAACTAAAAATAATTTTTCATACTAACCAGGTACTACATGTAGGCTAGTGGTAGGTGATAAATCATAGTCTCAATTTGGTTGTTGGTTCAATTCCTACAACGTTTTCTGACGTGACGGGTTTCCACACAGTCTGCATGTTTTCCTTTTTCCAAAAACTATATAATTCTTATAACATTAAAAAAAATTATATTAAACCCTCAAAAATAACCATAACATGTTTTAACCTAAAAGTTTATTTCATTCATCACATTTTTCTTCCCAAAAACTAATATCCCATAATTCCCTCAATGGTGAATGTCTCTAAAAATACCATTAATCACATTGATATTTCATAACATAAGACTCAAAAGGGGTTTCTAAGTCATTTAAATTATAATATACCTTAAAAATATAATCCCATGATGATATCCCTAACCCTTAATAAAACACCCTAATCTCCGATGTTTTCAAAACCATCCTCTGATACCAACTATAAGGCCCCAACATTAAATAATTTTTAATCTCAAGATAAGTCAACAATTGACATTAATTCACTTTGAGGATCTTTTCTATTATAGAGTTTTAGAGAATTAGACCATAACTATTATATAACATTCCAAATATTAAAAAGTAGACACTTTCACTCTACCAATTTTTTTCATATCTATAAAACTCCATAAATAAAACAAGAATTATTTTCTTGATAAAAATCATCTTGAATTATTCCTTTATCTTATACATTCTTTTACCCTGTGAAAAAATTTCAAAAACATGGGATGAGCATAAAAATCTGAATAAGGGATATAAATAAAGGAATAAAACCATTAACCCATGAATATTTAAATCCCATGAATAAATTTTCACAGAATCATACTTTTCACCCGTAAAACATAAACTACTTAGCTTATATCATATAATCATAATATTGCTACAAAATATCATATAAATCAAAAAACATAAAGGTAACTTGTGGAATCCATATCATACTTACATTATAGCTTTTATAGCTACATATGGAGTAACCTTAATGGTTATGTTTTCAATACCAATCACAACATATTCCCTAAATCTTCTTAAAGAAACTTTATCATTTACCTCCATCACGTCACCCAATTCATTGGAGAGCTATCATAGGATCACCCACCATAGGTTTATCATGAAACCACCCATATTTGGTTTATCACGTAACCACCTGTCAAATTTATAAGTACCATTTCATAATCATAACACAAAAAAGATTTAAAATATCAACATTTCACTCATCAATTAGAAAAAATAAATTCAAGATATTGAAATATTCAATTCATTTACAAAACCATTTAAAAAATTTAATAAAGAGATTTTTGAATCAATGTTTCCCATACCACATTGAAACATTTAAAGGAATTAAAAATTTAAAACATTAATGTCCATATATATAAATACATAAAAACATTCTGAAAACATGGACATTAATGAGAAAGATTTAGAAGATTAAATCTTTAAAACATTTAAAACAATTTTTTAGTTAAAGAGTCCCCTACCACTTGAGAAAATACTTGAATAAAAATAATTAAAGAATAAAATTAAATAAAACGTAAAATATATGAGAATAAATAGATTCATGATATAATATTTCAAAGGAAAGTATATACACCATATAAAAGTGAATTGGCGAATTACAACAAATAAGTCTCAAAGGAATGTAATTTGAGATAAAATCCCTTACAAAGATAGTATCATTAGAATACGGATAAATCAATGAAATAATTATGTGAGAAAAATATAAATACACCAAATATAAGTGGATATTCATTGTAAGGAAATTAGATTCCATTCACATATATTCTTGTAAAAACAAAACCAATTAAATGGATATTTAACTCAATGAAATGAGATTGAGTTAAGATTTCCCTTATAAAGTTCGTATAAATGATGTAAGAATTTATCAATTGGGTGATTATGTGTAGAAACAGTATATCCATAGAAAGGGAAGTGGAAATTACAACATAGATAAAAAATAGTTATTACACACACAATCTTTGGATAATATAATCAATAGAGTATGCGTAAATCCCAATGAGTGGAAATTGAGTTTAGAAATTCCCTTACAAAGACCATTTTGTTAATAAAATAGATGGATTATGTGTATTAAATATAAATCCCCATAAATAAATTATAAATACAATATAATAAATCAAAATTCATTTCTCATGTAATTATATCATGACATTGTCAAGTAGTAGAAAATCAACCAAATGAATGGAAATTTGGTTAAGCAGTTCCCTTACCTTGAGTTTGACTCATCACTTAAAATCATTATGTTCCTGAATGATAAATATAGGTTAATTTATACTATCTTAATAACCTTTTTAAATTTTATTATTCACGTTATATAACTTTTTACCATGTTATAACAATTAGTTAATTATTTGAGTTCATATAAGACATTTTATAAATGTTTAATACTTAGGTCAATAATAAACTTGTTTTGATTAAATTTGTCTATGCGGTCATAAGGCCATAATCTTAAGAATTATATTAATGATTTAAATATCATATATATCCATTATATAGGTATTTAAAATTTTCCATAACATTTGGAGATAAGAAATGAAATGCACTGTTCATGGAGATGGAAGATCGTACGTACGAATGAATGTTACTTTCGTTTCATTGTTATATTAAAGGAGTAAAAAATAAATGATATGGGTATGTTATATTTTCAGTAAAATAGATATGTTATATATGTTAAATAAGTTCATTAATTCCACCCTTTATACGTTCCATGTATGGAATGAATGATTCATATCACATGGAGGGGCAGTAGTCCACACTTCCTCAAATGAAATTATCATATTAATACATCATGTAAAGCATAAATGTATGTTGTAAATAAAAATTACAAAAGAATATATATAATATAAATATAATATATATCATATACAAATACATTTCCATCATTATTTCCACCATGAGAGGTGGTAGGGGAAAATTGAACAATCATGGTTTCGTGAGTCAGTAGTTCATTGTACATGAAAACAGTATGTCCATATCTATTAGATGGAGGTGTCTGTAAGTTTATTTCAAATAATTATCATAAACAAATACTAGTATATTTATGATACAAGTTTTTTTGTGTAATCAATTAATAATAAGATCATAAGGAGTGGATAAATAAAATAAAGTGAAGGAACATGATAGAAGAAGTTACCTTTAAATCAGGTAACTTCTTTTGACTTGATCCAAAAGGCTTTCTTGAATTGAATTATGCACAAGGAAAGGATTCTAAGAGGAAAGGATGGATTTTGTTAGCTTATTTTATTCTAATTTAAATTATACAAGTGTCTTGAGAGATGTGATTAAGTGCGTAGAGGTGGTGGCCTTTTATAAGAGGGAGGAGGGGTACTTTAGGTAAGTCTTGAAATATTATTTTAATATAAATTCAATTTTGATTAAAAAAGGTACAAAACACATTTAACTATAAGATAAAATGTTCTAGTTTGAATACTCATAATCCAATAAATTTTAGACAAGTTTTTATATTTTTTTATCCTTATTATTTTGGTTTAACCCTTATTTTAACCATTTTAATCTTAGAGTGATATCATGTTATTTACACATTGTGGGTTAATGTAATTACCATATAATTTCAAATGACTCAAAAAGAGTAATTTATGAAATATTTGGACTTATATTAACCCTTTTGACAAATATTATATTTTTATTAATTTAATATCAATTAATAAAGTATTTTATATTTTATGTTATGAATTTTATCAATTTTGGACACTATTCATACTTGGCTTTTTTACAAATTCTTAACAACTTGATTCCTTAAATGAACATTTAATCAATCATAACACGAAATATTCACCTATAGAATTCATGTATTACATTAATTATTTCATATAATATTTATTTTAAAATCTATATTATTATTTATTTGAATCCTTTATTAATGAAGCAATCACAACATTATCATTGTGTCATAACTTAAATTATTTATTTAATGTCTAAAAATTATAAATAAAATACCATGATGTAGAAAATATTTTTATATTTATAATTACTATTTAGAGTCAAATATATAAGTTATATAATGCTATATTAATTTTTTTTAGTAAAAGATACTAGTTTTTGTTATATTTCTCTTTCCTTTAAATTAGTTCTTATAACATTTCATTATCACAACCATGTGGCTACGTGGGGTCCCAAAATAGACCCAAGGATGACCATTTTTGGAAATATCACATAAAATAGGATTAGGACATGTGTTAGGGTAGTTTTATATTATTATAATATTATTTCATACCCTTATTTATCCGATTTACCCTTTAACCGTAGTAAATAAAAACAATTAGTGAAATTACTATTCACAATGTTAAAAAATAAAAGGTACCTATTTATATAATTTAAAACTTATGATACTAAATGGGGAATCAATTTTTACAAATTCAAAACACATAATTTTCATAAATTAATTTAAAATTAATTTCTACGGTCTAAATAAGAAAGTAGGTTTTTAAGAAGTAAAAACTATAAAAAGATTGACTTGTGTTTCTGTCCAATTTAAATGTGAAATTACATCCAATGAATATAATGGGATTAAATTATAAAATAATAATATAATTAAACTTTAAAACCAATAAAAAAAATAATCTAACTATATAAATAATATAGATGAAAAGGCATCTTTGACTTAAAATATGGTATTTTTCACTATTCATAAAAAAATGAACTTTATCAGAAAATCACCAAAAAATTAATCAAAGAAAATTTTGATATCCCGATTCTAAATAATAGGCTTTTTTTCAAATAGAACATATAAAGGTGTCAAAAACTAAATTTAAAAAGGGTTCTTCACAAAAGGAGGTAAAACTGCATTTTTAGAAAAATACTTCTTTTATCTGAAAAATTGAATTTGTTCTCATATAATATCTAGAAAACATATAAGATTAATTTAAAACATTAAATTGAATATATAAAATCTATTATTAATTAAACAAAAATACATAAATGGTGATATGATTTTTTAAACACAATTACTCTTTTTTTAAATAGGTTTTCATAAAAACATATCCTTTATATTCAATTAGTTTTTATCTCCATTTATAATAAATTTGGTAACCAATGAATCATTATTTGAACATTTTTAAACCATATTTTCATAATTAATTTGATACTATTCATTCCCGTCATTCCAATGACTAGGTTATAATGGTAACATTTAAATAATAATATTTACTTGTTCCTTTAAACTCGATGTAGTGTATCATGTATGACATTGAACATTGTGTTTCTGTCTTAGAACTTGGGATGTTACAAAAGGTATTAAACAAGAGTTTATTTGATTTACATATCATGAAATAAATTATATGGAATATAAATTCAATGAATAGAATTGAATAAGAAAGTCCTCGCTTATTCTTTAGTAAATATGCTTCAATTTAAACTAGTATTTATGTTATAATTCATGGGTATTAAGTAAAATATTCCAATAAAATATGTGTAATTGAATAAAATATCCAAGTAAGTATAGAAACAATAGTACAAGTAATTTCTATTCTCCATAAGTATGAGAAAGGGTGGTTCCTATGTTAGCAGTGATAAGAACACAACATCTAATTTCTAAGTTTAATGATTCTATCAAAACATTTATTGATTATTATAAAAAAAGTTACCGCATATGTCACTTGTGAATACGGATACATTATTCCAGTATCATAATGAATGTTTTTTGTGGTTTCGAATACTCATGTAACAGTTCAGTGATACATGAATCATTGGGAATTCATGATGAATATAAAATTTAAGTCACACAAACCCAGTTGTGAAAATATAATTATTTTTCAAGAAAAAATAATTATTTTTCATGGATATAACCATTATGGTATTAATAATATTTGGAGTTAAAGACCGTACATATTATTGACACAATTATATACATAGTTTTGGATAAATAAACCTAGAAAAATAAAACTAAGGAATAAGTATTTCAAAATTATTTCATTTGAAGAGCGTGAACTATTTCAAGAGTAAGATTGTGGTAAATATGCTTTATATGATTATTTTAAGTGTTTAAGTAATGTGAAATTAAAGTATGGTATATGAATGTCTATAATATAAGAGGTTCTTTGGTATGACATGCAAGAGAAATATTGACTTGGGTTTAGTCAATGACTAAAGATGCACAAATAGTTGGAATAGGAACAAATTCCACAAGAGGCATGGAAGAGAATGTTCTAGATACACATAATGAATATGAAGAAGAAAAGAATGATGATGGTTTTATATTCACCATGGTCGGTGATAAATTATTAATTGAGAATAATAATTTCTTAAAGTAAGTAGTCTATGTAAATTAGCTTCAATTGACAAAACCAATTAAAAGTCAATAATGTATTCCATGCATCAAATAATTAGGGATAATTATTTTGAATACTGTGGGAGGTATTCAAATGATACTATACATGGATCGTAAAAGCGTGTTACTAATAAGCTCGATTGGTTACACCAAGTCATTATGCCTAAATCCATCAAAATATTACTTGTCATAGCTACTATCTATGAACATTTTATTGGAAATTATATGTGAAGACCATTGATCATGGAAGGTGTATATAAAATGCAACTAGAAATAGATGGTTAAATAATAAAATTCCAATAAGGGTGAAAGTTACTAAATTCCAGTTTAGGATTAAAAGTAAGTGACAAGATCTTAGAGTATTCATTTGGAATGAATCTTTTCCATGTTTCCACTAGATGTAAGTGGGAGCACCATTTTTCCAAGTAAAATATGATTGATAACATATGAAAAAAAACTATTAGTCTTATAGATAGCTAAGACCATAGTGAAAGTAATTATCCAGTGATCGACTTAAAGCAGCAACCAATGTTCTAGAGAACATGATCTATTGCAGTAGATATAACAGTTTATTAGACATGATTAGTCCTAAATATACTAAAATTGTATTGAAAATTAAATGTTTTAAGGATTAGAAAGAAATTTGTTGCGAGTGAAACATGGTATAAATCTCTCCAAGTATACATGTATGGGACATAGGTGAAGATTAATGTGGTGAGTTAAATTACAGGTTCTTTTATGATTTATCATTCACTTATTCCCTAATATGTACATAGAAATGATATTTCCAACATAAATTTTATAGTAGTAAAATATCATTCATATCTTGGAGAACTATAGGGGAATTAAATAGAACTATCGAATTGCACTTGATGAAGTACAAAAGATATTTACCTAGTATGTATAGAGTAAGTTATACTAGTTACAAGGGGACACAAACAAGTATTATTATAATGTCAATATGATCTAATATCATATTTAATATAAGGTAATAACCAAGAAAACCCCATTCAAGATAGTGGTATCCATTTCTACAAATTCCAAGTGCGTTGCAGATTTTGAGGAAACTAAGAAGATGTGTAAACTACCCAACCATTTTTCCAGTTCTTGGAATCACACCTAATAAGTAAATTATTTTCATAATATAAATTATCATACTATCAATATCCAAGAAGTTATGTTTTGAAAGAGGAAAAAAGGAATAGACTTGGGGTGTGAATCTATGAGGTTTTTTACTCAAGGAGATGAGTTCCCTCATAGAAGAATAGCCATGCAGTGGAGACATGGAAAACCCAAAAACTAAATCCATAAATCATAAGGAACATGATCTCAATCATGTGAGAGCTACTAAGGAAAGTTATCAAGTCGGTTCTAGTTAATGTGGGGGTGTTGTAATAGTGGGTTACCTTGACCCGACTTAAATAATATTTTTGATTACCATACCATGTGTATGGTGAGATATGAATGATGTATTCTTACCATTATAGTATATATATTTATGTTCCTACTATTTCAAAGGTAATGTTCATATATTATTTTTTATATTAAAAGGTTATAGTAGATCCTAGGCTATAATTAAAACCTCGTGATACTATGACATTAAAATTAAATATATGTCCTATGGTCTAGATACATCATACTAAATCGAAATGATAGATGTATGAAAATCAGATGTTGGGGGATCATAATCATTGGGAATTATTCTCATGAATTTTACACACGGTGATCTATGGTAGGTGAGATCATGGGGACATACTAGAAAATAGGATCACCACATGTTTTGAGTGTCATTAGAAGTTTATATCTACAAACATGATTATTGGTCTCTTGACTTGTGATTATTATCAATGTGTTCCATTTGATCATGTAATTTGATGAATAGAAAAAACCATGACAATGAAATCATGGAGAGGTATCCTGTGTTGGGTACAGTATTGGAGTTATGACATTTGTTGAATGATCAAGATAAGATTTATCACTTTTGAGTTGAGGAAGTAATTTCTCATGACAGGTTAATCAGGATGGTATTACCTTTATAAATCTATTTCCATGGTAGTCAGAGGTAAATCCATCCATATAGATCAATAAATAATAAATCAGGATGGTAGTATATTTACATAGTGCATGTTTATAGGCTAGATGTCATTTCTATAACTATTCCCTGTCTCTTTAGGATCCATGATGTGTTGCTAGACTCCCCTCTTGGTCTATAAATACTATTCACAATTATCGAGATAATGCCCTTGAGGATCACACACAATAACGTATTAAAGAATCTTCCCTATTCAGGTGAATAAGTATATAGGCCATAGTGGGTACCACCATGGGGTTCACATTTTTCCATATTTTATCGACCATCAATAAATAAATAAATTAATTATAATTCATGTAACGAATAATTGGGTTGAATTTATTTATAAAAGTATTTACCAGTGTTTAAGTAAATATAGGAAACAGATTATATAAAAGAATATTATGTTAATATTCCGTGTTCATTTAATATATGAGGGAATGATGAGATGAATTAATGAATTACATTTAAAATGTAAAATATTTATTATATTTCAAGTTGGTGATAAATATATAAATGACATTTATGATTCAGTATATTAGTCAAAATATATTTTTTATAGTTTATGTCATCAGTAATAAATATTGGTGTTCATGGAGCCTTCTTTAGGTATTTTCAAAACTCATTATACATAAGAGGAGAGAATCTCTCACATGAAAACTATTCCCTATGAGCTCTTGAGAGATTATCCCTTCTATCCCACTTTCCGGAGAGATAATCTCTTGATCCATGTTATCGGATCGAGATATCCCTTGTGCAACATAAGAACATTGATGGAGTGATCTTGTAATGTTGAAGGTATCGTCATATCTCTAAGCTAGAACATAGAATTTGATGATAGATGCTACTATAGATTTTTGAATTGTGTGTGGATGATATAGTGGAATTTGGTTCTAGATTATTTGAGCAGTGATCATCAATGAAAAACAGATAATGATCTCATGACTTCAGACCAAACCTGTTATTTATGGTTTAATTTTTTTGCATAACTACCCCCATGTTGTGATCCTTAGGCTTAAATTGGGTCATTGATTTTTTGACGATGAAATTATTACATAAATGGCCAGTTAAAAATTTTAAATCCCCATCCCTCTAGTTTCCACTATGTCTCTCAGTACCTTCATCGACTCGACTCACTATGAAGAGTAACTGGACTGGACAACCACCTGACATCATGAAGGCCTCCCCATACACCAGAGTAAGAAGGCTAGAAGTTAGTGTATATGGCAGTACCATGGGGAGACTATAATCCTAATATAAAAGTGTGTAATAAAAATAACAATGACAAAACATCAAAAAAATAATAGTTCATTAATTTTTTAAATAAGATAAACAGGTTATAGAAAGTTGAAATGAAACACACAAAATCAAATGTAAAAGATCTCATAAAATTAATGACAATGAGGTTTTATAAATACTACTTCCCAATCTCCTGACCATCCAATATATCCTCCTTGATGAAGCATTATTGGGCCTCAAACCAACATGAACATACTACCAAGTGGGAGTCTACTCAGTTTTCTCAATGAAATGGAAGCCTAAGAAGGGTGTGAGTACATAAATCAATAGGGAACCACGAATGTGGTCCCATACTATACTGATAATATAGTGATACAAGGATGTAACATACTAATAATTAATAATAAACTATTGAAAAAATATAGAAAAACATCAACAATACCTTCTTCATCCATATAGTAGTATGTATTTGAGCATGTCGTGATGACTGTTCCATAGATTATCACAACTTCACCATGGATGTATACATATAACCATGGTTAATCCCAATAACCATTGTAAATCCCTAAGACTAAGTACTTGATCAAATTTTTGTACTTCAGCTAGTATCTATGTGTCTCTGAGCATGATAATCACCCTAGGGGAACCTCTGTCCATTAAATGGGGATCCCACAGTCACTCCACCATCATGATGAGTAAAAACCCATAGTCCATACTTAGAAATACCCCATTCTCAAGACCTTAGGATGAACCCCATGATAGTATATGGGTGTTTTTTACCATCAAGTCAACATTTGATTCCTAAGAGGGGGTGGCCCTTTGAAATCATATACATCTAGTCGTGACTAATTCCTTGGTGACCTGAAAAATCAAATGGAATACCCTCCCTATACCCACAACCAATCTCCCAACCATCCAATATCTCGTGGCTCCCCAGTCGATCCATATCTGGTGCATCCACCAAATCCTAAGAGGGAATCGTAGGAATCGATCAAGGATATCCAACAACCTCCCTTAGGATGTCTAAAATTTTTATTGGGGGGTATAATCCCACACAACATTCAAATTATATGAGTCCCAAACATTCACAACTGTCTAATGGTATCAGCATTTAAATCCAAACACTTAGACATTCAAATTAGTATCACCATATCAAAATAATCCCTACCTTCCTAGGAATTCCTCTATATGTGAAAACATATAGATGTGATGCCATATACAAGTTACAACCATTTGGAATCCACTCCACCAATAACTATATCTCTGGATGTTATCCGATCTAGGCATCCACCATCAAAATACTATGAGACCAAATAAAAAACATCATTGGAATTATATGGTCTCATATATATCAATATGTGATTCACATGAATCCCATGTAGTCATACTAGTTCAAATCCCAACAGATGATATGTATGTGTCTAAGGAAATCACATAACCTAACAAAAAACATATCAATAGCTAGCTGAACACCCATACCTGTTACCATAATCTCAGCTCCATCAAGAGTGAACATTAGTTTGGGTTCTAGGGTGACACCTAGAACCATATCCACCCATATCCACATAAAACTTCTCAGATCTATCACTCAAAGGGGGACACATAGGGCCCCCCCACAAGGGTCACTTATTCATCCTAGTAGTAGAGGCAGCCCTCTAGGGATCCTTTATCCCTACATTCCTTTCATTCCAATGCCCGAGATATGAGGAATTAGATCCATAAACATCATTAGAGTCATATCATAACCTCATAGTCCCCAGGTGTATGCCACAAGGATGATAATATTGAGAGATGGCTTGAGTCCCATCTCTAGGTCTTGGGTTACTCTAATCTGAACAGATTACCCATCTCAACTAAATTATCCAAATTGCTCACACATTTCACTAAATCCTTAGACGAACTGCCTAGACCACTCCACATATGTTAGTTAATACCTCCTCATAAAGGTGGCTAAGGATCCTTCACCAGGCCGAGTGACAGTTACTTCAATCACACCCCTCAATGGTTTGAACATCACAGGGCACACCAAAAAACATCATGGCCTTAACCATTGGTGGATAAGGAAATCAAATAATGCATGAGGCT
The DNA here is from genome assembly GCA_963277665.1 of Viscum album. Lineage (NCBI taxonomy): Eukaryota > Viridiplantae > Streptophyta > Magnoliopsida > Santalales > Viscaceae > Viscum > Viscum album. Next base: position 201,300,791 of record OY728125.1, on the reverse strand, counting down.
GACCACGCTGTCATGTATCATCAAATTGATAATGTTTTTATGGTTAATTTATATTGTAGGGTAGACCCTAGGTCGTCTCTCTAGGAGCGTTGATAGGTTTTGAGTATGTATTTTTAAAAAATATTACTAAAAGAGGGGGTGATTTTGAAAACATTTTTAAGAAAATAACTTAACTTAAAGAGTTTAATGGTTGATATAATAACGTAGTGGTTTAATAATTATTAGATAAGGACATCAATTCAAGTTCACTACACATCTTGGATAGTTCATTGTTATGAAAATTTCACATGGTTTTGTTTAATTCTTTGGTTGAGGGTTGTCAAGATCTTGATTCCACTCTTTCCACTCTAAACGTTGCACAAAGTACCAACCTGTGACACAACAATCATGTTGTAAATGTTTGGTCATTAAGAACAGATAAAAGGTTACCAAATCTTTCTAAAATATTTTTTATGTGCGAGAGAAAGAGGATCCTTGTGTTTCCCAATCAGAACAACTCAAGTTTCCCACTTTAAATTTCAACCCAATCGATGTTGAAATGAGAAGCAGTTCACTTATTTAAACACTAAAAACGAACTCAGAGGAGAAACATGTTTAGATAAAACATAAATGAAATATTCCACACACAAATAACACAAAACAAGTAGAGTATCAAGTGCCAGAACTCCCTCCCATGTATGTGTAGCTCCCTCGAAATGATCATCCACTGTTTAGCTCATCATCGAGAGGAGGAGAAGGATCAGGTGGAACTCATTATTCATTGTTGATCCACATATGATGATAGGGGCCTCCAAAACTTCATGTATAATGAGAGAACTCCTTTGGTTCTCCAAAATACCCAAGGTTTTCCTCCTTGTCTAACTTGCAAATAAGGAGACCAAGGTAACATTTTATAAGAAACTGGGAAGGTGGTTTTGAGCACACATAATTATTAAAACCACTTGTCACAGGTGTTTCGACCACCAAAAATCCTTATCTCGATTTGGAAAAAATAAAAAAGTTATATCCCCACCTCTTGGATGTCTCTATAGAATGTTTGGAACAATTGGGACACATATATCCTAAGATATGGATAGATCACAGCACACCACTTTTGAATCCGTGCAGATTTAGTGTTCTGGAAAGATTATGTCGAAAATGCCATTATATTGCCGAATGTGTCTTGGGTTTCTTCATATAAAATGTATCCCATTAAGTTTTGGACCAGAAAACAAAATTTCATCCCAATTGGATGCATGGTCTAGTAGAAGTGTGCGGATTAATCCACTAGTCTGTTTGGATCCTGTCTAGTTTGGCCCATTTTTCTTGGACATCATCATTGGCCCTCCAAATCACCTTCTCCTTCAATGAAATTTTCAAGACAAGTAACGTTGTAATTTTTAATAGTGATAAACACAAAATAAATTATTCAAACATGGAATTAAATTTGTTATTTTTTTTAATTTACAATACAAATTCAGTTTAATACAATGGTGTAAGGGTGAAAATGACACAGTGAATCGTGGTACGATCACACCCCCACACCTAAACATTTTCACTCCTGAGAAAATTCACATATCCAAATAAAATGATATATATATATATATTCCCAACATCATGAATATTTAACATTTGAGGAAATTTTAATTCTCTTAAGTAATATGATCAATTCACGAACCACAAACATGAGTTATTCCTAGTGAAAATGGAAAAATATGTCTCATAAATCATATCATAATAAAATAAAAATAGATTCATGACACCAACATGAGAATGGAATTCAAAATTCAACCATTGCACTATCTCTCCATGTGTGTGTGTGAAAACCATTACATACTATTATTTATACTTTCTGTCAAATAAATGTAGGTTATTTTACATTATTCATATTTAAATGATTTTATACACCGAACAGACCCTACATCCTTTGCAATCATATTTCAAGACCCACTCACTTAAGAATTCCTAGAAGTAAAACCATAATCTCCCAACCTATATATCCACATATGTTGCACATTTCATCACTCCTCTCATTTATTTTTTTAGAAGATACATTTGGAAAAAATCTCACACTCATCTCTCAACCCTTGTTTAATCTCTCAAGACACTAATTGCAATAGTTATAACAAGTTCAAAGGATGATGAGGAGTGTTTTTTACCTTCCTAAGACATAACCAATTTTTTGAGGGTGTACAATAGTTGGACATTAGGTACACACACATATGTTAATCTGGTACAGTAATGAAACAGATCGGATAAGGAACGACTGTATGGAAATATCATTTAAAGGTGAAAAATATTAACCTAAAATATATTTACCTTATATTAAGTAAGAAATATTCAAACTTTGTGGTTTGGTGAAAATATTTGTGGAGATATTAGTGACATAGTTTTCCCAAAAAATACTCACACAAGTTCCATCAATCATCTCAAAGGCTTCACACAGATACGACCATTTATATCATTGAAAGAAAACCAATTCACTAAAAAAATAAAATCACTCCCTGATGTTAAATTCATAAAAATATTTTTTTATCCTTCGTTATGGTATTTTTACTTTCCCCCCTTTCGGGTCACCAAATCATGGAACTTTGAAATTGTTGATGGGGAAAAATGAAAATACAATAAAGAAGGCTAAAAAGAGAAGAAAAGAGAAAACTATGAAAATCCCAAACTAAACCAGGAATGTATCCACCCCCACACCTAGAATGTGCAGTTTCTACACTAAAATAATTGATAATGTGGGAAGGAAGGATAAAACCTAGTGTTTTTTATTGGTATGATGCATCAAGATGGTGGATTTCCTCCATTAGATTCTTCAGAAAAGAAGTGTTTAAGTCACTACCCATTGATGGTGAATGTTTGGTTGGTTTCTTCATTTTGAACCTAGAAAACACCAAATGGAGAGATGTTAGTAACAGTGTATGGTCCAAACTAGTGGGAATGAAGCTTACATTGATACAAATTCATCCTTGCATTATAAAGGAGGACCTTCTGACCAATGTGAAACTGATGATGAAGGATAAGATGGTCGTGGGATGCCTTAGTTTTCTCCTTATAAATCCTAGAGTTTTCATATGCATCTCTTCTCATTTCCTCTAGCTCCTGAATCTGCAACTTCCATTGAGAACCTACACCATAATGATTAGAATTGTATTGTTTTATGGCCCTGTAGGCCCGGTGCTCAATCTCATCATGGGGATGACAACTATTTCCAAACACAAGATGATAGGGTGACATTCCAATGGGAGTTTTGAAGAAGTGCGGTAGGCCCATAATGAATCATCAAGTCGAAGACTCTAATCATTTATATTGGGTGGACCCGTTTTTTCAAGAATTTGTTTTACCTCTCTATTTGAAACCACAGCTTGACCATTGGTCTTTGGGTGATATGTAGTAGACACATGATGACCGACCCCATACCTACGCAAAAGTGATTGCGTAGTTCGATTGCATAAATGAGAACCCTGGTCACTGATGATGAACCTAGGTAATCCAAACCTATAGAAGATTTGGGTTCTAAAAAAATCTACAACTACCTTAGAATCATCAGTCCTTGTAGATCATGCCTCTACCCATTTTGACACATAATAAACTGCCAGAAGAATGTAAAAGTTTCAAAAGGAATTTGGAAATGGCCCTATAAATTCAATACCCCAAACATAAAATCTTTAATGAAAGACCAATGGTTGTTGTGGCATTTCATTTATTTTAGATAAATTTCCATTCTTTGACAACGAGGACAATATTTGAAAAAATCATGGGCATCCTAAAAAAGTGTTGGCCAAAAGAGACTAGAATCAAGGACTTTGCAAGTAGTCCATTGGGGACCAAAGTGGCCCCCACAAGAAAAAGTGTGGTAGAATCTAAGGATGGACTGAAACTCACTATTGGGAACACAAAGCCTAAGGACTTGATCACTACAGGTGCGCCAATGGTAGGGGTCATCCCGAATATACCAATAGGTCTCATGTTTTAGAATACTGGATTAGTTTCTATTGAAATTAGTAGAAATGCAAGATGCTACCAAATATTCTATAATTTCAGCATATCAAGGAATAACATCTTTTACTCGGTATAGTTGCTCATCAAGAAACATTAAATTTATGGGAATATAGGGGTATTAGTCAATGTATGAGGATGGTTGAATCCTAAGGATATGTTCAGCCACTACATACTCGGCTACTTTTTTATCTCTAATTTCTAGATTTAATTATTGAAGGAGGAGCATCTAACAAATGAGACGTGGTTTGGCTTCCGGTTTCTTAAGGAGGTACCAGAGGGCTTCATGGTCTGGACCACAATGACTTTGGACCCCAAAAGATATGACCTGAAGTTTTCCAAGGAAAACACAATGGAAAGGAATTATTTTTTAGTCGCGGGGTAGTTTTCTTGGGCAGGGTCCAATGTAAGTGAGGCATAGGCTACGACATGTGGAGCTTGGTCGACCCTTTGTGACAAAACTACCCCAACTGCATAGTTAAAGGAATCACACATGAGATCAAATGGTAAATCCCACCGAGGTGGTTGGATTACTGGAGGTGTGGTGAGACTTCCTTTTAACTTATTAAAAGAATCCTCACATTCTATATCAAAAACAAATTCTTTTTCTTTTTGGAGTAATCGTGAGAGGGGGAGTGCAATTTTACTAATTTCACGAATGAAATGACGGTAAAATCTAGCATGACCTAGGAAAGATCTCACATCCCATATATTTTTGGGGGAATGGAAGGGAATAATTGACATCAAATTTTGATTTATCTACTTGAATACCATCCCCATAAATGACATGCCCCAAAACAATACCGTGTCACACCATGAAATGACATTTCTCTTAATTTAATACAAGATTGTTTTCAATACAGCAACGTAGGACTGATCCAAGACTACTCAAACATTCATCAAAAGAAGATCCATAAATAGTGAAATCATCCATGAATATTTCCATGCAATTAATTAGGTAATCCAATAAAATACTAACCATGCATCGTTGGAAAGTACCTGGAGCATTTCACAGACCAAATGACATCCTTCTATAGGAAAATGTGCCAAAGGGGCAAGTGAAGGTTCTCTTTTCCTGATCCTCAAGGTAAATATGGATCTGAAAGTATCTATAATACCCTTTAAGGAATCTGTAGTGGGTCTTACCCGCTAGCCTGCCTATAATTTGTTCAATGAATGGAAAAGGGAAATGGTCCTTCTCATGTGTTAGTTTAGTCGGCTATAATTTATACAGACATGCAAACTATTCTGCACACGAGTAGGAACGAATTCATTGTTTTCATTTTTAATAACTGTAAAGCCAGTCGTTTTAGGAACCACATGAACGAGACTGACCCATTGGCTGTTAGAGATGGGGTAAATGATTCCAGCAGCCAATAATATTGTTACCTCATTTTTCACAACTTCTAGGAGGTTTGGGTTTAGTGGACGTTGTGGCTGCCTCACTAGTTTAGCCTCATCATTTAACAAAATATGATGTGTACATATTGATGGGAAAATACTAGGAATGTCAGCAAGTGTCCACCCCAAATTTGGTTTATACTCCCCCAAAAGTTCATGTAGTCTCAATTCATGCTCAGGAGGGAGTGAACTAGCAATAATGACGAGAAACTTGTTTCCATTCTCAAGATATGAATATTTTAAATTTTGAATCAATTTTTTTAGTTCCAATTCAAGTGGATTTTGGATTGATGGCAGTGTGTATGAAAGTGAGAGGTCACTAATCTCATCTAACTACTCAATGGTATCAACCTCGGATGAGGAATGAACTTTTACATGCTTAGCAGTATCATCGATGGTTAGTGGATCATCAATGTTCAAGAAATCATCATTGAATGAACATTCATGACACTTTTCTATACCACTAAAAAAAATCAATGCATGAATCATTTCCTAGCATTTATATTAATGAAGAAAACTCAAAAAGGGGATCAGGGGAAAGAAAAGTTGTTTTTTCAGGGGTAGGGAGTATATCAATTGAATTAATAGAGAGAGAGGAATGTTCTTTTAAGGGGTGCTTCATGGAATCAAGGATGTTTTAATGGACTATGTCAGCAACAAATTCCATAGATAATGTACCATTGTAGACATTAATTATGGTTTTTGCAGTTTTTAAGAAAGGTCTCTCCAATATAATCGGGGCATGTCCATTCATATTATAATCCTCCATTTTAAGCACATAAAAATCGGCAGGAAAAATTAAATTTTGGACCCTCACAAGAACATCCTCTAACACACCAGAGGGGTGTACAATACTACAGTTAGCTAGTTGAACAATAATTCCAGTGGGCTTCAGTTCCCCAACCTACAATATAGAGTAAATGGAGTGAGGTATCACATTTATAGAGGCACCTAAATCAAGCATAGAATTAGAAAAAGAATACTCTTCTATGGTGCATGGAATTGAGAATGTTCAAGGATCATTACACTTGGTGGGAAGTGATGGCTCTATCAATGATGAAACATTCCTTCCCAATATCACATTATCATCACCTCAAAGTCACCACCGGTGTGTACACATCTCTTTTAGAAACTTAGTGTACCGTGGAATTTGCTTCACAAAATCAATAAATGGGATATTAACATGCAATTTCGTGAAAATTTCCAATATTTCCTTATCAAGTTCAGTTTCCTTTTGTTTTCTTGGTTGGGTGGCCCTTTGAGTAAATGGAAGAGGAATGGTTGTTCTAGGTGACTCATCAATATTCACACTCTTTCCTTTGGAAGGGATTCTCTTAGGACAAGGTTATTCAATATTTGGAACATTCATAATGGTTTGGATGGAGGTTTTCTCAGGAGGGTATGACTCTAATGGAGGACTCATTTTACTTTCTAGTTGTTTTTAACTCCTAAGGGTGATGAAACTAACATTAAATTTATCCCTAGGGTTAACTACTGGTTGAGAGGGAAGTTTACCTGACCCCTGACTTTGAATTTCACCCAGTGAGTTAGCTAGTTAGCCTAATTGGGGTTTGAGGTCTTTTATGGCTACCTGAGTGGTTTATTGGAATTGGATATTATTGGCAGACATTTGTTTCATCATATCTTCTAGTCAAGTCTTATGTTTTAGAGGGTATTGTTGTAAAGGCCTTTGGGGTGGTTGAGGGTTTCTAATTGGTGGTGGTTGATGACTACTCTACCCTGGTTGGATCCATTGTTGTTGAGGTTGGTTTGAATACCTCCCTTGCAAATAGGCTTGGTTCTCTTTCCACCCATGGTTGGATGGATAGTAAGGTTCTTGCCTAAAGGGTTGGTTATAGTGGCGGCCTGAAAATATTGCCTCAAAACTCTCAGATGTTTTCCTCAATTGATGACATTGGTTAGAGTAGTGGGTGTCAGAAGAACATATACCACAATGGGTAGGAGGAGGAGATTGGGATTTCCCTTGGGAAAGAGCATGTTGTCGAAGAAGGGTACTTACCTCTTCGAACTTTGTGTCCACCTTCTTCTGAAATTCAATAATTTTCACCTCATGGACATCTCGAATCGGTAAATTGGTACTTGAACAAAATTGGTGTGTGTTTTGAGCCATGTTTTCAATCAGGGTTCTTGCAGTAATTGGGGTCTTATCAACTAGAGAACCACCTGTAAAAACATCAATCATATTTTGATCAATAGGGATTAGACTTCATAAAAACATTGAATTAAAAGTTGATCAGTTATTTGGTGGTGTGGAAAACTTGAACATAACCTTTTAAAACATTCTCAACATTCATGCAATGTTTCCCCTTGAGATTGTCTTATCCCACAAATTACTTTCCTTATTGTTTAAGTTCGAGAGGCTGGGAAATATTTTTCAAGAAAAAGGCATTTCATGTCCGCCCAACCTATTATTGGGGAATTTACATAATATAACCAATCTTTCATAGTGTCTTCCAAAGAAAATATGAATGATCTAAGCTTTACTTGTTCCTCATCCACATTAGCAGGTTTTAATGTTGAACAAACAATATTAAATTCTTTTAAGTTCATGTGGGGATCCTCTCTAGGAAGTCCATGGAATCTTGGTAATAAAGAAATTAAGCCAGATTTTAGTTCAAAATTTGGTGCCTCACCTTGTAATTGAATATAGGTGGGTTGGATATCAACAACAGGAGAGGTTAGTTCTTTTAATGTTTGGTTGTTTTCAGCCATATTATGTATTTTTATTTCAGTTTTTATATTGGATCTATAAGAAGAGGAAGAAGGATCAAGAAGACTATCAATGTTTTGTGTGTCCTACTTCGATGGGTTCTCTTGTGCATCTCAGGGTCGCTGATGTAAGATCCTCTCTCGTTCAGGTTCGAATGGAGGTAAATCTCCCGGATTAGAACATGTCATGTAACAAACCTAAAAAAAATAAAACAGAATGCAATAAGATAGGTAGAGGTATAAAATAGATAAATATTCATAAAATTTTCAATTTTTTTCAAAAACACGCACTAAAAATCAAAGCGCTCCCCAACAACAGCGCCAAAAATTGACCATATTGTCGTGACACGTCAAATTGATAATGTTTTTATGGTTAATTTATTGTGTAGGGAATACCCTAGGTCATCTATCAATGAGAGTTGATAGGTTTTGAGTATGTATTGTTAATAAATATTAGTAAAAGAGGGGGGTGATTTTGAAAACAGTTTTATGAAAATAACTTAACCTAAAGAGTTTAATAGTTGATAGAATAGGGTGGTGGTTTAAGAATTATTAGATAAGGAGATCAATTCAAGTTCACTACAAATCTTGGATAGTTCATTGTTCTGAAAACATCACTTGGTTTTGTTTAATTCCTTGGTTGAGGGTTGTCAAGATCTTGATTCCCCTCTTGCCTCTCTAAACATTGCACAAAGTACCAACCCGTGACACAACAATAGTTTTTTCAAGGTTTGGACTGCAAGAATAGATTAAGGGTTACAAATTTATACTAAAATATTTTGTATGTGTGAGCGAAAGAGGATCCTTGTGTTTCCCAATCAGAACAACTCAAGTTTTCAACTTGAAATTTCAACCCAATCGATGTTGAAATGAAAAGCGGATCACTTAATTAAACCCAAAAAATGAACTCAGTGGAGAAACACGTTTAGATAAAACATAAGTTAAATAATCCACACTCAAATTACACAAAACCAGTAGAATATCAAGTTCCAAAACTCCCTCCCTAGTATGTGTATCTCCCTCGAAATGATCGTCCACCATTTAGCATGCCCTCGAGAGGAGGAGAAGGCTCGAGTGGAACTCCTTCTTCATTGTTGGACCACCTTTGATGATAGGGGCCTCCAGAAACTAAAGTATGATGATATAAATCCTTTGGGTCTACAAAATTCCAGAGCATTGCCTCCTAGATGAACTTGAAAATGAGGAGACCAAGGTGCTATTTTATAGGAAATGGGAAGGTGGTTTTGAGCACACATAATTATTAAAAACACTTGTCATAGGTGTTTCAACCTCCATAAAGCCTTATCGCGATTTGGAAAAAATAAGAAAGTTGTAGCCGCACCTCTTGGATGTCTCCACAGAATGTTTGGAACAATTTAGAAATCTATAGCCCGATATATGGACTGATCACAACATACCACTTATGAATCCATGCAGATTTGGTGTTCTGGAAAGATCAGGTCGGAAAGGCCATAAGATGGCTGAATGAGTATTGGGTTACTTCATATGAAATTTATCCCAATAAATTTTATACCTGTCCAAAAAATTTCAGCCCAATTGGATGCATGTTATAGTAGAAGTGTGTGTATTAATCCACTAGTGTGCTTGGATCCTGCGTAGTTTGGCCCATTTTTCTTCGACATTCTCATGGGCCCTCCGAATCACCTTTACCTTCAATGAAATTTTCAAGACAAGTAACATTGGACTTTTTAATAGTGATAAACACAAAATAAATGATTCAAACATGGAATTCAATTTGATATTATTTTTAGAATTTACAATACAAATTTGGTTTAAGATAATGGTGTAAGGGTGAAAATGACACAGTGAATCGTGGTACAATCATAGACCAATATGGACATGACACCACATTCCCAATATCATAGGGAATTTCATTTAAATTTAAAAATTATATTTAGGTAACTATTAAAATTATAATTAAACGAGTAAATTACCCATAGGGGCATGATGACACATCACATGAAATATAAATAACTCGCATTAACACATATGTAAAGTATAAAGGACCACCTAACTACATTTGAAGATTTTATTATTTGTTTTACAAAGTTTGGAAGTTGCTACCTAAGCTCATATAACTTCACCTAATCATCCAAATATTCTAAATCACACCCAAAGAATTATAATTAATTCATTATAAACAATTTATAATCAATTAAATGAATTTAAAAATGATTCCCAATTTAATTATTTCTGGGATAAAATCCAAAATATCACTAAAAGCCTATACACACCAAAACCACGGTCTAAAACTGATAGAAGATCCCTACAGACCCCCTACAATGAACCAATACAAATTCTTATCTTATCACACCAAACCTATAGATAATTTAACTAATATTTTGGAAAAAATGGAAGAAAATCCATAATGTCGATATACCTTGTTGAATTTCTATGGAAGAAAGTAAATATATCTTCATAGGACACCCTTATAATAGGCTATATGAAAACCCTTTGATGCTCATAAAATTACACCATTCTTTGAGTGAATTAGCATTAAATCCCTAATAGGATAAACAGTAGATTTAGTGAAAAATAGGGGAAAATATAATGAAGTCTCATAAAGAGTGATAATCACCTATAATAAAAAAATATTAGACCCCAAATCTCCCATGTACTAGGTGGAAAAAGGGATGGATAAGGGGAAAAGGAATCTAGCATGTGAGCATGTGAGAGTAGAATAAATGGGTGCTCCCACTTTTAATTTTTGGAGTAGAAAACTGGTAAAAACCCATTTTTATCAAAACTGGAAATGTCACATGGGTTTCCCACATATTTTTCCAAACTATATGCCGAACATCTTCCATTAGTTATCCAAGGATATAAAGCTCACATGGTTTTTCCTCACAAGATTCTGACTGTGCACCATCCATACATTGGAAACCCTATATAAATTTCACATGATCTTTTTACAACATTTCACGAACTGTGCTCCCAGAACTGAGGAAAAACCAATCCTACATGGTTTCCAATAATATCTCATATGGTTCACCATTAATTGTTCTCTAACTATGCAAAAAAAATTCCTATAAAAATTTAACTGAATATCCTCTTTCATAAGGGTTTCTACATGCTTTATTCTAAACCATGTGAACCAAACCTTGGACCCTTTTCAGAGTTCTCAAGACCTCTAAAACATAACCATATTATATTGAGACTCACCTGATAACAATAGGAATATACTAGGCCTAAAAAGTCCAAAAACATTAATTTAAGACTTCCAAACATTCATAATTTCATTATGAATCTTGGTAAAAAAATTGACACCTCTCATAATTAGAAATGTTTATATTCATTTGGGAATTCTCAACCTATATGGACATTGGATCTTATAATAATCCAATCATATCACTTATTCCTCATAAGAAGTCTCGATGGACAAATAACTATTCATACTGACCTTTCTTGATCACAAAAACCCATTTCAAAGATTTCATTCAATTTATAGTTACTCAATGTGCCCCCAGAACATAATTTCAAACATAAGGTGTTTAAACCATCAAAAACGATCCATTACTCAAATTAATTTTCTAAAACACTGAGATGATGTTCCACAACATCCCTCCATTCCAATACACCCTTGTCTCACCACCCAATTAATCATCTAGACTATGGAGATCCTTGCTATTGAATTTAGATCACAATGACCCATTCTGATGCTAGGAAACACCCACTATTATATATTCTTTCCAAAACACCGCTTCTGCATTCTAATGAAATTCATAGAAAAGTTTCCCAGCATATCACATCTTTCATACTTTATAATTTAATTTAAATACTCGTTTTCATTCTTATTTCCAAATCCCATATTAGAATGGACATGCCTCCACCATCCATATGTAACACGAGCACACCGACCTTTCCACAAAAAATCACAAAACCAATGCTAGAAACATACTAATCATATCCCTGATGAAATATATGATGTGGTTGCCAACACTCCATGACCTATTTTCGAAAACAACAATAGTCGGCCTTCCTCTGGACAAATCTTCTCAAAAAAGCTAGTCTCAACTACCAATATTCTACCCAATGATCTGATCATGGTGCCTTAAATACAAATGGATCACTGAGATCATATTGATAAATCCACTAATGTTTCAAATCAAATTCCTATTGGATTCCAATGTATAATACTCAATCGACTAATTCATCTATCATTATCATATGCGATCACCAATGTATTCTCGATCTGATCACATTCAGAATATTACAAAATTACCCTAAGCATGGAGCAATTATTAGACTACATATAATATATTATTTAAATATACACATAGTGTTATCCATGTAATACAAAAAAATATTTGGGTCTACTTATTCACCAGAATAAAACATCCATAATGACCATCTAATGACCGTTATCACACACCAATGATCCCTCTCATGTGGGAATCATGTCATAAAAACTAACATCCCAATCTCTAACAAATGGTTGTCCTTATACCACTCCTTCAGTTCCACATCAATATGTTACAACACTACACGTGTGTCACCCTCTCAATCCACACTCATCTATTCTATCTGAACCCATTTCCCCTTAGCTCACACATGACTATTTTCAATTACAATTTCAATAGGTCCCATGCATAACAGTGTGTGTCACCTTAATCTCATATAGAATGAAGGGCATACCCTCTAGGACCTCCCAAAATCAGAAAACCGGATCCCACCTCCATGAGTCACATTCCATAAGAACAATGTATATATGGATCCATGATATATCGATCATCAAGCAAAACACATGCTTATCCTTCACCTGACACCATTCCAAAACATGATCACCTACCCATGCTCTCACCATATACTAAAATGAATCTAATGTCTATAGGGCCAGTCACCTGAATGGTCATTACCATCAAAACTAGCCTTGATACCAAATCAATCAATGTTCATTATCCCATAAGGTATACCAAGGAATAACCCTACTTAAACCATATGAACAATAAAAACTTCCATGAATTGACCCTAGCCCAAAGTCTCCACGCACAATTTCATCTTTAAAAAATTTAGATGGCTAGGTTAACCCCTCACCTAGGGTTCTCTCACACATAACTAGGCACCAACTGACGCCAAATATTTTTTCACAGCTCAAGGGTCACTAGTTCTTCCCAACTAGCCTAAATTCTCGGTCCAAAAATAATATAGAACATGAGAAATACCTTTTTCCCCTCTAAAAATCTTGGTAAACCAACATTCCAATGGAAACTGTAGGGTCTCACACAACCTCAACATCTAAAATTTCCTTAAGAAACCTTTAGCTCACTATGTAGTGATTCTCACTGAAAATTCACTAATGGGACTACTCCCTCGAGAATCACAGTATCATCAGTCAACACCAAAATCACTCATGAAATTTTCCATGATGATTCGTACCAAGGTAGACTACAACCACTAGCTTAGATAAGTATAATTATATTATAATCTACATTGGGAAACATAATAAATGTTATTACTGGATTGTTAAATAACCAATCCTAGGGTACCCACCCTCTTTAAACATCCACACATATGAACGCTCCATGGAGGATTTAGTCACATCACATAGGAACACACAAACAACCAACATCACTCTAGGATTATATGTAACTAATGATCCACCATAAAATAGATTGATTAAGTATAATTCAATTCTGATATATATGAAAATACACCATATAGGTTGTTACTGGAACTTTAAATAAACAAACTTGTATAATAATAGAATACCAAGGTTCAAGTAAAAGGCATCATGTGCCAGTATCAACTGACTTGGGTCACTATACATCATGAAATCACAAAATGCATGATCATCTTAATCATAAAACATCTCTCCATAGACCTACATGACTTTCCATCCAAAATAAATACATTTACACATCTATCTAGCTGTGCATAATTTCACTAATTACTTATATAAGAAAATATCATATGTGTGGTTATTGAGACCTTAAATAGATGAACCACTCATCAGTAATAAAAAAACACCAGTAGGTCCCTACATCCCATGTGAATCCTATATTCCGACTCATGATACATGAGACAACTATTTCCCTTTTTTTCCAACATCCCGAACTCCAAAATTTTACTCTAGTAAAAGGGAAAATATCCAAGAGTATATCAAATTATAAATCTCAGAAAACTATGTGAGTAATACGAGGTGAAAATCATATCAACTATAATAGTAAATAATTAAACATCAACCCTATACCTCCTAACATAGACTTCCTACTAGAGCATGTGTTCTTAAAACACTAGCTAAGTATCCATCAAAGGCTCTGACATATTCTTGTGTATTCTAGATACCATATCCCAAATAGTATAATGAATAAAATGTTTTGATAACACATTGTAATGCCTCAACATGACTCACTATAAAAAATAACTAGACCGAAACACCATGTAAAATTATGGGATCCTCTCCATAAGCTAGAGGCTACTGATAAGAACCATTAGTTCATTATAGTATTGTGGGGAGACTATATATCCAATATTAAATTATGGAATAAAAATAAGAATAAATAGAGATAAAACATAGTAGAGTAGAAATAAATTTCAAATAAACTAAATATGCTATAACAAATTGAAATGCATGAAATAAACTCAAATATTCATGATTTCAAAAAAGTAATAACACTGGGGTTTCATAAATAAATCATCCCAGTCTCCTACCCAACTGAGCTTCCCCTCTTGATCACATAATATTAGGCATTAAACCAATCTAAACCTATAACCAAGTGAGAGAATTCTTGGGTAACCTAGTATAATAGTGGCCTTAGAAGGGTGTGAGTATGTATCTTATAAGGTAACCACCATCACTATCTCATACTATAGTAGTAATGAAAATATACGTGCATGTAACATGTTAAAATAAGGATAAAAAATATAAAACTAAATAAAAAACACAAACATTACCTTATTTGGAGAAACATTTAAATGTCTCTCAGTACGTCATGATGATTTTTCTATTTACTATACCAATTTGTTTTTCATATTAGTATGGCAAGATAGGGGGGTGGATTGACTTTTTTTTAAAAAGAAAAAAAATAAAAAATGAAAAATGAAAATAGAAGGATTTCAATATGAGGAGGTGATAAAGTGATAAATTTGATCCATATTAAAAAGTTAATATCAAAGTTAAATAAGTGAGTATGGACAATGTAAATTGAATGTATCAAATTTATATACTTTATTTGAATTGAGATCGAATTATGCAATGCGTAAAATAAAAGAGAGCGAAAACACAATTTGATAAGGAGTTAGAAAATATCTTTGTGTGAGACCATACATATCAACCCATAAAATCGAGTGATATGTCTTATTATAAATACGATTTTAATAGAGATCATTTATCAAAAATTAGGTTTATTTTTTATGGATATTAAAATAAAAAAACCTCCCATTCTTTTTTATGGAGATAGTAGGAAACCAAAGGTATTAGGTGGTATAAGAATAGATGATTTTATTGTTGAAAACCCATTAAAAATACACCATCTTATCTATCTATAAGGATAGAAATAATTCATAAGATGTAGATATATAAAATGGTGAGAGCCTTAATTATTAGAAAATTAAGGTTGTCTTTTTAAGAGGAGCTATTGGATAATACTAGTGATTCAACATGTTGATTCATGTGAGGAGTTGTTTTATGAGTGTAGTTATTGTTTAAATAAATATCCAGGCCTCCCATATCCTTTATTTATAGCCTTATAGGGTTTTGAGGTAATACTTGGATAAAAAAAGACATTAAGATAAAAACCCGAGCCATTAATGACCATAATAAACACAACTTAGAATGTTCTATAATAGTGACACCACCAAATAGCTGGTGTACATGGAAGTGGTGATACAGTTATAGAATCTCTACTCACCTTCTAGTTCACACCAACTAGGTATCCAATTGAGTTTTGATAGCTATGAAAGATTTTGTTTGATGTATTGGATGGCCAGTGCACTCCTATCGGCTAGCTGATACATCAGTTTATACTTGAAAGAAGACATTTAAAAATAATTTTAATACTTTTAAATGCTAGTTTCTTTACAATCTCAATATTTATAAAAAACACTAAAAAACACAAAATAGGTTAGAAAAATAGCAGAGTGATTTTTATCAATATAAAAACTACACTACAGGGGTCAACAATCTCTCCATTTTTGATGATGAC
The DNA here is from genome assembly GCA_963277665.1 of Viscum album. Lineage (NCBI taxonomy): Eukaryota > Viridiplantae > Streptophyta > Magnoliopsida > Santalales > Viscaceae > Viscum > Viscum album. Next base: position 201,284,514 of record OY728125.1, on the reverse strand, counting down.
AAAAAATTGACATAAAATTATTTATAAGAGGGAGAGAAAAGATAAAAGGATACAATTACCAGAATTTTAGGAAACCATTTCTCCCCTTTTATAAATAAATTCTTTCAAATTGTGATACTAAGATAATTTTTAAACTTTTGATAAATTAAACATTAAATTTGTTTTATCTTTTGTACCCTACCATAAAAACCACTCCCCCTTTTTTATTATATAAAATAAAATTTTCTAATAATGAGGGTTTGATAAATAATATAATATGATAGATATAAAATATAATTTTAAAACAACCTTTATACAACATGTATATTATTATATAAATACATCTTAATAAAATTAAGACAAATTAATGTGAAGGAATTTTAAAAAATTCATGCTTCAACAAATAAAGAGATAAAAACAAATAAACTAAAGAATCATTTCTGATATTAATAATTATTCTTGTTCTCAATACATGATAGCACAATAAAAAAAACTCTTTCAAAATAGAAACATTTAAATTTTTTTAAATCATTTAAAAGGATAGTCAAAGGATTATAAATTATTTGAAATGAATTAATATGGTCATTCAATGAGATATAAATTTAAAACATTCTTGTAAAAACTATTTTCATGATAGAAATTGCTTAAAAAAGATAAAGCCTTAATAACATGCTTATAAAAGGGTGTAAAGAAAAATAAAATATCATTTACACAACTACCATATATAAAAAAATGGAGCATATAAACAATATAAATACTAAATTTTATAACGTTTCCAAATCCAAATATTTATTAAATTTTATATCAACCATATGATATTTCAATGAGTTCTGGTGTAAAATCCCTATAAGAGAGGAAAATAAAGTGTGTTTTAGAACCCAAATTTTAGGTCTAGTAGTGTTAAATAATAAACAATTTGAAGTTGAAACAATTTTAGGGCCAATAATATTGGATAATAAAGATTTGGTAAACCATACTTGTTTATATGTTTTAAGAACATTAAAGAAATATGGATTGAATTAGGACCACTATATCTATAATTTTTACAATCATATTAATAAATTAAATGATGTTATTTTAAATAATATTTTCAAAATTTCTTTTGTAAAAAACCTTTCACAAAATTAGTAATTTTTTAATAGAATGTATTGTTTGAAAAAACAACCATGATTATTTATTTTTATACATTGATAATTAAGGATCATGTTTATATTTTTTTCACCTTGGGTAAGTTTTGAAAGAGATCTTTTGATATCCTTAATTTTATAGTTTAAAACATCAATTTAGGATTGATCTCATCAATTTAAATCCAAATCATCTTCTTATTTAGAAATAAGGTTCTATTAATTTAAAATGTGATTTTTCTCATTAAGAAATTATATTTGTTTCGCATTATGTTATTTGTATTAAAAGGGTATTTTTTGAATACCATTTTTCAGTTGGTCATGAGCATATTTTATGTGTACATAGATTAAATGACCTAAAGAAAAGGAAGAGTAAGAAAAAGAGGTGGTAGAAGATTTATAATGTAAATTGATACTTATCTCAATCTCTACAATAATAAATTTCAAACATGAGTCACTTAAAGAGGGTGATTTAAGTGAGCGATTTCTAGCAATACTAGTAGTACCTTTTAGGGATTTATTATTTTTAATATTTTCATTAAATTATTTTTATAGATAGGTAAATTTGGTCTTCTATGACTAATTTTTTTCATTCATAACATGCCACTTCCGGTTCATCAATTTGATCTTTCTTTTTTTCACATCAAGTTGATTTATTCTTCTTTAATAGTTTTTTTCACAATTTTGAAAAGTTTTTGAAGTTCAATTCACCTAAATTATCCATGCTATTTTCAAAATAATCATCATCTATGATTTATTTAAAATCAAGGTTCTTTTTAGGAATTTCCATTAATATATGATTCAATACATTTAGGACCACAATAAACGCACTTGAGAATATTTAGGAATTGTACCATCGGCTAGCTGCCCAATGCCATCAGATATCTAGTTTGAATAGAATTGGAAATGTAGTTTTGAAATCTCCACCATCTAGCCAATGCACATCAATTGGGTAACTCATGTAGTGCCACTAGTTACAGGTGCTTCTATTTGACACTAGCTGGCTAGTACACTCATACCTACTGGATGGTTCTTCAATTTAGACCATGAATAAGTAATTAAAGACTACTCTGAACACTTCTATTGGATGGTCTCATTAATATCAAAATAACCCAAGAAAACACTAAAAATACACTTAAAATTTGTCATTGGGAAATTAGATGATTTTTTTATCATTGAAATAAGTATACCATGAGATTCAAAACCATCTACCCAAAGGGAATATACATAAAAATAGGGATAAGCCCAATAACCATCGTCGATCCTCATGCTAGAGAACCCGATCAACTATTCCTACTTCAGTATGTACTAAGGTGTATATGAGAATGATAATAAACTTAAGGGACATGCCCATGCCCTATGAATCCAAAACTCACACCTCTATCAAGATAAGTAACATACCCTAGGGAATTACCAGGCATCCCTCATCCTCAATCCTTCAGGATGAATCCCATGGTAGTACATAAGCATTCATCACTATCAGTCCAAAATATGATTCCTAGGAGGGGAGTCTCAAGAAAATCTAATATGTCTAGGTATGAATTATTCCTAGGAAACCCAAGAAATCAAATGGAAATTCTTCAATGGATCCCTTGGTCAATATCCTATATCTTGTAGGTCCTCAATAAATCCATCTCTAGTGTATCCACCCAATACTAGGGAGTATCCAAGGAATCAATCAAGGGGATCCAACTACCACCTTTATGATATCTAACATCATTTCATAGGGATATAAATCTACCTAACACCATATATATCTATTTGAATCCCTGGAGACGAATGATTTCACAATGGTCTAATAGTATCACCATTTTAATCCTGGAAAATGAGAATTGATAATAGTAGCACTGTATCAATGGATTCCCTACTATCCCAAACATTCTTGTATGCATGTAGTCATATAGGTTATATGTCATATCCAAGGTATCACCACTAGGAATCCACTCCGATACTAACCATATAACTGGATTCTTGTCGAGGTAGGAATTCGACCCCAAAATACTATGAGATCAGATCCTATGAATCCCAGTCATTCTAGGGAATAATCCATATGAAGAGGTGATTCCTAGGCATCCCTAGAAATCAAAATAGATCCATTCTTAATGGAAAATTACTAGGTTCTCTATGAAAACTCATACCATAACAAAACAAAACATATTAAGGGATTAACAAAGGCCCATTCCCATTACCATCATATTAGACCCATAACCCTTTCACATCAGTTAATGTTTTTGTGTGAAACACACAAACATTTATACCCATAAATACATACACCCACTCATGGTTATCTCTCAAAGTGTCACCCATTGTGGTCACATAGGTAATCACAATAATGGATTCATCTCTATCATGACTAATACTAATAAATGGTCTCTCAAGCCAATGCCTAATGTTTGGAGGAAATCTTATCCCTCAACATCATCACAATCATCTCATGAAATCATGGGCTATAGGGGTATGCCACACTAGTGATAGTCACTAGACATGGATTAATTCCCATCTCTATATCTAGGGTCACTTTAATCTGACCGACTTACCCATTCTAGTTCAATAATCAAAACATCTTTGATATATATCAAGGACCTCACATGACCTACTGAGACTACTCCATTCATGTTAGGTCAGACCTACTTATAGAGGTGGAAAATAGACTCATTACCAGGCCACTGGGTAACACTTACCTCAATCACACCCAAAATGGTTTGAAAATCATAGGGTATACAAAAATAGCTCATGGCCTTGATCATCGACAGTTGAAGACATAAAAAAATGTATAAGGCCAATGTGGTCTCAACACGACATTCCCTAAGTTTCATGTAAATCTATTTAAATAATAAATTTAAATTTAATTTAATAATTTAATAATTTAATTAAATGGTTCAATAGATTATGTACCAAGGACCAAACACCACTTTAAATCTTTTCTCGTTTATTTACTTATGGTTGTAAGCTACTATCCAAGCTCATTAAGCCTATTTTAAACATCCTAAGTTGCTAAATCACACTTAATGCATTACAAATAATTAATTATAACCAATTAATAATTAATTAAACAATTGAAAATTAAATTACAATTAAATTAAATTAGGTATAAATTCCTAAATCTCACCATATATCCTTTCCATATTGAAACCATGACTTAGAACCCATGGGAGACCCCCTACGGACCCCCAACAATGAACCGACCCAAATCCCCATCTTATCATGCCAAAACCACAAAATATTTAATTGAAATTTTGGAAAAAACCTAATAAAATCCATAATGTACACATACATTTTCAATTTTTGAAAAAACTAAGTGAAATGGTGTCTCAGGATTCCCTCATCTAAGGATGCATGAAATGCCCTTGATTCTAATCCAATTCTACAATGGTCCAATAGAATCAACATTAAATCACTAACGAGAGAAACAAAAATCAAGAGAAAAAAAGGTAAAACAATAATAGAGGATAAAATTTTGTGAGGATCACCTCAAATTGTTGAATAAAAAACCCAAAATCACAAAAATAGAAGATGAAAAAAGGTATGAAGAAGGGGGAAATGCAGATAACCCATGAACATGTGAGATGAGTATAAAAGGGAGATCTGCCTTTTAATTTTCATATAGGAAAATTGGTAAAAATATAATTTTAATTAAACTAGTTAGGTCATATTGTCTGGTGACATAGTTTTACAAAACATTCTTCCTTCTATATCTCAGGTAACACACCTTGCGCATTTTGGATGTACAGTTTTCTAACCACGTGCCAAACATGAAAAATGGTTTTAGAAACCCTTTGCAACTTTCCCATGGTTTTCTACAACCATTCACAAACCATGTTTCCTAGTCCTAGGATGATCCAATCCCACACTGTTTCCTCTAATATCTCAAATAGTTAATACTTAACCATTCTTCAAACATGAAACTCAACCATGCACTATAGAAAATTAATTGAAACTCCTCTTTCATAAGAGCATCCGCATAATTTTCTATAAACCATGCTAACCAATCCGTTCACCCTTGTCAGTGTTCCCAAAACCTCTAAAACATTACCCAGAGTTCTTGCGACTCATCCAATAACTTGAGGAACCTCTCAAGACACATACCATATCCAAAAAATATTTACATTAAGATATTAAATCTTTTATAAATCCATTATGAATCTTAGTTCAAAATCTGGACCCCCTAGTAATTAGAAAAAATTAAATTACTTCATGAATTATAAACCCGTATGGACAAAGGATCTTACATCAGTGGAAATAAAAATAAATTTACCGCCCTATATCTTGATGTATATACAATTATTTTCTATATAAACATCTCAAATGTTGTTCTTATAAAATCCCATATTCTTATTCTACTCTCTTTAGGTGATAAGGTTCTTCAGGAAGTGACTTTTGAGAATAATGGTGTTGGTATTTGGCCTAAATTACAAGCCATTTACATGAATAAATATTTATTTCGAACATTAGATAATAAAATGAGACTTTAAGCTTTCAAGAGGTGTCCTTGAACTGCCTTTAGTTCCCATCACGATGATTTCAATAAAATATTATTAGATCTTTATACAATAGATATTAAACTAGGAGATGTAGGCCAAGGTATAGTTATTTTAACATAATTGGAATAGTATATTACTTCTATTAAGGACTAGATGATGTATTATGTAGATTATTTAACTATTGAGGAGGTTAAATCTGTTTTTAGCTAAAAAACATCAAAATAATGTCACTATTAAGAGTGAGGCTATGGGTTTAAATATTAGAGGAAATAGTGTACAGAGATATAAGTGGTGAGAGAGATGTTAATCTTGGATATATAGATCTTATTCCAGTAATTAAGAATATATTAAATGGGAGTTAACATTTTTCCATTGTAAACAACATAGGAACTTTAAATGAAACCATCATAATAAAAATAACAATTATAATGAAAACAATAGTTATATTTCCTTGGTAGTTAGACTAGATTCAAACATAAATAGCCTATTTAATGTTTGTGATATTACTATATTTGAGGAGTTTATCTTAGACATAGAATACTTTTTCACATGTGTCTTAATAGGGAGTTCTTTGCTAATTTGAGGAAGAGTGAATTAGTTGATTTCTATATTGTATATAATATGTGTTGTCACATTATGGGTATAGGTATTATATATTCAGAACTTCATGAGGTGATGTTTAAATCTATGGAATATATTAGGTTGTTACCCAAATGTAAATCCAAACCTTGTTTTTCTAGTAATCCCTGATTAAAATGGGTATAATTTCTAGTCTGGTTCTGGTAGTATAAGACTTTCTCTTAGATCCCTTACTGTGATGAAGGGAACTGTCTTAAATGTATCGTATTTCATTTAAATCAGGTCTCACATGAAACAAATTAATGTTTCTCATGAAACTATTTTAGATAATACTACCCTTTTTCATTGGAGACACAGACACATGAGTGCAGAGGGTCTTGGTGACCCTAGAAAAAAGGCTATTTGACAGATGTGAATCCAAAAAATCTAACACTCTATGGGGAATTTGTATATAGAAAGTCTAATAAAGTGAGTTTTTGTAAGTCATCATACAATTCTTGAATACAACATTAATGTTTCCACTAAAATAATTGGGTAAACTTTATAATATCTTCCCATGGAGGAGGATATTACTTTCTCACATTTATAGAATATTACACCCAAAACATCTAGATTTACTTATTTACACACAAGTATGATACCATTAAAAATTCCAAGAATTTCAAAGATAGTGTAGAGATATAATTTTGTATGAAATATATGTCTTTATAAAATGATAATGGTTTTGAATATTTTTCAACTGAATATGTTGAGTTTTTTATCCCATAGGGTATTTATAAGTACAAGACTATTGTAGAAACTCATTAACAAAATAAGTTAGCTAATAGGATGAATATGACCATTCTAGAGAAGGTGAGATGCATATTATCCCATTCTAGAGTACATAATTACTTTTGGGATGAGTCTTCTACTATGGTAATATAACTCATTTACTATTTCCCATTTGTATATAATTCATGTAAAACACCAAATGAAATCTGGATAGGAAATCCACAATGCCTTACTCACTTTAGAGTTTTTAGCTCCATAGTTTATACAGATTCTATGAATGATATGTTATAACATAGGGATGTTAATTGAATCTTCATTGGTTATATAATGGGTGTTAAAGGATACAATTTATAGATAAATAAACTAGGTTAAGTAAAATGAATCATTAGTCATGATATTGTGTTCTATAGGTCTAGTATCTAGAAGCAGAAGACGGTCAAGTCTAATGAGGATAGTTCACCTCATCCCATGAGTGTTGATGTTAGTTAGGGGTCTAGATTTTAGATAGAACTTGATACTAGAACTATTTATCCTTCCCTAAAAGCGTAAATTGAATCTAAGTATGATTATAGTTTTAATAGAAGGCTAAAAGATGTGATCATAGTGTGTATCAATTGACTCGATATAGAATTAAGAGGATCTAGATACTCGATTCAGCAATGAAAACATAGAAATGTATTCTTTTAATGTTTCTCATAACATTAAAATGATGAGCCACAAACATTCAAGAATGTTTTAAAATACAACGAATCCTACCTGTGGTTAGCTACCATGAGTTATGATATGAATTCTCTACTTAGGAATAAGACTTGGGTAGTTGAGAAAAAACCCTTAAATGAAAAAAATAATTGATCACAATTAAATCATTAATAAGAATGAATATAACATAAGGGAGATAAAACTGATATATAAAGACATGTTTGTTTGTAGGGGATTACTTCAATGTGAGGAAGTTGACTATGGTGAGATTTTCTTCCTATTTTTTAAACATTCATCTATTCATATTATGCTATATTTTTCTTCTAAAAATGATTCCCATATTGAATAATTAGATGTTAATCCCACATTTTCATGGAAAATTGGATAAAATAATATATATGAGGCCTCATAATGTATTTTAAAAATATTTTAAAATGAATATATTATTTTTGTTAAAAAAAACATTTATATGGATTAAAAAAAGCTTCAAGGTAGTGGTATAAATTATTTCATTCCATTATGATTGAAAATTATTTTAACATATATAAATTTTATTCATGAATTTATTTTATCTATGTTAACCATAACATGATTTACTGCCTTTTATATTTTAATAACATTATTGTTATATATTGAAATATGAGTCTAATTAGTCAAATAAAAGACCAACTCAATTATTTTTTTGAAATGAATGAATTGGGAAATGAAAAAAATTGGAAAGGAAATATTTAGTCATATAAAGGAAAAACATTTTATATTTCATAACATATGTATGTTAATTTTTCTAAAAATGGTATTTGATTGATCACATTAAATCTATTTTGATATATATTGTTTAATTTATCCCTGAATAATTACCCTATTTGTGAGGACAAGATAGATTTCATGAGTATGATCCCTTACACTAATGTAGTTGAGAGTCCTAAATATTCAATAATTTTTTATAGACAAAATATTTCTTTTTTCAGGTGTACAATGAAAAATTTTCTGTAGAAACATAGTAAACCAAACTATAATGATCTAGAATAAAACCTCAGATGTGCCTTAATGTATTCTAATTTATTCATTTGATATGTTAAAAATGATAGTTACTATAATAGCATTGTAGTTTTTTATAGATAATTTTTCTTCTACTAATATAAACACTCATAAATCAACTAATGGTTTTGTTTTCATTATTTATGGTGGTCTTGTTTCATGGAAATGTAATATATAATATGTAATTTCACTATACACCACTAAGGATGAATATATTCCTTTATCTAATTCCATTAAAGAATCTTTTAGGTTAAAGGGTCTAATTAATGAGTTGTATTTATCTACTTATAGTGGAGTTTTGCACTTTGATAGTCAATATGCTTTACATTTGACTAAAAACTATGTTTATAATAGTAGATAGAAGTATATATACAATAGGATTCACTTTGGGAGGGATATAATTGAGTTAGGGACAACGCGTATAACAAAGATACACATTAGAGATAACTTGGATGAATGTTTGAATAATCCATGCCATTTTATAAGATTAATAATGGTTTGAATAAAATGAGCTTATTCCCAGTTCATAGTGTATGTTGCGAGAATATCATTGGTAATTTTGATCATTTTAATTTCAATTTGGAGATTTTTTATACATGCCAACATATGCTTTCCATATTATAATAAACTTGATATATGTGTTCTTTGTTTTTTGTTTCACCCTCATTTTTTTATGCATGGAAAACAATCCCCACTAACATGTTAATTCTTTGTCATTTTTTCATTATTTATTTTCTTACAGGTTATTTCTCATCATGGTTTCTTTTCATCATTTAATTAGAAGGTTAACCCAAGATGTTTGATCCATGCTATCGAACAACCCCATTGGTGCACCATTATGCTAGTTCGGTGTGGTTATCACCTCTCTCATATTTTAGATGATCTATGTCTTGCCTTCATGATGTATTCAGTTGTGTCATGCTCCCCTTCTAGCCGCTCTTTGTTTGTTATTAGAATGGGAACTTTCATCTAGGATGTCCACATATCTCTCACCCTATGAACATCATGTTCCTACCTATTCCTTCACCTGGGAATCATCATTTTACTCCACCTTTATCCTTCAACATTCACTAGAGATCTTCATTGAGTATGGGTTTTCATGGTAAGAAATAAGAGAAAAAATATAGTGTTTTTCTATATAATTTCAATATGGATGAAGAGGAATTGAGGTTTCAATCCTATTGGTTACTCCTTGATGCTCAGAGTTCCAAACACCTGTGAGTGGAATACTCTTCTAGTGGTGATTCAGCGGATATTGTAATATGCAATCAAATCCAGATGATCATCACATGAATCTCATTGGTTTACAACTTATCCTTTTCAATTGTAACTAGATTTTTGTATAGAAATACATATCTATAAGCGATTTAATTTATTTTCTTGATGTCTGGTACTATATCAATTATGTTGGGTGCTTGTATAACTCTATATAGGAATGGATGGTGTTAACTCCTCATAAAGGAGTTCACCACCACCACCTGGTATAGCTTGGTTGGCCTCCTTGGATAACTTCTCTAATTTTATCTCTTGCATGTATATATTATTTTTCATCTTTTAGTAATATAAATTATTTGGGGTTGAGTTTTCATTGTGCACATTAGATCAACATTATTTTAAGCACATTATGTATGATATAATATAAGATATTATATATGTTCGTGCATGTGGAACATATATGAAAACAAATGCTCTACGGGACTCAAACCTGGGTGAGCCATCCTAGTAAAGTCGTATATATATAATATTTTTATAAAAATAAGTACATATATTTATATAAATATGAATTATAACTACATTATAATAAATATTTTAATGTAAATATTATTTTATAATTTTTTATATTAAAAATTATCAAATTTATATTGATCTATAAAAATGATTAATATTATATTTATATACATTATGAAATGTATATATAAATAAAATATATTAAAATTTTACTTAAACAATTATATAAACATATATATGAATATATATATAATTATTTTTGTAAAATATTTAAATACATAAATAAATAAATAAATAAATTTTATGTTTACATATTTATAAATTATTAAATATGATTTATATAAGAGAAAAAATATATAGTTTATTTATTACTTTATACTTTTTATAATTATATATATAATTTTAATCACACACACACTTGTGTGTTTATATATATTAAAATATATTGATATAAACTATATAATTAAATATATAACTATATTAAATATATTTCCAATTCAAATTTATATATTCATATTTATATTGAATAATTTAAATTATATACACATATTGTTCTACATGTGTATTCAGATGTATGTAGATGAATGTATGTGTACATTTGTAAGTAGATACATGCATGTGCATGTATAAAAATGTTAGTGTATGTATGTGTGTGTATTTGTATGCATGTGTATGTAGTTGTATATATGTGTATTTATGCATATGTATTTGTTGTATTCATATGTATGAGTTTTGTATCTGTGTGCGTATGTTTATGTGTAGGTATATAGATTTATGATTTGTGTATGTGTACATATATATGTGTATATATGTGTATGTAAGTGCATTTCTATATTTTTATGTGAATATATGTATGTGTAGGTATGTGTAAGTGAATTTGTATGTGTATGTGTATGTGTATGTGTATGTATATTGCTGTATATGTACGTATGTACGTGAATGTATGTATATGAATATGTAGTATGTATAGATTTATGTAGTATGTGTACGTATGCATATGTAGGTGTATGTAATTGCATGTATGTGTTTGTGTATGTATGTCTATTTGTGTGTCATAATAAGAATTTCAAGTAGTTGCGACGATACAATTGCGATGGACACATTTCCTATCGAAAATAGTCTTCATACAACACATATTTGGACAAATGTTGATTTTTTTCACGAATAGTAACTATTTGCAATGGATTTATAAATCCATAATAAATATTTTTGGCAGGATTTCCCACTACCTAGCATGAAAATCCTTCATGATGGGCATTTGCGATAGATTGAATAATCCATCATAAATAGATGAGAATTGAATTCCGTTGCAAATAATTTTCAAGGAAAACATTTGTTGCGATGGAATGAATTTCATCACTTTTATACCGTAGCAAAAATTATGGAGTTTTAATAAACCATGCCACTCCTTTCTTCTTCCTACTATTTTATGCCTTCCTTCTCTATCCCGAATGTAGTAGAACCCTACCGGCTACCCCACTTCGGGCAGCTCCCAAAAGCTTTATTTCTTATGATTTTTGGGTGATTTCACACCAAATCTCCAAGGTATGGACTATACTTCTGTCCTTCATTAGTTTTTCTTCTTCATTTTTTCATTATATTGATAAATTGACAAAACCTAGGTTTAAAATTTTACCCAATTTTGATTATTTATTTTACATTTGGGGTTAGTCTAAATTTATTATTGCAGATTTGAGTATTTTTATTACACGTAAATTGTTTTAATTTTATTTACAGTATTTTACACAATGTTTGATCTTTGAAAAGTATATATTTTTTGGGTTTTGAGGGTTGTTGAAACATTATTATTTTTTGTTATTTAAAATATGATTATTTTTAAAATATGATGGAAGTTTGTATTTTTTTTTAAAATATATTGGTTTCTTCAATAGTTTGATTTATTTTAATTTTCTTCGTGTTTTAGGGTTACTGAAAATTAATTATAATTTTACCTGTTCTTTGCTGCTTATTGTTTTTTTTGTTTTATTATTCCTTCCAATTTTTTCGTGGTTTGAAATTTTTTTATTGCGTGCGCGTCTATGTATGTCTAAATATTTGTTATGTTAATTTTTTTGCGCACGTGTATAATAAAAATATTTTCACGCACATAACATTTTTTGTAATTATATTTGCACGTGCCTAATATTTATTTACAATAATATTTTTTTATAATAATATTTATTTATAATAATAATTTTTTTATAATACTTTTTAGCGGACGTGCATGTATATATGTATGTCTAAATATTAGTATGTCTAAATATAATTGATAGATTATTAATAATAATGATAAAATTAATTTAATTTTTTTTTAATAAAATGTTATTTGTAAGATTTTTTTTTAAAAAACATTACAAAATTTTATTTTTGAAAAACAATTACAATTTTAAATAAGTAATATGTAGTAAAAAACTATATAATAATAATTTGGATAATTTTTTGAAATAGTTTATAAAAAAATAAAACAAATATAAAGCATTATTATAAATTAATGGAAAAATATTAATTATTATAAATGTTGTATTAATTTAAATAATTAGTAAAAATAAATAAATAATTTAAACATGTAATAATTAATGATTCTTTATTATTAATAAATTGAAAATATTAGTGATAATAATAAAATTATAATAATTTGTAAAAAAATTATTTTAAAATATAACAACGTTTAGAAATTCGTAATAATTTGTATAAAATGTTGTATCAATTAAAATAATTAATATTAATATTTTGTATAAATGTTGTAAAAACACCCAACTGGCACAACTATTATTATACATTTAGGGTAAAAATTATTAATTAAAAAATTATTAATTCTAAATAATTATGAATTCAAATTAACTATTAATTAAAAAATATGAACTCAATTTTATTTATAAATTATTTATATAAATTATAAATTCACAGTAATCAAATTATATATATATATATATATGTTTATTTAGATTTTATATTTGTATATTTGTTTAAAAATGAGTTAGTATATCAGGGATGTATTTATATAAATTAAGAAATTGTGATATATATATAAAAATTATTATTATGATTGTAATAATAATTTAAATAAATTAATAATAACCATTACATAATTTATAATAATTTAGATAATTTATCATATTGTAATATTAATAATCATTATATAATAAAATTATAATAATAAAATTACAATAATAATTTAAGAAATTCTAATTTATATACTTATATATTCATTACTTAATTTATACTCATTTAAATAATGAATAATAATCATTATATAATAATAATTACAAAATTTATAATAATTAGTAATAATTAATAATAATCATTACATAATATACAATAATAATAATTCCATAATTAATAATATTCATTACCTTATTTATAATTAATTGTGATATATATATGTAGTAATTATTAATTAATTAATAATAATTACATATAAATGTTTAATTAATTAAAGTAATCTGTATTAATAATTTTTATTAATATTGTAATATATATTTAAATATAAAAACAAATAATTATATAAATAATATTATGAAAAGATTAAAAATGATACCCCGCATGCAATATAACTAAACAGTCGATGCTAACAAATGTTACATCGTGCCTAGGGTAAAACCAACATCCCGGACCCAATGGTGATCTCCAATTTAACACACGATACATAGTTTGAAAGATATACTGAATTTTTATAATAATTTATAATACAAATATGAAATGAATTACACTCACTTGTAATGTAACTACCCGACACTCACAAATCTAATATCGTGTCTAGGATAAACCCCACATCCCTGACCCAGCAGTGATCACCAATTTCTAATATATGACACTGTTCAAGAGATATTATATTATTTTCAAAAAATATCATGTGTCTCATATAATATATATGATATTTTTATTTTTATCTACATCCAGCCTCTTCGGACCCCGTAAACTAGTACTAACCCAGTGCCTCACTCTTCTCATATTTCATAGAATATTTCAAGATGGTAAAATATAATAGTAATTTGAAACTAGTCAAAAATATCTACAATCATTATTCTTATTATTGTTTTTAGATATCTATGGACTCGGGAGGTAGACAACATTATCTATTACGTGATAATGATTGGATAAATAATCACAAAAATAAAAATAGATCTAGTTTAAATATTATCTACATTGAAGGTGTTTAAGCCTTTATATCATTTGCATCATCAAATTCAGATTGTTTTTTTGAAGGAACAATTAAATTTTCGTGTCATAAATTTGGTTCTAGGATATTCAAAACATTTGACAATGTTGGACTTTATCTATTTCATTACAGTTTTCAGAAATATTACATTTTTTGGTATCAATATGTTGAAAAGAGTTTAGTAGAAAATATATTTTTTTTTGTTCAAGATCCATCATTTTAGAATTTAAATTATGAGTTAGTTGGTCCATCTATTTCTGAAACAAAAACACATAATGACATTCAAAATCCTGCATCTGAACCTTCTGATTTTTAAAATTTGTTGTAGTCTACTAAAGAGGCCTTATATTCGGGAAGCTAGATGAGAGAACTCGAAGTTTTTACAAAATTTATTGCTATTAAATCATATTTTGGAATGTGTAATAGTTGTTTCGATTAGATTTTTTTCTTTGGTCATGTTTTTGTTTCCTGAAAGAAATACATTTCCTGCAAGTTTCTATGAACATAAAAGGTTGGGTCATAATTTGGGTCTATGTTATCAAAATATTCCTGCATGTTTGAATGAATGCATCTTATAATATGGTGAATATTAATATTTGGTTAATTTTCCAACATGTTGATAATTGATATATAAAGGGACACAACAAAGAAAGTCCAGAGTTCTCATGAAATAGTTGAGAAATTTTCCAATTTCACCTAATTTACAGTGTTTATTTATGTCTCATAGCACAACTGGATTTATGACATGGAATAAATCAAATATTTCTGTAACAAAATCATAAATCATATATGTGAAGGTGACTCATGGAATCATTTTGATCAGACACATCCTTCTTTTGTTGCAGAACCTAGTAACATACAACTGATCCTTTCTACTGATGGTTTTTTATCTATTTGGGGCTTACAACACTCAGTATTTTTGTTGGCCTATTTTCATTACACTTTACAACTTGCTTCCTTAGATGTTTATGAATGAACAAATATATATTTAGCACTGTTAATTCCAGGAAATCCAAATAAGAATATTGATGTTTATTTGAAACCAAAAATTGACGAGTTTATTTCATTATAGAACATTGGCGTGACTACATCTGAGATAACTGCATATCCGAATTTTATATTGAAGGTTGCATTAATATGGATGATCAGTGAATTTCTAGTGTATGTTATGTTACCTGGATGGAGCACACATGGTATAAAATAAGATCTGCACTGTATGGATGAGAACAAAGAATTTATTTTATGTAATGATTGAAAGGTTAGTTATTTTGATTCTTATCAAAGATTTCTTCCTATTTATGTCCCTTTTTGAAGAAAAAAATTAATTTTACAAAAGGTTGAATTGAAATAGTCTCACCTCTAGTAGTTCTCTTAGGTAATCAAGTAAAATCTATTGTCTTCACATGAACTCATGTTACTTATGGTCCTTCTTTAAATGACCAAAAGATAAATGGTTTTGGTAGAGATCATAATTGGATAAAGTAGAGTATTTTTTGGGACCTTCTATATTGGTCTGATTGTTTGGTTTGTCACATGTTAGATGTAATGAATATTGAGAAGAATGTTTTTGATAACACATTTTATACCATGTTGAACACACCTGATAAGACCAAAGATAATGTAAAGGCATAGTTAGATCATGCACAGATTTACAGAAATCCTGGTTATGAATTATTTGAAGATGTAAGATCACAAAAATTAATGAATGAAAAATTAGCTTACTCATGTTGTAAAGAAAACTATTTATTATTATATCAATGGATTATAGATTTTAGGTTACCAGAGGGATATTCTTCTAATTTGTCTCATTGCGTTAGAAATGGACACATTATTGGGTTTAAAAGTCATAATTTTCATGTCATAATTGACATATTACTGCATGTTGGTCTTAGAGGACTGTTGAATTCTTCCATATGAGATGTGTTGACAAAAATATTATTTTAGATATTTTGGCGTAAAAATTGGATTATAATGCATTGAATTAGCGATAAAAAGATGTTGTTTTAATTTTATGTATATTGGAGAAAATATTCCTACCGAACTTCATTGATTCCATGGAAAATTTTATATTTCATTTTCCATATGAAGCTAAATGTGGAGGTCCAGTACAATTTTAGTGTGCATATCCATTTGAGTGATGTATGAAAAATTTAATGTAGAAAGTACATAAAAAATCATCGGTTGAAGGGTCAACTACAGAAGCATACTTTCAGGAGGAAATTTCAAATTTAGGATTATAATATTTTGAATCAGAATATCCTTCAAAACATAATCAGATGGGTCACAATGAGACAAATGTTGATGATGTCATAGACAATTAGTTGTCAGTTTTTAATCATCTTGAGCTTAGTTTCATTGGTTATCATGGGCGATGGCTTACAGATGAAGAACTGCACAGAGATCATATGTATGTTCTGCGGAATTGTAAAGAAAAGACGTGATTTGTGTAGTAAGTACTATTTATTATTATTATTTTCATATATTTATAAAATATCTCTTTTTTTACATTATCTTTTTTATAGCCTATGTGATGATCATATAAAAAACAATTTCTATAAATTACATTTTCTTCTATTAAAGAACATTGAAAACAAAATTTTCAATATTGGTTTCAAAGACATGTATGCAATGTTTTTTTGATGGAATAATAAATAAAATTTTCAATGATATATATTATTAATAATTTTTTTTGTTTACATGTAGCACTACAAAAAAATAAAATTGGCATTTGATTATTTGTGCTGGAAAATCCACTATAGAAATTGGTAAAATTTTATAATGTGTATGTGGTTAATGGATTTCAATTCCATATAAACATATATAAATCAATAAATAATGGTGTTCATTTGAAAGGATACCATCATAAGGAAAATGAAGTTGAATTTTATGGTATGCTAGATGAAATAATTGAGTTATATTATATGGGACCAACTTATGTTACAATGTCTGAATGTCATTGTTTTGATACTGATTAGGGGTTGCGAGTTCATCCACAACATGGATTTGTTGACATTAAATATAACAATCTTCTTGCATCAAATGAACCATTTATGTTCTCACATCAAGCACATCAAATTTACTATTAAAATTAAGGTGATGTTTCGAGAGATTGAAAGGACCGGTGGAGTGTGATAAAAATAAAATCATGTGACAATTAGTTTATTGAAAATTATTATTTTGTGGAAGTGCTACATATTGAATTTTTTCAAGACACATCCCAAAATATATCTCTTACCTGGAATGATATAAATATCAATGATGAAACCCATCAATTAAGGGCCAATGATATAGTTAATGTTGATGAATTAATAAGGGATAATGAAACTAAAATCATATGGAAGTTGACAATGATGAAGACGGGGATGAAGAAATTGATATCGATGAAAATGGTGATGAAGATGACAATTGATGTATTATATTCAAGTCTTAAGTTATAGATAATTATAAAATTATGATATTTATTATTTTTTTAAATTTCATATTTGTAATAATAATATGTTATAGGAAACATTATTTTATTCTAACATTTATTAGTTTTTAATATTTCATATCTGTTTAAAAATATCTTAATGGTGAGGATATTTGTTTTAGATGGCTGGAGATGATCCTCATGATGATTTATTATATTCTCTAATGGATTCCAGACTTCCTGATGATGAGTCTGATTCAACTGCTCCTCCTCAGGCTGGTGCGCCTACTATGAGGGGGGTAAGGTCTTGCTCAATTACCGATTCAAGATCCCATTCCTGAGAGATGACCATCTATCGATTTTGATATATGTTTACAGAGGTATGTTTAATTGTTTAATAAGAAATTTATTTTATATTAACTAAGTGTATTAATTTTGATAATAATTTTATGATTACATATTTGTTTCAATTTGCACATTTTTTTTCTCATTTAGCCATTGACCAGGTTGGTACGATTTTGTGAAATTATTTTTTTGAGCCACGGGAATCATGGGACCTAGTACCCATCGCTATGCATGATCAGATGTTCGACCACAGGATTGTATGTTATTAAATAATATAATTTTTTTAAAATTTATTTAATTACAGACATATTTTGTTAAATTTCATGGAGAATTTATTTTCTATAATTTCTGATAGTCAGAGAGGTCCTATTTGAATGGTATGGGATACTTATATACACGAGTGTTTTCGTCATTTCAACACAACATCAGAAAGTGAGCTATGGAAAAATCTTGTACTGCCGTATTTTATTAGCCTTGCGTCTCCCATAATCCCGACTATATATCATCTTAGGTATGGGATGTGTTGTCCTCCTTCTTGCCTAGATGCTAGAGTTGTATGATATAAGAGGTCACCCATAGGGCTGAGAGTCATACATTTTACATACATCAAAAACATATGGTACGTGATATTATTTATTAATGCATATTTATTTTAACTATAACATGTTTGTTATATTATAAAGGCCACCACTGACCCATCTATTACGAAGTTTGAAGTTTATAATAATATGTATTTTTATCCCCATACAAAATAATTTATTAGTGAACAAAAAAACCTTATTTTGGTTAGTGATTTTGTTGAATAATGTCATCAATTTAAATTTTATTGATATTCTAATTTGTTATTATATTTAAATGAAACATATGACGCTGTGACTTATCATTCACGGGATAGTCAAGATGCAGATGAACAATATCTCATTGCTGATTCAAGTTTTGATGAGGGGGTATGGATACATGAAACATCTCTGGGTGTCAAGAAAGGACGAGTGATTGGTATTGGTTCTCGACTGACAATTATGAGTTATTATGGTACTTCTACAATGGCATCAGGGATCAGGAAGGGACATCATGGAGATTCATCATCGATGCTGTTTTCTATTGCACATTATGAGGAGAGTTTGAGGGCTCAGGATGAAATGATACAACCGATACATAAGTTGAGGGAGGAGGAGCATGAGCAGCAACGTCTGAGAGATAAGGAGATGATGGAGTATATATGCCAACTTGCGTGTGTCTTTGGTGTGGAGTTTCCTCCCCCTGGTCCATTGAGTGATCCTCCTCCACCTGATGTTAGTTGACGATTTCTGAAAATTTTCATGACTTTTTTGTAATTTGGTATGATAAATATATTATTATCGAAATGATGTATTACTTTTATGCGTGTTTTAATTTTTTAGATCCTTTTTAATGTTTTTTTAAAAATTTATTTTTATTTATATATAAATAATTTAATTATTGATTTTTTAAAATTATTATTTGCGACAGATCGCTGTATAAGGGTTATAAATAATATTTTCAACATTCCTTTATGACAGATTGTATATTAGCCGCAAAAAAGGTTTTCTGCGATGGACCATCACGAATAATTATATTTATGGCAACTTCTTTCATGATGTGCTATTTGCGACAATAATCCATCGTAAATGCACCATCACAATTTTAAGAAATTCTTGTTGTGTGTATGTTCATGTATATTTATATACAAAAGTATACGTATGTATGTATATGTGTATGTGTATGTGTATGAGTATGTATGCGTATGTCAATGTGCACGTATGTGTGTATGTGTATGTATTTAATGGGTATGTATGTGTATATATTTATGAATATATCATTATATAATATAAAAAGTCATTTGTTTTTTCAATTTGACATATCTCATTATAGTATATATATATATGTACACACAATCAAAGGAAAATTCATTAGGTTTTTCAAATGAAAATATTGCAATTATATATATATATATACAAATTTAATATTTATGTAATTCTTTTTCATTTTTTAATATTTATTTATACATTTTTTATTATTAATATTTAATATTTTAAATTTGTTTGTAATGGATAATATTAATATTTATTCATTTCAATTTAATACTTATGCTTTGAAATATATGTAAAATTATTATTTGTTCATTTTTAATTAGTAATTTACTGTAAATATTTTGTAAAAAATGAAAATTTTAATATTTAATCATTTTTATTTTATTAATAATTTATTTGTAGCATTTTTATAAATAATATAAATAATATTATTTATTCAAATTTAATTATTAAATTTTATTCATTTTCTGCATCTATTCATTTAATACTATTTATTCAATTTTTATATTTTTTCAATTTTTATATTTTATGTAATTTATTAATTTTAATTTTTGTTCACTTAATATTTTTATAATGTATTCATTTTTTATAGTTATTTATAAAATTTTAAATATTAATATTCAATAATTTTAATATTTATGCAATTAATATAATTATTATTTATTCTTTTTCTTGTTTTAATTTTTTTGTTTTTGAAAAAATACAATTAGTATTTATTCATTATTAATTTTTACTTCATTATAAATATATTTTATTAAAATAAATTTTTTAGTATATTTTGTTTTATATGAATATTCATTCATTTTTAATATTTCATTAAAATATATAAACTATAATTCCTGGATGCGGGATGTCGACTGGGTGCGATACATTCCAATAGGATGAGATCGGTATCCATTAGCATTGGGTCGCGGTGGCTGTGGGACCCCGGGGGTTCCACCCGACGATGGTGATTGCATCGCCGGTCGGCGGGGTTTGAGGTGGATCCTGCCTCATTGTTTTGGTCCGTGATATCCGACGTTTTCAGGTGTAGGAGCTCCTTAGCGTGATGGAGGTCAAGGATGGGGACGGTCTCATACATGCGTTCTCTAGGGGATGGCCTACCTCGTTCGGCCGTTCTCCAGTGGATGGTCGGCCTCGTCGTCTCGGCGGCCGATCTAGGATGCATAACCTAGTCCGGTTTTCGACAGCTAGGATCTAGGTGGAAATAGACGATCTAGTCTATTGCATGACGATGGAAGCAGGGTGGAGACGGGTTGCAAAGCAACCGAGATGTAGATCGAGGGTATGGACTCGGTGGTGACCTTCGATGCAGATCGAGGGTCGATGCGGTCGGTGGAGGATTGTATGTGATATCCACAGGGAGAAGGTATGGACCTCTCTCTTCATCGGGGTCCGACGAACGACGTGCGAGATTCATATCTGCAATTCAGGTGGGATAGATTTCGATTTTGTGGAGATATATTGGGTGCTAGTGGCACTATGGTGGTTGCGCGTGAGATGTGGACCTCCATGTGGGGTGTTTCAGCATGACGATTGTGAGGAAATCGGGATGCTGGTTTGAATGCTTCCATCAGGGCAAAATTGGGTATAGGGGTGTTTTTTTAATTTACGGTGTTTTGGGGTTTTTTTATTTGGGGATATGGGTTTGTCTAGCGCCAAATCAATTAGCGCTTTGACAAAACACCCATAGCGCCAATTGATTTGGCGCTGGGTGATTTATTTTTTTCAAAATCCCCACGCTACCCCTCTCCCAACTTATATACATATAACTTATATATATTTATATAATTATAATTATAAATATAATAAATATAACAAATATTTTTATAATAAATATATATACTACAATAAATACAACTACTAAAATAAATACAATAAATTTATAATTATACTTATTTTATAATTATAATAAATATATAATTAAAATAATTATATAATTGTAAATAAAATAACTATATAATTAAAACAATTATATATTTATAATTAATATATAATTATAAATATAATAATTATATAATTATAACAAAATACATATATAATTATAATTGCAATAATTATATATTTAAAATTATAATAAATATATAATTATAATAAATGTACAATTATAATAAATACATAATTATAAATATAAAAATTAAATAATTATAATAAATATACAATTATAATTAAAATAATTTCATAATAATAAATATAATAAATATAAATACTAAAATAAATATAATAAATATATAATTATAATCAATATATAATTATAATCAATATAAAATTATAAATATAATAATTATATAATTATAATCAATATACAATTATAATTACAATAATTATAAAATGATAAATATATTAAATACATAATTATAACAATTAAATAATTATAAAAAATATATAATTATAATTATAATAAATATACAATTACCCTAAATATAAAACTATAATAAATATATAATTATAAATATAATAAATATATAATTATAAATATGATAAATATATAATTATAATAAATATATAATTATAATAATTGTATAATTATAATAAATACATAATTATAAATATGATAAATATACAATTATAATAAATATATAATTATAATAATTGTGTATTTAAAATAAATATATAATTATAAATATAATAATAATAATAAATATAAATTTATAACAAATATAATAATTAGATAAGAATAATAAATATACAAATATAATTAAAATAATTATATAATTATAAATAAATAATAATAATAACAAATATAATAATTATATTATTATAATAAATATACAACTACAATTACAATAATTATATAATTGTAAAAATAATAAATATATAATTATAACAATTATATAATTATAATAAATATATATTTATAAATATAATAATTCTATAATTATAATAAATATACAATTACAATAAATGTATAATTGTAATAATTATATAATTATAATTATAATAAATATAAGAATTATAGAATTATATATTTATTATATTTATAACAACTGTATATTTATAATAATTGTATATTTATTATATTTATACTAATTATAATAAATATACAATTATAAATATAATTCAAATAACTATATAATTATAATAATTATAATTATGCTACTTATATATTTATTATATTTATAACAAATAAAATAATTATATTTATTATAACTATAATAAATATATAATTCTATTTTTTATAAATATAATAAATATATAACAATCATAATTAAAATTATTAAAATTATATAGTTATTTTAATTTTAATTATAATAATTATAATCATATAATTATTATAATAATTATAATCATATAATTATTATAATTATTATAAATATATAAATATATAATTATAATAATTATATTTATAATTATAATAATAAAAGTAATAATTAAATAATTATAATTAATATATAGCTATAATTACAATAATTATATAATTATAAATATAATAAATATATAATTATAACATTTAAACAAAAATAATAAATATATAATTATAAATATAATAATTATATAATTTTAATAAATTTAAAATTACAATAAATATATAACTATAATAATAATATAATTATAATTTTCATAAATATATAATTATAAATATAAAAAATATATAATTAAAAATAAAATTAATATATAATTGAAAATATAATAAATATATAATTATAATAACTATATAGTTATAATAATTATATATTTATTATATTTATAATTATAATAATTATAGTTATTATATTTATTATAATTATAATAAATATATAATTATTATAATTATACAATTTTTATAATTTTTATAATTATAATAATTATATTTATAAGAAATATATAATAATAATAAAATTATTTATAATAATTATAGTCATTATAGTCATTATATTTATAATAATTATATAATTATTATAATTATACAATTTTTATAAATTTTATAATTATATATATAATTATATAATTATAATAATTATATGTATAATTTTAAAAAGAATAAACATATAATTATAGAATTATTATAATTATAATAATTATATAATTACATATTTATTGTAATTTTAATTAATATAATTATATTTATAAATAAAATAAATATATAATAATAAGAATTATATAGTTATAATAAATATATAATAATATATTTATCATATTTATAATTGTATATTTTTTATAATTAATATAAATATAATAAATATATAATTATATATTTATTAAATTTATAATTTTAATTATATTTATAATTGTATGTTATTATATAATTATTATATTTATATATTTATAATAAATGTATATTTAATATAATTATCTTATTATTATATTTATATATTTATTATATTTATCATTATATAATTATTGTAATTATAATTGTATATTTATTATAATTATTTAATTATTATATTTATAATTATTTATTGATTTTAATTATGTATTTATTATTATTATTATATTTATAAATATATAATTATTATAATTATATATTTATTTTATTTATATAATTACAATAATTGGATTTATTATTATTATATATCTATTATAATTATAAAATTTTTATAGATATAATAAATATAATAATAAATTTATTATATTTATTATAGTGATTATATTTATTATAATTATATATATATATAAGAATGTTTGGGAGGGGCGGTGTGGGGATTTAGAAAAAAAGGGTTCAGTACCGATTCAATTGGCACTCCGGGTAATTTGTGAGAGCGCCAATTGAATTGGCACTCTACAAACACATTAACTTAAATAAATAAAAAGTAAAGCCTTTAAATTAAAAAAAATTAAAAAAACCTTAAAACCAAAATTGACCTTCCATCGGTGACTTTGGTGTACAGGTAATGGTGACAACCCAGTATGTGATGAAATGGAGGGCTGACGACAGCCTGGCCTCGATTGAGGGCAGACGCATTGCACTACATCCGGGTGCTCGGGATTGTTGGAATTGTAAACAAAAAAAACCCACGGGTCAAGCAGCCTGCATTTTTTTTCTGCATCATTTATTTCATGCAGGTCCACGTCATTTATTTTTTATTTGAATGAATTTAAATGCTACGAGGATTTGATATATCTTTGTACCCTCATAAATGCTTTGCATTTAAAGATTTGGTATATCATTGTACCGTCATAAATACTCTGCATTTAAAGATTTGGTATATCTTTGTACTGCCATAAATGATGTGCATTTAATCTAGTGGGTTGATAAATTGATGTAATTGTAATATGATTTTGTTGTAAAATACAAAGCTTTGAATCTCTTTTGTGTTGTGTGACAATTTTTCTTCCACTTCATTTTTTCTTCCTCTTCAATTTTTCTTCTCATATTTCTCAGCTTGTATAGCCAACAAATTGGTATCAGAGGCAGTTACCAAGATCATCCAATTTTTTTTAAAAATGGTTGTAATCCAGCCGCAAGTTCTGAAGCTGTCTAAGGACAACTATGAAAGATGGTGAATCCAAATGAAGGCGTTATTCGGGTCGCAAGAATTATGTGAGATCGTCACCGATAGGTATATTGTACCCTCTACGACAGAAGAAGCTGCCTTCACGAATGAAGAAAAGACGGCCCTCAAAAATCAAAGAAAGAAAGACAACAATGCATTTTCTTCCTTTATCAAGGGTTGGATGAATCAACGTTCGAAGAAATTGCTGAAGCAACATCAAGAAAGCAGGCTTGGGATTCTCTTGACACCATATTCAATGGTGTTGATCAAGTGAAGTGGGTACGTCTTCAAACATTAAGAGCGGATTTTAAAGCGGTGCATATGAAAGAAGAACCAAACAAAGAGATTGTAGTCGAAACAGAAGATCCAGAAGAAAGGCATGATCATCAGGAGCAAACGCCAGAAACACCTTCCCCAGGTGCATCGTCAGTACACAGGAGTCCAGGAGGACATTCCATCACTGCTGAAAGGACTCCATCAAGTCAAACTTTGGCGTGCTCATCCTCACCCATGGCGCCCAGAAAAATGAAAAGCTTAACAACATTTATGAGCAAAACGAAGCGGTAAATCTTTTTTGCCTATATTCAGATCATGATCCTTTGACATTTCAGGAAGGCACGAGGGAAGAATGTTGGAGTATGGCTATGAGAGAAGAAATTCGTTCCATAGAGAAAAATGACAAATGGGAGCTGACCAGAATTCCTAATAGCCAAAAAAACCATTGGTGTCAAATAGGTGTACACGATCAAGTGAAATGCTAATGGTGAAATTGATCGCAACAAGGCATGGCTCATAGCAAAGGGGTACAAACAGAAGTATGGGGTGGACTATGAAGAAGTATTCGCTCCGGTTGCTCGCCTTGACACTATGAGAATGATTATATCCCTTTATGTGCATTATAGTTGGATGATCTACCAATTGGATGTGAAGTCTGCATTACTGAATAGAATTCTAGAGGAAGAAGTCTATGTAGACCATCCTGAAGGCTTTGTTATGCAAGGTAAGGAAGACAAAGTTTATCGACTGAAGAAAGCTCTTTATGGGTTGAAGTAGGCTCCTCGTTCTTGGAATGCACACATTGATAGCTATCTTCGAGAGAACAGATTCACCAAATGTCCATATGATCATGAAGTTTAAATCAAGAAGAATGATCGTGGCGATATACTCATTGCATGCTTGTATGTTGATGATTTGCTGTTTACAGGGAATAGTCGATAGATGTTCAAATATTTCAAGAAGGCTATGCTCAAGGAGTTCGAGATGACCGATGGAGGTCTCATGTCATACTTTCTGGGCATAGAAGTAAAGAAACAACATGGAGGCATCTATATTTCTCAAAATTGGTATGCTAATGAGTTGCTTGAAAAATTAAAGATGGCCAATTGCAATGCTGTAAACACACCTGTGGCAATGAGCTTAAAACTGACAAGATATGCAGAAGGAAGAAGTGTTGAATCGACTCTGTTCAAGAGTCTGATTGGAAGCCTATGGTATCTCACAATCACAAGGCTTGATATTGTCTATAGTGTTGGGCTTCTAAGTAGGTATATGGAAGCTCCGAAAGAGTCACACTGGTTAGCGGAAAAACATATCCTCAGGTACATTAAAGGAATGGTGGATTTCGGTCTTTTTAATCTATAAAATGAAGAAGAAAATATTCATCGATACTCAGACAGTGACTGGGGAGGCGACCAAGATGAAAGAAAAAGCACCACTGGGTATGTATTTTTCCTTGGATTGACTGCTTTCACATGCAATTCAAGGAATAAAAGTGTGGTTGCCTTGTCTACATGTGAAGCAAAGTACGTGGCGACATCATCCACTGTTTTAGAAGGAATCTAGTTGAGAAATTTGCTGGAGGAATTGAAGCATCCGCAGGATGGATCCACAATGATATATGTGGATAACAATTTGGCAATTAAACTTTCCAAAAATCTGGTGCATCATGGAAGAAGAAAACATATTTATACCCGATTCCATTTTCTGAGAGATCATGTAAAGTATACAATGATAAAATTGGAATATTGTCATACTATGAAACAGGTGGCTGTTATTTTCACAAAGGAATTACCGACAGATGTATTCAAAAAACACATAACGATGCTCGAAATGAAGCCAGTTTTTGTTTGAAGGGGAGTGTTGGAATTGCAAACAAAAAAACCCACAGGTCAAGCAGCCTGTGTTTTTTTGTGCATCATTTATTTCATGCGGGTCCACATCATTTATTTTTTATTTGAATGAATTTAAATGATATGAGGATTTGGTATATCTTTGTACCATCATAAATTCTCTTCATTTAAAGATTTGATATATCTTTGTACCGTCATAAATGCTCTGCATTTAATGATTTGGTATATCTTTGTACTGTCATAAATGTTGTGCATTTAATGTAGTGGGTCTATAAATTGATGTAATTTTAATATGATTTTATTGTGAAATACAAAGCTTTAAAGCTCCTTTGAGTTGTGTGCCAATTTTTCTTCCTCTTCGTTTTTTCTTCCTCTTCATTTTTTCTTCTCACATTTATTGGCTTGTATAGCCAACAGGGACGCAGGTGAAGTCTTCAGGGAGTAGTGATGCATGTCTCAGAATGCGTGCTTCAATGTCTCATGACTTGTTGGGACTATCAGGATAGTTGGTCCTCGAGTTTTATGGGACTTGGGCCATTTTGTGGTGTGCCTTCATTTACTGTGTGTTTATGTGCTTTTTAATTGGGTTGATGGGCCATGAAAAAAATATATTAAATTTTATTCATTTTTAACATTTTTCATTTATTATCGATCGAGAGTGGCTCTATTCTAGTGGATAGCCTACTGAATCGTCGATCTTGTAATGTCTTATGGAAATTTTACTCTACTTGGAAGATCTGTCTCGGATAGATGTCTGAGATGCAAAACATTGTCTTGTACATTTATAGGGAAGGTTACATGGTTGTGGATGCACTGTCTAAGAACACGATGGAGGTTCAAGACTGCATGTGGTCTTCTCATTTATGTCATGAGCTCATGCCCCTTCATTTATCAAAATTCAAAGAGGGATGTCTATACCCACATCTCCTGACCCTCTTTTAATCATGTTTCTATCATTATATTTATTAAATGGGAATGAGCTTCCCACCCCTCACCTAGATTGTTTTTATTAATAGTTTTTAATGTTAATATTTTTGTAATTTGTTCATTTTTAATATTTATTTTTGAATTTTTACTTATTAATATTTAATATCTTTAATAATTTTATAATTTACATAATTAATATTTATTCATTTTTATTTTAAGATTTTTTATTTAAAATTTATATATTTATTAAATATTTTTTTAATTAGTAATTTATTATAATTTTTTTATTTAAATGTAATATTGAGTATTTATGTACATCTATTTTAATATTTATTAATTTTTTATATTTTTTTAAAATATTAACTTTATATAATTTACTCATTATTAATCTTTTTTATTTGCATAATTAATTATTTTTTGTTCAATATTTTATAAAAATAATATTTTTAATTTACTCTTAATATGATTGTAATTTATATAATTAATATTACTTATTCATTTAATAATATATATTCATTTATAATATTTTTTTAATTTTTAATTTTTTAATATTTAATATTTTTTATTATTATGTAAATTTGTAGCAATAGTTCAAAACATTGGACATGATGTGGAACACTATTAGTGAAATATGATTTGTGATACTTGTAGTATTAATGGTAACTCTAACATTTGTTGAAGGAAGCTAGAGAAATAGGTTAATGATGCAACCTTGGATCACGCCTCCTACAATTTGGACAAGCATTGTACATTAAATCCTGAAGATGCTCCTCAACATGATAAACAAGCCCTGCATGTTGGTGTCCAGCTAGATGGACCTCAAAATTTAGATTTTCCCTCACTAGATAAGGTAGGAAGTAAACCCAAGCATCACACTCCAAACAAGCATACAAAAGACAAACAACTAGAGGAGAGACAATAATAGGCAAGGATCATTCGAGATAATATCTTTTTAGACTCTAGTGAGGTGTATTATATTGATTATGAATTATATAATGTGCCTAAAATTGATTATTCTGATATTTAAGAAGTTTTGTTCTTGAAATATGGTCACAATTGAAGTAAACAATCCTTGGAGCAAGCACCTCTGTCAATCTGAAAAAACCTAGAGCAACAAAAAGTGGAATTCACACCTGAGAAATTTCAATCTGGAAGGAATATACCTTCTTGATAAGATGATGGAAATTAGATGGATCCCCCATTTAGACATGTCCAGGGATGGGAATGACTCATGTCAACATTTGGGTCATGTG
The DNA here is from genome assembly GCA_963277665.1 of Viscum album. NCBI lineage: Eukaryota > Viridiplantae > Streptophyta > Magnoliopsida > Santalales > Viscaceae > Viscum > Viscum album. The sequence goes on along the minus strand of OY728125.1, from coordinate 201,254,650 downwards.
ATAACTTCACTTGATAACAATATTGGGAACCCATTGGTCATGATGGAGCCTTCGGTTCATACCACATCTCAACACCATATGATTGAACAAAAAAATACAATAATAATCTCAAGGGATGCATCCTTATTAGAAGTAATGGTAAACATACCAAAACATGGAATGATGTCATTGGTGCTAAGACTAATGCTGGTCCTTCTCATTAAAGGTCACTGCTTGCAATCCTTGTGTAGAGGCTAGCTTAGGATCTCCATGAAGGGTGGATTCTTATAAATTATCAGTGGTGGACATCCACATTTCCCACTCCTTTTCCTACCTTTATTCATATTTGATGAGTGGAAATGTTTGACCCACCAAGTTTCTAGATTTATTCTAGCTAGATGGTTAAGGATGTGCAACATGTCCCTTCTGATTTTGTGACTCCACCTATGGTGATAAAGACTTTGTCAATTATTAACATCTCTTCCTAGATGGATTTTTTGTATCCAAAGCATGGAAAGAATTTAAACACACCCTAAACTGATGATTATAATCTATGGGTTCTTTACCCCCTCATTTTTTGATATAATGAAATCTATCTGTGAGAATTTGGTAAGATAGACAATTGAAGAATGTGAGAAGTAAAACAATGATTGATTTAGAAATAATTTTATTTTAGAGGAGCTTTAGGCGAGAGATCACATCAAGGTCTTATTAAGGGTATGGGTAAATGATTTAATTTTTAGATTAAGGTTATGTTGTTTAAATTTTATGCAAGGTTCCTTCAACATACATGAAAGTTTTTATGTATTATAATTTTTATCCATCAACATTGAGCACAAAATTGGTTCCAATACTAATTTTGATATTTCTAACCTTCCATGAAAATGTGGACCATGGATCATGTATAAATGAGAAAATTATAGTTCCATTACATCATCCTAAAATTATGATCAAGAAAGTTGTAGAGGGAAAAGACATGGAGGAATTTCCAACATCTATGTGGCAAGTGAAATTATTAAGGTCATGGTGGGTGGGCTTCATTTATGTTAATTTTCCGTTGGTAGATTTTCATTAACCTGATTGGGGTTTTATTTACCTTATATGACCCCATCTCGTCCATTTTTGTACTATTTTTACCTTTCAATATATGGGATGGGTCGTTAGGTCCATTTCTAAGTTTTTTTATAATAAATTTAAATATATTATTATTTTTAAATTTAATTTTAAATTTTTATAAATTATTAGTCTTCTTTACTAAATTTAATCTTCACAAGTGCTAAGCTTAACACTGATAAAGTGTATCCCAACATCATGTAGAGGTAACCCAACCAAAAGTTCGGTTAGTTTCCCTCTCAGATAATGGTCATCCAAACATACACTTACACAAAAACCCACTTATTAGACCTCAATTTAACACTGATGAATATATAATTTACCAGTGATAAATCAATCACTGATGAAGGGTATCCTATCATTAGGTAAAGGTAACCCAACATCTTGTCAAGGTATTATCCCACTCATGTAAAGGTCACTAGAACTCACCCTTACCCAAAATACCATTTATTAGTCCTAAATTTAGTTCTAATAAATATAGAAATTAGAACTAATAAAAATTTATTTCATTTTAGTTCTGATAAATGTTTGTTTTATCCGTTCTTTTTACTAGAGCTGATAAAAACCTTTCCATTATTTTAAAAGAACCTTAACATAGATTATTTATCCTCATTACATTTAAAATATCATTAAATCCAAACCCTATAGATTTCTCCTTCGAATTCATTGGATGAATCAACCCTCGAATGAATGTATGTTCAATGAACGTTACTTGTTTTTAATCAATCATTAATAGTTTTTCTCATTTTTTTCTTTCCATTTTCTCAAAACCCCACTCACATTTAATATTTTTCAGTCCTCGGTCTGTTAGGGTTTCATTATGAGGGTGTGTCTTTTGAAATCGATTTCTTATAACCAACTTCAATGTACATTATGATTATCTGTATTAATTATTTTAGATATTAATAAATATCTTATCGTATCATGATTTTTCTTCTTTATAACATATAATGTGATAATGTTCTATGGGTAACTATTTCATTGAAAGTTCATAGATATTTCTTAATATTATGAGAACATCAAAGTGCAATGAACTTATTAAAAAATATAGTTTTTATAGATGAATTTTATCATTAAATGGGGAAAAAATGATACATTATATCAGGGTGGAAATATATAGAAGTTTAAAAAACAATCTCATGGTGTGCGCCCTTAGTATCAAAACAAGAGATTAATCTCCAGTAGGAAATCCATATTTATATATATCATTGTATATTATTATCTACGAATGTGTGTAGTGATCCTTAGAATTTAAATTATTGTTAATGAATATCATGATTCATGTACTTTGATGTACTAACCAAAATTTTGATGTTATAAGTTTGTAGGAAGTAGGTTAAGTTGGGTGCATCATGAGTGATATTGCATTAATGAATAAAGTGAGAATGGGTTTTCCCTTCTATTTATAATTTATGTTGAAATACCAAACCCTTTGATTGGAATATAGCTACCCAATTAATTCTATAGCCATGATTCTTTGTTGGAATGTTATTTTTTAGAAATTCAAAGAAAGTGACATGAATCACATTGGTTGATGACACTATCCTGTAACCTAATTGATTATATAAATCTAGATAAAAGGATTATATTACACATTGTATGTTTGTAGGAGACTATATGTCATTGTGACATTTACTTCTTTCTATATGGGAGTTTTGACATTTTGATAGATGAAAACCTTGTAATTTAGGAGGTTATCCTAATTTCACTAAGAAAGTGTCCTAGAGGGCCACTCACTAAGTGTATTTAGAACCTCACTAAGATTATATATGAATTTAACATGTTTGATAAGATTTATTCCCATACATTATCTAATTATTATACTTGCTAGTTTGATTTCAAATATTCAATGAACAGTTATTCAAGATAATATATATGCAAGTTGAATATTAAATAATAATTTATTCACTAGTTAATTAATTAATTATAAATGTGAATTTATATTTGTTTATTATTATTTATTCACAAGGTACAAAATACTTTTTTTAGTTATGAAAATGTTTAATAAATACTTATTCACTAGTTTAGTGAATATAATTTTTTTAATGGTAAACTGAGACCTTTCCCATAATAGCAAGAGACCTTTATTAAATGAAAGCATTACACAAGTCTAAACATGGGAGGTTTACATTGATCCCTCTTAAGAAGAGGAAGAAGATCATTCAGAACCTAATTGTCCCATTGAAAGGAAAGACCATTGACACCTTTTCTTGCAAGACCATCACCGAGCGCATTAGCCTCTCTATAAATATGGGTAGTAATATGATCCATAGAGTAAAGATAATCCAAAATTCTGATCCATCTATTGGTGAACTTCCAAGAAAGATGAATAGAACATGATTGAATGGAATGAACAATAGTAGTAGAATCACATTCAAGCCAAAGCTTTTTCTAACCACGTTGTTCAACCTTCTCAACTACTATAATCACACCAAGCATTTATGCTTCAAGGATGGAGGCATTACCACAAGATCCATGAAAAGAACCAAGAACACCTCTATGATGATCCCTATAAACAGACCCAAAACTAACAGGTCATGGATTGCCTCTTGAGGCACCATCAGAATATATTTTAATCCAACCAGAGAACAGTTCTTGGTAAATAACTCCAATCATGAAAAATGGAGTTTAGGAATTTCCTTTGACCCCAAACCGAGTTAAAACTGAGAGGTCCTGCATGGAATTTGAACAGAAGAATTTTTTCAAAACAAAAGTTTTGCGAACATCAGATAAAATACCAGCGAGAGTGGCAACAACATGAAAGGTGTACAGGTCATGAATCATCTTGTCCCTAGAGCTCCAGATGTATTGAATGACCTCTTTCGCCGCCACCTGGAGAATACACAGAAGATGTGGTGATAATATAATATTATTTTATCTATTTAGAAAATCCAGAATTGTTGTGACCTGAGGTAAAGATACTTCAAACATATCAGTCATAACCTTCCACATTACTAAAGCCTCCGCGCAACTAAGGAAAAGAGTATCAATATCCTCTCTGTGTTGAAGACATAAAACACAAATAGAACATAGTGATATTCCACATGTTTGCAAGAAATCATCAGCTGGAATCTTTTTATGAGCAACTCACCAAGCCAAAGTTGACAGAGAAGGCTTCAAGAAGTTTTCCCTCAAATTACCCATCCACTTGAACCCATTATTGTTGTATATAACATGTTCATAGAACACCTTAGAAAAGAGGATACCATTAGAAGCAGGTTCGCAAGCCAAGAAGTCCTCCAGATGAGAGACGAAATATCTATCAACAGTGGAAAAAATATGAGAAGGAATATTTTCTATACTCTGATGTTAATCTTTAATAGATATGTCAAAATCCAGATTTTTATCTCCATCTAGAGTCAAATCAATCAAAGTAACCCCAGTCCAGTTTCACTTCCAGAAATATAAAGATTAATCCTTAGAAACAATCCATCTCAAATCATTACCAATAATGAAGAAAATAGACTTAAATGTAGGCCATACAGAATAGGTGAGATTGTTAAAATTTACACCTTTGATTTTGCTCATGAATCTATCCTGAAGGAAGAAAAGGGCTTCTGAATGAACATTAATCAGCCTCCACATAAACCCACCTTGAAAATAATTATTAAATGATCCCAGATTCTTAATTCCCAAACCACCTGTAGCATAAGGCTTGCAGACATTTTTCCAAGAAACTGTGGAAAGCCTTCTTTCCATAATAGAACCATAAAAAAAATTATCTACACACAAATGATCTTGATAAGAGATTATGTCCATTTATACCCCATAAAAGAATACACAAATTTGTAGATGATAATGGACATCACTAATCATACATGACTAGCCAAGGATAATGATTTACCCTTCCAAATTAAGAGCTATGTTCTGATATTGCCAATAATGCTAGAGAAATAGCAAGCCTTCGGCTCCCCCAGAACATAGGAACCCCAAAAAAATAAAGGTAAAACCACCTTCTCTGATACCCAACTCACTGATAATGTAATTTTTCCTTCTATAAGTGAAGTTCCTCCCAAAGTACACAAAGGACTTATTCCAACTAATCTCTTGACTAGAAACCATCTCATAATGTAAAAGAGCTCTCTTGATATTCCTTATATTACCCTTGTCTCCCTGAGTGAATAGTATGATATCATTGTTTTTTTGAATAATGTAGAGATATTTATTTAATTATATAGATACTCATTAGTCCAAGTATGATCTATATTGAAGAGGATTATAAGAATGAGTTTAATATTCTAATGAGAAATGTAATATTAAATACTATTTAAATAAATATTAATTTATTTCTTCATGGAAATAATATACTGTTTATGTTAGTTTTATTCTTGCTAAGAAAATAATAATAATTCTATTATTATTTATACATGAGTTTCCCTGAGGATTAATAAAATAATAATGGCCCTTTGGTGATTATTATTTTCTAACCCTAGATCAATTTAAACCCGATTATGAAATTTTCTAAAACCAAGCTATATTAAAATCATTTTTCAAAATGAGTTTTAGAGTGGATTCTCTAAATCCCTAGATAAATCCTCCATATAATTCTTTGAATAACAAAGAGAAATTTTACTCCTCCAAAAGATTGATTCTTTCTCACCATTAAGGATTCTGATGGGATCAAAAATTAATTTTCACAAGCATTGGAACCATCCCAACACATACCCATAGGATTATATATTGGTTATTAGAGGTCTACAAAACATGTGAGGATAAATTCTATAGGTAATCTACCCTTGATTACTTTGATAGAAGGATGATACAGTGAAATTGTTTCTATTTATTCGACAAATAAAAATGAATTAAATGTTACTTAATAACGTTATCCTACAATTAATGATAAATAATATTTGAAAATATCCCCTCTCAATAATTTTAATCACACATTCATCTCATTATTTATTCTATTATTGAAGTGTTTGATGAAAATCCTACCGAGCATGGTCTCGACCCGCTTCCGTTGCACTCATAGAAACACTCATGTGGTATTAAAGTTGTCACATAATAATTTATAAATTTTTGGTCTTCTATATGAATTTGTTGTTAGTTTTCATTATTTTTTTTATTGTTAATCTAGATTGTATAATATGATCATTACCATCTTGTAACTAAGAATAAGTTAAATATCGATGAATAAAAAGTCCAAAAAATCTATCAGGAGGTGGTGCAGTTTTTTTCTAGTTGACATGGATTAAACATCATATAGTTATGTTCACCAAATCTGGATGGGATATGTGGTTGATGAATCACTACATAGAGTTGACAGAAACTATATTTATTATATGCCTCATGTTGATAGTCTAGTCTCGCTCACAACTTATTGGATTACATAGTATATAGCTGGTCTACAAATTTTGTAGTCTACTTGTTTTCACAAAATAAATTATTGAATCCCCATGGTCAACAACATATAATTTATTTTTTAAAATTCACATGTCATTTTAAACCATGAAACATAGAAATTAATGCTCATAATGACTTAGCCATGTAATTAATATATATGTGGTGTATTTAATAAACATAAGACAATGATCATGTAATTAGTACACACACAATGTATTTAATATTAATAACATGGTGATCATTTAATTAATTCACATGTCGTATATTGCAAGTAGTGTGTAATTGGATTACATGAAATATGTAATTAATTTACATGTGTTGTGCAGTTAATTCATGCTATGTGAGTAAATAATTCAAACATGGTCTATTTAATTCACAGTCATTGTAAATAATTAATTCACACATGGTGTAATTAATTCACATATGGTGTATTGTAAGTACACACATGGGGTGTTTAATACACACAGAGTAATTAATAAATTTTCTTAGAAATAAAATTAATTACCAAATTAATCCATTATACACAATGTATAGAAATGGTTTAATGAATATTACAATCCTAATTGATTTTGTGTTAAACTAAGTACTATATTTCATGTTTCCACCAAGTATATATCATGTACAGAATAAAAGTAGATATATTTATAGGAGATTTTAGATGGAATATTAAGATAAAATAATTAATTAAATAATATGATAATTAATTCCATTAATTCAAGTAATTTTATCTTAATAAATTAGAAATAATTAAAATGATTATTAACTAATATTCAAATGTGTATCTGTTTTATATTGTGAATTATTATGATTTTATACCAACATATGTATGTTTTTCAACATGTAATATAATATTTTCTCATGGGTTTTTCAATTATAGTTATTAAATTAAAATTATGGCATGTTATAAATACCCCCTCTTTATTATGTATAGACCTATGTGACTACAGTTTATTTAACGTAATACATTAACCTATACTGGGGGATTTCTCTTTTATGTGTGAGTAAATTCATACGTAACAATGATGGTGTTCCCAGATGAGCAGAGGTAATCCATGTCTGGAGCCAAGGTGAAACTAACCACAAAGGTGCACAGAATCCTAAGAGGGATGCTTCAACTTGGACCAATGAATGTTCAATTATTTTCCCCTAGGAAAAAACATTTATTTAGCATATGCACAATAAATAAAAAATTAGATAAAGCTTATGAAATTCCACTGTATTTATTGTATTTCAATCAATCACAAGGTTATTTATTTATGTGGTTATTTTTTTACATGGTGAAATAAAAATAATCAAATAATAGGCATGTAATATGGAATTAAAATAAAACCATATTATTCATAATTTTATCGAGGCATGGTTAATAACATAAGTAACATCTACTGAATATGAACATCAATTTAATAAGATAAAATGGTAAATTATTCATAAAATATAAAATCACTATAATATAAATTTTAAATCAATACAGCCTTCCATTAATTGAGTTAGAATGTGACCACAAGATCAATATGTTTGATTCATCCCCCACTATGATACTAAAATTTAATGGGGAGTTATAAATAAGGTTTTGGTTGACTTAAATAAAATCAAATTAATAGGATTACCATTTTCTAGACTTGGTGTAAATTTGGAGGCATCTAAAAACATGATTGTTGGATTTGGAAGGTCACTCAACAGACTAAGAATCTTCAAGTTAATTTTGTTGGTAAATACTTACCTACCAATATAACTTCAGGTAATTTAACAGGACCTCCCTTTTGTTATGAGAAGGTTCATATGGATCCTTTACACTATAATATTAACATAATAGTATATTCCAAAACCATTGGTGAGAGACATTGTGTTTTGATAAAAATGTGAAAGACTAAGAAAAATAATAAATAAAATTTATCACATCATATATTTTTTAATAAAGATAAAAATAAAATATTCTCTTAATTAATATTAAATATGATAAGCAGAATATTTATAACACTATAATCATTTGGAAAAAGGTCATATCCTCACTGACACACATTTTCAAGGGTAGTACATGTTTTTATACACTGAACTAAAATAGGTAACATTATACTATGTTATATAATCCCTTATACTTGATCACCCACATCACAGTGTAAGAAAATGAATGAAGAATGCCTACATGAGGTACTTGGGTATGCTTCAATTTTCCTCTACATTAGAATATCATTTATGTTTAGAGAATTCATGATTAAATATAATGAAATGGATGATTATTCCATGATATCTAATATAATATATCTTATGAAGAAGAAAGTGATGATTTAGATAAATGAGATTATCACTTCTATATACTAGTGTATACTAGAAGATGTTACTTGACTATTGATCTTGTATTTAGTACTAAATTAATCATTTAGTGAAGTTTGATATTCTATATGGATAAATAATTATACATCAATCACAGAAAATCATCCTTAACTTTCATGTTCTCATTATTCATCTAATGAAGAGAATAATGTGGATGAACGAATCATGAATCTTTTAAAAAGATTTGTTATGTAAACAAGAGTTGTGGGGAACTCGGTTCGACAACCCAGGTGGTGAAAATCCAAAAATTCATGGTTGAAAACTCCATGACTATTTTATATTAATTTTTCCTTAAAATATCTTTCAATGTGGGATAAGGTTAAGAGGTAGTGTAGTGAACATTAATTTATTTTCATCTCATGTGAATTGAGAGAACAATTTTAAAAATTGGAATTGAAAATAAGAAATACATAACATGAAAATCAAAAATATTCATCATGGATCATAATCCTTATATTTTACATCTTGGGTACTTAAAATATTTTTATTTAATTAAATATCCTAAGAATTTTAGTGATTTCCCCCACTGGATTAGAAACAATGATTTATATATTAGTTCTAAGAATCATATAGAAATATTTTAGGAGGTAAGGTTATTTCTCCCAGGTGTGGAGGAAGGGTGATTCCTATGGAAATCATGGGTAGTAAATAAATTTAATAAGTGGATTTGAATTTTCTTAGAGGCATAAAATGGGGATTCCTATGTTAACATTGATAATTCCACAACTTTTTATTACTAAGAGGATTTATTCAAGTTGAAAAGTTATTTTACCTTAAGTGGTATCTATATACTCACCTTAGTGTTCTTTTAGAAATAGTGATACATAATGTATTTTGAAATTAATGTTTTTATAGTGTTTTATAATTATTTTAGAGTTATGTAATATTGGATAATAAATATTCAACATTATAAATAAATGTAGAATATTATAATAATACTCATACCATGTTTTTGAAAAAATATTTTTTAGTCTAAAGATACAATAAGTTTTCATGTATCACCCAGTATAATTTTTAGAATCATTATAGTTAAAAATATTAGGTATAATACATAACAATCTTGTAAACTAAGAATATTTTAGATATAAATGAAAAAAAAGTTTATAGAGTTATTTAAAATATGGTTATGGGAACTATTCCAAGGTTAATTTAGAGGTAAATTCATATACTTTTCATTAAATTCATTTAAAATTTTTTTAGGAATCATAAAATAAATAAATATATTCCTTTATTACAAGATATAGGACCCTCCAATATGGTTTTTCATAAAATATCTTAACCTAGTATTAATAGATGATTAAATTTAGAGTTAAGGTTTTTTAATAAATTCACATTACCTTATTCACATCAGAGATATGGTGACAGTATTTGTTATATCGATAAATAGTATTATATATACAATGTGGTCATTCATGATTTCATTCCAGATATGTTTTTAAAATAATAGCATAAAAACTACACATTTTACGACTATATAGACTAATGGATATCATATAAGTTATGATTTGAAGAAAGTACATTATGTCACAATATCAATTGTTTTAATGGGAACCATTTATAAATATGGTGAATGATTCAAATGTACACCATTAAAAATACAATTCACATCTTAGTTGATGTAAAGCTATTGGTTGGTGTTCAATAGAAACAAAAAATATATGGTATAATTAAGGAAACAATAAGGATTGAATAGGTATAAAAATACATCATGATTAAATACATTTCATTTATAATCATTATAGATTTTATGGTCATTATATTAGGTGTCAGGAATCGAGGTCACCTCCCTTGAAGGATACATTATAGTACATGTCTGTATGGAATGACTAAAATATTGGTGAAAAAAAGAAACACAATAATTAATTCATGTTTCAAGGTTCCATTTTTGGGTTGAAACAAGTATAATGGTCATAGAATATTCATCTAAAAAGAAATAATTTTAGGTGTCTTTACTAGGTTAGTGGGAGAACTATAATTTTCCAAGGAAAATATGTTTAAAAACATATGAAAAATAGGTGATTAGTATTCTAGTTATATAAGGATAAATAATTTATAAAAAGGTGATTTATTTGGAATCTAATGTTCAAAAAAATGAGAACTATTAGTATAGATAAAGGTGTTGCTTGTAACAAACCAAACATTTATAAATTAAATTCCTTTTTTGACTGAATAAATTCCTTATTATGTAATCTATTTATAAAAAATGTAGGCACTACTTTGATAATGTTGGACCATTATAAAATATTCTATATGATTTAAGAGATCATTAAGAATCATAACCATTGATAATATAGACATTTTATAGTGACTATTATGATTAGTATATATAAATAATTATGATAAAGTTTAATGGACACTGATAGACTAAGCGACGGACTTGACCAGTAGGATCTTACCCTATGAAGACCAATTGTCGATTATTCTGAGGGAGATGGTATCAATGGTATCTTCCCTTGACAAATACCAAGTTAAAATTCAATAACAGAAAAATGAATGAAACTATTTATGGGAGATGTTCAAGCTTATTTGGATCATGGCCCAAACCATGTTTGCTAATCTACCACAAGAAAGCACCACCATCACACACCTTACCCTTCAGACATACAATGTCACAATAAGGGGTTACATATATGAAATCTAGTAATATGAGATTTTGTACTTTATTTTAAAAAAATAATTACTATATTTCACCCTTGTAATTATTATTTTATAAGTTATTTTATAAAGAGTTTAATAAAAATTATTTTTTAATAAAATGAAACCATGATTTTATCTTTGAGAAATATTTAGTTTCAATTTAAAAAATATTTTGATAAATTCAATATTTTTTTATAAATTTTGTTTAGAAAAAATATATTAAAAATAATAATTTAAAATATAATTATAATATAATTTAATTATATCCAATGTAATTTTTATAAGGCCATAAAGGTGTCTTTGTTGTAAAAACTAGTATTTTCCAGTAAAGAAGGATTTTTATATAAAGTCCCAATTAAAAAAATTAAAATTATTTTGATAAAATAAATTTCATTTATGAAATTATCATGTTGAAAATATTCAATATTTAATTTTTCTAATTTTTTTGAGAATGTCAATTTTTTTGTGAAAATTAAATACGGTAAAAATTTATAGTATGTGTAATGACTTCATAATCACCCAAAATAGATTTAATAAATACTATAAATCAAATACATGACCGAACATATATTTACCCTTCAAAGTAATGTATTTTTTGAATCAATTTGATTAATTTTATAAACCATTAAATATTCCTCCAAAAATAATATCATATTTTAAGGTTTTAAAATCAATTATTTATGAACATGAATCACTTACACATCACCATTGGTATTATTTTAATATGTTTAGTTCATATCCTTAAACAATATTGAAAACCACTCTTATTTTATTTAAAACATGGTCAAAACCATGGGAAGGTATGTGGGATTTATTATTTTATTATATAGGTTCCAAAACCTATTTTTATAAATTTTTAAAGAATCCAAGTCTCTTTTAGTATAATTACCCACACCTTTTCCCACTCCTCTTCACTCAAAACAAATTGAGAATTATTTTTATATCCAAATGTATTTCTAAATCTCTCCCATATATTTCTAATGTCCTTAGAACATCCGCTTGTGCATTTTGAATTTCCCTCTAATGGCAAGGGGTCCTCTTCTCTTACTTTTTAATTCAAGTACATTTTTTTAATAAGCCTTTTTATTTCCAAATTTTCATGTTGTATTTTGTTTTTTCACACCGATTTACTATTCTTATGATTTCAATGTAATGATATACCACCTTTTACTCTCATTAAACCCTTTCATGAACCTTTATATACACCCATTATGATACAAAAATTGTCCTATGATTTTCTATGTCAAACTTTATGAATAATCATACCCATTTTCACTCAAGGGTATTCAGCAAGATAGAAATATCATTCATTGACTGAGAATTTAAATGTTTGTAACCCAAAATACTTAATTGTGAAATTAAATGTGTTGCAATACATATTTATGTTTCATGATATATGTGTCACAAAAATTCATGTTCATGATATAAATGTAATGGGAGGACTTAGAATTATACAACCCTATAATGCATTGGGTAATATTTTTTATTAATGAGATACCATGTATGGATCATTAGAAGTTATTTTAATGACATTATGTTTTGATTTATCGTTTGATATATTTAACTTATTGTTAGGATTTCATGTTTAATGTTGTATTTAGATTCCATTGTTTCCATAATGTTATCATCTTATATCATGCTTAAATGGTCAAATTTATGATTACCCCCCATTTTATATCACCTTTATATACCTCTTGACTTACATATATTACATTAATCATGTTATTATTTGATCAGTTCATCATTAGGAATTATATATCACCAATTTATTATGTACATTCCAAGGTTATGGTATGTAGAATTAGAAGATTGATGGAATATAAGGGCATGATTTAGTTTTTCTAAATAATGATGTTATACCCATGTTTCAAGTTATTATACTATGTATCTAATTATCTAAATAAATTGGGCCTATTTATATTTTTGGAGGGTATTTAGAGTAAGTTTTGGAAATAAATCATCAATTTAGGTATATTAAAGATATGGGTTGTATAGTTGGTAATAGAATATGGTCTAGTAATTTTTAGGGATTATGATTAAACAAATATAGTGAAATCCGTAGGGATAATACTAAACATAGGAAAATATTCCTAAATATTGATAATTTATATATTAAGTGGTTTCCATGAAAAAATATATGTCAGCATATTACAAGTGGGTGTGGATTTGGAATAGTTGTAACTATGGGTAATAATCCTAAAAAGGGTATATTGTATATTAACTTGATCATCACCTAGTGTATGATAAAAAGGCCTTACTACACACTTGTTTGGACTATCATGGGGGATATTACATGGTAAATTTACAGGCTATTTACAAACCATCATGAAGGGGAAAAAATTCACCTAAAATTTTATGTTATGAAATACATAATGGATAACATAGATTGAAACCTAGAAATTCATAGTTTATGTAATATATTTAATTTATGGGGTTTCCCTTAAATGTTCACATTTTCCCGTTCAAATGTATAATAGTTTGAAAATTACCAAACCAATGTCTATTTTTTATGAAGTAAATGACTATAACCATAATCAAATAGTTAAAGACAGTATTATTGTCAATTCATGAATATAAAATGTCATATGTGACTATGGTTGTACGTTTTATTTTATATAATTATAGTTTAGTAGATCTATTCAAACCCCAACCCAAGACATGGAAGTAGAGTAATATTTGAAAATGGAAAATTGAGAAAAACATTATCCCATGTATATAACTACCCTTTCCATATTTGCAGTCTGAATCCCCCATCGAACCTTGTGATAGTCCCTTTAGTGGAATTCAATGCCATACAAGTTATGGATTAGAATTCATTATATATAGAAAAATTAAATTTATGAGAGAATGAAATTAATCTCTATATTGAAAATTTCCCTCCGATTTTGTAAAAGTGAAATGAGGCGAATGAATATACTTTGGAATCATCATCTTAAGAATTTATATTATTTCCATATGAGAAAGAATATATTTATCAAATGTTTATGACAAAGAAAAAGCTTACCCTGGATGAAATTCCCATTATGAATGAATGCACTCTTGTATTCCATGAATATGTTTCTTGTATTCCTATAATTTGAGAGGTTGAGTTCACAATAAAACATATACCCAGAGCTTTGCTAATATTCAAGACTCCATAAAGAAAATACACTTTTGAACATAAAGAGTTGAAGAAACAACAATAGGATAATAAGGATAAAGAGTTTATACACACAATTACTTCATCATGGGGTGCACCAGTCAATTTTTTTAAGTGGAAGGATTAGTCAATTATCATCTACATTTATTATTGTGATATTAACTATATCACAATAAAGAAAAAGTATCCACAAAAATTGATTTATGGCCTATTTGATTAGCTATTTGGATACCATTACTTCTCTAAGGTATATCTTAGGTTAGGGTATAATCAAGTAATGGTAAATAACGAGGATATCCCAAAGGTTATTTTTTGTACTAGGTATGGGAACTACAGGTTCACAGTGATACTATTTTGTCTCACTAATTCTCCAGTTATCTTCAAAGACATAATTTATAGGGTTTTGAATGGAAAATTTATGTAAAATGTAATAAAATACGAGTTCTGGAAGGAGAAAGTAATATAAATAAGGCATGTTATAACCAAAAAAGAAATATATATGGATCATTCAAAGATAGAGGAAATTAAAGGATGGTCTATCCCAACATCTATGACATAGATCCATAGTTTCCTAGTATTATTTTGGTACTATCATTTATTTTGGAGAAACTTCTCATGATTGTAAAGCTCACTAATCCTGAAACTTGGATGGGGTGAATTATGCCTATAATGTTGAATTTTATGAGATATTTAAAGAGTTAAATAAATATAATAATCACTTCACCTTTGCCCACATTACCCCCCAAGGGGAAGGATTTGGGATCTACATTAATACATACAAAAATTACTTTGGTTTTATACTGATACATGATGAAAAAGTGATGATTTATGCCTTCATCTAATTAAAGATCTATGAGAAAACTACCCAAACCATGATATTGAATTGTATATAGTGATATTCACATTAAATATTTGGTGGAATTATATATATGGTGAGAAATTTGACATATAAATGGATCATAAAAAGGATTAAGTATATATTTACATAGTATGAGCTCAATATGCACCAAATAAGGTAGTTAGAGCTAATCAAGGACTATGATTGTCCAATCCATTACCATGTTGATAAGGAGTACAAGTTGGTAGATTCTCTGATTAGAAAGAATCTTGAAATCATAAAAATGATGAGGATTGGAAGAGATCTAATCATCTTGGTCACACAAATGATATACATGGGAATAGTAAAAGGATATTCATCCCACCTTTATCAAATAACTACTCAACCATTTATTATTGAGAGGAGAAAAGAAGATAAACAAGCTGGTGAAGAGATAAATAGAAAAGTAATGAATATTATAGAGTTCAACATTGAAAATATGGAGTTATATGATATGAGACTCAGACATGTGTCCAATCAAAACTAGAGATAAATAGGGAACTTTTTTTACTCACACAACTCATCCTTCTCTAGTCATCTAAAGATCACAAATTTGTATAGAGATATCATGTAAAAAATATTATGAGATAACATGAGGAGAGATATTGACAAAAATATATCTTGATTCTTGGTATGGAAACACGTTATGTTTTAACGATATAAGTAAAAGGATATGATTCAATGATTTCCCATACCATTATTGAAATGGGAATACATAACCATGAATTTTATCAAATCACTTCTGAAAAAATCTAAAGGAAATAATTATATATGGGCAGTAGTCAAAGACCTGATAAAGATAGTGATTTTTATTACTATAAAGGAATATTTATATCTTAAAAAACTCACCATGACATAAATAAGGGGAGTGGTAAGACTGCATGGAGTTCCACTCACCATTGAATCTGATTAAGATTCAAGGTTTATCTTGAGATTATGGAAAATCCCTTAATAAGCTTTAGATACATAGATATGATTTAGTACTACTGATCACCCTTAGATGGATGGTCAGATTGAGAGAACCATTAAAAAATTAGAGGATATACTAAGATCATATTAAATGGATGTTGTTATTAGGGACTTCCCACAGTAGAGTTTTTATATAAAAAAAGTTTCTATTCTTGCATTCAAATGGAAAATTATAAGGCTCTGTATGGGAAGAGGTTTTAAACTACAATATGTCGGGGTAAAGTTGGGGAGAATAAGATTATAGAACCTGATCTTATCTAAGATATGATAGAGAAGGTTCATACCATTCAACATTATATGAAATTCATACAATGTGGGTAGAAATTATATACAGGTAATCAACATTGAGACATATATTTTGATGTCAAATATAAAGTGCTACTTCATATGTAGTTATGGATGAAATTCATGATGTTTGAGAAGAAGTAAAATCTTAGTCCAAGATACATAATCCCTTTTGATAACATAGATTTCATCAAAGAGGTGAAATATCAACCAACACTCCCACTAAACCTATCTCAAGTACAAGATGTGTTCTATATATCTCTTTTGAGAAAGTAAATACCGAACCCCTCACATTTATTGAATCTATATGTGGTACCCTTGAATGGATATATTTAATATGGGGAGAAGCTGGAGAATATCTATGATCATAGAGATAATGTTATATTAAACAATACAACTCACTTGGTCAAAGTGTTGTGGTGGAAGCATAAGTTTGAGGAAGCAATATGTGAACCAAAAGAGGTGATTAAACTGAAGTAACCTAATCTATTTTATTATATGTAATGAAATTTTGAGGGTGAAATTTCTAAAGGGTGAAATAATTTAATGACTCAAAATTTGATAAATGAAAAATCATTTTTTAATGAATGAATTTCTTATTAATTAGAATAGTTATAAATCTAGATGCAGTACTTTGGTTATTTTGGACCACTAAAAAGTATTATTAGTCGTATCCAAAAGAAAATTAACAATCTTAACCATTGTTAATATAACCATTTTAAAGTATCTATTACAACTAGTATATATTAAGGGGTATTTTTGAGTAGAATTAACACATATTGAAGATGTGATAGCTTCGACCAGTAAGATCATAGCCTATAAATCCCAACTAATAGAGCTTCCAAGGGAGATGACATCAATGGGATTTTCCCTTGAAAAAGCCAAAGTTGAAATTCAATAACTTAAACATGAGAAAACCATTTATGAGATAATTTTAAACTTATTAAGATCACATCCCAAACTATGTTTGTTGAACCACCCCATCAATGAACCACCATTACACACCTTACTATTTGGGTATACACTATTGTAATAAGTGGTTATATGTCTGGACCCTAGTAATATGAATTTTTATAATTTATTTTAATTAAATAAATATTACATTTATCACATTTTATTTTAAATTTATAAATGATCATATAAATAGTTTTATAAAAAATTATATTTTGATATGAAGAAATTAAAATTTTATTTTTTAGAAATATATAGTAAAATTAAAAAAATATTTTGATAAATTCGTGAATTTTTTAAATAAACATGATTTTAATAAAATTTTCATATTAAATAATATTTATTTAAGTATAAATGATAATACAATATAATGAATTCCAATGTAATTTTTATAAGGATTAGAAAGTTGTTCATGTATTAAAAACTAGTAAATAATAGTAAATATGGATTTTTGTATAAAATTAAAAATTATGGTATATCAAAAATTATTTTGGAAAAATAAATATTATTTTTCAAATAAGAATGTAAAAAATTAACTAATAGTGATTTTTTTCAAAATTTTCAAATACATTCATTTTTTGGGTAAAAGTTAAATACGGTATAAATATATGGTATGCATTATGATATAATAATCAGAAAAAAGTGATGTAATAAATACTATAAATGGAATAAAAAACCCAAAATTGATTTATCCATTAAAATATTTGATTATTTAATTTATTTGATTAATTTAATAAACATTTATTGAATCCTCTAAAACAATATTATATTTTAAGGTTTTAAAATCAATTATTTATGAACATGATTCAATTACACATCACTAATTATATTATTTTAATATGATAGGTTCTTGGACTTATAAAATATTTAAAAAACTCCCCTTTTCCTGAAACCATGTTAAAAAATAATGGGTTGGTTTTTAGTTTTGACTATTTTATTATATAGGGTCTAAAACTTAATATTAGAAATTTATAAAGAAGTACCATCTATTTTTCTATAAATACTCACCCAAAATCACACTTCTATTCCTTAAAAACCCCTTCATAATTAATTTACACTCCATATACCTATATAAATACCTCCCATGGTATTACAAATTTCTTGATAATCTACTCCCAAGATTTTAGAAGTTCCATCTTAAGGTAAGGGATCCTCTTATCTTACATTTTTATTTCAAGTAATTTCATTATACTAAGCCTTTTTATTTCCAATTGTTCATATTTTAACGTGTTTTAACACATATATTTACTACAATTATGATTACCATGCAATTAGAGACCAACATTAACTTCCATTAAACCCTTCCATAAGTCCACATGTTATGCTACTGAAATTATCCTGTTATTTTCAATGTCGATATTCTTTATTGTGAATACCCATACCTATTCCAATCAATGGTAATGACCATGATGTTTATATAATTCACTGAATGGGGACTTTAATGTATATAAGAAACACTCTTTAATCATGTTATTAAAAGGGATAAAATACAACCTTATTTTTAGGATCCATATTGGATAAAAATTCATTTAAATGATATGAATATGATTGGAGCACTCTAAATTATATTTCCCTCAAATTCATTGGGTATTTTTTATCTCATAATATACCATGTATAGTACACAAGAAATTATCAAAAGCACACTATGTTATTATACCTTGATGTTTATCCTTGACATATGATTATAATTTCATGTTTTATGGTGTTTCCACATTCATAATTCCCTTAATGTTGTCATCTTATGCCATGATTTAATGTTCATGTTTATGGTTATCACCACTTTTATGTCACCTTGATATACCTCTTCACTCACATGTATTACTTTCATCATGTTATGCAATGATTATTTCCTTACATGGATTTATAGCTCACCCATTTCTTATGTACATCCCCAGGTTATCCAATACAATATTAGAAGATCGATGTAATATAAGGGATTATTTTGGAGTTTTTAAATAATTATTTTGTACCCATGTTTCAATTTATTATATCATATATCTAATTACCCCAAGATATTGGGCCTCATGATCATTTTGGATTTTCTTAAGTGTATATTTTTTTAATAAAACTTGAATTAAGGTGTATTAAATATATGGGTTATTATATTAATTAATCCAAGTCCAAATAAATAGTTGAAAAGGTATTGAAAAATATAAGATAGTGAAATATACCAAAATTTTTCAAGTGTAACATGATATTTTTTGAGATGAACTGACTACATTTTCCTAAAATTATTTTAGAAATATATTTCAAATTACATGATATATACAAAATATGGAACATTATTCTACATAAACTATAGAATGGAAATATGAAACAAGAATAGGGGAACAACATAGGATATTAGACAGAACTATTCAATAATGTTTTGTGAAAATAAAATAGATTAATGCCTATAACTTAGAATAACCGGAATACTATTTTTTAGGGTATATAAAACTAGTCTTTTTTAGAACAGTTTCATTTAGTATAGTTTTTAGGCTAAAATAATATGCAATGATAAAACATATTAAAACTATAATTGCATATATTTACATTAGAATGAGTACATTATAGATACTTATACACATGAAGAAGAAAATTCAGCAACCATTTATTCTATATTTTCAAAGTTAAACCAATATTATTAAATTCATTCATATCAAGATGAATTTTAACTGTGGTATTATCCAATATTTTAGGGATTACATAGTATATATACTTGCTAATATCATCTATTGAGGTATTGTATTTGATAAATTAAGGTTATATAATGTGGATATACAACATATAGCATAGTGGTATGAAATATATCCATATCTTAGTAGAAGTATGGTTATCATATGAGGATAACCAGTTGAGTTATTTAGAATTGGATCTATTATAAGTGGGAGTTAGTTAGAGTTGGTTCCCTAGAACCATCATCAACATAATTTAAATAAAGAACTAAACTTATCATTAATAAATATTACATATTATTAGAATAATATTTAGTTCATAACATAATGATCTACAATAGAACCATTTAGGTCTTGTGCATTTGGAAACATGGAAACATAAACAATAGGACCATGTGTAATCTATGTCATCTCCCAAAAGGTTATTAATAACTAGTCCATTAATAAAAACATAAAACATAATACCTTCAATTATAAACTGGGGAAAGGATGCAAAATAAAGGCTGATCTCAAATACTTAATAAGGGTAAACAAGGGAGATATAAACATATAATGTGCATAAGGCTATGAGAACATGGGAATAACATCTGAAAACTATACCATACATATCATAGATCATAAAATTGATCCATGGAATAAATCATGTAAGTTCATAAGACATGAATCATAATGGAAAAAAATTACATGAACTATGAGAAACTGAAATTGGAATAATGAAAAGATTAGTAGAATACACATATGTATAGAAAACCATTTTCTAATTTGTTCAAGGATAATGATAAGACTATTATAGTGGAATACATTTACTCCCCAAAACATTAATATAGTTAAGGTTCAATCCCAAGACTATAATAGTGGATAGAGTTCCTTACTGAACTCGGTTCACTCCCAATTCTAGTCTTATCTATCTAATCTGATATCAATATTTAAACAATTCATTGGAGGGAGATATAGGTCCCAAAAACCACATAATGAAAATCACACATATATATACCACAATCTCATAAAACATTCATCATATAAAAACCCTTGAAAAGAAATGGATTTCATAAAAACTTTATTATAGTATAAAATGTGTAAAATAAATATGTTTCATAATCATTTCATCATTTAATCACAGTATAACTTGTTGAAAAAGAACAAGGTTTCATAAACATTTTATCATGGTATAACCTATAGAAGAAAAAAGGGATTCATAAAAATCATGTCATCATAAAAATAATCCATTTTGAGAAAGAATAAGGATGGTATCATTGGATAATATCACTAGTAAAGCATAAAAACAAAAAATAATGTCATATTATATGGAAAAATTATTTTGAAAGAAAAATCAATTGGAATGTTTTTTGAGGAAAATATAATTTCTTTGAAAACAAAACTCATTAAAATAAAAAATTCATTAAATATTATGGAAAAAATTTTCATTTTAAAAAAACATTGAAATATTATAAATTTCTCTTCAATGAAAATATTGTTCATGACATCGGGAAACTATGTTCCTGCCATACATGTTAAAACTAGGATTCCTTCAACAATTTCTGTAAAATTCAAATGAACATTGTTTCGAAAATGACATGAAGTTTCCTTTCAAAAAATTTTGTAAAAAAATTAGACATGGGTAAGAATATATTTAATAAATCATTTTTATAAGGATTAAAAAATATTATATTTTTTTTATAAAACATGATTTTGGAAGAAAATAAGTTTTCGACTGAAGAGAGAAATAAATTTGTTTTTTATTAAAAACTTATTTTAAAATATTAAGTACATAAATTGATTAAAAATGAATGGAAAACAATTATATTATATATATAAACAAATTATAAGTAAATAAATGAGTTTCTTTAGAGATAGATCATATTATTTCATCATTGTAAGCATAATCATTCGAAATCCTAATAAACAATAACATTGTAACATAAAACCCAGAACACTTTAGTAACATTTAATAGTAATAAAAATGAAATAATAAATCATAATTATAATTATAATATCATTAGAATAAATAAATTCATGATATTACATGGAAAATGGGATGTATATACACCTCGTAAAATAAGATAGATGCATAAAATAACATATGTCTCAAAGAAGGAAAATTGAGAAGAAAATCCCATATTGCTTTACTAATATTTTTAATTATAATCCCCAATAAATAATTTCATCATGTAAAACATTAAATATAATTAAAAAATGATATTCATGATATTAAATTTACAAGGGGATGTATATACCACACACAAGAGAAACAAATGGTGAATTTCCATATGTCTCCCGTAAATAAACGAGAGACTAGGAATCTCTTACCTTAAGTTTCAAATTCCTTAATACATGTTCAATAATATTAAATAACAAATTAATGTTTATTTTAAATCTATTATATAAAAATAATTATATATATCAAACCATATATCATTTACTTGTGACCTTTTATTACCTGTTTATTAACAATTGCATGTTAAATTTATCTATTTGGAAATAATTTCTTTCTTTTTCATGTATGTTTTGATTAGTTATTTTGTAGTCCTCTTAATTTTATCATGGTTACATAATAGTAACAATATTAACCATGATATAAATGTAATATATATTCAGTATATATGTATTGAGAGTAATCCATAAATGTTAGATATAGAAAATGAAATACACCATTCATGGATATGGAAGGTCGCACATACGAATGAACGTTGTTTCCATTTTAAAAAAATTTTAAAGAAATAAAGGTAAATAATAAATTACCATTAAATAAATATTTATTTCACATATATAATATAATTTAATTAAACCCATCCTTATTAACTTTCATGTAAAGTGTAAATGAATTACATCGCTCACCGTACACACGAGCGACATTATCATAGTTCAAAAGAATAAAAATTATGAAGGTATATATAATATAATATTTAAAAAAGAATAATTATATCATAAATATAATATATAAACTTTTAATCCATCATGATATCCATCTAGAATATGTAGTCATGAAAAATGAATAACATCATTCCGTGATGCTGTAGTCCGCCGTACACACGAATGATGATTTTGTATCCCATTTGATGGAAGTGGAGATGTTTTAAGTAATGAACTTAACATAAAAATTATAAGTATATTTATTATAATTAAATTATTATATCATAATGCTATGGTAATAATTGAATTATTTTGAGGAAAAAATAAAATAAAATGCTCGGTTAGGGATGTTAAACCTCTTCAAACAAATTCTTTTAGTTTGTACCAAAAGCATTCAAAGGTTGTATTTATTTCCAAAATAAGTATTATAGGACAATATTATGGAATTAAATAATATATTTGTTATCATTTAATGAACCATTTTTTTAAATTCTGAATAGGAGTGGACAATGGGTGACCTTTTATAAATGATTTGAGTGGAACACCTGTAATTTTGTGATAATAAAAAGGTGTACCCACATTTTTATCATTAAAAAGTGATAAAAATGGACAATTATCATTAATTATAAAAGATAAGATCCATATATGTTCATCCAATTGGTTTTGGATATGTTTTGGATCATTTTTAACCCCTTTCTTTTTAGTTTAACACATGATAAACCCATTCTTACCTTAATCGTGATAAATAATTTTTGTTGTTTTTACTATTCATTAAGATAAAAATTTATTTTAAAATAATTACGTAATATAAATTATTATGATTCAAAATATGAAATCTGTTTTTCCAAATTATATTTAGATAAGTGGAAAATTTTAATTTAAATTTAAACCCGCATATGCGATGAGAAAAAAAGTCTTCCAAAGAGAAAATAGTTAAAAGTTTAAAACATTTTTATATAAACATTAAATATCAAATTGATTTCAATTAACTAAATTGGATTAATTTAAATAAAATTGAAATAATGTTACTTTTAAACACATTTAAAAAAAATAAACCCTATAAATTATTTAAATTGAAAGACAATTTTCAATAAAAACCCATATTTTCACTATTCATAGAAAAATAAATATTTTCAGAAAAAAACCTAACACTAAGATAATTTTAACCTGAATATTTAAAAATTGAAGCTCATTTTATCAAATTAATATTCCAAAATGTTCAAAAATAATTTTTTATTGTCAAAAAAACATTTCTATTGAGAGACGAGTGTTTTCAAAACTAATAAAGACTTTATTGAAAATTAAGTACTTTTTTGAATATCCATTATTTATATAAAACTGCAATACTTGAAATTTAAAATTTAGTTATTAATATTCATTCCACCTTGTTTAATGGAAAGTTAATAATGGTCTTCTATAAATAATAAAATTGACACTTTTTCATAGATCATTAAATTTGGGTGTTTCATATATCACAATCTATAAAAGATATAACACCCCAGGCCTCCATGGCACGTTTCCCTTTGAATAATGCGATAGCTTGCGCTGTACGCAACTTCGTGATTCTTACACACCACGACCAATAAAACTACCTGTTATGGATAGTAATATCCACTTTTTGAAATTTTATAAATTTTAATTTTTAAAATGTAATTCATTTTTGAATAAAGAATATAAAAATTTGATTAGGGTGAAATTTTGGGACTCTTCTAAAAACATTCAATTTTTGATGAATAGTGAAAGATGCTAAATTTTAATTGAAAAGAACTTTTTTTTATTGAAATAATTTATAGTATTAAATTATACATTTTAATGGTTTTTAAGTATCATTATATTATATTTTTATCATTTAATATAATTTTGGTCATTGGATGTAATTTCACATTTAAATTTGAGATAAACAATTGTCAATCTTTTAATAATTATTATTTCTTAAAAGCACACTTTTTGTTTTGACAGCGGGAATTAATTTTAAATTAATTTCTGCCACTTGTGTGTTTTAAATTTGAAAAAAATAGATTCTTTATTTGGAATCAAGAGGTCCATATTGTGTAAATATTTAACTTTTATTTTTAGACATTATGAATATTTATTTCAGTAAATATTTTATTTACCATGGTTAAAAGGTAAACCTGGTAAATAAGGGTAACAAAATATTATTATAATATTATTAAATTACCCAATCATGTGTCCTATTGCTATTGGTTTATACATGTCCAACCATGGGAATCCTTGGGTTGATTTTAGGACCTCATGGAGCCACTTTAGAGTGATAATGACACTTTATATTAATTAATTAAAAGTAAAGACAAAAATAACATAAACATATATCTTTTAGTAAAATAATTTTTACCAGGGGTTATATAAGTTATAATTTCTACTATATATATAAATTTGAGAGCTAAAAATATTTCCTACATCATGGTATTTGTTTTATAATTTTTAGAAATCAGATAAATAAAATTATTTATGACACAATAATAATGGAGTGTTTATCTCAGTAAAGAATGATTTAAATAAATGATATTATAAAAATTAAAACAAAATACAAAACCTGTCCAATTATTATTGGATTATTTTATTGAGAACAATATTCATATTATCTTATAAATTAATTATTTTTGGACATTTATAAAATGAAAATAATTATATAATAAAATAATATTTTCAAACATTACTAAAGAGACCCTCCTCCGCTTATAAAAATACCTAACCTAAAACCCATTTATCACACCTCTCAATCCCATTGTATCATCAAACCTCTGCCAAATTAAGCTATCTACATCCTTATATTCCTTTTAAAAGCCTTAACGTAGGCAGAATTCACTTAAAGGAAGCCTTTTGGTTCAAACCAAAAGGAGTTACCCAATTTAAAGTTAACATCCCCTCTTAAGTTATTTTCTTTTTATTTTTCTTCTACAATCCCCTAAACTCTATTTATTACTTTATTTTATAACAAAACTAGTATCCTTAATATAATAGACTGTTTTTATGAGAATTAATTAAACTTAATTTACACATACCTCTATCTAATGGGTATAGAACATAATGATTTTTTAGATAGTGAACTACTACCTCACGAAATGATGATTGTTCAATATTGTACTACCACCTCTTATGGTGGCTATTATGATGGAACTATAATTATATATGATATTTATTTTATCTATATTATTCTATAATTATCTTTTATATCATACCTTTATTCTTTTCATGTTGTATATATACGATAATTTCATTTGAGGAAGTGCGTACTATCACCCCCTCAAAGTGATATGACTCGTTCATACCATACATAGAACATAAAAAGGATGTTGTTAATAAACTTAAATACCATATATAAAATATTATATTATACTGGAATAATAATATACCTATGTATCATTTTGTCTTCATTCCTTTTAAAAAAAATGAAATGGAAGTAGCGTTCGTGTGTACGTACGGATTATCGTCTCCACGAACACGATGAGATTCATTCTCCATCATAACCATTCAAGAATAATTTTTATTTTATTATTAAAAATAATATTTAAGAACATTATATCATTATGTATATGAATCAAATACATCCTATCCATAACAAACATGACTTACATAACAAAACATATAAAGGAAGTGGAATCAGTTAACAACAAAAACAATAATACAACTAACATATTATTAATAAAGAAATATTATAAGATAATATATGATATCATATATAATTATGTTTTTCTTGAATAATTTAATAAAAATTATTTAACTATTTTTCAAGTGGTTAACATACCCTCTATTAAGGAAAAGTACAAGGTAAGAGTTAATTTTACAATCTCTTTATTATCTGAGGTTGTTTTTATGTAAGTGTCTATTGTGACCTCTTTATCATCCAAGTCTATGTTTCTTTAAAATGTATTTCAAAACATTTTTACTATTTGTTAGACTATGGTTTAAAGTAATTGATACCATTTTTTAAATTTTTTATAAAATGTTTTGAATGAAATATTTTCGCTATTTCCCAAACAAGGTACTTTATGACCGTTTCGACAAATTAAGGTAAGAAAGTTTTTTTAACTTATATGGCAGGTGCAGTTATTCTCTGCTTTTATAACTCCTTTGAATCTTCCCTTAAAAGCTTATAAGAATATTTTAAAAAAAATGTTTTCTTTTATAATTAAATTACTTTTAAATGATTTCAAAATAGAAAGAGATGTTTATCTCAAATAGTTTTGATTTAATCTATGTCAATATACTTTAAATTGATTTTATACTTGATTGAATTTGATTTATTATAATAAAATCTTCCATATTGTATTGAATGAGTTATGATATGTTTTACTATGGATGTTCTATTTTTATACCACTAATGGTTTATGATAAATTTTTTTACATTTCATATGATAGTTTTAATATGAATGTTTATGTTATGTTTGAAAATTTTCATAAGAGGAATGCATTGGACTTAGTAAGTGACAGGTGGATCCCTCTATAGATCCTCAATGCATCATTATGTCTCATGAGACAAACTAGTGTCTTGGCACAAGGCCTTGAAAAAATATTATTTCTAGTCTTGGAATGAGGCCTTAACTATGTGGTTATGATGTCCGACATTATGCATTAAATCATTATAAAATTAGATATTGATATTACATGTGATTATTTGGAAAGTAGAATATCCATGTGAATAAGTAAATGTCCTTATTTGATTTATCATTTCTATATTATACTGATGTTTAAGATTAAAATTATTTTGTTTTAGTTTTATACATTGCCTTAAATTTTTATGCTTATTTATGATAGTTTCCACTATATTGTTATCCTTACTGAGCATCTGAGATCACCCCTTTCTTATGTTTTTTTTTCACAGGATATGAAGAAGTAAATTATAATTAACCTACAAGGATAGGCCAAGGATATGAGTGTGTTCAATGGGAGCACAATGTTGTTTTTCTTTATTTAATGATGTAATAAAAAACTTTTGTATGTATCTTGTAATTCCGAGGATACTAAACTAAACTGTATTTTGAGACTTGATCTCTTGTGATCATGACAATGTTATGTAATAATGCACTGACTCAAGGTAACTATCTTTGGGGCGTTACAAAAGAAATTTAATTTATTCAAAAAACTATTACATAAAATCTTAGAGGGTTACATTATACCCTCCTTAAAATGAATTTAAACCTTGGATTAATATCACTTTGATACAAATATATAAGTATAATTATTCCTCATCATTTATTCAAGTTCTCACATAGATTCCTCAAATTGGTGGTTTCACCACAAAACACTAACCAGGTGAGTGGTCTTATTTCATAGAAACTTATTTATTCGATAAAAAATATACACTATTTATTACTTATAAATATTATCTTTCTCTATAAGTATTCTTTATGAGTTTAGAATAGGTGAAAGGTCAATAATGTACTTCATTAAGATAGATACATAGAACACACCGTAAACATGAGATAAGTTTAGTGGAAACACAAACCGATAGGTTACCTTCATAATACGATAAATAATTTCAATGTAATAAGTATACCTTGGGATTATTTCTACATTATTTCCAAATATAATCACCATATTTCATAAAGAAATTATTTAAAAAACATTTTTACCAACATCAAATTCCAAATTACGGTAGTGATTGTCAGCATAATTTTTCTGTTGACTATGAGCTTCTTTTATGAATTTTTGAATAGATCAAACCTTATTTACCATTTCCTTATCCTTCTCAGGTCCCTGTAACTTCCTTTCTCTAAATTAATTCCATCATGTTAAGTTTATTTACTTATTTCCATATATTTATTCATAAAGAGCATTTAAATACTCATGTGAAAGTTATTTTTGTATAAAAACTCAACTTGAGGAAGGTGTTGATCCAAACTACCATTGAAATATAATGAAAAATATATAAAAATAAACTCCAGTGTTTTAATTGTTCCCTAAAATAGACTATCTATTTGACGGTGATACCCAGTCCTGAAACTCAACTCCATATCAATAAAATTCTGAATAATTTACCAAAACATTAAGGTAAACCACAGATCCTAATCAGACACAATTTAATGTGGTACTCCATGAAACCTTATCACTTCCTTAATTTATATCTTAGATACATGATCTAGAGATAATTATTATTTATTTCTAATTAAGTGTACCAGAATTGTAAGGTGATCGAGTACAAACCCATATAACATTATGACCTTTATATATTTTGGGGATTCCAATAACAAAATATATGGCAATGTTTTCCCATTTACATTATGGTATAGGTATTGGATGTAACATCCCCTTATATATTTTTCTCTCTATATTAACTTTATGACATACCAAGCACTGGGATAAAAACATTATGATAACTCTCTTCATACTATCCCACCATATGTAACCTCTCAAATCTCTATAAATCTTCATACTTCTAGGATAAATAGAGAATGGAGAACTATGTGCTTCCTATAAAACCACCTTCATCAAATATGACATTGATAGAAAATATACTTGGTTTATAAACCTTATCATTCCATCATTATCAAGGTTATACTTAAGAATATTTCAAAACTTCTTTTGTAGCTTAATATTTTCTTTCTGCACCTATTTAATCTTAAACTAGATATATGGTTAACATTAAATTAATTAAGATAAGATTTATCCACTTCCATTAGAATTTTTTTATCCATGCATTGAAAATCCAAAAAATATTGGATATTTTGTGAACCTCATCCTGGATAAGCATGCATGATCATTTCTACTAAAAGCATTAACCACATGATCACTTTCCCATGGTGGTAATGTATTGAGCAGTTGTAATATTTAATTATCTCTAACTATATACTATGGAACATATTCAAATCCTTATGTGTGAATATATAATTTATATTTTTTTGATTAGTATATATATCAACATTTTATCTTTAAATATAAAACCTCCAAATATTTAATGAAAAAATTACTAAAACTTTCCCCAATTCACAAGTTGGGTAATTTTTATCATGAACCCTCAATTGTTGTGAGGCATAATATATAACCAGGGAATTATACATAACTGAACATATAAATCTCTTCTTGTATGGATTGCTATAGATTATTAACCCCTCTCTACTATAGGGTAATGTAAGAATAATTGTGCTCACTAATATTCTCTTCAGTTCAATGAAATTTTCTCCACACTCATTTATCCTGAGGAACTTGGATTCCTTTCAATTTAACTCAGTGAGTGGATTATATAGTTATGATATATTCTCTAAAAAACATCAATAATATCCATATAAACCATAAAAACTATATTTTTCTGTCATTATGGTTAATCGGGGTCAACATTCAATAGAATCCGTCATTGATAGATCCATCGATACACCCTCTATTAAGATTATATAACCCAAAAATAAAACCTTTTGAAACCATAATTCACACTTTTTATGTTTTACATATTGTTTCTCTATCCTTATAGTCTTTAGTAAAATTGTCAAGTGATTTTCATGTTATTTCTTAATCTTTGAATAAATAAGATTACAATCTATAAAGGCTACCCCAAACTAATAAAGATAATCTCTAAATACATTATTAATTAAATATATAATGATATAGGGGGATTAGTAAGATCGAATGAAATCATTATATATTCCTTGTGTACATAAATTGTATGAAATTCGGCCTTCAGTATATCCTCCTTATTAACCCTCAACTGATTATATCCATAATGAAGGTAAATCATAGAAAATTATTTATATCCTCATATTTTATCTAATATGTCATCAATATGGGGTAGATTATACTTTTTCATGATATTTTTCAGATCTCGATAATCTAGGCAGAGTTGTATCGATCCATATTTCTTCTTAACAAAAAGAATAGGTGCACCTAAAGGTGACATAATTATCTAAATGTATTCATTTTAAAGGTTCTCTTGGAGTTTCTACTTCAATTCATGAAACTATATTGGGGACATTCTATACAGAGTCATTAAAATTGGAGTGACACTAGTTATTAGTTCTATTGAAAACTCAACTTCATGATTCAGTGGAATACTATAAAAATATTCCAAATATACATCAATAGATTCCATAATAATAAGAATATCATTGATGTTGAGTTTCTCCACAACCATATGAGATAAATACCCATTCTAAATTAGAATCAAGCCCCATAAAATGGATGTAATCTCCATCTTATGTTCATAATTATCATCACATTAATATATGATCATTGGTCGGTTTGGAATATAAAACATGGCTTCCCTTCCTCAATAATTATTGCAGTATTTATGTATAGAAATCCAACCATATATAAGATTACATCAAATTAAACAAGAGGAGGAATGAAAATATTTGTATGAAGCACATCCCCGTTAATGTCAACTATATAGGAAGAATATGCATGAGATGCGATCATCGTAACATTAATGGTTTTCACAAATAATTATATATCTAATCATTTAGGGGGAATCCTTGTACCCTTAGAAAATTCTGTTGATATAAAATAATGGGTATTTATAAAGTCAAATAAGATAATAGTAGTTATAGTGTGGATGGTTAGTGTACCTTTCCCCACATCATTATCAGATCCTCATAAAAAATAATGAGCACATGAGATTTTCAATTGTCCCTGGGCTTAAGAATTTGCTGACATGGATCATAATCATTAAAATTCACATTTGGGAACACGTTAGCATAGTGCCCATACTTCTTGAATATGAAACACTAGATCATGGGTGGTGCATTCATTATATATTTATCTCTATTCATATAATTAATTAACTTGTTCCTATCACTTTAGAAATAAATTTCATGAAGATTTTTCTTTAAATAATTAATACATTTACAAGGTCACTTAAGAAAATTTCCTCCATGTTTCTGAAGGACCATAGGTCACCCTATGGGGGGGGGGGGTGAATCAGGGTGTCAACTTTTTCTCTGATTAATTGGTTCTTGTTACCACATTTGTAGGAACTTAATAAAACCTTTATGATGGATATGTACAGTAATTAAAACATTCACATGTAGAAGGAAAACAAAGCACTTTTACTTGGTTCACCACTAAGGGCTATGTCCAAGGAGCATACACCGACAGGTTTCTAGTTGTACCTAATTCCACTAATCTTCACTAGCTATGGATTACATGTTTTGGGCACAGTCAATATATCTTAGGCACACCGCCTTTAAAAAAGTTCAGAGATAGATCACTGCTTCCCTCAGACCACATCCATTGACTCCCCTTGGCTCACTGCCTAGGGTGAAGTCACACTTAGTTTATGGATGTAAAGGTCCCTTCAATGGATAGGAATGAAAGTCTTTGTCTCCTGCTCAGCATGAGACTTTTATTGCATTGGGGTCCAGATTTGATGCTCTTAAAAGTTCAATATTATTCTCTAGTGAAACAACCAGATGTACTAAGACTTCTTATTCTTCTTGGTCGGAATCACAAATTCATTTGTGATTATTCAAACACTGAAAAATAGCTCACAAGGCATCATCAGAATCAACCCTTCTTATTCGATGTATGAATGTGACCATGCATGTGAAAATATAGATTTTCTCTTCCTCTTTACTTCTATAGACATGTTCACCCTCATTTTAGGATGCTTCTCTTCAAAGTACTCTCATATGCATGTGAATGATTGAATACATTCACTTCCTATTCTACTCTCTTGCTCGAAGACACAAAATGGATATGCTTCCGTTAAGAATGCACACTACTTCCTTTCCCATTCTATTTCTTTTCTTTTCTTACCACTTGGTTAGGATGTACTTACAACTTATGTATGTACTTCTTCAAATCATGCATAATAATATATACATTCATTTCCCATCACTATGCATAACCTTCATTCTCCCTTCCCCAACACAAACTTGTCAATCAGATTTGCTTATATTTATATGTATGTGATTTTATTCAAACATCAATGTGTTCATTTTGGTATGGCAAGGTGTTTCTTGTTTTCCTTTTACACACCATAGGTATAGAGTTCTTTTATGCATAAGTGTACCTATCTGCTCTGCAAACCAAGATGATTCGTGACCCCTCCTTACACTAAGGATGCATGGGATTCCCTCACACATGAAGTAAGGACCTCCTTCACGTACGAATTGGTATGTTGTTTTGTTGGTTCATGGGACCTCCTCTTTGTAGAATAAAAATTAGTACACAGTAGAGTTTCCTCACGAACCTAGAATGGTTTGCAGAAACTCTCTTTGTGATCCTAGGACAATTTTTAGCTCTCCTTCCTCAAGTACCATAGAGGTACACAATTCACTTATTCACCAACCGAAATGGTATGCAAGAATTATCTTCACGAATTGAAATGGTATGTGTGCCTTCTCTTCCTCACAAACCCGAATGGTACGCGGTTCACTTCATAAACCCAAAATGGTTCATAGATCAGGCTTGCCCATTTCAGACTGGAAGAATGAAGATACTCTTTTTCTTAAAAAATAGGATCTCTCGATGGATTAGGAGTAGTAGCCTCTTCTTGAATCGATTGGTCACTTTTTATAAGATCAGATATTTTTCTCATCCAAAATCCAAACAATACTCTCTTCAAGAATCTGCCTTGAATAACCGAGATCATAGGTTCTTTAATACCTTCAAAACCACGTGGAGATATTCCTTATATCTGGATGTTTCCATTTTCAAACACGTGGCCTTCTCACAGATCATTCATGCATTCAAGATGGCATATATCACTTTTTGAATCCTTGCTCGAATCCACATGGTCTTGAAAATTTCATTTGTCTCATCCATTCACTCATTCTTTATTTCATTCGCATGCATGAAAATGTAATCGAATTCATTTGATTGTATCATACAGATGATCACTATGGGATTAGAATGAGCTCAATTGATGTCTGTAGTGGTGATATCATTGTTCATCTTGAGCATTGGTTTGTGGGTGAATGTAGGTGTTCTGAGGTTAAATAAAACCTCAGTGGATAGATCATACAACACTGGTTGAATTCCAAACCGTGCAATCAGATGGACGACCTTGATTAGAATGTGGGACACTGGATGGAGCATGTGGCTAAGAGCATTCATGAGATTAGATTGACAACACAAATTGCATCCGTGTTTTTGAAATGCTACCCCACATCGAAATAATGCATTGTTTTCTCATGGATTATCAATCAATCCATGACAACAACAGCTCATAATTCTCATCCTCTATCCACAATACTGCCCAATACCATGTTCACCCTACGATCATGCTCTTATAAGCCACTATACTACTCAGGCGTGCTCCTAGTGCACACTCTATAGGGTTTTACCACTGTGTGGAACCTACGGGATTATACACGGCCCCCGCACACCCTGCCTCAAGTAGGGCGGGCCTTGAGGGCTTCCCTCGAGCATGGTTGACCCCTCAGATCTCTCATGTTCTTGAGGTGAGGAACTCAGCTGGCCTCTATGGATGGCCCCTTTTTTGGGTAAAGGCATAAAATAACTACTTCATGTAAAACTAAGTGTTTACAAATATAAAATTCCAAACCATCATTCCAAAAATTCTAAACAACCTCTTATTCTACTTCTCTTTTACTCTTTCCAAAGAACACTCCCACCATCCTTATTTTTTGTAGACAATTTGTTGTAGAAAATGTATCACTCCTGATATACATATATGAAACTTTGGATCAAGCTCAACAAATGTTACGTTTCCATTCTCCCCTTTACATAGGAGAGTTCCTTATTTCATTTTTATCATCACTGGCATCCATTGAAACTCATTGAAAACAAATACAATATTCATATACTAAATATTCCCAACAATCTACCTCTTTGTGTTTGTTATCTATACATAAATGTTCTCTAAAATGAGCACATCAATGTTAAAATGAGAGTCTTCTATATGCTCTCTCCTTTCCACTTTTCAATTTACATTTCACTTTATCTCCCCCATATTAACAAGAAATAAAAAATTTATGGTATAGAGGGTATCAGTCCATAATTAAGAAATGTTCCATTAATTATTTCACTCTATTTCTACTTGAGTAATGATCGGTGTAGAAAACAAGAGGATTTGATCTAGAAAAAAAGATATCTACTATCCCATGATCATGATACCTAATGAGATGAGAGCTCATGTACTTGACGTTAAGAGCCTTCCCACTTTCATTCCAGATTAAAAAGAGGAAATATTTTGAATAATAAGAAACCTGAAACTCCTTTTCCGATGACATGATCTTCAAACAATATTAAGAGTGATTTAATACTAACATATGTTGATACTAATTGAAATAAAAACTATGGTAGCCTCTTTATGTGTCTCCTCCTTAAGGGAACACTTCTTAGGTTCTCCCCTTGAATTATTGCTTCACCTTTAATTCCCTATAAAATTTATACAGTAACAAAAGTGTTAAGGGAATAAGGTGGATCCTACTTGCTTCTTCAATATGAGTTGGAAGGTTGAGATGATTTTCTCAACCAAGATGATCTGTTTTCTCCACTCCTCACACTTGCACATATACTCTTCAGTTCTTACTTTGGTTGTGTGGATCTCGATATTTCTTCCATATCTTTGTGTGTGAGTCTTCTTTATTCAATAGCTTTCAAATCACTAGAATCTCCTGGTGCAATATTAATTTTCTTGAGGAATTCTTCTTGAGATGGAGGAAAAGCACTACAATTTTTGAATCTGTGACTAGACTTGTTGCACCTCACACACATGGATTTTTTATCTTCATGTGGAATCTTATTCTTTCTTGTTGCACTAGCCTTAGATGGTGAATCTTCTTCCATTCTCATTATTTCCAAATATTCAGGATATATAACAAATATGTATCTGGGAACTATGGAAAAAATTTTGGATTCTTGACATAGAACCTTCATAGTGTCATCATTTTTAGGAATTCTTTTGGATGTACCACTCTTCAACTTCTTGGATTTTGAATCCAAGGAATTCTCACCTTTCCTTCTTAGAGTCTTCTTCAGAGACTTTTCTTTTTCATCATTCTTCTCATTTCCTCCCAAGGAAGCTTCTTCTATCTTAGTTGGATTCTACGGTCTTCTGATCTTATTAGCTCTGGATATGTGTTTAGATAACCATGTTTCATTCTTGTGACGACTCCCATTTCAAACATCAAAGATGTTGTCTAGCATTCCAAATATGTTTGCAGTTTACAGATGCTTCTAGATCTATCAATTTTACTTCTTCTTTACTTGATTTATCCCTTTTGACACAGGCTTTCTCAATGCTTTTTCGTTTAATGGATTTTACCAATAATCCATTGTACAATTTCCAAATCTATTGTAGCACCAACATTGACCCTCAAATCTTGTCTTCTTGATATCTTCGGTATAATATTGTTGGGCCTTTTTCATAACGTGATGTGCTCTATCGGGGGGACCATATTCTAGCCTCTTCTTCTTATGCACCTATCCAAGGTGGTAGGTTTATTCTTCTTAACTTTCCTCACCCATAATTGTTTATAATTTTTCTTCCAACTTTAAATTTTAGAATAAACCTATTTAGAAAGAGTAGTACAAGTTTGTATGGATGGTACCTTCACTTTTTCAGCTGCTTGTGATAGATAAATGAGTGAAATCATGACCTTCTTATCACATATTGGAGGTCTTTTGGATTTAGAATCCTCTAGTGAACATTGAGTACCAGTAGAAACTATTTCATTCTTTTGTGAAGTATCAATATGTGTCTTCTAAAGATTGGTCAATTGGGTTTCAAATTTTAGACATTACATATTGAGGATGATCTTCTAATATTCAATCATGATCATCTTCTCATCACAAACCTTTTTCAATATTTTAACCACATCTTCATGCAACATAACTTTGGTTTGTAACAACGAGTCAAGATACTTAAATTTCATGGATTTTTATTCCAAATGCTAGACCTTGAATTCAGTACTATTGTTCAGACCATCCTTAAATTTATGAATCTTTTCTTCTAGAGTCTTATTGACTCCCTTTTTCTCTTCAAGGGATTCAATTTTTCTGGAGATCTTATAATATTCTGACACATTATTTTCCAATTCTTCCTCTATATTATCAGCTTCTCTTCCTATTCGGGTGATCTCAGCTTGCACACATTGAAATATTCTACAAATAGAAGAAAATATTTCTTTAGGAATATCATATAGATAGGTTCTGAATCTCTCATGATAAGCTGAAAATGAGATAGAGGTGTCTTCCTTTTCTTTGGTAGAAACCTGATCCACTTGCTCTTTACATCCCGAACCTGATATTTCTTCATTATTAGAAGGGAATAGAGAACCATGCACTGAATCTTCTTTGGACATTAGAGACTTCTTCAATTTCTTCTTCTCTTTCATTTTCGTGTTCATCATGGTCTTGTTGGGTATATATTTATACTCGGGGATAACTGAACTTTCATCAAGACTGATCTTCATTATTGACACAAGAAACAAAACTCAAATCCTATTCTGAATTGAATTACTGTAGAGTATCCAAAAGAAATAAAAACATTAACTCTAATGCCAATTGAAGGACCCTAGGTCACCATGATGGGGGGGGGGGGGGTGAATCTGGGTGTCAAATTTGTGTCCCGTTTATTGGATCTTGTTCCCAAATTGGTAAGAAATTGATTAAACCTGTATGATGGACATGTGCAGTAATTAAAAAATTCACATACAGAAGGATAACACAACACTTTTACATGGTTCACCACTAAGGACTACGTCCAAGGAGTGTATGCCAACAGGTTTCCGGTCGTACCTAATTCCACTAATCTTTACTAGTTTTGGATTACAAGGTTTGGGTATAGTCACTCTATCCAAGGAACAATGCCTTTAAAAAAGTTTAGGGATCACTCACTGCTTCCCTCGAACCACTTCCCTCGAACCACTTCTGTTGACTCCCCCATGTTCACTGCCCTAGGTGAAGTCCCACTCAGTTTATTGATGTGAATGTCCCTTAAATGGATATGCATGAAATTATTTGTCTCCTGCTCAACATGAGACTTTTCTTGAATCAATGAATAGAGTTTATGCTCTTTAACGTTCAATCTTCTTCTCCTGTGCAACAACCAGATGTACTAAGACTTCTTATTCTTCTTTTCTAGAATCACAAATTCATTTGTGATTATTAAAACATTTAAAAATAGCTAAAAAGGCATCATCATAGTCAACCCTTCTCATTCCATGTATGCATGTGACAATATAGATGTTCTATTCCTCTTCACTTATTTAGACATGTGAACCATTGGTTTAGAAAGCTTCACTTCAAATTATTCTCATATTCATGTGCATGCATGAATACATGCACTTCCTCTTCCACTCCCTTTCTTGAATCCCTAAAATGGATATGGTTCTGTTAAGCACACATGAAATTTTTTTCCCCTTATCTTTATTTTATTTTCTTACCACTTGGTTTAGATGTACTTACACATTATGTATTTACTTATTCAAATAATTCATAAGAATATATAAATGCCTTTCCCATAACCATGCATCATCTTCCTTCTCCCTTCCCCAATACACACTTGACCACTTTGATTTTCTTTTATTAATATGTATGTGATTTTATTCAAACATCATTGTGTGAATTTTGGTATGGCATGATGTTTCTTGTTTTCTTTTTACACACCATAGGTATAGAGTTATTTTATATATAAGTGTGATTCTCTCCTCTGCAAACCAGGATTATTTGTGGCCCCTCTGTGTGCTAAAGATGTGCGGGAATCCCTTGCAAATAAATTGCGGACCTCCTTCGTGTACCAAGTGTTACACGATTCTATTGGTTTACTGGACCAACTCTTCATAGAACCAAAAAAAGTACGCGATACAGTTTCCTCATGAACCTATAATGGTATAAAAAACTATCTTCAAAAACCCAAGATAGGTTTTTAGGTTTCCTTCCTCACGTACGAAAGCAGTACACAATTTACATCTTCACCTACCACAGTAGTACAAGAGACTTATCTTCATGAACCAGATTGGTATGCGGGTCTTCTCTTCCTCACCAACCAGAATGATATGCGGTTCACTTCATGAACTTAGAATGGTTTGTAGATTGTGCTTTCCCATTTTGTAATGGAAGAATGAAGAGACTCTATTTCTTAAAAAGGAGGAGATCTCGAAGGCTTGGAAGTAGAAATAGCTTCTCGAATCGATGGGTCTCTTTTTATAAGATTAGATCTTTTATGCATCCAAAATTTATATGATACTATGTTCAAGATTCTACCTTGAATAACCAAGATCTTCGGTTCTTTAATACCTTCAAAGCCAACGTAGTGATATGATGCATATCTTGGATGTTTCCTTTTTCAAACTCGTGTCCTTTTCACTGATCATTCAAGCATTCAAGATGGCATGTATAAATTTTTGAATCCCTGCTCAAATCCACCTGGCCTTGGAAACTTTGTTTGCCTATGAAATTCACTCATTGTTCATTTAATTCGCAAACATGGAAATGTAATTTCATGCATGTGATCGTAGCATCCAGATGATCACTGTGGGATTGAACTAATCTCAATTGATGACCGGAGTGGTGAGATCACTGTTCAGCTCGAGCAAGAGTTCGTGGGTGCATTCTGTTGTTCGAAGGTTGAAGACAATCTTGGTGGAGAGATAAGACAATGCTGGTTGAATCCCAAAGCACAAAATCAGATGGAAGACCTTGATTAGATGTGGGACGCGAGACGGATCATGTGGTTGAGATCTGTCGTGAGATCATATGGAAGGCACAGATCATGTCTGTGTTTTTAAAATTCCATCCCACATTGAAACTCCATGATGTTTTCTCATGGTTTATCAATCAATCCATGCCAACAGTGGCTTAGAATTCTCCTCCTCCCTCCATGGTAACTCCATGTACCATTTTCACCCTGAAAGTGCGCTCTTAGTTCCCACTCTGCTCCTTAGGTGTGCTCCTATGGCCCACACTGCATGGTTTCTCCACCATGCGGCACCTATGGGATTATACACGGCCCGCATACACCCTTTTTCATGTAGGGATGGCCATGATGACTTCCCTTGAGCATTATTTAACCCTTGGGTCCCACATTTACTTGAGGTGAGGACCTTAGTTGGCCTCCATGGATG
The DNA here is from genome assembly GCA_963277665.1 of Viscum album. NCBI lineage: Eukaryota > Viridiplantae > Streptophyta > Magnoliopsida > Santalales > Viscaceae > Viscum > Viscum album. The sequence goes on along the minus strand of OY728125.1, from coordinate 201,214,533 downwards.
GCCCCATTCTTTTTAGTAAAGGCATAAAACCACTTCTTAGTGTAAAGCTAAGTGTTTACAAATATAAAATGCTAAACCACCATTCCAAAACTCATTCACAACCTCTTATTCTCTTTCTCTTTTACTCCTTCCAAATAACACTCCAATTATCCTTAATTTTTGTAGACAAATTTTTTGTAGACATTATATCACTCCTGATACACATATATGAAACTTAGGATCGAGCTCAACCAATGTCTAGTTTCCATTCTCTCTTTTACATAGGAGAGTTACTTCCTTCATTTTGATCATCATTGACATCCACTAACACTCATTGACAACAAATACAATCTTCATATACTAAGTGGTCCAAACAGTTTCCATCCACACATCGACGATGAAGGAAAGCTCATCTTTATCTCTCTTTGGTTTTTAGAGTTTCACTTGAACTCCATCTTCATTATCTTGTCAAAAAACAAGAGATTGATGGGAAACTCCAATCATCATTTCCATAATGAGATCACATTGAATTATTTCTTCAAGGATAGAATTTTTATGTATAATTCCCTTAGAAGAATTGGTTTTATGTAGTTGAAGAATCAATCAACCTTAATTTTAGGTTGGATTATAATTCCAAAAGTTTACAGCGTAAGTCTTGTAACATTTTCCTAATATGCACTAAAAAATCCACAGTCCTTCTTCTATAGATTAAGTAATCAATTCCCAATTTATGTATGAAGGATATTAGGGAATAATGTATTTAAAAATAGTCTCCTAAACTCATCCCACTCAGTGAAGTCAATTTCATCATGTTCCTTTTTATTCTTGGGGATAGTTCACCATTGATATGATTTTCCTTCTATGTGATAAATAACCAAATTGAATTTTTAATGTTAGAAACATTGGATCATAGAAGATATTTTTTTAGTGGTACTGATCCATTACTCAGTAACATGCATATCGGTGGATCTATTGATGTAAGGTAGATTTTTCCTCATGAGGGAATCGATAGAACATTGCTTCATCCTTTGTTTGTTTATAAGTTCATCATGATTCATGGATTTAGAAAGTTGTGTGAGAATAGAAACAAGATTTTTTATTCCACATCCCATAACATTTGGCTTCTTAAGAGGATATTCATTTCATTTTTCATCTCACTCAACATTCAAACGGATATTTTGGGTTTTAGCCATTTACTAAACCAAAAATCATAGTGTGAGAAACAATAATCAAAGTGGGAGAATCATATAATCATTAAAATTATTTATTCGATGTATAAATCATGAAATATTTTTTTAATCTATGACACCTTAGTTTTATCCTAGGTTATTCATAGTAAAAATCTATATAAATCGTCCATGATGGTTCATAGAGAGTTTTTAAATTTCCAAAGAATATCTAATAGAAGTATCCAACCTGGTGTTCATCCATTCCTATTGTTATTCACTAGCTAATGATCAATTCCATCTCAATTCTCCCTTATTGGATTTATTTCCCCTAGGCACCTCTATTTTAGAAACACATACACTTTTAATATCCATACTAAGAGGAAATTTATTGGAAACCACTCACTCTATACTTAAACAAAATTTTATAACATTTTCTTATATTTTAATTATCCTTATACTTATCATTAAACATATCTATAGGTATCTCACTAAAGTTTTAACACACCAATATTTCATAGTATGTTATTTCTTCAAAGTAATTCAATAACTTACACTACACACAATACTGAGTTCAAGCGCACCACGACTTACCAAACTAGCCGTTAAAAAGAGGTTATGAAACGTATTAACTAAATTTTGAACATTATATAATCCTTATAATTTTATAATCTATATTATGAGTTTCATAGATATAATTTAATAACAAATTCATTTTCTTCAGATAAAAGAAATATTTTTCAAAAAATGCAATTTTACCGTCTTTTAACGGTGAACCCCTTTTAAATTCAATATTTGAAACTTTTATATATTCAATTTGACAAAATAAACTTCTTCTTTAGAATCAAGAAATAAGAATTTAGTTTCAATAAATTTTTTGTGTTTTTCTGATAACTTCTATATTTGGGTGAATAGTGACAAATACAATATTTTAACTAAAACAACTTTTTTAATCAAAATAATTTATAGTGTTGAATTATACATTTTAATGCTTTGGAACAATAATTGAATTATATTTTTACCATTTAATCCAATGCTGGTCATTTTAAGTAATTTCAATTTTAAATTGGACATAAACAAGTATCAATCTTTTGAGAGTTATTATTTCTTAAAGATAAACGTTTTGGTTTTGACAACGGGAATTAATTTTAAATTAATAAATTCTGCTTCTAGGTTTTTAATTTGGTAAAGTGGAATTCATTTTTGAATTTATAATATCAAAATTATCTTAGGGTAAAATTTTGGTATTTTTCTGAAAACTTACAATTTTTGATGAATAGTTAAAAACACTGTGTTATTATTTAAAAACGACTTTTTATTTTAATAATTATTTATTTTATTTAAATTTATTTTAAGTAAAAATATATATAATACCTATATAAGTTCAGTGTAATTTATTGGAGTCATTTTATAATAAAATTAGATGTATTAAATTTTATCGAACGTTTTACCGTCTTTTACCCACCTTCTAGGAGAAGTTGCAAATTCACATAAAACATAATTTTACCACTTTTGTGAATGGAATTTAAAAAATCCGAGAGACACAATTGATATAAGTATGTAAAATGTGGTTCTATGAGATACAAATAATATATGGTGAATAGTAACTTTTTTACTTTTATTTACCACAGTTAAAAGTAAATAGGGTAATTAAGGGTAAAAATAATGTAATTATTACACTAACACATGTTCTAATTCTATTAGAAAAGTATAATTCGAAAAAAACAACCTTATAAATAAAATATGAATCTCTTTGGTCCACTTGGATTATATTAGGATACTAATTATTATTTTATTTAAAGAAGAGTTAAAAGAGTTAAAATCAAATCTTAATAAAAAAACATATTTAATATAGGGTTATACATAATATAAATTAGACTATAATTATTCATTAGAAAATATAATGATTTACTACATAATGGTATTTTATTTATTTTTTTAGACATTAAATAATTTAAATTATTTATGACACAATGATGATGCAGTATTTACCTATTTAATGAAATATTAAAATAATTGATATTATAAATATCCAAATAAATGTAATTGGAGTCTTTTTATGAATTATAATAATTTTATAGGTTAATATTACATGTTAGTGTTGGTTATATTAATTTTATTCTATGTAATAATTCTATTATAAATTTAGAAAAAACAAAATTCAAAATAGTTTCAAAATTCACATAAAAGAGTTTTTAAAACAAATATTATATTATTAATTGATATTCTATTCCAAAATATCTAATGCTCAGAAAAAGGACTTATATAATGATAGGTGTACCCATAATGACCCAAATGGGGTTATCTTGGAAGTATATAGTATGTTTATTAACCATATAATATAAAAATACAAAGAGACATGGTAAATGAAAAACTATTTAACTTAGAGTTAAATCTAAAAGGTAAAGATAATATAGTAACCCAAACCTATCTAAAACCTATTGGTTGAGTGGTTTCGACCCATACCTACCTTAAAATCTAAATAATACACTTTGGAGACATTATAAACCGAAAATTATTATATTATTAAATAATATTTCTAGCTTTTCCTAAGGTGCCCCTCACCCCTCTTATAAAAGGGCACTCCCCCTTCCATCAAAGTCACACTTTCAAAGCTTTTTGGCTCAGAAAAACTCTTCCAAAATAACCTATAAACTACACTAAATTTATCCTAGTGACCTTAATTTAGTCATAAATCCAACCTAAGGACCCGTTTTGATCAAATCAAAAGGAAGAACCCGATGAAGAGGTAATAATTTCACCACCCTCTTTAATGTTATTTTCTTCTTCCACTTCCTTTTTATTTGTTGTTTCATTTATAAAATAATTACTCTAGTATCTTATTTATAATGTGATGTTATTATAAATATGGTACAACCGAATTTATTATTCTATCTATATTTTGAATGACATGTCACTATACGTGCATAGGTATGACTTATCGTCTCCACGTTGTGGTGTAGTTTTTTTTCATTACATTATTATTTGGATGGGTATAATAATGATGTATAATAGATATAAATAATAAATATAACATGATAATTATTCATTATATATGATATAACATCCAATTATATAATATTTTATTACCAAAAGAGTGATATTGTCGCTCGTGTGTACGTACCGATGACCGTCTCCACGAACGCGACGGGATTCATTCGCCATCGTATCCATTCAAGAGTAATTTTAATTTGATGATTAAAACTAATGTTTAAAGACTTGATATCATTCCAGATATGAATAATATACATCCCATACATAACAAATATGACTCACATAACAAATAATATAATGTAAAACAAATCCCTTAACAGGTGAAATGACGATAACACTAAGATATTATTAACAAAGAAATGTTAAAAGATCATATATGATATCATATTAAAGTATATGATTCTTTTATAATTTAATAACAATTATTTCACCATTATAAAGTAGGTTAACCTACCCTCAACCATGGAAATTTACAAGGTAAGGGTGAATTCTATAATCTCTTCATTATCGAGGTTGTTTATACGTAATTTTCTACCGAGACCTCTTTATCATCCACATCCATGTTTCTTGAAAATGTATTTCAAAACATTATTGATATTTAATAGACTATGGTTTAAAGTAATTTATAACCTTATTTTACTTTTATAAGATGTTTATAAAGGAATATTTCAGTCATTTTCCAAACATGGTCCTTTATAACTTTTTCGACAGAATTAAGGTAAGAATGTCTTTTCTTTAACTTACACGGCAGGTGCGGATATTTTCCGCTATTATGACATCATCAAAGCTTCCCTTACAAGCTTATCATAATATTTTCAAATATAAATGTTTTCTTTTATAACTACATGACTTTTAAATCAATTCAAAATAGAAAGCGATATTTCTCTAAAAAGGTTTTGATTTCATCTATGTCAACATCCTTTGATGGATTTTAAGTTTGTTTGAAGTTGATTTTTTATGATACAAAACTTCCATATTATTTTGAAGGTTTTATGAAATTTTTGACTGTGGATATGTTATTTCATACCATTCATGGTTTATAGATAATGTATTGACATTTCGTATGCTAGTTTTAAGATGAATGTTTATGTTATGTTTAATCCTTTTCATATGAGGAATGCATTTGACTTTGTAAGTGATGGGTGGATCCCGCTATAGCTCCTTGATGCATAGGTAGGTCACATGAGAGAAACTAGTGTCTTGGCAGAAGGCCTTGAAAAAATATTATTTGTAGTCTTGGCACAAGGCATTGACTATGTGGTTATGAAAGTCTGGAATTATGCATTCCATCATTAGGAATATGGCTATTGATATTTCATATGTTTATTCGACTCATAGAATATCCATGAGGATACATAAATGGAATCATTTCATTTCATTTTTTCCATATTATGCTGAATTTCATGTTTAAAAGGCTTTTGTTTTAGTTATACAATGCCTTAAATATTTATGCTTATTTATGAAAGTTTCTGCTAAATTTTTATCCTTACTAAGCATTTGAGTTCACCCCTTTCTATGTTTTATTTGTCCCAGGATGTGAAGAAGTATTTTATGACTGACCTGTAGGGATAGTGTGAGGGGATATGAGTGTGGACTATGGAGACTATGTTGTTGTAGATTTTCACTTTATGATGTAATGTAAACTTTATGAATGTATCTCGCACTTCCAAGGCTACTAAACTAATCAGTCTTTTGAGACTTGATCTTTTGTGATAATTCCAATGATACGTAATAATGCACCGACTCTGGGTAACTGGGGTCAGGGTGTTACAAATGTTTTGTCATCCATGTTTCCAATGGTTATCTACACCTTACTCTGATACCAAATTTAATGACCCAAATTTTACATTCATAAATATTAAATCTTATTAGATGAATATTCAACATATATTATAATGATCCAAACCTGAATCATTTTTTAGTGTTTATAAATTTTACACATAAACAAATGGTCCATAAGTGGAAATGTCATTTCCTACTATGTTCTTCTAAACTAGTACCCTCCGTAGACAAATTATAAATAATACATTTCATCATAACCTAGGTAAAGAAAACATGAGAACATGTTATCTCATATTCTCAGTGAGGGTAATCAAGGGATGTGTAAAAATATCCTAAGGATAAGGTTAAGAAAAAATGAGAATAAAATTTTAAAAACATGCCTTTAATATTATAGATCATAGAATTTAGTCCTGGAATAAATCTTGGTGGTTTATTAGAAATTAATCATAATAGAATCAATGAACATGAACTATTAGAACATAACATTCAGATATAACAAATATTATTGGAATACATATAAACAAACTTAATAATTTCCATAGTAGTTCAAGAATCATATCCAAGACTATTATAGAGGACTGGGTTCGCTCCCCAAACCAATGTAGAAGTCATGGTTCACTCAAAAGACTATAAAATTAGACATATACCCTTACTAAACTTGGTTAGTTCCCCATTCCAGTCCTATTTATCTCATGAGATATCAATAATTACCCAATGCATTAGAGAGAAATATAATCCCACCCATCACATAATGAAAATCATAAATATGTCTTCCACAAGATCATAAAAAATTCATCATATTATAACCCATGAAAAAACATGGGATTCATAAAAATTTCAATATATCATAATATGTGAAATGAAACAAGTTTCATAATTATTTAATCCTTTAATCATGGCATAACTTGTAGAAATATATGTGAGTTTCATATAAATTTTATCATGGTATAACGCATGGAAGAGAAACAAGTTTCATAATCATCATTTCATTATAATCATAAACTATTCAGAGAAAACAAATAATGGTATCCTTGGATATTCCTAGTAAATCATAATTACATCAATGTATTCTATCTTAGATGAAAAATTATATTGAAATAAAAATAACTTTGAATGTTTCTAAAAGAAAATATATCTTCATTGAAGACCATTTTTTTAAAATTAAAAAAAAATTAAATCCCTTTACTTGAAAATAACCTTGAAAACTTATAAAATAATCATTAAAGAAAATAATTTTCATGATGTCGGGAAATTACCTTCATGCTGTATACATTAAAACAAAGAGTATTTTTAAATTTTCAGTAAAATCCAAATGAGAATTATTTGGTAAACCAACTGAATATTCCTTTCATTTTTTTTTAAAAATAACGGGTAATAATTTATTTAAGAAACTATTTGGAAAATTATAAAAGCATTTTTGATTTTTTTTTAAAAAATATGGTTTTGGAAGACAATGGGGTTTCGACAAAAGAGAGAAATACAAATGATTTTCTTAAAATAGTATTTTAAACTCTTGAGTACAAAAGGAGATGAAAAATAAGGAAAAAAATTATTATATATAAATAACCATATGAGAAAAAAATAACTGAGTTTCTTGATAGATAGATCATAATATTTCATCATTGGAAGCCTAATCATGAGCAATCCTGATAATTAATGATATGGTAACATAAAAACCTTACCATATTGGTAAATTTGTATTATAATACCCATGAAATAATAACATTAAATATAACTTATAATATCATGAGAATAAATAAATTAATTATATTACATTGAAAATGCACTGTATATATATATGAAAATTCCTCTCTTTATTACACTTTATTTCATAATTTATTACAAAATATTATATATAAAAAACATTATAAGATTTATAAGTCTAGTTTATTTTGATTTAGGTACACAAAATAACATATTAAACATTGGATAAAACATAATTATTTAAATATTCCTTAATATTCTTAAACATTTAATATATTTTAAAACTATATAAGATAAGCTAGGGACATTCCTAAGAAAGGGTTGAGATATAAATCCCAGTAAGATAATGAAAAAACATAACAAGAATAAATTATTACTTTATAGAAAATAGAAATTTATATGGGAAATAAAAGTTTTGATAATCATAAACATGAATAATTATTCATGATATAACATGGTAACACAAAGGAAACATGGAAAACATGGAAACAAAATTACACCTAGAATAATAAACATAGGTCATAGATTTATGCCAAGAAATCATTGTGGAAAAAGTCCAATGATGGATTATGTTCACTTAATAATACCTTGAATGATTTACTATGAGACTAAAACACTATCCAAATCATTTAAGTGCTATATAATTATCGGAACACTCGTCACTTTCATTTTATTCACATGAATAAGTGTGCAGAATAGATGATACAAAATTGAATCATTTATAATAAAATTTTATTCCATGATAAAGGAGAATGGAATATATAAATTTATGTCTGAAATAAAATAGTAATACATGCATAATGATTAACCTCCTTGATTGGAAATGGGTATGGGTATTCATTACACACTTGTTTGGCATGGAAAATCGCTATGAAATTTCAGTATCAAAATGACTGTTAAATATTCATGGGAGAGATTAATGAGAGTAAAAGGGGTATCTAATCATATAAAAATATAATTTATTTTAATTGGAATATCTATGATCATATCCCAACATAAGTAATTGGATATTAAAGTCATAATATAATGATGATACCTGAATAAAGTATAGAAGGTAATGATCCCTTACTAGATTTTGGTGTGGTAATGGGTGTACATAATGGATCACTAGAGGGATTAGTGAGATTGAAATGGGTATATTAACATTTAGAATTAAAATTTATGGTAAGGTATTTATTCAAGAACAGATAACATCATTATAAATTGGATATAAAAGGTATAAGATAATGAATATGCTTGAATAAATAGAAGAAGGAAAAGATCCCTTACTAAATTTAGGCATCACAACGTCTTAGGTAAATGATATAATGAGAGAGGATAAATGATATATAATTATTAGGATATCAATTGGATAGAAAATTAACATTTTAAAAGGAATTAAAACATAACCAATTGAGAATTAAAATGTTAAATACAATAAGGTGCTTGAATGGAATAGAAGAGAGAGAAGTCCCTTACCATTAGAGTGTGATTCCAAAAGATTTGGAGGAGCTCATTGAGTGATTGCGGGAACCTTAAGAAGACTCAGTAGTGGGGAGGTAAGAGTAAGTATGTTATCCATGATTTTGGAGAGAATATAATGGGGATATTTCGTGGTTTTATATAGGAAAAGTGATGAGAGTTATTTAATATTGCTCAAACATAGGTTTTGGACTCTATACCATAAAATAATCAACACCACAAAAAATATAATGATTTTCCAATGATTTATACCAAATTGAATTGGTTTCATTATTAAATCATTAAAAGGTCTGTAATTATTAAATATTATCATTTCCATTGTCGAATAAAGTCATCTCTTTAAAGAAATGATTTTAAAACCTTAAAATGTAATATTGGTTATGGAAGATTCATAACAGATTTTTAAAATTAATAAATTAAAAATAAAATCTTATTTTTACAAAGGGGAAACACATATTTGGTCATACATACTATTTATAGTATTTATTATATCACTTTTGGGTCATTATGAGGTCATAATACACACCGTATAAATATACCATATTTAATTTTTACCTGAAAATTTTATTGTCTCAAAAAAGTATGAAAAATTTAATATTGGATAATTTCAGCATTCTAATTCCAAAAATAATATTTATTTTATAAAAATAATGTTATAAATATATGAATTTTATCTTTTAAAATAGAATTGACATTTATGGGAAATACAAGGTTTTTTGACAGTAACAGTTGTCAAGCTATTATAGAAATTATATTTAAAAACATAAATATTATATTATAAAATACATTTATCAATAAAAATTTAATAATAATATTTTATTAAAATATAATTTATTTTAAAAATCCATTAATTCATCAAAATTAATGTCTTAATTGAAATTACATAATTCTCAAAAATAAAGTTCATGTTTTTTGTAAAAATATAATTTCAAAACACTAATTAATATATCATTTAAAAATTTAAAAAAATAAGAAATAAATATAATCATAATTTAAATGAAATGAAAATATAAATATCTTTAACATTAGGGGTACTTTTTTTCTATTATTTTTTAAAATATTTTTACCTTTAATTAACAAATTTTTCTTTTATCATAGTAATCAATATTTACTATAGTTTCTATTCATATCGTTCAAAAAATAACTTTGAATTATTACCTAATATTAATTATGATGATTAAGAATAAAATAATTTTTTCAAATTCATTTAAAAATGGTGGAGTAGTTAAATTTAATATAAAACCCACATACGTGATGGAATTTTTTTTAGAACAATACATTTATTTATGGAAAGATTATTTTACATTAACATTAAAACTAGAAAACATCATTATAAAAATTTCAATTAATAAATATAGATATATAACCCAAAAACTTCATTTAGAACTTTTCTCAATAGTGGATATTTTAATTAATTATAATGGATAAATATTATGTATTTTAAAACAATTTTCAGAAAGGTGTTTTTTTAAGTATAAAATAAACTTATACTAAAATCCAGTATAAAGATGATTTAAATTTGATTAATTGTATCAAATATAAAAAATAATAATTATGATACCTTGAAATAAAATTTAAAAAATAATTTCACTTTTAAATTAATTTATTTATCAATATAAATGACAAATTTATATAAAATGATATTTTTCACTACTCACTGAAAAATCTATATTTTTTTTTTAAAAAATCAATATTTTTTTTAAAAACCACAAATTTTCCCCCGAAGTTAATTTTGATATGATGATATCAAAAATGGATCTCAATTTATAAAATACATTTTCTAAATGTTCTAGAAATTGTTAAAACATTTTTTATAAAAACGAAAACAAATTGAAGAAAATATATTGTGAAGAACAATAATACATCACAAAAAACTCATTAATTATTTACTAAGAATTTAACAATATATTTAAGATATATATATTTCATAAAAGAGTTAATCCTTCCCATATATGAAAATTTATTGGAAATGTTAAAAAAATACTATTTAAATAACTATTTTTTCTTTGGGTTTGGTGTTGCATTTCACATATGTTATCTAACATGTATTTATATTATAAAACTCTAGGGGGTTACATTCTTCTCCCATTTAAAAAAATTTCTCCTTGCAATTTAATCTTGAACTCAGAATGAAATTTTTTTACACTTGAAAATATCTTTATTGAAAACTAAAATCCTAAAAAGGATTAATAAAACATCTACATTAAATGAGAAAAAGGGAAATATGAGGGTCACTACATAACTTGATTTACATGTAGTATAACATTATTTTGAAGTGGAAACATTAACATAGAAGAGAAATTTAACTCCAAAGAACAATGGAGTGTGATAGAGAACATGGTTAGTAAATATTCAATGACCACAAAACCTAAATTTGTGTTGGGTGAAGAGAACATTAATTAATCGTAAATGATTCTACTATGAAAATGTTTTTGTTTAAATATTATTTTCTTATGCAAAAATATAATGATTTTATTAAAAAAATGAAAGTGAAACCATAATGATATTATGGGAAAAGAGGATAAAAATGGAAACGATAACTTAAGGGTGGTGAAAATATTGGAGACTGAGGGAATCCCCACTAACTAAAAAAATTCCTTCTATAGGAAAGGTGCCTATTGTAGAAATAATCACCATGTCATCCTGGGAAGTAAAGGAAAAATTGGAAAGGAAATCTGTTGATTTATTCCCCTCATTCCACTTATGAAGGACCTTCATGTGGTCGGATATGAGTGACTTACATCTTCACATAAAATAAATAATCAACCACGGATTGGTTCCCCATCTAAGAAGTGAAATATGAATTTATGAGGAATTCATCTCAATTACTGTAAAGTTAATGATTTCTTGGCTCCAAATTTGAAGTCCTATGCGCATTGCATGAGCCTCATCCTAGAGAGGATCCACATTACCAAAGAAAGTAGTAAAAGAAAATATGACTGATCCATTCAGGTCTTGCATGATTTACCCTCCTCACAAAACACCCATACAACATGGCCCATCCATGTTTAGTTTTAATACTTCATTATAAGGTCACCAATGGATCTAGTGAACCTTTGAAATACACTCAGTGGATTACTGAGTAAGGTTAGAATTCTTAAACATTATGAGGTATGGAACATCACAACAGTTATTGTTCATATGGATAAAATCAACAATCATGCACTTGGTTATGTATATAAGGGAATACCATGAAGAAAAACCCCTTCAAAGAGAGATTTATTCCTTTATTTCCATTAATACCAATATCACGCCCTAAGAATGAGCATTTTAGCTTGTAATTAGGAACCACAATTATGAGATCCCAGAAACCAAGGAGATAAGAAGGAATAAATCAAATTTGTTTGTGAGTGGATTCATGAAAAGACACTGAAGGATGTCTAGATTGACTATGACCACACACATATCTACAACATCATTAAGGTTAATATAGTCAATTTTTTTCTTATTATCAAGGATTGGATGGAAGGAATAGGGATGAATTCATGCCTTGTGGATTTTGATTTACATTTTATGGAATCTAAGAAATATTAGGTTGAAACTAATCCCATTCTGATTTCATAAACTAATATCTCAATGACCAGAAATCCACTGATAGAGGTTCTAGATTATAGGAATTTGTTATGGGACTAAGCACTATAAGGAAGAAACCTTCCCTCTCACCACAACTTGGTTGATTTCATATTTTATAGCCATAAATCTTCCCCATAGTGTTTTCCCTTCAATAAATTCCTAATCTATAATTTCATGTATGATATACATTGAGCTCAAAACGCCCCATAGATTAATGAAACCTTCTCATGCAGTCTTATCAATTTGATTCCATGACGCCTAGGGGTATTTTCTTCCTGATTGTGCATCCAAAATGATAGATTTCAATATATTGACACTTATTTTTATTACTGTCTCTGACACCTTAAGAGTAAATAGATTATTCATGGGTATGGATGAACGAATACAATTCACCAACACAATTATCTCCTAAAGGAAATGTACTATTTATTCCAGTTCAAGATTCAACTAGTGATTTTGTTAACCACTCTATAAAAATTCTGAATACGAAGGCTGTGAGAGGAAATAGGAGGCCCCAGGTAATCAAGCGTAAATTTCCTTATGTGAATTCCCATTATGATTTCTATAGAACAAACCCACATATCCAATAACTGGAAAGACTAAGGATATAAGGAAATATACTCTCTTGACCAGTAAAATTTCATCATTTAATTAATTTTCACTAAATTCTCACATTTTATCCTAATGATGAGTTTTTAAGATAAGAAAATTTTTCTAATTGAAGCATTAATAATATTCTAATGAATCACATAATCCACTATATAACATAAAGGTATTTCTCTTTTCTATACTAAATACAAATTGGGTTTCTTAAAGGAAGATAATATTGAAAATTATAAAACCTTAATACATTAGTCTCCAAAATTCCAAAAATAATCCCAAAGGATTAACATAGATCATTACTTAAAATAAACACACATACATAACAAAAATAACCTCAAAATTGAAGATTAATTTAACCTCAAAGTGTGTATCATACAATTAATATCACACATCTAAAAACATAAGATCTTTCATCTCATAAAATTCTTATTATTATATATACCAGAACCTAAATAAACAATCTCCCAAAATATCATTAATCGCCTTAAAATAAAAAAAATTTGATTTTATAATATGTTTCACAAAATATTATACTAAACATCCATCACATAAATCTTAAAAAGGTGTACCAATTGTTTTCAACAAAAGATTATACTTAAACATATCATCCCAATACTCTCTAGGTTTATCCCAATAACAAACACCAATTAAGGGTTATCAATCCCTTAATCATGTGTTTTATAAAATATGATGTTATCAATAAATCACATTTATATATTATCATTAATATTCAATATATATTTCAAGTCCTTAATGAAAAAATACTATGGAATACCCATTATATATTTCATGAATCTTATATCCATAATTTTATTGATACACTAATTTATAATCATAACTCTAAAATACTGATACATAAACACTTTAATCCTTACACTTCAATAACTTCCATAGTATAAGTCTTTCCTTAGTCTATGATTTAACCCTTAGATTAGTGAATTTAATTAAATAAATCCCATATTCCCCACACATAATACATTTAAAAACAAAGTGCTTACATAAGATATAATCTATTCACAAATATCATACTCTTTATTTTTTATGGAAAGTAGCTATATTGTACCATGTATTTTACACTTAAAACACGTTTCATGTTCCTTTGTGTCATTTACATTGATGTTTCTTTGCATGTTTTTGACATGAAAGAAATTTAATCTTCTTTAATTTATATTATTTATTAGTTAAACTTATGTGAGACTTCATCCTCATATTATTTGATTTATTTGGACATTCAACTATGTTAATGTTGTTAATTGTGATTTTTGGTTTTTGGTTTGGCATAATTACAATATGTCCTTCTTGTGCTCCTGTTATGTTAGGAATAACATTTGAGAAGTAATCACATTGTACATCACATTGTTTTTTGACATTATTCCTTAAATGTTTATCTATTTTCTATAATAAGGTAAAAAATTAGGGATTAATATTTTTAAACTATTAAACACATAAACTATCATCCAAAAAAATTAAAGGGAATGACATTTATTCTTTAACTTATAAATTCCTATGCTTAAATATACATAATCCATGATATATTTCTTAACATATACTTTTATGGGAATTATTATTTCCTTAATAATGGATCATAATGATCTTTTGAATTTACCAAAGCACATCCCCTGTGAGTTTCAAACCAGGTATACTATAAGGCCTATTTTTTTGCACAATTTCTTGATCGATTCCTGCTTAATATGGTGTTATTGTGTTTTACACCAAGGTAAATTTATTCTGAATACCCATCCACTTGTCATGTCGTTATAGTGATAATTTTTTTTGAAAAACACAGAATATATACTTTAAAAAAACATAAGGATGTTTTCCTATACTTATTATTATCCCTAAGGCTATGGCTAGAGTTTTCTAATCGGAATCACAAAAAAAACTAAACATTCATTTGATACCAAATATGACAACCATCCCCTTTATTAAAATCCATTTAATGATTTATTTCAAAATATTACTTAAAAAAACTTGTAATATCTATAAGTATTTTGTATTTTGGAATTAGGTATATAGCATAACATCTTGAACATGGGATACAATGACATTATTTAAAAATTCCTTAACATGTTTTATAAATTCCAATAGCATTTAAAATTACCTAGGATAAGGTTGAGAAATACATAAGAAAGTGGTGAGATTTAAAGCCTAATAATGGAATAAATAAAATATAACAAGAGGAAATTATTACATACTAGAGCGGAACATCTGCGGTTGCTGACGCTGAAAGTCTCGGAGCGTACTCAGCCTTCACTTTACCTCGGCCTGTGCTGCTGGTATTATCTACCGCACCCAAGGTGGAGGGGTTACTATTGAAGCACTGGGTGGAAGGGGATCACTTGAGGGTCCCTGAACTGATGCCTCATCACTCGTTAGGTCATCGTGAAGAACTATAGAGGGTAACTTGGCTAGCTGCTGTTGTGGGGGAATCTTGAAAATTATCAAGGATTACCACAATTAGATGAGAATATATATATATATATAAAAGTAATCACAAAGGGGAGCTGGCTCAACAAGGACAGTCAAAGACTCAATCCTACCAGATGCATGTTCCAATGTTCCCTGCAACAAGTGTCTCAGCATGCCGAGTCACAATCGGGTTATCGGGGTCCTGGTGAATGGATATGTCAGCCTCCCATACCATCACTGGACTCCCTACCCTAAGAGCCGCTCTTGAGACACGTCGACACTATTGCCCTAAATCCCAACCAATTAATTTTCAGAGACATCCAAAAAACTCCCCAAGGAACGAAACACCTTTGATACTACTTTTTCACGACCCTACCCTACTTGTCTCGAGTCAAAACTTCCCCAATCCCACCTCTATAGGCCAGGGGCTGGCAAAAAGCACCGAAGGCGTAACAATCTTGGGGAGGCATTTTCATAAGTACCTGCCCAAACACACACAACGAACTCAATTCAGAAGTGCAGAGTAAAAAAGGAATCCAATGGAAAAACAACTACAACCCAACCATAGTCATGAATCAACCTCTAAAAAGGAAAACCAAAAGTGCTGAAAAGTACTGACAGATTCTGAATAGAAAGAGGGGTAAAACAAACGACCAAACTGAAAGGTTCCACAACTCGGCAACAAGTAAATGAAAGTAAGCAGCTAGTGAGTCTCACACCTGAAAGTCCAACTACATCCACCGAACACAGCCCAAGATCCTGTGTCCCCTACACTCCTCTGTGGTCTCAATCAACCTGTTTGTAGTCTACAATGGCACACCAAGAACGGGAAAAGCCCAAGCATGGGTGAGTATTAGGATACTCAGAAGGATGCCCCGAAAGCTCGAGGGAGAAACAAAAGCGGTACTAAATAGTAAACTATCGACTGAATAAAGTAAGAGTACAATTGTGGGAGTATAGCTCAACCCAAAAAAAGAAAGGAAGTAGAATCGTCCCAACCAAGAGGATCTAGACACAGAAATCACGTGGCATACCCCACGTGTCTTCTCCCCTCCCAGAAGGAGACTAACTGGACCCAAGGAGTGGGAACACAGAAGGGTGTATATATATGTATACTCAACAAGAAACCCAAATGAGTGCGTAAGTGGATCTTCATCTCCAAGCCTAGCCCATGATAAGTTACCAACCGTTATAAGGGTATCCATCACTGATTCCCAATAATCCCACAAGTCAAAGCCGCCACATTACTAAATCGTACCACCAAAAGTCCCACTCTGGTAACCATGGAGAAGAATCCACTGAATAGCCTCATTGGAAGGGCTAAGTCTGAATGATGTCATCGTCGGGTAACCCACTGCCCAGCCCAACTGGAGGGTCAACCACAAAAGGTCATCGGGTGACCCAGTGCCCAACACTACAAGACGGTAAAGCCTAAAAGGTCGTTGGGTAACCCACTGCCCAGCCCTGCTAGAGGGTAAACCCTAAAAGTCAAAGGGTAACCCACTACCCAGCCTTGCTGGAGGGTATACCTTGATATGCCGCTGGGTAACGTACTACCCAGGCTCACTGGAGGTTAAACTCAGAACTGGTCCGATAACTCCGCACTGCCCATGTCACCACTCAGTGTTGCTAACATCGTGACCATACGTTGGGTTGGAGTGCATCAAAGAATCCTTCAACCAATGTCCTTTCATGTTTCCACATTTAATGAGATCTCGAAATAGGCATTGTACGACCAAACATATTACACTGTTGTAATCCTCGTGGAGAACACACGAGATAGACTACTTACTCGCTGTAAATGGACTCCTGGTGAAAAGGTTATTCAACACCACTTTATGCCCATATGGCTTCTCATGATTCCCACACCTCGGCCTCAAAATAGGTCGAGCGAACTACGCCATCACGATGCTCTCAGAAAACACTCCAAAATGACTTCCCATTCGCCCTGAACGGACGTCTGATGAAAAAGTCACAAAAATCTACTCACAGCTTAAAAGAAGGCCCATGGGGCCCATGTATAAACTCCAGCTTCAATGCCTGAAACCACCCTGGACCACTTCGTCTTGACACTAAGGTCACAACTTCACAGACGATGCCTTAAACAGACTCTGGATGTGTTTACGCAATCCAAAGAAAGAATCCCAGTGAGGTAATTTATGAGCATGTCGTGCCACTGAGCCTCCATCTCAAGAATTTTAAACTAATGAGACTATATCAAAATAATCTTCTCGAGCTTAGGATTGCAATGCCACAAACAACACACAAAATGGACACCTATAGTGGAAGTTACGTGTGTCTGAAGTAAAGGGGACGAACCCCTTTGGGATGGACCGGCCCGCGACTCAGCCGCGAGGCCCGGCCGGGGATCGACGGTCCACCGTGCCGACCAGCCCTCGTGGCTGGTGGCTGGTCCACATGGAGTCCCGCCGAAGGAAGGTATCAGTCTCCCTCATGGGGTTGCGCGCCGCGACCCCCTATCGACCAGGCCGATGACCTTGGCCCGGGGACCGCCGCCGCCTGGGACTACCGCCGCCCGAGACCGCCACCTCCCAGGGACCACCGCCGCCTTCAACTAGGAGATGTTGACGCTACTGGGAGCCAATGCCGCCACTGGAATCCCACTAGACAGCTGTGCTGACCGCAGGACCACCCCTGGAACCGCCGGAAAAAGAAGAAAACAACAGTAAAACTTCCCGGGGTCACCCCGTGACTAAACAATTCAATCCGAAAAGGGCGTCAGAATATTAGGATTGATCCATACACATCTATGGTATTCTATCTATGATCAAAAAACATATAGACACAAATAATTATCTTTGAAGGGGTTGTGGGAATTAAAAATTGAAAATGCATGAGCCTACTTTGGTTGGCGTAGCCCGTATCTTCACCGATGATCCGAAGGAGCCACTGTGCCTTGTAGGAGATGTAGAGGACATGATCATGAAGGGAGGTTTCTCCATTTGTTGAGAGAACCTCTACAAGATAAGAAACAAGGGGGAATAAGGAGGAGGGGTGGATGTGTGTTTAAGTAGAGAAACACTTAAACACACACCCGTAGGACCCATACCTGAACTTTTGGCGGGGTTGAGGATAAGACACATCTAGGGTAAAAACCACATTTTGAGTGCAATAGTGGCCTCAAAATTTTAATCCGAGCCTCCATTCAGAAGTTGTAAAGTTCACACCCGAGGTCGCTAAATTACGAAAATGCCCCTGGTGGCGTTTTCCATAGAAGGGTCACACCCGCAGAAGTGAAACCCCTTATAGGGTAAACGAAACACTCCAGACTCAACAGTGCGCTTGGTTTTCCCATCCTATAAACCATTTAGGAGTTATTCTATTTATCTGGCTTGTTTTGTGTGAACGCACTTAAAATTTAATTCTGGCCACACCGGGGCTTGGAATCACATGCCGTCTAAATGCCCTACTCTAGAATAACATCATGAAAATTTCAAAAGTCTTATAGGCTCAAAACTCGAGTTCTTACATGAAAATCTAAATTGAATTGGCATCTATCTATATTTCCCATCATGCAAAGGTCGAAAAATAGTAGAAAATCCTTCAATGTGTATTCTTCAATGATCTAAAGAGGCTACGCCAGTTAATTTTTGATTCCCAATCTAGTGTTTGTATCAGCGGATGGGGTGCACATGGAGCATTGCATTTCACTACACTCCAAAATTAGAAAATTCCACCAAAAATGATCTCATGAAATGTTATTTCACACGGTCAGCAAAAATCAATAGATTTTTTATGTAATCAAATGTACGCTCAGGAACATGCCTCAACAAGGTCTTATCCGAGTCAGGCCCATATAAAAGATGTTGTTGAGTTACTTTTACATAAAGCATATGAGGATATTGAGCAGACATATCGATGAGAGGATGTTGGGCATTAGAGAATGAAAATGTCTAAAATAGCAAAGCGATCTTCTAAAATAGGTGATTTGAGTGGTTGTCGGATAATGCACCCAACAAATTTCTGAACCAAAATTCCCAAAACTAGAAGTACAGTTGCACGAATTTCACACACAATGGTTCAAGAATCATCCCATATTACAAGGCTTGGAGCTCATTTAATTCAACCATAAAATTTATTAAAAAAAGTTCAATGATTTGAAGAAGAAGAATAGGAACATCCCTAGACTATAGGGTTGAGGTCTTTTTCACATATGCAATCCCCTCCTCAAAGAAAGTAAGTTTTCCCCCAATTAGGGAAGAAGCCACAAGGCGAGCATAAAACTGAACTATATGAGGATTCCCTTCATGTTATTGTCTGCCAAATAGTTCTCATGAATTAATCATATAGGAGAATATATTCTACTTGAAGATATAGAGGGAGACAATCTTACAAAAATACTGCCATTGATTCATTATGTGTGAGTGAATGTCATTAACACCACTATAGAAGATCCTCTAGAAAATGAGTCCAGTTCAGGGGAATCAGATGATGAAGTTATTTTCCATAATAAGGTACACAATGAGGGAAATGAAGAAGGTGTGCGTACTTGAAATTTTAGGCTTACCCAAAATCTAGGTAATCCTTCAAATAACCAACTACCACCCCTCCGAAAGGCATCTAACACGGGGAAAGGAAAAAGTCAGACTGCATCCCACTTTTCCACTGGATAAGGTCAATCTCTTTCACTTGAAGAGATATTTTCACAGTAAGAAGACGGAATTAAAGAGTTGAAAAGACTCAATACACAGTTACTTAGGAGCAAAATTTCTACTAGAAGTACTCACTAGGAAGGTCCTAAACTTTCACATCTTGTTGGAGCTCCTCATAAAAGAGAAAATGTTGTGACTACATATACAGATAATGAATTCCCTCCACTGGGTACACAATCAAGGTAGAATCAGACAAATCCAAATAGGCCTGCTCCCGTGGGTTATCCAAGGCAAATATCAGCACCACCATTAGTAGTTTTGCCAGTATTTTCACCATCTCAAGCTCCAGTTTCTATATCTATACAGGTTCCAGCTCATTTATAAATTCCCCAAATTCTTATGAACACAATTGAGGCATTAATGACTTGGTGGAATGCTATGAAGGAATGATGTTCAGCAGTTCCGTGGGAAAAGAGAGCTTACAATGAATGGGTGGATGCAATCACTCCCCCACAAATTTTTTTGAATACCACATTCCTAATATTTAATGGTTTGGGAGATCTAGAACAACACTTAACACATTTTTTTTCTCATTGTGATCCCATTATTGAAACTCCTCAATAACAAGAAGTAGCTAAGATTAGGTGTTTTCTTTAGTCATTACAGGGAACAACTTTTTTCTAGTTTACATTTTTACAATCTCAATCAATTACTTCATGGGATGATCTCCATCAGAAATTCATCCCTTAATTGAGCTCAACACTACCAATGATGACAGTTTATGATCTTACCAATTATAAACAAATGAAGAATGGAAGAGTTTCAGATTTCATTAAGTGATGGAAAAGATTAACATATTTCTTAATTCTAGAATTCCCTTAAGAAGAATTGCTACCAATTTGTGTGGAAAATCTACATGATGAGTTACAAACACCATTGATCCATATGAAATACACAGGAGGGTTTTGAGACCATACTTCAATCACTCAACAGATTGAAGTATATATTATGGAAACTAAGGCTAAAACTCTTGTAATTCAATTAGCTTCGGGTAGGAGGATAGGAAAGGCAGAAGCTGCTACAGTTACACTCAAGTAGGCACCTGTACCAAATTCTACTTCAAGGCCTTCATCATACTGAAGGGCTCCGCCTCTTGAGCATTAGCAGCAATGACCGCCTCATCAAGATTATCAACGATATCAAAGGAAGAAACGGTTTGAGGAATTAAATAACAATGTTTACTCTATCCTAAATGAACAAGTTCTGGGTTACTTTATCTCAGCTTTGGAAAATAGTTTGTTTCAGTTTCCTAGGCTTAAGAGACCAAATAAAGAAGGAGATGAAGATCTTCCGAATTATTGTCCCTTTCACTAGATGTTAGGGAATCCCCTCAAAGAATGTTTTTTTAAAGGACCTATTGAAAAATATAGTAGATTCTAGACAAGTGAAACTGAAAAGGTTTTCAGCTAAAGTAGTATGTGTTACCGCTACTGATCTAGAGGAAGAAGGTGAATTAAAGGAAGTCAATTGTAAAAATGTATAGAAATATGATGATTTGATGATCAAGAAAAATATTAACTGGAATCATGCCATTTTACAAACATAGTTGATACAATATACTGTGTCCTCTTCCACTCCTACCATATCAAAACCACCTTCATCAAAAGATCATTCCTCAAAGAAGAAATGTGATCATATAGAAAAATACTAGTCAGAAGAATATGAGTTCACGTTAAGGCCAAATTTTTCCTTGACAGTGGCAGATTTCATGCCATCAATTTCAAAATAACTGGCACCACCCCATCAAACGGAACAATCAAAATTAACCTGTCAGGTAGAATCTCTGTCAGATTAAAAATTGATTTTTGGTTATGTTCTTGTTATCCATTTAACATATCCTTATGCCAATGGTGATTCTAATTTTAATGAGTCATAATTCCTTGTACCTAATTAGGGAAACAAGAGGAAGAGGCCAGGGTTGAGGATACAAGGGAAGATGTGGGAATTATAGAGACCACCATTTTAACTCTACCCCTGCTCGAACCATATATGTAGTAGAAACTTGTGCAGGAGCCCTTATATGGGGTAAACAATAACAAGGAGTTTCTTCCGTGCAAGATAAGTTTAGTTCTAACACAATTGTTTTGGAGGACCGATTATAAGTCACACCATTTTCATCTCAGCAAATGAATACACCTAGTCAGTTTAATTTACTAATTCCCAGAGTATTTTAAGCTTATGCTCCGACATAGGGTACACCAACATCAGAAGCATCAAATTCCAAAACACTTGGGAAACCACATTTCGATGTCGGAAAACGCAGACCTTTGGAAAAACAGTATGTTGTCTTGAAACAATTGGACCATTTAATGGCCAATTTATCAATTCTGTATGCTTTTAATCTATCAAAAGATATTTGGGAAGCACATATTGAGGCTTTGTCAAGTCCTGAAGAGTTTGAAACCGACATTGTTTCTACTCCGGTTTACCATATAGATAATGATCCAACAGAATTTCATGCAGTCATATCTTTTACAGATGATGATGAAGATGATTTTGTACATGTACATTTAAGACCATTGTATTTTTCTGATAATGTCAATGATGTAGACATCCAGAAGGCCTTTATTGATAATGGATCCTAAGTCAACCTCATTCCCATTTGAACACTTGGTCGATTGGGCTTGATTGAACTTGACTTATCTCCTTAATATTTAGTTTTTCAAGATTATGAAAAGAATGAGAAAGAAACCCTAGGAGAAATTACACTCAGAACTCAGATTGTAGATATTTAATCAAATTCAGATTTCATGGTTGTTTGTTAGGACACAACCATCAATATTCGGCCTGGAAGGCCTTGGATACATCAACAAGCATCTATACCTTCGTCATACCACCAGTGTATTAAGTACTATTTCAATGGTAAAATCAGGACATTGTATGGTTACAATGATCCATTCAAAACATGTGAATCTCAATACATTGAGGCAGAGTTTTATCACACAAAAGGAATGAATTCCCTAAAAAGGAGATAAACAGAGTTAATGCTCCGAATGGACTGGAAAAGATCCCAAAAAATCCAATCATACATTTGAGTAAAGATTATGTGTTACCTATTAATAAAATTTAAAAGATAAAACGAAATACAAGAACTCATCCAATAACCTCCATAATGTCAATTGTTGCAATTGAGCCTGAAAACTTGGGAGAAACTGTTGATCCCCCAAGAAGTGATGAAAGCCTAAATGGAGATGTTTTCATTTAATATTCTAAAATATAACAAGACTCTACATTTTTAATCAGTGTAGAAGAAATTTTAGACATTCTATAGGAAGAAATAGATGTTGGTTTTCAATCCATTATCTCCTCTTTATTACCACAGGAAGACCCCTCATCACCAGTAGGGTCAGATGTAGTGGCCTCTTCTTCAGGATGTTCAAATACTGACTCCCCCTCTAACTCTGAGAGTTTTTCCTTGTCATATACTATGAAAATGGAAATAGAAGAGGTAACACATAATGAATAATAACATGAAGATCTTAGAGATACTCTTCCAACGTTTGAGGAAGGTTTCTCTACCATCGTGGATGAGCTCAGAGAAATAAATTTGGCTACAAAAGAAGATCCACGCAAAACTCTAATTAGTGCGTCTATGGCCTCTAACGAGCAAGAGGTGTATACTTCATTTATAAAGAAACATCGAGATATATTTGATTGGAATTATACAAAAATTACAGGAGTTAATCCTAATGTAGCCACCCATCATTTGGGGTTTCTAGAAGAACATCAATGATTCAAGCAATCAGTAAGAAAACACACCCAACTCATGCCTCTAAAATTGAAGATGAAGTTGATAAGATTATAAAGGATAAATTTTTTAGGGAAGTTCATTATCCCAAATGGTTGGCCAAAATTGTCCCAGTGAAAAAGTAGAATGGTCAAATTAGAGTTTTCATTGATTTCAGAGATCTTAACCGGCATTATCTTAAAGATTATTTTCCAGTTCCAATTAGAGAGCTTTTACTTGATGAAACAGCTGGATATGAAGCTCTTTTATTCATGGATGAATAATTTGGGTATAATCAAATCTATATGGCCCAAGATGATGAAGAATCTATATCCTTCAGAGCCCCTCAAGGTGTGTTTTACTATCAGGCAATTCCCTTTTGTTTAAAGAATGCAGACGCAACATACCAACACACCATACACCATATCTTCAAACTCATCATAGGGAATGTTTTCTAATGTTATGTGGATGATTTTGTGGTCAAATCAAGACAAATTTTCAATAACTTGGATGATTTAGAGATCATATTCCATAAACTCCAGCAACACAGTTTAAAAATGTACCCCTTGAAATGTGCATTCGGGGTATCCTCAGGAAAGTTCCTTGGATTCGTTGTACGCCATCATGGTATCGAAGTTTGTTCTAATAAAACTATATAAATACTTGGTATTTCACATCTTAAAAATTTGAATGAATTAAGAGTACTCCAAGGAAACTTGGCATATATTCGGTTCTTTATCTCCAATTTGGTAGGCAAGTGTTTACCCTTCACCAGATTAATGAATAAGATAGTCACCTACCAATGGGCTGAAGACTGTCAAGAAGCATTTGATACCATCAAGAAATATCTCTTGAGTTCACCAGAATTAATGAAACCTATTGAAGGAAGGATTATTATTTTTTAGGTGACAACTTTTGAGTGATCACTGACTGCCTTCCTTGATCAAAAGAACGATGCTGGGAATGAAAATAGTATTTATTATCTCAGTTGAACTATGTTTGATGCAGAAACATAGTAATCTAGTATTGAAAAGTGCTGCCTAGTATTAATACTTGAAGTTAAGAAATTAAGGAACTACCTACAACATCATGAGGTCCAATTGGTATCTCGAAATAACCCGACCAAATTTATCATTAGTCGTCCAATGCTTATAGGTCATTTGGCCCGGTGGGTGGTTATTTTGCAACAGTTTGATATCCAATTTGTGCCTCAAAAGGAAATAAAAGGCCAAGATCTGGCAGACTTCCTAGATGAGCATCCATCTGTAGAGGATACATCATTAATTAGTGAAAATCCAAATGAAGAGGTCTTTTCTATTCAGGATAATTCCCAAACATGGGAAATGTAGTTTGATGGTGAATCCAGAAGTCCAACATGGAAGAGAATAGAAAACCCTAAACTCAACAATTTTGGGTTAGGAATTGTCCTTATCTCCCCAGAAAAGGTAGTATTGCCTTATTACATCCTATTATCAGAAGGTGGAACCACCAATTAGGTGGATTATCAAGCTCTCATTGTAGGTTTGGAATTGGCACTACATGTGAAAATGAATCACTTGAAGGTAAATGATGATTCAAAATTTCTAATCAAGAAAATCAATTGAGAATATTATATCAGAAAAGAAGATTAAATCCCTTTGTGTGATTATGTCAGAGGATGAATGGCTGAATTTCCCTTAGATCCGACATTGTCTTATGTCCTGTAATCGCAAAATTCCTAAGTAGATGCATTGGCTAATGCAGGTATAGCCTTGGAAGATCCAAATTGGGATGAGAAAATCATTATCATAGCTCATTATCTTGTGGTATTACCTTTTTTTCAAAAAATTAATGGAGGAAATTAATGAAATTAGCCCTATTTTTGAGACGTATGGTCATAACATGGGATGGAGAACATCCATCATGGAATATCATCAAAATGGATTACTTCCACCGAATAGGGATGAAAAAGAATAGATCTAGGGATGAGAATCCAATTTTACTCATTATGATATTTCAGACTACCAATAGATCCTCCACACACAAGGCCTCGATGGAATCCTCTTTAGATGTATTGATGGAAAAGTGATTACAGCTGTCATGAAAGAAGTACATACAAGAGTTTGTGGTGCCCACCAATCTAGGAATAGACTCTCTAATCAGATCCAAAGGATTGGATACTTTTGTCCTTCAATGATGCAGGATTACACAGATTTCACTAAGAAATTTCATTCCTGCCAAGTGCATGCCAACTTCATCCATCAACCCCTAGACTTCCAACATACATCTAAATACTCTTGGTAGTTTTCCACACGGGGAATGGATGTAGTAGGGCCTTATCCTCCAGCTACAGCTAAGCAGTTTAAGTATATCCTTATTGCTACTGACTTCTTTTCTAAATGGGCCGAGGCAATACCTATCAATGATGTTGGATCCAAAATCATTGTTAGTTTTGTCAAAACTAACATCATCACCAGATTTGGTGTCCCTCATACTATATGGACGAAAAATGGCACCAATTTATATTGGATTGAGGTAAATAAGTTATATCCAGAGTATAAAATCAAATCCAACCATTCATCTCGCTTTCATGCAGAGGCCAATGGATAGATAGAGGTCTTCCAAAATACTCTATCAAATATACTCCTGAAGATGGTGGATAAAGATAAGAAATCATGACCTGATAAACATTGGAATGATTTATGGGATTATCGAACAACAACTCGTACTGCCTCCCAAGCAACCCATTATTAATTGGTATATAGAAATAAATAAATTTTACCAATTGAAATTCAATTGCATTCACTGAGAGTTTCAATCTGTGATCAGCTTTCTACAGATGAGAGGTCTCAGAAATGGTTCAATGAGCTGGAACGATTAGATGATAAAATATTGCATACTTTGCAACATATAGAAGTCTATCAGAATAGAATAGCGTGAGATTTTAACAATAAAGATCACCTCCACTCATTTCTTCCAGGAGAATTGGTTTTGGTCCTTAGGACTCCAATGATACCAGCGAAGAAACCTCTAAAGTTTGAGTCAAAGTGAGAAGAACCTTATTCCATACATAAGGTCTATTTATATAGAGTTATTACTTAATTTGAAAGGATGGAGAGATTATTACAACCCCAACCAATACAATACTCTTAAATAGACAATTTGTGTAGTTTTACATATGTCCTCGCTGCAAGACTAAAAACTGCACAACCCCCATGTCCTCATTGCAAGACCAAAAAGTACACAATATAAAGTCCTAGCTTAAAGGCATTGAACTACATAAAAACCATAAGTGTCCATGATGCATGACATTAAAATGTGTAGTGTCCTCTTCCTTTTCACATGATGTAAAACTGCATAACATCTTTTATCCTCATTGCATGATATTAAACTGTACGAATAACATTTTCTCTATTTATCATTAGAATATTCCATACACAAAAATCATTGACAATATCGCTACTCCTTAGTAGCACATGGGTCCCTTTCTTTCCTATGTTTGAGTCAGATTTTCATAGAGACCTTATTTGAAGAACTACATATATATTGATTTTCATTTTAAATGAGATACGGAGAGATTCCTAAATCTCCAATTTTGGGCCCATCCATAGTCACAAAATCTTTTTATTTTCTTTTATCCTCCTATATATGAATCAAATCTATATTGATTGTTTCCTTAAGATACAAGATTTGGTCCTTTTACCATTTTATGTGTTAAGATTTACGATTCTCTTTGAACGTGTCAAAATCCCCCATTCTTCATGTCAAACTCGATTGGAATGGGGAATAACTATTTATATAACTACGTATGACTTGATTCTCATCTATTTGAGACATTTAGAGATGCCTAGATCTCCAATATTGGGCCCAACCGCGATAAAAAAACCCTTTATTCCTTGTATATGAATCAAACATTCATACGGAATATTATAAGAACTATATATGGATTGATTCATGCTATCAGAAAGATACAATGTGACACTTGGGTTTTAACCCTTAATCCAGTTACCATATGTTTTTATTTTCACATCGGTTCATCTTCGTCCTTAACGCATGACGTTAAACTGCATGGAAATCTAACACCACATATTCCTCACTTGTGTCACCATTGTGTTATTAAAGAAACACTTACTTCTCCTTGTTTCTCACACTAAGAATAGCTCACATGGACATAGTAATTTAGTAAAAGGCTTCTTTGTATAAATAAGGCTTCTCAATTTATTGTGGGATTAAAAATGTCCTAAAAGCATGACTTAAAACAGAACATTACAATGTCCTCACTGCATGAGTTAAAACTGCACTGTACAATGCCCTCATTGCAGGATTTAAAATTGCACATCATAATATAAATTCAGAGGAAACAAATAAAGTCTCTATTTTACAAATGAGACATATCTATGTAAAGGATGTCAAACTCAGGGCCAATATTGGTTCAAATATTTCTCATATGCATTGGGCATAACCCTTTTCCATATTTCACACTCTTAATCTTGAATGTTTTTAGATCTTCATATTAATTCTTACAATTTCTGGTGACATAGTTTCTAATACCTAAGAACTCTTTTTCCTGACAATGCAGCACGTTCCCTTAGGTGGCATTATATAAGTTTCATAAATAATGGGCCTATCAGGCAAAAGATGCCACTATTTGGCTATGCCGCATATGCCCCATTTGGCCCTGCATAACCCAGCCCCCACTACGGGTTTTTCAAATAATAGAAACTTCATTCATGGTTATAGTATCTTTGTCCCCTTCAAAATTTGATGACAATATACAAGAATATGTATTTTAAAATAGTCAATTCGTTATACTTGTCCCATTATCTTTCCCCCAATATGAAAGTCTTCAAGACCATAGTTTACACATTTCCCTTACCATGTGAATAATGCAATATGAAATAACCTTGGAATCACTTGGCCACATATCATATACTATTTCATTTTCTAGTCCTAGTTGTATGACCTAAAACTACAAACACCACAACTTCTACATTTGGGTCAGGCCTTCATAAAAGTCATATTCCTTTGATTATTTGGAAATCTTGGTTGGAAATACCCTTTCCATATTTAGGTACGTTTCTACATAAACCAAACTCTATGATTCATAAAATCTGAATTTTCATAAACATTCTTTGGATTTTAGTCGTTGAATATCATATTTTTGAGATCTCTTTTGCCTAACTATGCTGCACGTGCTCTTAGGTGGCCTTACATAAGTTTCGTACACAACAGGTCTCTCAGTAAAAAGATGATACTATTTTGCTATGCAGCATAATCCCTTGTTTTCCCTACATAATAAATCCCCATAATGATTTTGTCAAATAATGGTAACTTTGTTCTTGGAAAAGAATTCCTCTAATTATTTTCTCCCTTTTTTCCATGTCATTATTCAGATCTAGAAATTCCCAAATTAGAATTTACAATTTCCCTTCCATACCTGAATATTGTAGTATGTTTCTAAACAAATTATCAAGAAATTGGGAGAGTCTCATAACTTTGGTCAAATCTAAAGAACTTAAATTAAATCCACACAATTTCCTCACTACATGACTTAAAACAACACAGTACTAATGTCCTCACTGCATGACTTAAAACTAAATTGTACCAATTTCCTCATAGCATGACTTAAAACTACACAATATGATATCATAAATCCCCCCTTTTTGATAAATTTTAACCATTCTTCACACCCCAAATTTGTATATAAGTGGTTTTACTATTCAAGACATATGTGAGCATAAAATAGCCCTTTAAACTTAAAATCCCATTTCCTTGGAAAAAATCACCCACTATGGTTCTGAGTCACCCAAACATTATTTTCCCTTATATATTAGATGTAAAACGTTAAATTCTTAAGAGCCCTTTTTCATGACTATGAAGTATGTGCCTGTAGGTGGCCTTGCATAAGTTTTTTACATAACAGGCATGTCTGTCCAAATATTCCATTATTTGACTATGCTGCATATGACCCAATTGGCCCTGCATAACACAACCCCCATAATGTGTTCTTCAAATAATGATAACTTCGTTCTTGGAAGAGACTCCCGTTTTGTTGATACATGTTTTAAATTTGGTGGCCATATAAATCATGGCTCAAGAGTCCCCAAGGAAATATTTAAAGAATATTAAATCAATTCTTAGCTGTAGAGACTTGTTTAGGAACTAATTTCAAAACTTATGGTCAAATATATTTTGACCCTAAATATTATCCATTTATAGTCCAACATGCATGACTTTAAACTGCCAACAGAAAAAGACTTGGTAGTCACTATATTGAGAACCTGCAAAGGTCACTTGAGAAAATATTCGAGTCTCATCTCACTAAACATACATTTTTTATGTTTTAGATAATATTGAGCTATAAAATTCAAAAGAAACAATTTATGTAGGGTTGTCCATATGACCTTGGCAACATTTAAACTATTCTGGCTATGCCCAAGGACTTAGAAAAAAATTTGGGCATCCTTATAATCTTGACGTAGATTCAAATATAACCAAATGATGTTGGAATGCATCCAAGTGCCCTAAGTTTACCTTAGAACAAGATTTTTTTTCATTCTGAATGAATCAAATTCTAAGGGAGGGATTTTTTAGACACCATGAAATGTGTTTTCATTCACTTTTCCGTAGAGTGAAGATATGATTCTCAAATAGACAAAAAAATTCAAGTATGAGTAAATATGTTTTCACATTAATGGAAGAAGATGCATTGTTGATTTATATGTTCCAAAATACTACTCCATACAGATGGATAAGTGGAATTATTACCCCATATAAGAGTAGGTAGTGGATTCCCAAGATCGATGATGAAAATGTGTCGACACATTAAATTCAATTTCCGAGTTTCTTCTGAGAAGACATGGTGTATTTACCATCTCAAGAAGCACAAATATCTTTTAGACCTTTGATTTGACTAGTCCTGGATCCCAATCAGACTTACGTATCAAAAGTTATGGCTCTTAGAAGAAGGATAAATTTCACAAAGGGACCTACATGAAGGACCTATGCAAGAAATTATTTTTTACACCCCTATATAGAATTACTACATGAAGGACCTATAAGGAGGACCTACATGGACAACTTCCCTTCGACCAGTCCCCTCCATACATATATATGAATCTTGGGCTCCCTATTTCAAAGGGGGAAAAAGTTAGAAGAAGTCCCAAAGCTGCCGTTATGTAGCCATTTCTCCAAGATCCCCCAAATTTTATTAGGTAGGACTTTGAAACATGAGAGAAGAGAGAATTAATTGGAAAAAAGTGGTTAAAAGTTCAATCAGGGTCTAGAACATATGGAGCTATGGGGAGCACCTATGCGACGTAGCTATGCAGAGCACCTGCGCACCGTACCTGCGCGCTGTACATGCATGGAGTACCTACGAGGGGGAGCTACATGAATCACCTACATGAGGCACCTTGGAAGAGCACCTGCACGACCCTGCTGGTCCATACCGTAGGGGCTGTGCCGCCACACCCTTACTTGAGATCAGTGTCAGGCTGTGGTCCTGACCCTTTTTGCCAGTCCCTTCGCTTCCATCACTGACCACCATGAAAAATGGAGAGTCGCACAACGAAATTTTTGGATCTGGTCTACAACATTTTCTATTGCGCCTTTTATGTGGCCCAACATCCAGCCTTGGAATACCTTGATACAAGACACTGTATCACAATCAATGAAGTTCCTTGAGTCAATTTAGTCCTTTTGGTTCCCTTCACATGTTACGATTTTGAACTCTCTTTATAGATTCCCCGAGTACCTTGATTTAATATGATCCTCAAGAAACTCCTCATACCTCATCACCAAACTCCTATGTCAGGTTAAATCTCAAATGGTAATCCTCCTTAGGACTAAGCCCCAACCAATCTCAAATGGGAATCCTCTTTATGAGTAAGCCCCAACCAATCTAAATTGGTAATCTTTCTTAGGATTAATCCCCAACCAATCTCAAAAGTACATCCCCCTTAAGAGTAAGCCCTAAACAATCTCAAATGGGCATCCTCGTTAGGATTAAGCCCAAAATAATCTCAAATGGGAATCCTCCTTAGGATTAAGCCCAAACCAATCTCAAATGGGAATACTCCTTATAAGTAAGCCCCAAAAAATATCAAATGGGAATCATTATTAGGAGTAAGACCCAACCAATTCCCAAAGGGCATCCTCCTTAGAAGTAAGCCCCAACCAATTACAAAATGGGAATACTCCTTAAGAGTAAGCCCCAACCAATTCCCAAATGTGAATCCTCCTTAAGAGTAATCCCCAACCAATTTCAAATGGATATCCTCCTTAGGAGTAAGCCCCAACCAAACCTCGACAGGGAAACCATATTGGCGTAAGCCCCTATCATTTCTTGCAGGCGGTAGCATCATTTCTCATACTCTCTTATTCGGTTTCAAAAGACCATAGGAGTGATGGGTACACGAACCTTCTTTACCCTTTCCCTCTTTTATTATCCTTTATCACCATGGGCATCCATCCTAGAATAATCCCCTAACTTTCATCCATTATTCCATTAACTAGACCCCTTTCCAATGTAAAGTTAACAGTCTTAAGACTTGTTGCCTTACCCTTGTCCACCCTTGCCGCCATAGGTGCGCCCTCTTCCACCAGTGGAAGAGGAAAAATTTGAAAGTGCCTTTTTTAAATCTTCCAAATCCTTTGGTTTCTCAAACCGAGCATGAATTACATGGGATTAGAGATTTGTATTGATTAAAAAATGTGCACAAACTTCCATGGAGAATGAAATACGAGAACTCTGATTCCCAACATAATCGGGATACATATGAATCCTTCTCAGGGTCCGAGATCACAGGATATCCTCTTTAGAAATCTAAACCAAAATACCTTAATCTAGGCATTATCCTTTGCAATAAGACCCAAATTAAACCCTCAAATAACCAAGGAATCATTTTCAGGAAGTATGTCCAAACTCATTTCTGTCAAAAAATTGTACTCTCCTTTTAGACTTATCAAACTATGTGGGCTTTAATTCTAATCTATATGGGATACGTAGGAATTCTCCTTGAGGTTAATATCCAATACCTTAAATCAACCCTATTCTCCTTGGCCCATATTCCCAACAAGGTCTATTCCTACTTGGAAGCCCATATCCTTTCCATGTTCCTTGGTTTGCTTCAGCATAAGTCCCACACTTTGTTTTGACTAAGTACCTTTCGCTTAGATGTTCATACCGCATTACATTAAACTGTATGGCTAGGTCCTTATCCCATGAACATAAAAGGAATGATGTGTCCCATTCAGTGGTAGTAAACTATAAGGTTTCTAATTCATTTCATAAAGAAACATAGGTATCCCATCTTATGGGCATGATACCAAGATCAAAACAAACCTTCATCTCTCTAGATGACAATAAATTCAAGAGTTCCCTACTGAGTGGCTAGAAAACCAGTATCATCATAATGACGATTAGTGGAATCTTGAAATAGTATATTATAGGATATCACCATTAATGAAAATCCTTGAATATATACTAATGATTCTAAATTTACACATGTTAATAAGTTATTGAAAATTCCAAGGGATACTAATGATATACTTGGTGAATTAATAAGGATTCATGAGAATATATTAAATTTACAAAGAGAGTCCAAGAGTAGTCAATAATCCCCCCCAAAATGGTGTGATGAGCCCAACCTCCCATCCTCTTAGCCAATGCACATTCTTAATATTGAATGTTTCTAAATATTCATAATCGTTCTTATGGTTTATGGTGACAAAGTTTCTAATACCCAAGAACGATTTTCCTAACTATGCAGAATGTACCCTTAAGAGGCCTTATAACGGGACTTTCATTCAAAAGATTCCATTATTTGGATATGCATCATATGCCCCAGTTTTCCCTGCACAATACAAACCCTATAATGGGTTTTTTCAAAAGATGGTAATTCAGTTCTTGGTTATAGTGTCTTTGTTTCCTTCAAACATTGATGGAAATATACAAGAATCTGTATTTTAAAATAGTCATTCAAGTATTCTTCTCCCAATATGTTTCTACCAATATGAAGTCTTCAAGACCATAGTTTACACATTTCACATACCATGTGTTCAATGAAATATGAAATAACCTTTTAATCACATGACCACATATCATATACTATTTCCATTTCTGGTCCATGTTGTATGACCTAAAACTACAGACACCACGCCTCCTTAGATTGGGTTATACCTTCATAGAATTACTATTCCTACAATTCTTTAAAAATCTTGGTTGGAAATACCCTTTATATATCCAGGTACCTTTCTCCATAAACTATACTATGTTCTTCAAAAAATATGAATCTCCATAATCATTCTTTGGATTTTAGCCGTAGAATGTCATATTTTTTAGATCCTTTTTTCCTGAGTATGTAGTAAGTTCCCTTAGGTGGAATTACATAAGTTTCCTACATAACGGGCCAATCAGCCAAAAGATTCTACAATTTGGCATTGCAACATATGCCCCAGTTGGCCCTGCATAATACAACCCTCATAATGGGTTTTTTCAAATAATGGTAACTTCGTTCTTAGAAAATAATTTTTATAATGATTTTATCCTTTTTTCCATGTCATTCTTAAGATCTAGAAATTCCCAAATCATAGTTTACAGTTTCCCTTCCATAACTAAATATGGTTGTATGTTTCCAAATAAATTATCAAGAAATTGGAAGAGTTTCATACATTTGATCAAAGATAAAGATGTTAAATTAAATCCACACAATGTATTCACTACATGACTTAAAAATCAACAGTACGAATGTCCTCACTGCATGACATAAAACTGCACATTACAAATGTCCTCACTACATGACTTAAACCTACATGATATGATATCATATATTCATATTTCTGATAAATTTTCAAAAACCATTCATCATACACCAAATTTGTATAGAAATGGTTTTCCAATTCATGATATTTATCGACAAAATGTATCCCATTCATTCTTAATGTACATTTCCTTGGAAAAACCACCCACTATGGTCTTGAGTCACTCAAATATTATTTTCCCCTGTCTATAAATAGTAAAATGTTAAATTCCTAAGATCTCTTTTCCCAGACTATGTAGTACATTCCCTTAGGTGTCCTTGCATAAGTTTCTTACATAATGGGCATGTCAGCCAAAAGATTACACTATTTGGCTTTGTAGTATATGCCGTAGTCATCCTTTCATAACACAACCTCCATAACGGGGTTTTCAAACAATGGTAACTTCATTATTGGAAGATACTTCCCTTATGTTGATACATGTTTCAAATTTGGTGACCATAAAAATCATGGCTCAAGATTTCCCTTGGAAATACATAAAAATTATTAAAGTAATTCTTATCCATAGAAACTTGTTTAGGAACTAATTTCAAAATTTATACTCAAATCATTTCAACCCTAAATATTATCTCTTTATAATCCAACATGTATGAATCTAAACTAAAAACAACAAAAGACTAGGTACTCATTATATTGAGAACCCACAAAGGGTACTCTAATAAAAGGACGAGTCCCAGATCACTAAATGTACATTTGTTTATGTTTTATGTAATATTGAGCAATAAAAAAATCAAATCAAAAGACATGAATGTTGTGGGGTTGTTTATGTAACCCTAGAAAAAAATCAAATTATGCTCATTAGGTCCACTGGCTTAATATTTTTTTTCTAAGAACTCCATTCTTGTAATTGTAATAATTATTGTCTAATATGAAGGTTTAATGATTTAAAAAAAGAGGGTAATTATCATTATTACCTTTATTATTGAAATCATGGAAAATAGGAATGAAGACACATATGATTGGAGACATGAAATCCCTTTCAATTATATGTAATCAGTGGGACATCATGAGAACAAAGCCTATCTATCATGCATCAAAATAAACTCTCAACATGACTCTTCATTTATTGATCAACTTTATTGGCCTTATCAGCTGCCTGTTGAATTTGAGATAGCTGAGCAACTCCAGCCTCCTCGGCTTGACGAAGTGATTACTTAGTAGTTGAGATGGTAGTTATTCCCTAAAATTGGGTTTATCCCAATGTCTGATTCAATTGCTCATGTTTTTTATGAACAACATATAGTTTCTGTTGAAGATATAATGAATCCTTCATGGATTATTTGATTTGTTGGAAAATTTCGATTGATTTCATGTTATGATTTTCTTTTTCCTCAGCTACTGCATCTTGAAATACCTCATTATTGATATGCAGTTTAACCTCTTCAAAATATTATTGTATCTTATTCTCCTACTCCCATCGGTGAATGATTTCTTTTATAGCATCATAGACTGGTCGACCATTAAATCCACTAAATACCAATACACAGAATAATGATGGGTGTTTGAAAAAATGGGACAGAAGTTCAGCTAAAGGATTCTTGGCAATAATGCTCCAAATATGCCACCATGTCTTCTACATGGAATTTTAAGATCATATTGAAACTCTAAGTATGAATCTGAGTCACTACCATGTGGTAAAATGTACTCTAGAAACAGATCACTTAAAGAGATGCCTCGTTATACTTCTCTCGAAATAGTAGAAGCTTCACCTTCTGATCTGGGAGATGATAACCCTAAATGATAAATCAAGGTCATTGTTAGTTTTAAATGGTAGAAATAGAGATGATTCAGACAACTAATTATATTTTCCCAATAATAAGTCAGCTACATTATTGGATTAATCCCCTGTATTCTCACCTTCAATTATTTGAGTAGATGTTTCTTGAGAAGGGGCATTCCCTTGAGTTTTCTCAGTTATTATATTTGAAGGCTCTAGAGCATCTCTTAATGGAGGATCCTCTACAGGTATTTTGCCTGCTCTAATAGAATGATAGAGTGGCATACCCTGTTCTTGAAGATCCTTTGAAAAAGTTTTTTCAGATAAAGCTGCATAAAGTGAACATTGATGTAAAGTATCAAGTAAAGATGAACAATTGTGCATGGAAAATTCCAGAATAAGGATTCAAATCCTTGAAATTCCTCATGAAAATCCCCAAAATCTATGATGGAACCTGGAATATCAATATTTGGATTAAGGGCTTCTAAAGTTTTAGTGTATACAACTTAGAATGTTATAGCGTCCTCACAATTTAAGGTATCCAACAAATGTTGGTTAATGCCAAAATTGGCTCCGCTGACATTCTGTTCTGTTGGCTCTTTAATCGGTACCGAATCATCAGGTCTTTCTAGCTTTGGGACAACATCAATATTTATCTCATATTTCCCTAGATCCTCATTCCTTTCTTCTAGAGTAATAGGAATATCAGTATTGATTAATTTAGGATCCGCTGACGAAAGCAACTGCAGAATGTATTTAATATTACCATGGATTTCCTCTCTCTTAGTAGATAAAAGAATAGGTTTAGATGAATATTTTGATTATTTATCTAAAATGATAGTAGATTCATTAACATGAACTTGGGTTTCTCCTGGGGTTTCCTTCTATGGTTAGAAGAATCAACTCTATTTCCCATGAGAGAAGAGAGAGACACAGATCCTACAAGAGGAAACATGTTTACTAGAGTGTGTTGAGAAAATTACATGCCCTAAGGACAATATAAATACATACTCATTTAGTGAACACTTTAGATCAATCTCACTGATCTCTGAAATTTCTTTTTGAAATCTTTGGGAGAAATCAAAACACTCCTCTTGGAAGGAGAAACATGAGGTAATGTTTGAGGATTATCTATCACCATTACCCCAGTCATAATTCTCACTCCTAGAGATAGTTCTCGAGACCTTGGAGGATCATTCATTGCATCAATGGGAGATCCTGAAGGCCCAAACTTTGGTGATTTAGGAACTGGTCTAGATTTTCCTTCCCTACATTCAAGCTACACAAATACATTTTCATCAAGAATAATGATGATGAATGGTAAAGTAGAGTTGATAAAAAAAATGAAAACACATTCTCAGTATTAAAATAAATATCCCACTCCTCCTCAGAGTCAATAATTACACCTTCATATACTCTTATGTATATCATATAAGATACTCATTTAAAGGCTGGTTTTTGTTCATCAGTTGCATATATAAAAGCCTCCAACTCCGTAATATTCTTCTGTACTTCATCCATGTTATTAACCAAATTTCACTAAGAAGGTGCCTTAATGTCAACAACATCTGGTATTCAAATTCCATTCTGGAGGAATGCCCATTCATCCCTAAGATCATAGGTCACAATCTACCAATGGTGAATGGCTGAAGGTCGCATATTGTTTATTCATAGAATGGTTGACTGTAGAGTATATTCAACCCCTTCTAACAGGTGAACCTCTTCAAGCCTCCTTTCTTCTTTAGAGAGTTCAACAGATGGAATTGGAATCTATGTTTGATGGTGGTGACCGGTTCTCTTTGGCATTAAAGGTATTGCTTCTCTATCCCAAGTCTTCCTGGTATACATCCTGAGAAGACGTTTTAAGGGATCTAAATCCTCTGAAACTTTTGTATCATCTCTAAACATGGACTTCTTACCACAATTTCCATGTGAAACAGCTGTTGTAGCTTCCACTCGATATATTCCTTTTGAAAAATCCCTATGAGGATATGAAGAAGCCCAAGCTTTGGCATATCCAGCTTCAAATCCAATTGATGCATCTGATGGAGGCAATGTAATGGACAATTTGGACGCCTCTAAATCTGTTTGAATATGTAATTATCTCGTTACCACTGGGTGATTATCTTGTATAACATACGTTGGTGGAAAAGTGTTTTATTGTTGAAGACATATGAACTAATGAGAAAACCTATAATTGATGTAAGCCTCAGAGATAATTTCACCATAAATCCTAGTCTATAATACACCATCCCTAAATTCCATCATATAAGATCTATGCTCATAATTATTTTCTTTACCATTATCAATAAATGTTCCTATTGGTGGGTTACCAAAAAGAAATAAGATGAATTATCCTGAGACATTCAACGCCTTTAGAACCACATCAGGTTTCAAATTTAAAGGTTGAATACTAGAAAGTTTCTATAAAAATGGGGTGAATAGACTATTGGGAACTCTAACTAAATTCTACACCGAGTATGAAGAAAAGTGTGCTGAAATACATCCCCAAAATACATGGAATGTCTCTAAAATTATAAATGGTGCCTTCCCATTGTATATTCAATGCCTTTAGAACCACATCAGGTCTAAAGTTTAGAGTATGAGTACCAGAAAATTTCAATTAAAATGGGGGGAATCAACAATTGGGAACTCTAACTGAATTCAACACTGAGTATGAAGAAATGTGTGCTACAATACTTCCCCAAAATACTTGGAATGACCTTGCAATTCTATATGGAGCCTTCCCAATGTATAAATGTAGTAGGATATGTTAAATTATTGCCAATATTGGGGTTTCTAATCCAATATAATTCCCTTTTACCAATTTAGCTGCAATGACAAAAGTCCCTAATCTTACACCACCTATGGATTCACCGACTGGAAGCAAGTAAACGCTTATCCACATAAAAATGAAGGAATGTAACTGTACATTTTCATCTATAGTAGTATTTACTGTATAGACCCAATGATTATAGTCACCTCTTTCTAGTGTAGGCCAATATGTGCCTGATGTACCCTAGTTATCTGTAGAAGGACAAACAGTAGGCTGTCCACAGGTTGGACCTTTCTCTGTTGTTGGTTCTAAGAAGGCTTCCATCCACACTCTGGAATGAATATATTTCTTATATTTGTGTAAATTATTCACTATTTTAAATAATTCATGGCCCATAAGTGGTGTTTTGGTAGCATCACCCCATATTGTAATGAGTGGAATAAATTCATCATACATTTCCCCAAGAATGTTAATTCTAGCTATTTGGTAAATATCCCAAAGACTAATACCAACATCACCATGTGTCAAATGAAAGGACATCATTTGCAGACCCCATCAGCTCAGTAAGTCAGGAATGAAATCATTTTTATAATCATAAGTTTTCTCCATCAAGACAGCTTCATAGATATAAACGTCTGATAACTCTTTCTTGAATTCTGCACAAGTCTGATGCACCCAGAATGCCCATATCCACTCGGGTTTAACACCTCCTACAGAACAAAGATCCCAGTCTTCCTTCCAACCATTATATTGATCTATTTGAGAAGCCAAAAAATTGGAATCATAGTAATGTGGTCTTGGATCTACAACATGATCCTTCATATCATATGTGAAACCACTATGATGATGTTTTCAACCAATAGGGATAATTCCTTCTTGTATTGGAACCCCCTTCCACTAATATTCATGTAGTTATAATTAGAGTATTGAAGAAACCAATTCATTGGAAATTACTTCGTAATAGATCTAACATGGGCATCTTGCAAAAGACCATGCCCATACATGGGTATGTAAAGAATTTGTGGATATTCATTTTGGTACGATATTAAACCCTTCCATATCCCAAGAAGAGTAATTTCAAAAATATTATAATATGCTGGTCCAACGATCATCATCTTTTCGTTTTGATGAACCTTAGATTCTTCAGTATGGGTCATAAAATGAGCGTTTTTTTCCTAAAAAAGAATAACCAAACTTCCCCTATAAGGTTGTAATTTTAATATAAATTTCAACTTATAGAAAAAAAGGAAAAAAATTGAAATAGTACACTCTTTGCGTAGGTTCTTCGATGAGGTCCGTCGCGTAGGACCTTTGATTAGGATTTTCAGGTAGGTCCTTCAACAAGGATCCTAGTGAAACTCCTTCAATGAAATCCTCTGGCATAGATCCATCACTTAAATAATTTTACATTGAAGAAATTTTTAAGGGAATTACGCTAGAGCACAACATGACAGGGCTAGGAGAATGAGCTACGCAATGAGAGGTGTAAATTCTGAAAAACACAGGTGAAGAAAATTGAAAAGGATATGACCTATTTATAGACAACCAAAGACCTGTGAACCACGAATGAACACAACATCTCTTTGGAATACCTATACGATGTAGCTCCATGAAAAATCAGTTCTATACAACAATTAACCCATAGTCTTTTCCACACAATTATACCTCAGGACTCGACCCTCTTTCTATTTTTAGGATTCAATCATGAGGGGGGATTTTGTTGACACCACTTAAGAAAAAAAAAGACTATGAGGAGAGCCCTGGATATTTCAAAATCCCAAGAAAATGATTGAAGAGTACAAGTAAAGTCAAAATTTGCAAAAGACCTGTGTGATATATCTATGTGACAGACCTGTGCGGCAGAAGAATGTGACAGACCTATGTGGCAGAGCTTTGTGATAGACCTGCATGGCAGAGCTCCGCTGTAGAATAATTTTTGTACCCCTACGCAGAGTACCTATGTGGAGGAGTTGCGTGAAAGACCTATGCGGAAAATTTCCCTTCGACCAGGCCCCATACATGCCTATAAATAGGACCATTGGGATCCATATTTCAGGGACTAAAAATTTGAAAGACTCTCTAAATCTCCCATTGTATAGTTATTTATCATAGATCATTCAAATTGTCTCAGTTATCCCTCTAAAATATGATAGAATAGATAATTAATTTGGATAATAATGTTTTGAAAGTTTTTTAGAATTTTTACATATGTTTGGTTCTCCTATGTAAAACAAATTCTTTATTTATAATTCATAGCTATGTACCACACTTGTGCGACATACTTGCACGACGCACCAGTGTGTCATACCTGCACGCCGCACATGTGAAACACATCTGCGTGGCATACCTGTGCACCGCCCTAGCACGGTATACCTATGCGCCACACCTGGGAAGCATGCCTGGGCACCACACCTACACAATATACTTGCGTGATATAGTTATATTGTTCACTAATGAAGGGACCTACGCTGTCCATTTGTGCATGGAACCTATAAGATAGAGTTTGGTATAAATCATACATACCAACACAAGTACCCGCTTTAAAGACATTAATGATAGGGTATCTCTTTTCTTGTTTCCCTTATCTGAATGGTAATAAGTTGATGCCTCCACCAAAACCACCTTACTTATCAAACCTTTGGGAAAGGCACATCAATGTGTCTCCTATTTTGGTTTGTATTTCCATAGTTAGAGGTTTTCAAAATTTGTTTTATAAGGGAGTTAGGATACATAGAATGTCTGTGTGTTTTTATATCCACAGTCACATGGACCTTCCTCCCAGAAACAGTGTTAGTAAGTTCTTAGTTTGGAGGATTAGGGTTTGGGTTTTGTCTTCCCCTTTTCATCTCTAAGACTCGTAACCTCAGGTCATTAGTAGGGAAGGTAAGGGTCACACTTTCTTTTCCATGAAAGAAAAGGAGAAGTCCCATTCCCCTACCAGGATAAATTTTAGGGAAACTATCATGGTATAATCCCCTAGTTTTTCTTACAAGAGGTAGCATCAATGCCCATACATTATTCTTCGGTGCCAAAGACTAGAGGGGGGATGTGAACATGGACTCTTGTAACCCTTTCCCTCTCCCGTTGATCATTGTAACCATGGATAGCCATCCTAGTGTAATACCCTAACCTTCATCCCTTCCTCCTTACATTGGACCCTTGTCCAATGTAAATAGAGCAGAGGGAAGGCTCATCTTCTGACCTACTTCCACAGTTGACACGCCCTCATTCACCAGGGGAGGAGGAAACATTTGAACATGCCTTTGTTGAATATTTGGCAACCTCTTGTTTCTCACGCCGAGTAAGAATTATGTGGGCATAGAGATTTTTCAAGGTCACATCATTTTCACAATTGAATGAACTATGAGAACTCGTATTCCCACCATAATTGGGTTTTGTAGGAAGCCTTCTCAGGTCCCAAGATCACTGGATATCCTCCTCAGGAATCTAACCCTAATTACCTTAATCTGGGAATCCTCCTTAAGAATAATCCCCAAATTAAACCCACAAATCATCAAGGAATCCTTTTCAAGAAGTAATCCGAAACTCATTTCTCTCAAAGGACTATACTGTCTTATGAGACTCATTGAACTACGTGAGCTTTGATTCCCATCTATAAGGAATACATATGAATCCTCCTTGAGGT
Source organism: Viscum album (assembly GCA_963277665.1). Lineage (NCBI taxonomy): Eukaryota > Viridiplantae > Streptophyta > Magnoliopsida > Santalales > Viscaceae > Viscum > Viscum album. The sequence goes on along the minus strand of OY728125.1, from coordinate 201,171,523 downwards.
TCAAATCCAATACCTTAAGTCAGACCTGCTCTCCATGGGCCATATTCCCAACAGGGTCTGATCCCACTTGGAAACCCATATCCTTTCCATTTTCCTTGGTCTACTTCAGTATAGTTCTCACACTATGTTTTGACTAAGCACTTTCTACTTAGATGTCCATACCACATGACATTATACAATATGGATAGGTCCATATCACATGACCTTAAAAGGTATGATGTTTCCCATTCAGTGGAACCAAACTATAAGGGTTCTAATTCCTTTCAAAAGTATACATAGGTAGCCTATTTTATGGGCATGATCCCAAGATCAAATTAAACCTTCATCTCCCTGGATTACAATAAATTATTGAGTTCCCCACCGAGTGGCTTAAAAACTAGTATCATTATAATGATGACCAAAAGAATCTTGAAATAGTATATTAGAGGTTACCATTCATGTATAACCTCATAAACATACAGATATCTCCATTAATGAATAACCTTAAATGCATACCGGTGATTCTAAACTTTACACATGTTAATAAGTGATTGATAATTCCAAGGGATAATTATGATATACTTGGTGAAATAATAAGGATTCATGAAAATATCTTAAATTATAAATAGAGTCTCAGAGTAGATAATAATCCCCCCAAAAGGGTGTAATGAGTATGACCTCCCATCCTCTTGACCAATGCACGTTCTTAAGTATCATGATGTTCAAATTTAACCAATGACATCCTTTTGAAAGTAGGTCCCCTTTGTATAAATAATTATTGGAAGTTTCTAGTTCCATAAATAAATCCAATGGAAACCAGCTTGAAGGAGGGATTCATAAAACTAGAATACAATTTTCAAGGAAAAACAAAACAATCCTATTCACTTTAAGGAGATCAAATAGATTTTGGAGCTCATTATGGATAATAAAATAAAGATGAAATATTTTATTTTCCTTTCATTGTATTATAAACCTATTATTCCAAATACACTAGTCATTTTCAATCATTGTATTAGGTTAATAAATATTCATTATAAAAAACATGTAATAATTTATGTAAAAGGATTGAGTCTCTATAGATGGTGTTATAGAACGATATAGTAATTTTGGGGGATTAGGATTAGAAAACTCAATAGAAATCCCTAGGAATATGACTAAACATAGTAAAACATCCCTAAATTTTGTTAAATTATATATTAAGTGGTTTCTAATAAAATACATCCCTATATGGATACAACAAGTGGTTGTATCTCTAGAATAGTTTAAAATATAGGTAATAAACCCAAAAGGGTGCATTTAGATGGAATCCATTATCCCTTAGTGTATGATAACAAGCCTTATTTAACTCTTGGTTTTACAATCAAGGAGGATATTCTATGGTAAATTAATAATCTATTTACGAACCACTATTAGGGAATCAAAAATTACAATAATATTTTTTATTAAGAAATAGATCATGGATAACATAGATTTAAACCTAATAATTCATTGGTTATGGAATATATTCCATTTATGAGTTATCATGTTAGTTTCATGGTTTTACATTCATGTCCTTAATATTTTAAATATAATAATCTTGAAATTTCCCCATTTTCAGTCAATGGTCGGAAATAGTAGACATTGTTTCAACAAAAAATTTGAGGGGAAATGGGATGACTGCAAAAATGAGACTACCAACCTAATGGAATAAATATTATAGAACTTGATGATATTAATTTATCAACTAAATCATGTTTTGTACAAAAAATGGAATTAAGAGGAAAACCTAAATCCCCCTAAGAAATTTAAGGTTTCAATTAAGACCCTTAAGTGACAAATGACTCCAAACAACATTGGATATTCTAAAACGTTAATTATAAATATTTGGATCAACTATATTAAAATTATTTTCAATTTCCTACAATGATTTGAGAAATAGATGTTTATACTATTGGTTTATCATATGGAGGGAGAAGACGATCAATGGTGGATGTTGACTAAAAATATGAAGTCTGAGGAAGATATCTAAGTGATGGAGTGTATGTAATTCTAGATTGTTCTATATATATTTTTCTAACACTCTATAACATAAAATTGAGAGGAATTTCCATATCCTCAAGGAAAATGATGATGAATCTATTGGGGAATACAAAGAAAACGTAATAATACTTTTATGATATGCCTTCTATTTTTTCATCTCCCACAAATGTAATGTTGACTACTTCATTGGTGGACTAAATCTGAGTTTGTGAAAATCATTAAAAATTCAAGAATTTGATATAAACTAAATTGTTTTTGTTGTTCCCCCCATGTTGATGAAGAGATCAACGAATCTCACGGTTCTCACGGGGATAAGAAATAAAAGATAGAGTTTCATTTTTGCAGTATGATGAAGAAATATAATTGTACCAAGAATGTAAAACATCTATATTATCAAAATTATTTAAAGAATCACTCTAAAAAATACTTGAATTGGGAAAAATAAGTTCTATAGGTATGGAAAGGAAGGGTATCTAGATAGTTATTATTGTTGGGAGAAACTCACCAATGTGATTGAATAATAGAATTATATATCTAACCCTTAGCCTATTGTATGTTGTTTGAACTGCAAGGAATAAGGAAACTATGTGATGTAATACACTAAGACAAGGGGTTTTTATGAATAACTAATGATAAAAAATTATAAATCCTTTAGAGAAAGTGTGATCCTATGCTATAACATCTATAGATGTGGATCTAAAAAATGATGTGGTGATAGGTATCCTAGTTATTGATGAATGATTATTACATATACTTATTTATTCTGGTTCTATGAATTCTTCCATGCCACAAAATTTTCTTAAAAATATTAAAGAAGCACCTCAAAACATGAATGCTGAGTTATCAGTAAAGACAAATAATGGGTCAATTATTATATCCCAAGCATATAACTCACCCCCTTCAAATATTTGTGGGATGACCTTCCCATCAACACTTAAGATACTTCCTTTAGTATAATTAGATTAAATTCTAGGAATGGATTTTCTCTCTATATATATATCAAACAAAAAATATTGAGAGATGGATATAACCCTTAATATAACAAATTTCCCTCTGATTCTAAATAAGTGCAAGGAGGTGGAGAATCTTCTTTGGTACCATCATCTAAAGAATGGATATTTTTTCCTAATAAGAAATCATTTCATGCTCAAATGATTATGAATAAAGAAAAGATCATTTTTTAATACATGACCATTATGAGGGATGATACCGATGTATTATTGGAAGAGTTTTTGGGTATTCCTCCCTGATGAGAGGTTAAATTTTCAAATGATATTATAACTGGATCCTTCCCAATATCCAAGACTCTATATATAATAATCATAGTTGAACTTGAGAAGTTGATGAAGAAACCACATGCTAATTTAGATAAAGGGTTTATACACCCATGTACATCACTATGGGGTGCACTGGTCCTATTTTTTAAGAATAAGGATGAGTCAATGTGCTCTACATTGATTATCATGATATCAAAATGATCATGATAATAAAAAGGTATCATATTATATAGATTTATGAATTTTTTGATCCGATACATAGAGCCAAATATTTTTCTATGTCTGAACTTTGGTTAGGATATCACCAATTAATGGTGAAGAATGAATATATTACCCAAATTTACTTTTGAAAAATATTTGAATTATATGAGTTCATTGTGTTGTGTTTTTGACTCGATAATATCTACTAATATTTATATACATAATGAATAAATTTGTTAGAGATTACCTAGAAAAATTCTTGATGGTATTCATAAATGATACTTTGATTTATTCCAAAAGAACGAAGGATCATAAGAAATATTCGAATATTGTGCTAAAGGATTGGAGAAAGGATATTATATATGTAAAGTACAATAAATGTGATATTTGGATGAAGTATAATTCATGTAGAATATTATAACCCAAAAGGAATATCTATATACCATTATAAAAATATGCAATTGAAGAATGTCCTAGACTAGAAATGGTATTGTAGATTTTGTATTTTCCTTGTACTAGATTGGTATTAACAATGACTTGTGAGAAAAAACTCATAGTTGTAAAACACACCAACCAAGATAACATAGGAGGTAATTTTTTTTCTAGATCTACAAATGACAAGAAGGCATTAAGTATTTTAAAAAGATGCTTATGAAAACACCCATCCTCACTCTTCCCTTAAGTGCAGAAATTATTTTGGTGTACAATAGTGATTTGAAGTGGGGATTAATCTCTGTAATGACAAAAAATGATAATGAAATAGTCTACCTCTCGTGTTAGTTGAAATTTCATGATAAATACTATCCCATGCTCGGTTTGGTTTTGGATATTATAATATTAGCATCAAAAAGAAAATGAAATTATCTCTCTGGGGAGAAGTATGAAATATATACAGAACATTAGAGCCTAAAATATATATTCATATAGAAGGAGACTAAAATTCCCTAATGAATATGGTTATAGATAATCATGGACTATGAGTACTAAATCTATTACCTTCCTAGTAAAGAAACAAAATTGTAGATTATCTTAGTAGAAATGATCAAATGAGATTATTAATGATCAGAATTGAGAAGGATCCAATATTTTTAGACATGAAAAGGATAGACATGAGAATTATAAAGGGAATGTTTTATTCCTTTCTCAAATTATTTCTCAACCATCTATTCTAGTAAATTTAATGTATTATCCAAGAGTTGATGTAGAGATTCTAAAGTGGGTGTAAGCCATATGAAAAAGGAAATCCTCATGGTTAAAAATCAATGAAAAAGTAGTTGTGTGATTTGGGTCATGAATATGTGTACCACCAAATCATGAGATAAAGAAGGAGTTATTGAATGATTCACATATCTTTACCTTCTCCATTCACCTAGGGATCATAGAGATGTACTAAGATATATGAGAGTACTATTGGTTGGATAATAGGAAGAAGGTGATTAATGAATATACATCAAACTGTCTGGTATGTCATCAAGTGAAGGATGAAAGGTAAAATTCTAAGATAATGATGCAATTATTACCCATACATACATGGAAATGGGAAAAATCACCATGGACTATGCCAATAGTGTACCAAAGTAATCAAGAGGAAATAATTCCATATGGTTTTTGGTGGGTCATATTACAAATACTTCTCACTTCATTATAATTTTAGTGTAATTATCACTTGATCATCATGAAATTATATACATCAGAGAGGTGGAGAGGCTACATGGGGCACCACTACTGATTGTATCTGAATGATATCAAATATTTACCTCCATGTTCTAGAAGATCCCCCAACATTCCTTAAATACCAATATGGACATTAGTATGGCTTATCACCCCAAAAAAGGATGTCCAAAAAATGAACGAACTATTTAGAAACTATAATACTTGTTGAGACATATCCAATGTACTTAGAAGAAGGATGGTATCAACATATTCATCTGTTCGAGTTCTCATACAATAATAGCTCCCACTCAAGAATCCAAAAGGATTTATATGAAGCCCTTTAGGGAAATGGATATAGAAAACCTATGTGTTGGAATAAAGTCGGTAAATTCAAGCTTTTGGTACCTAAAATAGTTAAGGAAATGGTAGAAAATGCCAAGATCATTCACCAACACATTAGTACTTCTCAAAGTCGTCAAAAGAGATGTTCTAACAATAATTAACAAGACATCGTGTTTTATATCAGGGATAAAGAGTTTCTCCACATATATATATGAAAAATATTCATGATATTTGGGGAGAATGGAAATTCAATCCCCTCGTATATCACCACCACATATATTCTTAATCACATCATAGTTTTCTCTTATCAACTAGGAAATCCAACAACCCATTCTCAAGTACATGTTGTATTCCATGTACCCCTATTGAGTATGAAAATACTAGATATCTCACACATATAAAATTCCTATGTGGTATACATAGAAAATGATGTCTCTTATAAGGAGCATCCAATGAAGATCATTGATAGTAAATATAATTTTATACACAACAAGACAACTCACATGGTCAAAGTTTTATGAAGGAAGAATAAATAAAAAGTTTCAATCAGAAAACCAGAAGATTCCATGAAGTAGAACTATCCTCACATGTTTTAACCTTAGTATTTAATAAAAAAATTTGATGGAGAAATTATTTAATGGGGGAAGAATATAATGACCTAATTTTTTCAAAAAAGGAAGTGGTTTATCGATAGCGTATGTGACATGCAACACCATGTTTTAATGAAAATCAATATAATATTAATATTACTAATTAAACATGAACATTATAAAACAGATATTAAATTTGGATCGAGTAATAAAAATAAAAATATTTTTAAAATTAATTATGAATTGAAAATAAAATATATTATAAAATAACATTTAATTTTTGGTTAAGTCTATGGGTTTCAAAAATACATTTTTCACAAAACATTATCTTATTACATTTTGTGAAAAAATAATTAAATAAAATTTTTCAAATTTTTGAAAATGTATTTGAAAAAAAATATATTTGGAATCAAAATTTCAAAATTATCAAAGGGTGAGTTTTTGGGATTTTTATAAAAAGATAAAATTTTAATTAATAGTGAAAATAATGGTTTTATTGAATACATTATTTTAATTTAAAGCATTTACAAATTTATATTTTTTTGAAATTATATTAATGTAAAATTAGTTAAATTGTGTTAATTTTAATCTAATTTAGTTATTTTGAATCAATTTCAAGTTGAATTGTTATATAAAAACTTTTATACTTGTGAAAACAATTTATTTGGAAAATTTATTTTAATCATGTGGTTGGGTTTAATTTTAAGCTAATTTCTACAACTTAAATTAATTTAATTTGAAAAAATGAATTCCATATTTTTTATCAGAATAATTAATATTATATAACAATTTGAACTTAATTTTTTGTCATAATGAATAGTAAAAATAATAAAAATTAATTAATACGGTTAAGGTTAAAACAAGATTACATGTTCATTAAACTAAACATATATGGGTTAATATAGCCTAAAATATTATAAAAAACCTATTTTATATCTATATTTCGATCTTATATAATTTTATGTTATATAATTATCCATTTTGGAGCCTTTACACATGTGAAATATAACTTTTTCTTTTAAAAAATTTCAAGTGTGTCCTCTCTCCCACTTATATAAGGAAACCCCTATCATATACTGTACAAACTTAAAGAACCATTTAGTTCATATTATACTTTAAAAATACCTTACATAAATTCATACCCGTTTCATAGAGTCTTTTTATCAGAATGAAAATCTAGGGAGGATTTATGTATAATCCTAAAGAGGTGGTCCGAGGAAGAGGTATTGCTCCTAACTGCACATATTTTTTTATTTCTTGTTCCACCTCCTTAAAATACTAATCACTCATGATTATATAATAAGATTAGTATATACCACATAATAATATTTTTTATTACTAATTTAAAAACTTTAATCCTTATCCACTTACTTTAAATGGTAAATAAAACAACATTTCATGTGTATAGAGGAATCCGCCTCATGAATGGATGTAATCTGTTTTTCATCATCACCTATCAAATATATTCTAGATAATGTATTTGATGTTTATATATTATATATATTATATATTAGTCATTATTTTAAATTAATATATCAAATATCATCCTACCTTACCATCCTTTTAAAAATGATAATGCCTTTCATGTGTACGATGGACTACCGCCTCACGAAGCGATATGATTAATTTTTTATTGAGTCATATGAATAGTATCTGTAAGTGTATTTAAATAAATATTATTATATTAATTAAATAATTATCATTTATTAAAAATAATATAATTCTTACCATCTTTTCATTATGACATTTGAAAAAATGGAAATTTTACTCAAGCGTACATATGACCTTCCATCTACATGATTGTAACATGGATCATTTTTCATAACCATCCTTCATGATTGCTTTTAAAGTTATAATTGATTTATAGTAATGATAATTATTTAATTATAATTATTATTTATATTATGAAATAATAATATCTTTGACATTAGTTTACTTTCCGAAGTGATTTTGGTCATATGAGCCAAATATCATCAAAATAACTGATTTGAACTTAAGTAATTAAGTAATTGAATATAACATGATAATAAAAAAATAGAAGGAATAATAAAAATGAAAAAAGGTTATTAATAAATTAAATAATTTATATAAGTTCATTATTTAGGAAACAAAATAACACACGTGAAAAATTGATCTCAAGGTAAGGAATCAATATGAACAACCCTTTTCGTCAAGTTATAACCACTCTATAGAAATCAATTTATATCTCACTTTAATATCATATAATGATTTTAAATTATGTATATATTCCTATTACATGTTTATCTATCTTACTATCCCTTTATTTTTTGGGTTAATACACACCTTATGATTATTTCTCAAATTCCTTCATTAATAAAAATATTTTGATTGCGATATGAGGAAAGATTATAAAAATAATTTTCATTCCATGGGAAATTCTTATTATTTAGGAATAATGATTTATTTAATTATATTGTACACATATCCATGTACATGATATGAATGTGATGGGTGGGAAAAAAATTATATATCCCCCCAATGCATTCAATAATATTTTAGTCTCACGAAAATTTATTTATTAGATTTGTGAGTGAACCTAATCCATTATGGGACTCTATCTACCATGTGATGTTATCCCAATGGTTATCCATGACTTATGTTAATGTCAGGATTTATGTTTCTTTCACATTTCCAATGTTTTCGTGATATTATTATATAATTTCATTTTTTATAATCCCAATTTTTTACTCACAATCCTTATCTATGATGATATCATATTATAACTTTGACTCACATGTTATTTTTCCTTAATATGTTTATTCCCTTACTAGGTTTTTATCTAAATCATTTATTTTATGCATTATGTAGGTTATCCTATGTTGTTTTATTATATCTAATTTATTTATGAGCTCATTATAGAGAATAAAATGAGGATTTCATGTTTTAGTTTCCTTTTAATATATTATAAACACAGTATTCCAAATACACTAGTCCATTTGGATCCTTGTTTTGTATTAAGGGTGATTCATACAAAAAACTGCGCTATACTATGTTTAAAATGATTGGGTATCTATAGTTTGAAAATCCATGTCATCAAATTATATGTTCGACATGTCTTTCTTTGTCTCTTCAGAATAAACACATCGATTCAGCATGAGCATATAATTTAATGCTATGGTACTATTCTTATCCATGGGTAAATATACCAAATTCTATAAGATGAAGGGAAAAATCCTTCATCGAATTATTAATTAATAACACATCACTCATGAGAGACCCCATGCATCAAAATTTTCTAGGAAATATTATCTTTATGGTTTAGAAAATAAATCTAATTGTGTGAGTCATAATATACATTAATAATAATCTTAATGTCTATGGAACATCACACTAACTCACTGATAAGAATATTCCATGACACCAATACATAAAAAAATCCTACCGGCAAGACTATTCTCACAATCTCCTCTCATGGATATTACCATGTGTGAACTTAATGAGAATAAGCCTCATCTATTTGTGATTACTCATACCTAACAGTCACATTCTATGTGTCCCATCATAGAATGTATTCCAACCATAGAACTCTATTTAATAATATTGAAATAAAAACTCATGGTTCTCATCAAAACGGGGAACTGGCATTACTTTTTCAATATGAAAAATACCCTAGAACATTATTATATTAAATTCATGCAGAATAATGAAAAATATGTAAAAATATTTTTAATTAATATTATATTGAAATAATATACATTTAATCAAAGTATAAATAGTTAGTCCTTGGACACCAACTCCAACACTCTCAAGACCCAGATAGGTCCTCCCAAAAACTCTCTAAAGAGCACATATAAATTATCCTCCCCCACCAGGGTGATTCTTGCTTTCCTTGAAATATTATACTATGAATAATGAAGTATTTTCATTGGTGTTAGAATCATCCACACTAGTAACCAAAGGATTCTATGATTATTATCTGAGTTTCATGAAAATCATATGTATTACTGCTAGAGGGAATTCACCCTTGATTCATCAGATGCAATGATGATACATAAAGAGGGGTTCTACTGATTTAACAAAACAACTATAAGTCAGGTAATTTATTTCACCTATAAATTATTTATATATAATATATAAAAAATAACTTTTCTATAATTTTCAATATAGATTTCATATATCTCTTTAGGCCATTCATTAATAAGATGATGAAAATACCACCAGGAATGATCCCTACACACTACTGTTATACCCCACCAAAATCTGCAATATCATAGTGAAAATTGGATATGTTAATCTCATGGTAGATAGTTAATCCTTATAAGAATCATTATCCACAATTTTGGGTTTTTTGGTAAAATACTTTTTATCATCTACAAATTAGTCATATCATGATGTTCAAAAAATGTATTATATTCCTAAATTTAAGAATATTTTATATTGACTCTTGTTATCTTTCAATTCATTTATTACATGAAATTTAACTAAGGGTCATTGGCCTAATTGTATACTTCATGAAAGTAAAATATAAATCTCCATGTGAAGGTAAAACATTAACACACACATATAAATCATTAATATAATATTAGCATAAGGAAATTCACTCATGTGAATAGGTAACCAAAATAAAACCATGCATACGTTATTATATTCATATGTATTTCTTAAATAATAAATGATATTAAAATTTAAATATAATAACCATATATAATTTATATAATAATGCACAAACATTTAATTATAAAATCTCATATCCAAGGAATAATAAATACCAAATAATATTTAATAAAACAAAACAATTGAATAAATCTAACCATATTTATTCTTATATATAGTAAAACACATAAAAAATATGAAATTAAAATAAAATAAATACTATATGCCACAAAATGTAATTAAAATAGATTAATATTATAAAAAAAAATTATATAAATGTAATAAAATAAAAAATTAATGCACATGGAGTGGTGGACGAAAATACATAAAAACCAAGAATAAAAAACTACAAACCAATCTCCCCCTATTTGATTATTTAAAAATATGGATAAAATTCCTAATCATTCTTCCCTTTTTAAAATTATAAAAGAATATAATACCATTAAAAATAGATCCTATAAAAATAAAATAAATTAATGATAGCGTAAGAAAAATTAAATTAAAATAAAATAAACTTATTATCTCACATTAAACAATTAGCCAAAAAGAAAGTGACCATCTCCCATTAAAAAATTAAACATGAATAATAAAAAAATTATTTTTATTTCCATCACCTATATTATTGTAATATATTCCACAAAAGACCCCATATTACTCTAGAATGGTAGTTTTTTATGGTTTTATGATTGTGTATGGGGACTATGTTTTAGTAGTGCATGTTTTTGGTTGGGTATCTATTTGTTTTGAGTTGTTTAAATTCTGTTATTTTAGAAACTATTTTTCATAATACATAATTTGGCTGGGTCATAATAAATTTAAAAATTTAATAACCATAAAATATGTGATTACACTATCTCAAACACTGAAAAAATATTGATAAAACTTTGTAATTTGTTTTGATATATGTTTTCCAACTGATATTGTATTATAAATACCCCAATATTTATATTCATATAATTATTTTTCATTCTATTTTCTGACAAGTAGTTTATGCCATGACAATTTATATTAAATATTTTGACTATATGTGTGTATATGTAATGAATATCCTATTAGGATTCTAAAATCAAACATTTTCATTATTTATTTATTTTACCACATCTGAATATTATTAAAACAAATAGTATGGATATGAATCAAAGATGGATGGATATTAATCACACTGAAAAAGAGTATGAATATTAAATTAAATATTTCATCATGTTTTCAAAAGAACATATACATGAAAAATCAAAAATACTTTATTCATGTTTCTTTTATTGTTATTCAAGACTAATTAGTCTAGATGATTTAGAGGAAAACATTATCTCTCACAAAATAAATTCATTTTATAAATTTTGGAATAAACATGGGGTAAAACTGAATGTGGCTTATTACTAGGATAAAATAGTGGTTTATGGAATCTCTAATATGATTATAGGTGTTAGTGATAAATAAGATCATATTGAGGATATTATTACTGGTGTAAATTATGATGGAGATTGTATCGACGAAATGAAAATGAAAAGTTAATATAAACTTTTTTTACTTCCCCAAACCATTTGAGAAGTTAAAGAGATGTTAAAAGACATCATTTAATATTATTTGTATTAAATATACAACATTTTCATCCATACTAAAGCTATATAATTTAAATTATGGAAAGAAATGGAGTGATTCTAGATTTAATGAAATAATTTATCCCTTGAATGATATGATAATAAATGATAATGATTTTATTTATTGAATATATTATTTGGAATGAATGCTAGGATTTTAATGTCTTACCCTGAATAACATCATAATATGTGATAACTGGTAAGGTTAAATAAGATATGGATAATCCAAAATATAAAACTATTAATGCATGTTAGGTATTGATAAAAAACCAAAAAAGGAGACAATAAAAAATATAATAAAATAAAATATCTAACATGAACAATAGAAAAGAAATAAAGCTCTAAGGGTGGCCTCTATTATCATCCTGAGTACTATCTTAGTCATCTGCACCTGACTCCCATGAACAGTCCACAAAAGAAGAAATTAATAGTGGAACTCTAGAAATGATGGTTAGCTTGGGTTCCCCAGTGTAATGGAAGCCCATTAAGGGTCTGAGATATACTGGTTATGTCATCACTAATGGTGTCTATTTCATAATTCCAGTATGTGTATATAATGTATGATAGTGTGCAGGAATAACATAAGACATAAATAAATAAATACATAAACACAAAAAGTTGGATCGGGTTCCACAAGGATACCTAACTAACCATACCTACTTCAGCCTAATCGAAAATGTCTTTGAACTAGGGTTCACTTGTATAAATATGATGAATAGTGAGAACGGGTCATCAAAAACTAGCATCAAGGATGGACCGTGCCTAGGAATCTCACTTTGTAAAATGTCTTAATGATACACCCTATTGATAAGAGAGAAAATAAAATTAAAAGGTTACTTATAATACACTTAAATAGGTTTCCAAGATTAATAAATTATTATAAAGTAAAAAACTTATACATGGAGAAATGTATAGGGAGAAAATAATGATGGATAGTGATAGAGATCATTGATCACAAGAATATGAATTATCATGAAAAAGTAAACAACCCCAAAACCATAAACCCATGATATTTTAAAATTACCATAGACTTCATTATAAATGATGACAATACAAATTTTTTCTGGTTTCATGATCCTTTTCCCATATGTGAAAAATTCCTTAAACATATTTAATAGTGACATAAAAATATATAATTACATGATAAATAGAATAACATTCCACCACAATCACATATTTTTCACCAACTGATGAGTATTAACGATGATTTTTTGTGCCTAAAAAACCAAAATCCACTTATAATGGGTTACATAAAAGAAAAAATGATAAAAATATATTCATATTGTATTTAAAAATTAACCAAAACTAAAATGGTTAGCACAAGGTAAGATCATTTAGAAAAATAAAAAACCCTTCAAGTCACCAATTTCTAATATTAAACATTGATACCCAATGTAAAAATTAAATCATTCCATAAATAAATATCCTTAAAAATTATTTAAAGTATTTATAATCATGATTGAACCAAAAAGTTAAAAGGGTATAATCACGTATTCTTCTAAGATGGATTTAAAATTTACCTCTAAATAACACCAACCACTTTTAAAGTATCATTCAAATAAATACATATTTTAAAACCATATAATCCCTAATATATTCCAATCATGTTTGTAAATAAAATGAATCATGTAAAATCCATTATAAATTCATATATTATTTTAAAAGACAATTTAACCTTTATTCCTCAATTAAATCCAATAATTTTCAATCTACCATACTCTTTTAATGTTCCCAAAATTATAAAATTCGTTAGAAATATCATTAATCACATAATCATCAAATCAATTTTCAATCCAATGATTTTATATACGATGAAAGATATGTTTCTAAAATCAATATAATCACTATCATTAAAATCATTTAAGTAAAAAAAATGATGTCACAGTAACCAGGACATCACATATTTTAGTGGTAGGTGCTTCACAAATATCACCCTTCGATTACGGGTTCAATCTCCATGAACTTTCTATTTATGAATTATTTTCCATTTTTTCTAAACATATACTAATATAATTTTAATAAAAATCATAGAAATATGATTAAAATACTCCAAAATAATATTAATAATAAAATATCATGTATAAAATAAATCTTATCAATACATTTAAAATTATACCTACTAAATAAAAATAGAATTATCCCCCAACTAACAGTTTCACATGCTATACTTAGGGTTACAAATACATTAAACATATATACAAACTCAATAAATATATCCAGAAGTACTCTCATCACATAAAACATAAAAAGTGTATTAATCCATTTAATCATAGGATCATAGTTAAATCTACCACTAAATCATAACTCTATAATCTCTATGTGTAGACACCATCATCTCTCGACATTATTCATAACCCATTAACAATGATTTTAGACCATATTACTTAATACATCCTTCCTATAAAAAATATGAATCTTGTCCTAAGATTTAATAATTTCCAAACATAATCCATGATATAATCAATAACATTCAGGTTTCTACAACGTCTTTCAGATCTTGTTCATGAGATTTTCTTATAGGAAATTTATTTTCAGAGTGCCCATACTACCAATATATTTGAAATGTAAATTGAAAAATTGGGAATAATTTTATTTGCTATCTTAAAAATAACTAAATGATTCTTTTTTCATAGGAATATTAATTATTCATTCCCACCGTTATAACACTAAAAACATATTATTGTCCTCTTAATACAATTTTATGGGTTCTAGTTCCCACTTTCATTACATATAGTTATTTGACTATTTTTAAAATCTATGATTATCACTTGAACTTCCATAAATTTTCATTTATATCTTATTTTCTAAATGATCAAAAGTCACCTAGGTTCATGTTGTTAACCATAACTCATGATGTGTAGTTAATAATAACCAAAATATTTTTCACTAAAACCCCCATTTTGTTTGGTGATTGTTTATACATCCACCACATCTTCCTTAACATCTATTATTAATTTGGTTCTTTTTAAATCCATCCATATACAAAAACATTAGTGTTAATATATCAAATAAACCATAATAAACCATATTATATTGAGGATAAATAATAATATACACTCAAATATTCCATCATCTATTCAACTCTTTGTAATTACACAAAATAACCTTCATTTTACATAGAATACTAACCTTTATGGTTATGGAGGTTTTTTAACTATAGTTAAAATTACACCATAACCTCAAAATCTATCTAAACCCTTCTTAGATACAAAATATAAGGACTCAATCATATTTTTTTTATTTTATTATCTTTAGAAAAGAATTCACTTTATTCTCCAAAATATCCTTTAGGATTAATGTTTTATATAATTAGTTCACAAATCATATTTAACAAAACAATATAATAAAAAATTGACACTTCTGATCGGTATCTATTTTCCCCATAACATAAGAATTAAAAAAACACAATTTATTTTCATGAAAAATTTTCATGACTTTAAACAAGAATTTTTCTTTTCCATTACCCATCCTTAAACACTATGATTTTTTTGAAAATATTGGATGAGCACAAAAAAACAAAGTAAGGTACATAAAGAGATGAATACCATTAGACTAGTGAACAACATAAAAAACATGGAAGAACATTTTCCTAAAAACATACATTTTAACAAAAAAATGGAAACATATTTTAAAAAAATATTATTATCTTAATAAATGAAATCATATTATATCCATTAAAACTCACTAGTAAACATAGAAAATTCATGTAGGTTTTTTGACACATCATCCTCATATAACCCTAATAGAACCTATACAAATTGGAATAACCATGATACCAACATCTAATATATATTTTTTATATAAAATATCCATTACCCAATTCTCTATATCACTATCTAGGTGCACCCATCTTATAAGATATATCAGACTCACCTAACACTATCTAGGATCACCCATTGTGTAAGATATATCTGGATAAAAAGAATCTATCTTGGAGGAACCATAATATAAGCTATATTAAGATCACCCTTGATCTATAATAATTATCAACCTATCAAATAAATAATTTCCAAGGAACATATCTCAAATAAATCCCTATAAAAAAGACTTTTGGATATCAAAATACCCTTCCCTTAAAAAAACCCATTTTCAAAAAATAAAATTATCCCGAATAATTTAAAGTCGGTTTTCATTGCATAAAACATGAATAATTGTAAAATAATTCATACATAATATAATGTTTGTGGTGGATGGAAAATTCGTTGAATTTGTATTTGTTATAATAGAATATTCCTTTAATATTGTTTTCATAACATTCCTTATAAAACACATAAAATGATTCAATTTGAAAACCATTGAAAGAAACTAAAAGGAGATATAAAATTTCCTTTAATATTATTTTATGTATATATAAAAACATCCATATTTTTTTAAAATAATTTCATGGAAGATAATATTTTGAAAAATAAATCATTAAAAAATATTTCTCTAAACGGATATTCCTTAAATAAAAACATAAAATGATTTCAATTTTTTAAAACCACTATTTATAAAGTGAAATATGGTACAAAATGACTAGTATCATCCATTGAAAAATAAATAAAAAATTTATTCAAACATTTAGAATAACATGGACATGGAAGACCACAATTAAGAAAATAAATCATTAAAAAATTTATTATCTTCATAAATAATAAAAATATGTTAATTATTTAATTTATTTAGAACCTATTTAATGTTCATTATTCAATTTATTTTATATCTTAACATTCTATACAAAAATAGTTAATAATTGTTATTCACTTAATATCTTTTGATGGTATTCTTCTAATACTTCAAAAATGACTTCAACAAGTTGAATATGGCCAAATAAGAAATTATTCCATCATCTCCCGAATAATAATAATAATAATAATAATAATCATAAAATAGTTATAATATCTATACATCCATTATAATTATAAAACAAATAATAAATGATGTTTATGGAAATTGAACTACATTATAGTCATGGAGATGGTATTCCTTACATAAGCAAGAGTAACATTTACATTATTTAATGATCATTATAGGAATAATGTAAATAATGTTTTATATTTTTTGAAGTATAATAATTTTATAATACCAAATTATTTCGTTAAATAGACACACACACACACACACACACACACACACACACACACACATATATATATATATATGATGCGGATGAAAACAAATCACATATTTTTGTGGAGGTGATAGACTACACGTACGCATGAATGAAGTTATCATTTTTCAGTGAATGGATTATTAAAAAAATAAATGATATTATATATTTTAATAATGATAAATATATATTTAATATCATATATAAACAATATTTTCAACACAATAAATATATGTGATAATAAATTATAGAAAATGAATTACATAGGTTCACGAGGCTGTAGTCCTCCATACACATAAACGAAAGTTTTGTTTTTAATTTGGTGGAAGAGGAGATAGAAATAGGTTATGAAATTTTCTTAATATCATATAAGTATATGGGATAGATGGATGTTATTAAATCATAATGTTTTAATAATATTTCTAGGATATGGAATAATAAATGAAATAAAAACACTATTTTAAGAACAATGCCTCTTTTTGGGATGACTTCTTTTGGTTTGCACCAAATTTTTTTATAGTAGGGATTTATAATAAATAAAATCCTTATAGTACATAATAGATAATTAAGGTAGTAATTCCTTTAGGTATTATTTAAACCAAAATTATATTTAGGTGTGAGGAGGATTTGAGATGGGGAGGCCATTTATAAGTTGGGGAGAGGACATACATGTAGTTTTTGAAATGAAAAATTATATATGGTTGTTTTTTGCATGAAATAAGGTTTGAAATTAATAATATATCTATATTTATATGACTTATTGTCCAAATATGACCATAAACTATAATTTAGGAATGTTTTTGTGTCATTTTAACTTCTATCTTTTACGTTTAACCCTTGGTAAACCCATTTTCACCTTAACTTTGATAAAATATTTTTTTTTTGTTTTACCTATTCATTATGAAGAAATATTATATTGAATTTATTATATAATAAAAATTATACCAATTACTAATATCGAAACAATTTTATAAAATTTAATTCACATTATTGGTAGATTTTATTTTAAATATATCCACATGTGCTGTGAAAAAACTATTTTTTATAAAATGTACTTTTCATGCATAAAATGGTTTAATATTGACTTTATGAATAGTAAAAATCAATATGTAAATTTTAATTAATTTTTATATATATAATAAATAAATTTAATTTTAATTATTCTTCATTATGGGTTTTTAAATTAATTAAAATGGAAAAAAATGCACTTTAAAGCTGTTTTTAGAAAAATACGTTTTTCAGACCAAAAATAAACTTACACTAAAAACTAGTAAAAATATGATTCATATGTTATTAAATGTAATTAATATAAATAAATAATCCTTAGGTAACTTGAAATAAAATTAAAACCATAATGGTAATTTAAAATTAATTAACTCATTGAGAAAAAATGATCATATTTGAATAATTGTTTTTTTCGTTATTCATTAAGAAATAACTATTTTAATAAAAATGAATAGAAATTACCCAAAGAAAAATTTAAAACTATTATTTCAAAATTGATGTTAATTTATAAAGTAAATTTTATTAAATATATATAAATTAATTATAATATTTTCTCATAAAAATAAATAAAAAACATTTTGGAGGAAAACATATTTCTAAGACTAAAATAAAATTACTAAAAATTGATGGATTATTTAAGATGAATTTATCAATAAATTTTTATTGAGTTAGAAAATTTTATTTTTTTATAATTTTGTTAAAATTATTCATATCATCCAATTCAATGATTTCGTTATATTGAAATATTTAAATAATAATATATTGTGGTTCATTAAAGTTCGGTGTTGTTCATATTTTATGTTGTATCGTGTAGTTTTATTTTCTAAAATCAATGGGATTTATAGATATGGATATGTAATCATTTACATTTTTTAAGGATGAACTCTATTGAATGGTATAAACATATTTAGAAAGGGCATGTAAAACATTTAAGTTGTCCGGAAGGCTATTTTAAAGATTAATATAAAATTGAGGAAGCCATTTAATTATATTCTGACTACCTATCCAATGTGGATAGCATTGGTATCCTAAAATCTCATCATAATGTGCACCTTTTGAATAAAAAAATACCAAAACTGATATATTCATAATTACCACTATTGAGAGGGAGTAGTCTAAACATTATATTTTATATAAAATTTATAGGTAAGGATATTTACTAAAATCCAAAAAGTAATTGTTAGGCATTTGAATCCATCAAGGGATGAAATATGGATATCAAATAAATATAATCGATTTTTTATAAGATAATATCATTTATATATATATTGAGTAATATAAAAATACAAATTCATTTTTTAAAAACATTAAGGACTAGGAATAAGACCATGTGTTTATTTGTTATCTTATATTGGTAATATGTGATTAATGGTTATACATTATATAAAAAGGAACACGATAAGACATACTTCTAGGAGAAATAGTGGTATTACTCTTTTTTTGGAATTGATGCATGTATCTAGGAAAAATCACTAAAATATAATTAACAAAAATAAGCCATACTTTAGTATCATTGAATAAATATAGGTTTTGGATTGTACAAAAATCAAAGTGATTCTTTTTCAATGTAAATAATTTGACAATAGGAGTGCAGTTATAATTGATTAGTTGGGATTCATGAAAGTATATTTCAGTATGGAAGTATGTAAAGATGATTTTTTAATCTATTCATATGTATTATGGCTATTCTATATGATTTATCCTATAAACATAAATTTTTAAATAGTTTTATTATAAGGCCCCAGCCTTAAACCTTACTTAAACTTGAGTTATTACAAGATTACACATTGAGGATCTTTTCAGGTTTAGAGTTTTAGAGAATTAGATCATGAAACTTGCATTTCATTCCACATTTAAACAAGGTGGTTACATAAAAGAAAATATTCATTCTTCCCATCAATGGAAACCTATTTAAAATAAAACACGGATTCTTTCTTGACACATCCTTGACACTATCGTCACATCATTACCTTTCCCTTGACCTGTGAAAAGCATTTCAAAAACATGGGATTAGCATAAAAAGCTTAGTAAGGGTTATAAAAATGTGGAAAGGAAACATGAGTTCATATATACATAAAAATGAAATCATACTTTACCCATAAAACATAGGCATATCAAATCATGAATAAATCATAGAAAACATAAGACATAAAGGTAACTTGAGGCATTCATAACATTCTTACGTAGGGAGTAACCCTCTTGGTTACGTTTGGAATACCCATCACAGTATATTCCCTAAATCTCTTCGTAGAAACCTTAACGTTTCACTCCTTCGTGTTACCCAATGCATTGGAGAGCTATAACGGGCTCACCCGCCCTTAGTTTATCACGGAACCACCCGTCTTCATAATAATTCCCAAGAACCATAACATAATCATATCACATAAAACATGCATAAAGGAAACATAAAATTTCAACATTTCAATCATGATATATCAATACAACATATTGATATAAAAACATTATGAAAACCATTTTCAATACTAAAATAAAAGAAAAGTAAAACATGGTATTCATTTTTCTTTTAAAAAGAAGGTATGGCTTGTAGAGGAAGCCGAAACTCAAATAACGGTCACGACGGCGGAGAGGTCGTTGTCGCCGCATACGTACGACAAAAACATTCCCTTTTTTCATTTAGTAAACACTTCGTATAAAAAATATTCCTTTTGAATAAACATAAAAGTCAAAGGGGTTTATACACCGTAAAAAGAAAGTTGTGTATAAAATAAAATATGCCTAAAAGAAAGGGGATTGAGACGAAGTCCCATACCACCTTGAAGCTTAAAATTTTAAACCATTAATATCCATATAAATAAATCCTTAAAACCATTTTGAAAACATGGATATTAATAAGAACAAATAATTAAAACATTTAAAACGATATTTTGGTTAAAGGGGTTTTACCAAAATCAGAGACACTTGAATACAATAATTGAGGAATAACATTTAGTCAAAACATTATAATATCATGAGAATAAATGGATTCATGATATAATACTCCAAAGGACAGTATATACACCATATAAGAGTGAATTGGTGCATAACAACAATGAACTCTCAATAGAAATGTCAAATGTGATGAAATCCCTTATAAAGAATGTATCCATAAATTCAGGACAAATCAATCTCAAAAAAATATGTGTGAAAAATATAAATACACCCAATATAAGTGGATATTAAGTGTAAAACAATAAAAGGTCATTCACACATATTCAATGGATGACATATTCAATGACTACATGTTGAACCCAAAGAAATCGAAATTGGGTTAAAAAGTTCCCTTGACAGCCTAACGGCATCACATCAAAAAGAGTTGATGAGAGATAAAAGGAGTATCTCATCACTTGGACATAAAATTTACATCAACAAGGATATATGAGAACATATCCCAAAACAACAATATGTAAATTAAAAGACCCAACAAAAGAAGTCTTTTAAAAAAGAGGAGGGTGGAAGGTCCCCTTACCGACTTGGGTAACTTTCGAAAAGTACACCCCATTGAAGAAGTGTCATACAATGAATATGTAAATACCCATAAATGGAATTATATTACAGAAGGAGTGTAATAATGGGTAGTACATAAACCACTCATAGGAAATTTTGGAAAATGTAGCATAAATCTCACGAGAATAAAAGTGAGATGAAACATCTCTTACGGAAACTCGGCAGCCTAACGACGCCACTTAAAACTTCCAAAAAGGATTGATGAGAGGAAATAGAGTCTCTCATCATATGAACATAATAAGTACAGTGGGTGTAATATAAAATAACATCCCAGTCATAAGAAATATGAGCTTAAAAGGAATGACATAAAAGAGTGTACTTAAAAAGAAAGAGAGGTGTAGGATCCCTTACCTCGGGTCCGACTTGACTCGATCGTTCTTTAATCTCCTGAATAAGAAACTTGAGATAATTTCTACTTCCTTAATAACCTTTTTCAAGTTAAGTATTCCTTTTATACCACTTACTACTATGTCATAAACATTATGTAATCATTTAAGTTAATAATATTTGTTTTGCCGATATTTGGTTCTTAAGTCGAAAGTGGACTTCTTACAATTACATGTTGTTCGTGTGGCCAAATGTTTATTATATCCAGAATTTTATTCATGATGTAGATATCATATATTTCATATATATCCAGTACATTCATGCATTTATAACATTACATAATCATTTAGAGGTAAGAAATGAAATGCACCGTTCATGGAGACGGTAAGCCGTACGTACGCATGAACGCTACTTTCATTTCTATTTCGTATTTTATAGAATGGAATAATAATTATATAAAGGTATATTATAATTACAGTATAATATCATATATAATATCATATTTCCATCCTTTATACATCCCACATATGGTATTTAACGAATCAAATCACTTTGAGGGGGCGGTAGTCCGCACTTCCTTAAATGAAGATATCGCGTATACCCATAATGGAAGCCATAAAGGTAAGACAAAAAAGAAAAATACAGAAGCATAAGGAAAACATAAACATATTATATATCATATATAAAAATAGTGACATCATAATGGCCACCTTTGAAGGTGTTAAATGAGTATTGAACAATCATCGTTTCGGGAGGCAGAATTTCACCATCCACGGAAACCGTATGTTCTTTAACCATTTGATGTAATTGTGTGAGAGTGTAGCTCGAATAAATCTTATAACAACATCCTAGTATATTGAAGATACTGTTTTTGTTACAAAAAAAATAAATAAAAAGAGTTTATGGGGTTGGAGAAGAAAAATAAAACAAATGAACATGAGAGAAAGAATTACCTTTAAAAGTGTAACTCCTTTTGATTTGAGCCTAAAGGCTTCCTTTGAAAAGATTCTGCCCAAAGGGAATCCTCTAGGATGAGGAGAGGGATGGATAGAGAGTAAATGGGCAGGGGTTGGACGAGAAAAAGGCTTGATGAGTGTGTGAAAAGAGGTAGAGGTGGGGGCCTTTTATAAGAGGAGAGGAGGGGCACTTTTGGAAAGTAAGGAAATATTACTTTATTTGAAAATGTGTTTCAGTTTTAAAAGGTCCCACATTGATATAATTCGTGGATAAGGTTATAAGGGTTCTAAATCCACCCATCCAATAAGTTTTGGACATGTGTAGTTCATAGATATTACATTATATTTCCATTTTATTTTAATCGTTAAATAACGATGTCATCACTGCATCATTATGATGTCATAAATAATTTAATTTATTTAATGTCTAAAAATTATAAAAAAATTACTATGATGTAGTAAATCTTTTTAGATTTCCAATTACTATTTATAATAAAAAATATGACTTGTATAAACCTACATAAAAATTGTTTTAGTAAAACATATCATGTTTGTGTCAATTTTACTTTTACATTAAATAAAAGTTATTTATGTCATTTCCCAACTGATGTGGATCCATGGGGTCCCCAAGTTGGCCCATGGCTTGTCTGGGTCGGCCATGACTCACCCAATAGGTTTAGGACAAGTTTCATGGTGTTTTCACATTCTTATAATACCATTTTTACCTTAAATTACACTAATTACCACTAATCGCGATTAAAAACTTAATAAGTTACTATTCACCAAAAAAATTATTTTAAATTTATTGAACCACATTTCACATCTTAATGACAACCATGTATGTCGGATTTTTGAAAATCAAAACACAATGATGGCAAAATTTCATTTAAACGGAAAATCAGTTTTTATAAGTACCACTTAGTGGTTTCACTATTCATCAAAAATTGAAGTTTTTCAGAAAAATCCCAAAAATTCACCCTAAGCTATATTTGATATTCTGAATTCAAAAATGAAGTCCGTTTTACAAAATTCAAAACATATAAGTCACATTAATTAATTTAATATTTAATTCCCGCTGTCATGACAAATAGCGTGTTTTATGAAACAAGAAGTATCAAAAGATTGACACTAGTTTAAGTCTGATTTCAAAGTGAAATTGATTCCAACGACCACTATTGGATTTAATGGTAAAAATATTTTCTAATTTCACTTTAAACCCAATTAAAAATATAATCTAATCATATAAATAAATTAGATTAAAAAGTGGTTTTGAATTAAAGTACAACATTTTACACTATTCATTAAAAAAATGAACATTATCGGAAAGATACCAAAAATTTACACAAATAAATTTTGATGTCCCGATTCTTAAGAAGAGTTTTATTTGGTCCAATAGAATTTATAAGAGTGAACAAAACTATATTTAATGATGGTTCTCCATCAAAAGGCGATAAGTGAACTTTTAGTGAAAACTAGGGCATATATGCCTAAAATTGAATTCTTTCCGTATTTTAAGCCTCTATCCTTTATTGGATAAATGTAAAAACATTTAAAAACATATATAATCATATTTTAGTTATTTCTATCCATTACCGCCAATACAACGGCTACATGTTAACTACCATTTAAAATAATATTATTAGAGTGCAACGTAAGATTCCCAAGAAACTCGTTGTTGCGTGTTGGGTACGCCATCGAGCATAGCGTCCCCTTTAAATTCATATTAATATTTTATTCACAAATAGGGATAAATATGAAAATTTCATATTATTTATTTACCTGGGGTGTTACATCCTTCCCCCCTTTTGGGAATTGCGTCCTCGCAATTTTAAAATTGCGCTTGGAAACATCCTTGAAAGTCCCACATCGGAACAAGAGTTGGTAAAACAAACACTTTAAAATAAAGAGAGATAAGTATAAAGGTCACCCGACTTAACCCATACTAGGATTTCAAGTATGAAAATATGGACATGGAGGAAAAAACAATGGGTCATGTTCTGATGGAGAGTGATAGAAAACATGTTTAGGAGAAAGTTAACCATGAGAAAATCACAAACTTGTGATGGGTTAAACGGTATTCGATTCCCCAGTAGGAAAAGTTAATAGACAACATTTTTGTTTTAAGTTACTTTTTATTGAGGATTTTATTCATAAGGAAACATAATCACTTATCATATTGACTTTCAACTTTTATTAGATTCCTTACACAAACTCATATTTTCTCCAAAAGACGAGTATTTAGGAAGACTTGTTCACATTAAGAGTACTATAATCAACTTCTAGAGAATCACCTAATCCACAAAAGAGAACTATATACTTCCCATATCATTAGACCTTAACCATAACCATAACCAAAAAGGTTAGTACAAGGTCAGATAATCCAGAAAAGGATAACCCTTTATAAAAAGAAAATCTATTCTTAATCTCCAAAATTTGTCCAACAAAATCCAAAGTTCAACGAGGACCATCCGATAAACAAATTTGTCCATAAAAATTCCTCAAAGTAAACCAATCTAAGATTTAAACCCAAACATTTTAAGTATTTAGTCACATAGTCTTCCAAGTTAAATCGTAACATTTATCTCCAAACAACATCAGTTTCTCCTAAAGTCCCGTATTGAAAAGTAATTAACCTAATCACATATCCTCCATGATAGGTTAATAATTTTCATAAATAAACCAAAATCATCTTACTCCTAATTCATAAAATCATATAACCAGAAAGAATCATTCAAACAAACCAGGGACCTCACGTAGTCCAGTGGTAGGAGATAAATACCAGTCGCACTTTGGTTGTGGGTTCGATTCCCGCAGCTTTGTCCGATGCGACGGGATGTCACATGGTCTGCGTGTTGTCCTTTTTCCAAAACTATATAATTCTTAAAACATTCCCCAAAATGAGATAAAATCTTCAAGAATAATCATAACATATTTTAACCTAAAGTTTATCTCATTCCTTTCATTTTCCATCATATCATAGGGTAACCCACAATCACCTAAAAAGTAAGTATCATATAAACCCTAATGGTTACCTTAATAATTATTACCTGAATTTCCACATCGAGTTGGCCATCTCGTACATGATGCATTAGAGAACTCACCAAGGTTGAAGTGGTTGATCATGACTCCTTGATAGTTTGTTTAGAACAACTATGAGATTCCTCATTGAATCCCCTATCTCATCTAGTATCTTAATTAGAGAACCACCACAGTTTCCTTGAAACCCATTGTCACTTTGGTGCCTGCTAGATCCAGCCATTTACTAAAACCAAAAAGGTCAGTGTGAGTATATCAACAAAACCATCATGTACTAATGAGGAAGGTAAACACTAAGATACACTTACTCATTCACTTTATCTAAAACTAGGACTCTTTCTGAAATCCTAACCATTATGGTAATTGTCAATTATGCTTAAAGAATACCCTAACCTCTAAAGTTATCTAAACCGACCTTTGATACCAACTATAAAGCCCCAGCCTTAAAACTTACTTAAACATGAGTTATTATAAGATTACACATTGAGGATCTTTTCAGGTTTAGAGTTTTAGAGAATTAGATCATGAAACTTGCATTTCATTCCACATTTAAACAAGGTGGTTACATAAAAGAAAATATTCATTCTTCCCATCAATGGAAACCTATTTAAAATAAAACACGGATTCTTTCTTGACACATCCTTGACACTATCGTCACATCATGTACCATTCCCTTGACCTGTGAAAAGCATTTCAAAAACATGGGATGAGCATAAAAAGCTCAGTAAGGGTTATAAAAATATGGAAAGGAAACATGAGTTCGTATATACATAAGAATGAAATCATACTTTACCCATAAAACATAGGCATATCAAATCATGAATAAATCATAGAAAACATAAGACATAAAGTTAACTTGAGGCATTCATAACATTCTTACGTAGGGAGTAACCCTCTTGGTTACGTTTGGAATACCCATCACAGTATATTCCCTAAATATCTTCGGAGAAACCTTAACGTTTCACTCCTTCGCGTTACCCAATGCATTGGAGAGCTATAACGGGCTCACCCGCCCTTAGTTTATCACGGAACCACCCGTCTTCATAATAATTCCCAAGAACCATAACATAATCATATCACATAAAACATGCATAAAGGAAACATAAAATTTCCACATTTCAATCATGAGACATCAATACAAAATATTGATATAAAAACATTATGAAAACCATTTTCAATACTAAAATAAAAGAAAAGTAAAACATGGTATATATTTTTCTTTTAAAAAGAAGGTATGGCTTGTAGAGGAAGCCGAAACTCAAATAACGGTCACGACGGAGGAGAAGTCGTTGTCGCCGCATACGTACGACAAAAACATTCCCTTTTGTCGTTTAGTAAACGATTCGTATAAAAAAGATTCTTTTTGAATAAACGTAAAAGTCAAAGGGGTTTATACACCGTAAAAAGAAAGTTGTGTATAAAATAAAATATGCCTCAACGAAAGGGGATTGAGACGAAGTCCCATACCACCTTGAAGCTTAAAATTTTAAACCATTAATATCCATATAAATAAATCCTTAAAACCATTTTTAAAACATGGATATTAATAAGAACAAGTAATTAACACATTTAAAACGATATTTTGGTTAAAGGGGTTTTACCAAAATCAGAGACACTTGAATACAATAATTGAGGAATAACATTTAGTCAAAACTTTATAATATCATGAGAATAAATGGTTTCATGATATAATACTTCAAAGGACAGTATATACACCATATAAGAGTGAATTGGTTCATAACAACAATGAACTCTCAATAGAAATGTCAAATGTGATGAAATCCATTATAAAGAATGTATCCTTAAATTAAGGACAAATCAATCTCAAAACAAATATGTGTGACAAATATAAATACACCCAATATAAGTGGATAATAAGTGTAAAAAAATAAAAGGTCATTCACACATATTCAATGGATGACATATTCAATGACTACATGTTGAACCCAAAGAAATCGAAATTGGGTTAAAAAGTTCCCTTGACAGCCTAACGGCATCACATCAAAAAGAGTTGATGAGAGATAAAAAGAGTATCTCATCACATGGACATAAAATTTACATCAACAAGGATATATGAGAACTTATCCCAAAATAACAATATGTAAATTAAAAGACCCAACAAAAGAATTCTTTTAAAAAAGAGGAGGGTGAAAGGTCCCCTTACCGACTTGGGTAACTTTCGAAAAGTACACCCCATTGAATAAGTGTCATACAATGAATATGTAAATACCCATAAATTGAATTATATTATAGAAGGAGTGTAATAATGGGTAGTACATAAACCACTCAAAGGAAATTGTGGCAAATGTAGCATAAATCTCACGGGAATAAAAGTGAGATGAAACATCTCTTATGGAAACTCGGCAGCCTAACGGCGCCACTTAAAACTTCCAAAAAAGGATTGATGAGAGGAAATAGAGTCTCTCATCATATGAACATAATAAGTACAGTGGGATTAATATAAAATAACATCCCAGTCATAAGAAAGATGAGCTTAAAAGGAATGACATAAAAGAGTGTACTTAAAAAGAAAGAGAGGTGTAGGATCCCTTACCTCGGGTCCGACTTGACTCGATCGTTCTTTAATCTCCTGAATAATAAACATGAGTTAATTTCTACTTCCTTAAGAACCTTTTTCAAGTTAAGTATTCCTTTTATACCACTTATTACCATGTCATAAACATTATGTAATCATTTAAGTTAATAATATTTGTTTTGCCGATATTTGGTTCTTAAGTCGAAAGTGGACTTCTTACAATTACATGTTGTTCGTGTGGCCAAATGTTTATTATATCCAGAATTTTATTCATGATGTAGATATCATAAATGTCATATATATCCAGTAAATTCATGCATTTATAACATTACATAATCATTTAGAGGTAAGAAATGAAATGCACCGTTCATGGAGACGGTAAGCCGTACGTACGAATGAACGCTACTTTCATTTCTATTTCGTATTTTATAGAATGGAATAATAATTATATAAAGGTATATTATAATTCCAGTATAATATCAAATATAATATCATTTTTCCATCCTTTATACATCCCACATATGGTATTTAACGAATCAAATCACTTTGAGGGGGCGGTAGTCCGCACTTCCTTAAATGAAGATATCGCGTATACCCATAATGGAAGCCATAAAGGTAAGACAAAAAAGAAAAATACAGAAGCATAAGGAAAACATAAACATATTATATATCATATATAAAAATAGTGACATCATAATGTCCACCTTTGAAGGTGTTAAATGAGTATTGAACAATCATCGTTTCGGGAGGCAGAATTTCACCATCAACGGAAACCGTATGTTCTTTAACCATTTGATGTAGTTGTGTGAGAGTGTAGCTCGAATAAATATTATAAAAACATCCTAGTATATTGAAGATACTGTTGTTTTTACAAAAAAAATAAATAAAAAGAGTTTAGGGGGTTGGAGAAGCAAAATAAAACAAATGAACATTAGAGAAAGAATTACCTTTAAAAGTGTAACTCCTTTTGATTTGAGCCTAAAGGCTTCCTTTGAAAGGATTCTGCCCAAAGGGAATCCTCTAGGATGAGGAGAGGGATGGAGAAAGAGTAAATGGGAATGGGTTAGCCGAGCCAAAGGCTTGATGAGTGTGTGAAAGGAGGTAGAGGTGGGGGCCTTTTATAAGAGGAGAGGAGGGGCACTTTTGGAAAGTAAGGAAATATTACTTTATTTGAAAATGTGTTTCAGTTTTAAAAGGTCCCACATTGATATAATTCGTGGATAAGGTTATATGGGTTCGAAATCCACCCATCCAATAAGTTTTGGACATGTTTAGTTCATAGATATTACATTATATTTCCATTTTATTTTAATCGTTAAATAATGATGCCATCACTGCATCATTATGATGTCATACATAATTTAATTTATTTAATATATAAAAATTATAAAAAAATTACTATGATGTAGGAAATCTGTTTAGCTTTCCAATGCCTATTTATAATCAAAAATATGACTTGTATAACCCTACTTAAAAATTGTTTTAGTAAAACATATCATGTTTGCGTCAATTTTACTTTTACATTAAATAAAAGTTATTTATGTCATTTCCCAACCAATGTGGATCCATGGGGTCCCCAAGTTGGCCCATTGCTTGTCTTGGTCGGCCATGACTCACCCAATAGGTGTAGGACAAGTTTCATGGTGTTTTCACATTCTTATAATATCATTTTTACATTAAATTACACTAATTACCACTAATCGCGATTAAAAACTTAATAAGTTACTATTCACCAAAAAAATTATTTTAATCTCATTGAACCACATTTTACTTCTTAATGACAACCATGTATGTCGGATTTTTGAAAATCAAAACACAATGATGGCAAAATTTCATTTAAACGGAAAATCAGTTTTTATAAGTACCACTTAGTGGTTTCACTATTCATCAAAAATTGAAGTTTTTCAGAAAAATCCCAAAAATTCACCCTAAGCTATATTTGATATTCTGAATTCCAAAATGAAGTCCGTTTTACAAAATTCAAAACATATAAGTCACATTAATTAATTTAATAATTAATTCCCGCTGTCATGACAAATAGCGTGTTTTATGAAACAAGAAGTATCAAAAGATTGACACTAGTTTAAGTCTAATTTCAAAGTGAAATTGATTCCAACGACCACTATTGGATTTAATGGTAAAAATATTTTCTAATTTCACTTTAAAACCAATTCAAAATATAATCTAATCATATAAATAAATTAGATTAAAAAGTGGTTTTGAATTAAAATACAATATTTTACACTATTCATTAAAAAATATGAACATTATCGGAAAGATACCAAAAATTTACACAAATAAATTTTGATGTCCCGATTCTTAAGAAGAGTTTTATTTGGTCCAATAGAATTTATAAGAGTGAACAAATCTATATTTAATGATGGTTCGCCATCAAAAGGCGATAAGTGAACTTTTAGTGAAAACTAGGGCATATATGCCTAAAATTGAATTCTTTCCGTATTTTAAGCCTCTATCCTTTATTGGATAAATGTAAAAACATTTAAAAACATATATAATCATATTTTAGTAATTTCTATCCATTCCCGCAAATACAACGGCTACATGTTAACTACCATTTAAAATAATATTATTAGAGTGCAACGTAAGATTCCCAAGAAACTCGTTGTTGCGTGTTGGGTACGCCATCGAGCATAGCGTCCCCTTTAAAGTCATATTAATATTTTATTCACAAATAGGGATAAATATGAAAATTTCATATTCTTTATTTACCTGGGGTGTTACATTTATTATCAACCAAAATCACAGAAAGTCCATTTATCAATTCATTGATGATTTACATTGGGGTTATATTCATTTCATGTTGGTCCCAATATTGGAGGTGTTTTTCATGTTATATGTGATCACAAAGAGGGGATTTGGATACATTATAGAAGGAATAAATTCCATTAAACATTAATGGAAAAAAAGAGTTCAATGAACATTCTAAAGGTTTTTTAAATGTATAATATATTTCGTTAAACATTATGTGATTAATAATATATTTATAAAATCTATATTAAATGTATTAACAAATTAGTATAAAATAGATTCTCCACATGTTGATGTTTTCAATTCCATAGAACAACCTATTTATACACATAATAATCATTTCAATATTGAAAAACAACATATAGAAAATGTGGAAATTGATGAAATGGTAGAAGGTGAAAAAATCTATTTGATAAAAAACGTTTTGTACCATGAAAATCATAAAAAATTATTCGGGAAGAAAACGAATATAATTTAAGGTTGTATAGAATGCATGTGTCCAACCTATTGACCCATACAAGTCCATTAATTATTTACTTGAGGGTCAGAACATAAATGATTATGATGATTAATATAAATTCATTGAATAATGTTGTGTCTATGTTAAAGGAAGTGACTTAAGAAGATATTAGTAAAACATTATCATGTAATTTATCTATTTTACTAAAAAATAAAAATAATGAAACATATATTTATCTTTCAGTCTCCATAATGGAGTACATTTAAATCATATAGTTATAGAATAAATTTTTTTGTTAATGACCATTGGAAATACTCATATATCCTTTTATTTAATTATTATGAAGCATCATCTTAAGAATGTTGAAGGGAAAATAAAACCCCACCCACTACATACATATGCCCACCTAATAAAACAAGAAACATAGAATGCATTCAGTTTTCATCATACTGAGGAATAAGTTTAGGCACATCACAGTTGTTAATATTTTAATTGATATTATGTATATGGATCATGTTGATTTATATTTTTCTATTTAAAAAAACTAAGTGCTGAAAATAATATGCATGAATAAATACCAATATATTTCTACTATAGAGTAAGGATGGATTATTCTTTACTTGAAAAAAATATGTACATATTTTAAATATAAATTAATATGATTTTGAGATATAAAAAAATATATTTATGTTTCATTTTTTATAAGAAGATTTATGAATCAGAATCCAAATATTCTTCCATCTCACATCATGTGTTATGGAAGGAGGCTCATGTTAATAAAGAAGTAAATCCTATAGATGAAAAGGAAAATTTTATGAGAATCATGTGTAATAATGAAAAAATATAAACTTTTTCTGCTTTAAATAATTATTTAAAAAATAATACATAATTTAAAATATTTTTATATGGTTTATACATATTAATCATCATCGACTGTACCCTTTGAATAAATACATTTAATGGACTTTATACTGTGAAAAGAAAATGACTACATCTAATGTTATAATTTTAGAGTGTTACTTCAAGTGTATTTTGATAAATAATAGTCATAGAAGGTAATATTTAATAACTTATATGACAAGTTCACACATATAGGTTCCCTAAATGAAAAAAAATATTTTGTATTCTGAGTTGTTAGATAAAGTTATAATATGGGTTCAAGGAGAAAAAATAATATAACATCAACCAATACATGATGAGACAATCCCCTATATTTTAAAAAATCCATTCCCCTTAAAGGATTTACATACCAGATTTAATTCATTTTTTCATAGTTGTTTTCATGAAATTTGAATTGAAATGACATCGATACCTTTCCTATTATAGAAATCTATAGGGTGAGATTTATTTTTATTTGTATCTATCAGCACCCACCCTTCTTTTTTTGTGAGGGGTGAAATGTTAAATATCCAAGTGGATATTATAAACTATAAACAACATGAAAATGAATATTTGAGATTGGGGATTCATGTATCTCATGATATGAGTGTCGTGCTGTCTATTCCACATTAGGATCTAAATGTTCACATTGTCTAACTTTCTATTGGATTTTACATATCATGGAAATTTGATTATGTAATAAAAAACGATGATAATGAGGTTTTCCTTTATAATTAATTTTTCTAAAAAACCATAACCTATTAATGAAATATTTCTTAACCATGGAATGTTATTATAAAAGGATAAAAGGAAGCGGTAACAGAAGGATGATTCATAAAAAATTCAAAGGATTCACTAATAAATCAAGGTGAAGATCTCATAGTAAATTTTCCAGTCTAATTAAACCTCAGAACTTAATAATACTATATGTTGTTGTAGATAAAAACTTCAAATATAATTATATGATCAATGTTTAATTTGAGTAGAAAACATATGAGGAGTTTATTCAATACATGATTGGCCTTGAGAATGTAAATGAAATTCATTAGCATTGATGGGTGAGAGCCTTAGTCGTTAATGCATACATGAGGTATATTTTCACAATATTTGTCTCCAATGATTTATCAACTATATTAATTACTGTTAAATATTATTAATTTTCTATAGTAAAATATAACACTACTCTATTGAGGGAAAACTTTATGACCACAAATTTGGACCCATTTGTCCTCATATGACTTTTATAGAAGGATTATTGGAAACTAATGAAATTGAAATAATATTTTCATAAGTGGACACATTTTTTAAAAAGAAAATAATATAAAATTAAATCTTATTAATACCAATAATGTATGTTTAAAACTCTATCATAGATCTTATAAAATAGATTCTCATTTTATTTATTACATATTCATTTTTATATTTTTTATAAATCATTGGTCACACATTAAGATAAATTTTAATACTCTGAAGACTAATTATTTGGATTTAATGCATGGATATCCAACTAATTGACCAAACAAAACTAATTTTATCTAATTTTAGTATACTATATTGAATTTTTTATAAATATAAATCAAATTTTTTGTTTTAAATTTTTTTATGATTTGATAGTGTTTAAATATTGTTGAAATCACGGTGTGAGGATGGTATATTGGGAAAATAAGCCTATTGATTTTTAAAAATGGATATGTCTTAGGGTATATATAATAAGACTTCAAAATAATAACATTTGGTTAAAAAAATTACATATTTTTCTTAATGTTTATATATTATCTTAAATAAGATAACTATAAAGATTCTAGTTATTATGTTTAAAAATTTATCAAAGGTATCATATTCCATGAAAAAACATGCATCCTTGAAGAGTTTTTTTTGAAGAATTTTAATTTTTTATTAAAATATGTATTAAAATTTTCTTTATCAATATATTTATAGTACCACCATGATTTTTGAAAGTTTGAATATTGAAAATTGAAAGTAGATTTGTTTATAAATTAGTGGGAAGAATATGTGGTGTGAGAATTATGATTGATGTCAAGAATATGTTATTTCCTACTACTTATTTATTTAATTTCATTACCATTTTATTTACTTATTATTTAATAAATTTTTGTATCATTTTTATCTACCAATTAATATCAAAATTTCATAATGGTCAATAATAGTTTTTTTATTTATAATTAATTTCCAATAATTTTGTTTTTATGAGGAGTGTATAAGGCCTCCATACATAGTTAATTACTTTTAAGGATTGTACTACTCCCATAAAGAAGAACCTTCAATTCTGAAGGGAAAGTGATTAGTTGATATAAAGTGGGTTTATAAAGGGGAAATTATAGTATCATTATAGAAGGAAATTAAAAACTATATACTGTATTTTTTTACATTTCACAGGCATAAAATTATTGGAGAATAAAAATTATTAGTTAATGATTAAATAAGAAGGATTCACTGAGGAACATATTTAATGTTATAACTTTTTATATATTTGTTCTTTATTTTTTCATGATCATTTGTGATGAAATATATTTCTTTTTGGGTCCAACACTATTTAATAACATATTTTCATGACACAATATTTATTTAAAAATAGAAATTAAAGTGTCACTAAAATACATTTCTATCCACTCCTTTTGGGGTACATCCATATATTTATTTCTACTCACTTTATTATTGAAATAGTAAGAACTGATAAATCACAATAATATTTTCTTGGTACAATACTATAATGACTAATAATTTTTTTTACGTATAAGAATCAACCTTTCATAAATTTTACACATAGTGTTACCAATATGGCTGAAAGTGCATATTTTTAGTTTAACGCCAATGATTGAGTACAAAACGAGTCTTACTCACACAAAACTAATGAAATAAATTCAAATTATCTTGGAAAATTAATAAAATGATCATAAATTAATTTTATTTTGTATATGAATCAACGACACATCAATAAGACACAAAGTGCGACCATTATGACTGAAAGTGTTACATTTTATTTAAAATAGACATTTTATTACAATATAAGTGTCACACAATCCAAATAATTAAAACACTATTATATTATCTTAAATCATTAAAAAAATTATCCATTTGTATATTATGATGTATAAGAATAAACTTCATTTCAATATGATACATGATGTGTATGACATGACTCAAAGTGAGTGTTTTTTATTTTAAATTGGCATTTTTGTTCAAAAGAATCATCACAAAATCAAAACATAGAAAACGAGACCATATTGTCTGGATATTTTCGTATAACGATTCATAATTTATTTATGAAATTTTTAAATAATAATACATGTCAATTTTATAAAGGGTATGCATGGTATGATTAAAAGTTCATGTTTTTCATTTAAAAGTGACACTTTTGTTTAAAATGTGTGTCACTCATTGATAAATGAGATAAAAAACATAGATTGTAAAAATAAATTACAAATTCATACATAATATTTTTTGATGAATAGATATAAACCACTCCTCAATCTAATAAACGATGTACCTAGTAAGACTTAAAGTATGTATTTTTATTTTTAAATTGATATTTTAATTCAAAAAAAAAGTCAAATACCTAAAATCATGAAAAATCACTTTGATTTACTTGATACTTTAGGAAAATTATCCATCAATATTTATTGACTAGTTTGACTAAACCACACAATAATCCGACACATATTATGCCTGATATGGAACAATGTGCATGTTTTCAGTTAAAAATAAATATTTTAATTTTAACACATGAGTCACCCACTCAAAACTGAGAAAACATGTTCATATTGTATTCATATCATTATAAAATTATAAAAATTTAATTTTCAACATGTATATATTAAACATAGATAAATTCGAATCATGTTGTTCTTAATATAATTGAAAGTCCATGTCTTGATTTAAATTTTATATTTTACATCCAAACACACATCACATATATAAGTTTTAGGTGTAATGGAATCATATGATGGGAGGTTCCCTACTTTTCTTTTTCTATGTTGAATGATCAATTAATTATCTACATGACAATAAATTCCATGTTTAATGGAATTAAATCAATGAATAAAGACGAAATGAATCATGCTAGAATGAGAGAGACATATAAATGATCATCAAATATTATTTATAATTAAATTTATTATATATGAGTTACCTTGATAGATTTTTTTTATTAATTAATGGATCTTGTCACAGATCTATGTTGCATCATCATTGTATTTTAGGAATCAAGTAAATATTCTACCTAACAGTTCTCCACACCTATTCCATGAATATTCATACATCACCGAATGAATATTAGGGTGTTATAATGATATAATCTTATGCTCGAATCATCTACCATTAATTTATATGAGAATTGATTCCAAAGCGTTCTCCATGATCTTGTAGACTAAGATTTATACTCATTATTGGGAGCTATCTTGGATAATAGTGATCTCAAGGGCTTGAGATAATTGTAAAATTCTTTTATGGACAACCTAAAAAAGGAATTGTTTTCTTGAGAAAATAACACAATAGAGTTTATATATCATTGGGGTTAAAATGAAATAATACCAAAAGTTCCCTTAATTTTTTATTTAATCTTAGAAGAATCCCATTGTAATATAATAATATTTTTTTATTATTTCTTTACATGCTCTTAACTTGTGAATTAAAATTAAATATTATTTAATAAAATAATATTCGATATTTCTTATTTCCTCACTTTACTTAAAATCCTGGTCTTTCATTCCTCCATATTGTTTATCAAACCATTACTATTTTTTATTTGTTTATTAAATGAATATCAATGTATTATTCGACATTAAAAATATATATTTTATATTCACTAAAGTAAAAAAAATATTTGTTAAATATTAAACTCACATTGTATTCTCCCAAATAACTGGTGTTATAAAAATGTAATTTGGAAAACATGAATAATTATCAACGACATATGGGAATAATATTTATTAAACATTTTACATAATAAATAATAATATATTATTTAAATAAGATGATGAATACACTTAGTGTGTAACCCTCTAGGCCTCTTTCTCAGTGGAATTAGGTGAAGAATTCTAAAGTCTGAGGTTAACATCTAGAATCATGATAATGAGCCCAAATAGAAAGAAGTAAATTTTGCATTAAAATAATCTCTTATAGAGTTTCTCACTTTGTATTATAACCCCTTTATCAAAATATCTAAAATCAATCAAGTTTCATGCTGGTGCCATCAACCTTTGTGCTCGATGTCTTATTCTTTGACTTTATGGACATTGAAATTACCTATAAACACAATGACTATGGATTAATTTAGTCTATATAATTTCCATCAATTGTATTTTGATATTAAATTTCTTTAATTAATGTAATATATTAATCATTTATCTGTTTATTCATTAATGAAATATTACCCTTGATGCAACCTACATATCATACCTTTCCACGACTATCGGTCATCACGGTTTTCATCAATAAATCAATATACGCAACTCATAATACTCATTAATAATAATGTTAATGTATAAGGTCCAATACCCATGTATGTAGATAGAAACTTCCAATGAAAAATAAATATGGATTTCCTACTATTGGGTCCTATTCTCATAACATCCTACTAGATATTACCAAGGACACACACCAAGACAAGGTTCCTCAATGTCTGATAAGTCTCTACCCCTGATATCATGTATCATTTTTCCTTCAAATTATATCATATGGAAATATAATATATATATAATAATAACGTTGTATAACTTTTGGGTTCTCATCCTAACGGTGGACTGCTATGAACTTTTAATTTGAAATCTACTCCAAAGACATTATCAGATACACTTTTACACAAAAGAACAATTATGATGTGATAATAAATTTATTAATATTTAAAACTATGAATACAGGTTAACATAAATTACAAAAACGTTTGTTCTAGTTATCCTACTCCAATTGACTCCAACTTTCCCTAGATCCTACTACTTACAACCTTAAGTCCTTTAACCTTCACAGGATACTCCTGCTCTTGCAGAGATATGCCTTTAGCCAAGGGGTCCACAAAATTCTATTACATGGGGACTATTCTCACTATAACTTCACCCCTCTAAAAAAATACTTCAATAGGTGATACTTCCATAGTATATGCCTTGTCCATTGGTCTGGCCTTGGATCTTTTGCAAGAGCCACCACTACAGAATTATCACAACACAATGTGATGGGATCTTTACTTCTAGGTACCACATCAAGATATTGTAAAATGTTTTGAATCCAAATGACCTCCTTGGATGCATCAGAAGATGCTACATACTCATATTCTAGTATAGAATAAGTGATAACTAGCTAATTTGATGTTTTCTAGCTTATAGATCCCCCATTGAGATAGAATAAATATCCTGAATGTGACATTAGATAATTTTTATTTCTTTAAAAAATATAATCAATATAACCCATGATGTCTATATCTTCATATCCTCCATACAATAGGAATATATCCTAATTTTTTCTTAGATACTTATATATATCCTTAAACACATACCAATTCCTTTATCACAGATCTTATTGATATATTTCTACCATGATCAATGCATTGGAAACATCAAGTCTAGTACGTAACATAGGATACTTGATTGATCCTATCACTATAGAATATGTGATATTTCTCATTATATCTTTATCATTTTATGTCTGAGGAAACACTTTCATAGAAATATATAAACCATGTGCTAATTGAACCAATCCCCTCTTGGATTGTTCCATAATAAATCTTTTTAGAATCTGATCAACATATGTACTTTAACATAGTCCAAGTAGCATCTTGGATATATCATGAATGATCTTAATCCCTAGAATATATGATTCTTCACCGAAGTCCTTAATGGAGAAACACCAATTTAACTAGTCCTTAGAAGACTTTAAGACTATTATGTCTTTTACAATATATAATATGTCATCATAAAATCTTTATACGATAAAAACATAATTTCCAAAAATACTCTTGTAAACACACAACTCATATACATTATTAATGAAACAAAAATTTTTATAGATTCATAAAATTGAATTTTCCATGACATTAATTCTTTATTAAATCCATAAATTCATCAATGAATCTTGAAAATACTTTTTTCATTTCATAGAGTCACAAAACCTTATGGTCATTTAATATAGACATCTTTATTAAAGTTCCCATTAAGCAATGCTGTTTTGACATCCATGTGGTAAATATCATAGTCCTGGTAAGATTCAATATCAAGTAGAATTATGATGGATTTAAATATGAAAACTATTTAAAATGTTTCATCACAGTAAATTCCTTGACACTTTTTAAACCATTTATTTACTAACCTTAATTTTATGGTGTTTAATTTACTTTCTAATTATAGTTTCCTCTTAAATACCCATTTGTATCAAACATGATTTACATCAACTAGAACATCTACCAGTACCCAATCATGGTTCTAATATATGGAATCTATTTCATAATTCATGTATTCTTACCATGTTGTAGCTTCTAAGATCTCTACTCTCTCCTTTCAAGAGAGAGTCTCATCATTTTCAACGAATAATGAGTCACCAGATTTGGTAACTTAAAAACCATATCCATCTAGTTCTCTTACCTCTCTTACAATCCTTGTTAGTACATGTATTTTATGAACTACTCCTTAACTGTAGACCTGTAGAGTATATTACTATACCATGTCTTGTTTAACTTGAGAATAAAATTAATTAATGTCGATATTTCTCCCAGTATACATTTTGATGATGATCTCCCTCTCAAGAATGATGTCTTTTCTAGTGACAATTACCTTATTGCATGAGGGTCTGTATATGTAGAATCTTTTTTTTCCATGGGATACCCAATAAAGATACACTTTGAGCCTTAGGGTCCTAGTTTCTTGCCTATGAATGCCTTAAATAATTCCTCGCAACCCTATACATGTGTATGCGACAAAACATGATTATTTACACTCCATAAATCAAAGGGAATTCCATTTTTCTCTATATCTCGTATTCAGTTTAATGTATAAGCCACAATTTTTAATGGATATCCCCAAATCAATAATGGAATATCTACATGACTCATCACTGACCTTACCATGTATAAAAACGAAAGGTTACTCATTTCATGAACTCTATTCAAATATGGTGTGTAAGGTTTATTGAGTTGTGATATAATTCCAAGATCCTATAAATGTCGATGAACTCTTGGTTAATACATTCAACATCATGATCCAATCGAATATTATTCATATTCATTCCAATTTTATTCTCTAATTCATTCATTAATTCCTTGATTTTCTCAAAGGAGTATGAATCATATCTCATCAAGTAGATATATCCATATCTACACAATTCATCAGTAAAAATTTTGACATATGAATATCCACCTCCTGCATCTACAATAAAGGGTCAATAGAAATTAGTGTGTACCAATCTTAGAATCTATATGTCCATTTCACATTATAAACCAAATGGTGGTTTTGTAATTTTTCATTATAAAACATAACATTACTTTTCAAGTGATTTTAGCTCATAATGTTCTAAACAACCATCATGATAGTGCATTGTAAGATTCTTATCATTTACATGACCAAGATGGTGATGCCATCTCTAAGTGTTATATGATTCATGTGAACATGATTCATTATTAATTTCCAATAATTTTTTGTTATAATATAATACATAATGGTTGTTATTTAAAATTTCCATACCGTAACATATGTTTCCCTTAGAGAATAAAAATAATTTATTTCCAAATTTGAAAATAAACCCATCAATATCTAGGAATGAAAAAAAAATTATTCTTGGTAAACTATAGGTACATAATAACAGTATTTTAAAACCAAATTAATTATTTTTGCAAATGAACGACGGTACTCACCAATGTCTTAGGAATCTATCATTACTCTACTTGAAGCTCTCTAATCCACCACTCCTGTAGAAATATTTTGAAATCTACTTGGTTCCTACATTTCGATATATATGTGAGTACCACAAGATATATTTAAAACACAATGGGTATATATTGAAAGGTTACACTTGATAATGAACACAAATTTATAATCCCATTTCTTCAAGGTTCAGTTCCTCTTTTAGTGGAATAAATTTCTACATGAAAAAACACATTCCCTCCTTTACCTTGCCCTACCTATGGATCTTCCTCTTCTTGGAAAGAAATTGATCGAGGGATTTATACTATTTATAGGTATTGGGACCTTATTTTTTTATTTTTATTATTCACTATATGTAATGTGGGTTTATCATGCCCCATGTTCTAATCCACTTGGTAAATCAATGTATGAAGTTCTAAGACACTCTTCTCATCATTTCCCATCTTCTAATTGATAATAAAACATGATAATGTCTTGAGAAGTGAAGAATGTATGATATTCTAATGTAAATCTATGGTAATTTAATCCTTACTATTTCTAATAATTAAATTTATAATTTTATCTTGAATAAATGAGGACCAGCTGCCACAAACTCTCCAAGATTAGTTATAAAGAAATAATTAGAGATCTCTAACATCTCTTTTCCCAAATTCTCTTGATAGAGATCCTGAAGGATATAAATCATTCTATATTCATTAATATCATCATGTTACTTCAAAATCACAATGGTAATGGATGATATTATGAATCACTAAATATTTTTAGCATCATTATGATGTTTCATATAAAGGGATAGGTCTTTATCACTTGCCTCATTACAAAGAAAAACTAGAAAAGATTATTCCAGCACAAAAAAATTCCTTTCATAGAGAAGTATAACATGTAAGAGCATTTTCCACTCCTGGATATTTGTGTCAGAGAGAATGTTGTCTTAATAAATTATGGATCACAGTAATATGTTTGAATTCATTTTAATTTTGTTTCTGTGAAATAATATTAGCATAAATTTAGAACTTTATCTGATAAAATTTAGACAGACGAATATATATAATATTTATTAGTGTCCCACTATTATATTGAATCCCAATAGCCCTTTCCATTGGATTAAAAACATCTTATTTCATGAATATTCTAGTTTAAAGGATCTATATTTCTCTTCTCATTACAGCAAATTCAGTTGTTTAGGAATCTTGAATGGTTTTTAGGAAGGCATTCCAAATACTAATTGTGTTAAATTATAGTTCTTTGATCTGTTAAGTGGACCCCCAATCCCGAAATCATTTATTATGATTTCCTGGACCCTTGCAACCTAGTTACACCAAGTTCTTCGTTGGAATTTAAAACATGATGTAAATTAAGTTAATTCAACCCAAAACATCAAGATAAAATTCCCTGATAATTGAAAGCAACCTATGTTTGACTGGTCAAGCACATCAATCTAAGGTTCAATTTTAAATGAATTAGGGGAAGGTTATACCAAATTAATATATACGATTGATGGATTTTATCTTTTATGTGTGAATTTAAAAATATTATCATTATTACATGATTGGTAATATTATGAAAATTTAATTATGTGAATAACCATTTCTTAGATAATATTTAAGAATAATCAAATCTATTTTAGTTCTATCTTGCATGCTCATTAATTTGATTAATTTATGTTATCATGAAAAAACATCCACAATGAAATAACCATGAAACTAAAAGAAACAAAATAATATAGTGGTATGATCATGATAATTTACTAATGGTTAGTTTATCTAGAGATTTATAATCTCACCATTGACCTTGGGTATAAATAGCTTGAACCAATTAATGTTTGTATTACACCTTTCAACCAATCCACCAATGTATTTCTCTTGGATTTCTTTCACCTTGCCTCCAAACTTGAACCACATCCACTAGCATAGAAGATCCATCCATTGGATATGATTTTACTCACATGTAAGTGAGGGGAAGAGGGTTTATATAAAAAACCATGGGCATAAAGACCCAATTCAATAAGAGGCGTTAAGGCATGTATGCTAAAATTGCAATTTATTAATAAATTAAATGGAAACCAGTTTCATACAAAGGTACGGTATTTTATCATGATCATCCACATGCATGAAATGAATTAAATATTTAATAAAACTAGAATTGAATTATTAATCATTCTTATTTAAGATAAATCACCCTAGAATCAATTAATTATCATATTTAATTAGTCAATTCTATTATCCTAATTAGTAATTGAAATTCCTCAATATTTTCTTCCATTATAGGTACGATGAAATTAAATAACATAATTTAATATTAATTGTGAACATAAATGTACCTTTGAGGAATGTTGGTGAATAACCATATGAATCTACCAAAAATTTATTACACTTATAAATTTTTTACTCCTGTGACATATGACATACATGACTTGTCAAATACTTTGATGAAGTGTAGTATCAACATAATGATTACACGAATTACATGATTTTTGGTCATGTGTTATGCTTTAATGAACATAGAGTAACAACTATAATACTACTCATTCATGATATGTGGACTTCAACATTATAGTGATATTAATTATCCATTTAAATATATATATATATATATATATATATATATAAATATTAAAACACATCACATGGAATGTCCTGTCAACTTAATGACCACATATAAGAATGTTTCAATAAGGTTTTCATAGTATAAAAAATAAATTTCAAACTTTATTAATTTTGTAAAAGAATACGACATGTATAGATGAGTTACATGGTATGTACACCTCTCATTGTGTATCTGAGGAACACACCTTCGGACTTGGTGTGTAAACCATACCTATGAAAATTGGGCTACATAGTGTGAATTATGGACTACACAGTGTGTTAACTTCAAGTTACACGGACATCAGTCAGGTAGGCCGTGTATGGAATACATAGACAATCTATGACTCAAATGGACTACATGACATGTACATGTGATAAATGGTGTGTAATCTGGCTGAGCGAGCTCCAGGTTGGCCCAGTCAACATGCTGTATAACAATTAACTACAATAACACTCATATGTTTTTAGTAAATAGTTTATTTAAATAATTTCAATCTGTTAATAGATCTCATTACATGTAATCAAGTGTTTTAAAGAACCATGATATTCCTTTAGTATATAATTACCATTTTAATATAGCTATTAGGTTAGTGGGAATAAAAATAACTATCTTATAAAAATGTATGATGAAGTC
Source organism: Viscum album (assembly GCA_963277665.1). Taxonomy (NCBI): domain Eukaryota; kingdom Viridiplantae; phylum Streptophyta; class Magnoliopsida; order Santalales; family Viscaceae; genus Viscum; species Viscum album. The sequence continues at coordinate 201,126,606 of OY728125.1, read as the reverse complement.
AGTCACTACAAATTATTCATAAAAAATATAAATCAATTATACATTTATATTTTTTAATAATAAATTGAGTGAATTACAATTATTATGTGAAATTAATTAAATGAATATATTTTATAATTAAATAGATTTGTTTTATATTCATCCAATATTTTTATTCATATGGTATAAATAAACATTATTTGACGTATAAATACATATATTTTTTCAAATGGAAATTTTATACCTTTTAATGGAGAAAAAATTTTAAATTAAGATTATGAAAAATAAATATCTTTTATATGACAACATAAAAATTTAATTTTTATGAATGATAATTTTTTTTTACTTTGGATGTTTTTTTATTTTTCTCATAACTTTAAAATTTTCATGAATAATAAAAATAGAAAAACTTTTAATTGAATTTTTTTTCATCAAAATGATTTATATGGTTGAATTATAATATATAATGGTTTTAGAGTATAAATACAATATATTTTTATCATTAAATATAATGTATGTTATTAGAATTAATTTTACATTGAATTTAGATGTAAAAATATTTCAATATTTTGTAATGATTTAACTTTTAAAACTCATTCATTTTTGCTGAAAAGAGGATTAATTTTAAATTAATTAGTACAAATTCTGTTGTTTTAAGTTAGAAAATTTGATTCTATATTTGGAATCAGTCAGTCCAAATTATGTGTGTAGATTTATTTTATTTTTGTGCATTATGAATAGTAACTTAAGTAATTTTTATTAATACATTAAAAAGGTTAATCGGTCAATTAAGGGTCATAATAATATTATAAAATTACCCTAAAACTTGTATTAATATAATTTTATGAGTTTTTAGACCTAAATCATTTTTGGGTCGAAATGGTTTCCTTTTAAAGTCACTTGGATGAGATTAGGACACTTAATTTATTTTATTTAAAGAGAAATTAAATATGTCTTACTCAAATTTTGATAAATATATCATTTTTTATATAAGGTTATACAGAAGTTAAATTTAATTATAAATACTCATTTGAAATATAAAATGGTTTTATTTATCTTGGAAATTTATTTATTATTTTTATAAAATAAATAAATACATTAAATACTTATACGTTGATGATGTAAAAATTAATTAATTGATGAGAAACCAATCAAATTATTTATATTAAAAATATAATAAAAATAAAAATACTAAAAAACATAACCAAATCTTATTGTTCAAGTATATCTCATCATTAAAAATCCAATGGTCAATTTGAGGAGTATTTGGAGCCTTACGGAAGATATTGGGACAATTATATTATTTTATTTAATGTGTTGTTAAAGTTATCACATTTATGTTTTCAAAATTATAAATTTTTTAATACAGGATTTTCCAGAAGCTAAATTCCAATACAAGTATTATTATGAAATATTGTATATTTATATTCATCAAAATATTTTATTTTTATTTTTTATTCAACATATAAGTTTATAAAATAATTACGCAAAATTGATGTAGTAATTATTTTATTAATAGACATAACAAATAAATGTTAATAAATATTAAAATAAATATAATTTTTGATAGTTAATAAGTCTAATTAATTTTATTTCAGAACATGAACTATTATGAATATAATAAAATATTTGGTTCAAATTTAACATGTTATCTTAGTATATTTAAGAATCTATGAATTAAATAGTGTCAAAATTTACAGTACTGTTTGTCTACAATAAAGTGTTTTATTAAAATATTTAAAAATTATAAATTTTTAAAAAATATATAATAATTATGAAATGGTTTAAAATTTTCTAATTTATTTATACATGGTCAAAATACCTTTAAATAAGTAAATATTTCACCCTTTTAGTATTTAAATATTTTAATCCAAGTTAAAAATATAATAGAATAACTAAGTGTTAATTAAAATATTTAGGGTTAAATTGACAGAAAGGATGTATCAAATTATTTATTTATAATATAAAAACCCTATATAATCTTATATTTGAAATTGGGAAATTTATGAGGATTTAGGTTGGTTTTTTATTGTATTATAAATTATTATTTATTGAGTTTTCAAAAATTCCCCTAACCTTATTTATAAAAGGGTTTATCCTATATCACATATTTACTTCATTATGAGCATTAAAGCTCATCCATTATCTATTTATTTCCCTTATAAACTTCCCTAGTTACATTATTGTGGTTTTGGTGTTCATAAAATACCATCTCTAGTGCTTTAAGAGGTGATTTAGAGGGAGCTTATTTAAGAAGATATAATCTCCTCTAACAATTCTTTAAAACATCATTCTTATTATTTTTCATATTCATGTGTTGTTTCTTTATAAAGTAATAACTATAGTATCAATTATATACTGAGATGTTATTATGATTATCAAACAACCATATTTGACCTTCAATACATCCTAAGAAAAATAAAATCACCATGTGTGTGTGTGTACGACTTACTACCTCCACATCATCGTGTAATATGTTTTTCACAACCACCTTACTTATATAAAGATCTGACCCTAGTTACCCAGAGTCAGTGTGTTATTACTTAACATTGGCATGATCACAATATATCAAGTATTGATAGACCTAATAGTTTTGTAGCATTGGAATTTCTAGATACATACATAAGTTTTAAATTACATTATCATATAAAAAACAACAACATTGTGTCTCCTTTGAACACTCTTATATCCCTTAGTATATTCCTATAGGTCAGTCATAATATAATTCTTCACATCCTTAGAAAAATAAAACATAAGGGGTGAGCTCAGATGTTCAGTAAGGACAATAATATAGTGAAAACTACCATAAATAATAATAAACGTTTAAGGTAATGTATAAGACTAAAACACAAGACTTTTAAACATAAACATCTGCATAATATGGTAAATATAAATAAAATATTGACATTTAACTATTCACATGGATATTCTACTAGTCCAATAATCACATGTAATATCAATAAAAAATTTCATAATGATGGAATGCATAATGTTGGACAACATTACCAAATATTCAAGGCCTCATGAAAAGACTACAAATAATTATATTACCAAGGGCTTTTTCCAAGACAATATTTTGTCTCATGACACCTACAGATGCATCAAGGAGATATATCGGGCTGCACCCATCACTTACTAATCCCAATGCATTCTTCATGTGAAATGGGTGAAACATAATCTATACATTTGTATTAAAACTAGCAAACATAATGTCAATATTTTAACAACCAACCATGAATAGTATAAAAATAGCACATCCGTAGTCGAACATAACTCATTTAATATAATATGGAATAATGTATCAACCTCAATAAATAATAATGAAGGATAATGACATAGATGAAAATAATCAGTAAAACTATTTTAGAGAAATATCCATTTTTCTTGAAAATACATAAAAGTATCACCATTTATCAAGAAGTTATTTAAAAGATATTTTTGAGTCAAAGTGTCCCATACATATATTAATTATTTAAAAGAAATTTTAATTTTAAAAAATTCATGTTCATATAAATAAATCTTTAAAACCATTTTAAAAACATGGACATTAATGAGAATGATTTTGAAGAATAAATCATTAAAAAAAATAAAATGATATTTTAGTTAGAGTTCCTTACCAAATGAGAGACGCCTCAATAAAAATAATTTAGGTAATCAAAACATTATAATATCATGAGAGTAAAGGGATTCATGATATACTATGTCAATGTACATTATATACCCAATATAAAAGTGAATTGGTACATAACAAAAAAGAAGTCTCAATGGGATGTAAATTGAGATGAAATGCCTTATAAAGTCCATTTCCTTAGGTTAAGGATAAATCAATGTCACAATAATGTGTTAAAAAAATAAATACACTTAATATTATTGGATATTGAGTGTAAATAAATCCTAAGACATTCACACATATTCTTTTAAAAATAACACCAATGACTTGGATGTTTAGCTCAATGAATGGAAATGAAGTTAAAAGTACTCTTATCAAGTTCAGATAAATGATTTGATAATATATTAATGGAGTGATTATGTGTATCAAAAGTATATACACACAAATGGGAGTGGAAATTACAAAATAAATAAATAAATAGTGATTCCACACAAAATCTTGGAGTAAAATAATTAATTAAGTATGCATAATGCCCAATGAGTCGAAATTGATATTTGAAATTCCCTTAACGATTTGGTAACTTACAAAACATACACCCCATGAAATTAGGGTCATACAATGAATATGTAAATACCTATAAATTAAATTATATTACACCAAGCATTCAATCATGGACAGTACATACACCACACAAAAGGAAATAGGGGCCAATATAGCATGAATCTCATGGGAAAAAAAGTAAGATGAAAACCCATTAACATGTACTTTTCATTAGGAGAGGGTATGTTAACCTCTTGTATAATAGTTAAATAATAGTTATTAAATTATAAAATAACCAAATACATAAATATGACATCATATATGATCTTCTAATATTGAATTTTTAATAATATTTTAGTAGTATCATTGTTTCGTGTGTTAATTGATTCATTTTCTTTTATATGTTTTGCTACGTAAGTAATTTTTGTTAAGGAAAAGATTTATTTGATTCATATCCAGAATTATATTACGTTATTAGTCATTATTTTTAATCTCAAAATGAAAATTATTCTTAAATGGGTACGATGAGGAATGAATACGTTCATGGAGACAGTAATCCGTACGTGCGCACGAGTGAAAATATCATTCAATTAAAGGTGAAATCATATATAATTGGATGTTATATCATATAAAAATAATAAGTAACATGTTATATTGATTATTAAATCAATTATACATAATTATTATACCCATCCAAATAATTAAGTGTTGAATAACAACTACACCACGACGTGGAGACGGTAATCCGTATGTACTCACGTATGGTGGATTTGTCATTCATAGGATGGATAGAATAATGAATATGGTTGTTATATATTTATAATAAATCAAAATATGTATAAGTTACTGGAGTTATTATTTTTGTTTGAAAACAACAAAGAAAGAGGAATTGGAAGAAGAAGATAACTTTGACAGAGGTGATTAAATTATTACCTCTTCTTCGGGTGCTACCTTTTAATTTGATCAAAAGGGCTCCGTAGATTGGCTTTTTGATCCAAATATGGCCTCGAGAATAGATCAAGGATATTTGGGAGGATATTTGGGCATGGGGTGGCTGGAAAAAATGGCATTGGAGGTGTGAAATTAAGATAAGGGGATGTTCCCTTTTAAAAGAGAGGTAAGGGTCACTTTAGGAAAAACTTGAAATATTATTTTATTATAAATTAATTTACGGTTTTAATGGCTCCAAATTGATTTATTTAGAGTATATAGTGGGTATGGGTCTCCAAAAACCTAATAAAATAGGTTCTAGATAGGTTTAGGTCACCATAGTAACCGTATATTTTAGATTTAACTCTTGGTTAAATAGTTTTACATTTACCATGTCTCCTTGTATTTTTATATTATATTGTTAATAAACATACTATAAACTATAAAGAGAACCCAAAGTGGTTCATTAATAACATATATATCATTATTTAAGTCCTTATGACAAACCTTATATTTTTAATACTATTATATAATTTAATAAAATAGAATAAATTTTAAAATCTCAATTATGCCAATTTTGACACTTTAGTATTTGGTTTTTTTTAAAGTCATATAAACTTGATTAATTGGAAATAAATTCATTAAATCAATAATAAAATGTCATATTGACCTAGAAAATTCCTTAAATTCATCAAAATCTCAAATTACATTTATTTTAATATTTATAATGGCAATTTTGTTCATCTTTCATTAATTAGGCAATTACTGCATCATCATTATGTCATAAATAAGTTTCATTATATAATGTCTAAAAATTATAAATAAAATATCATGATGTATGAAATATTATTAATTTTGTAATGAAAATTTATAGTCAAATTTATCATTTGTATAAACCTATATTGAAAATTTTTTAGTTATTAAACTTTGAAATTTACACTTTTAACTCTTCTTTAAATCAAATAATAATAGAATACATAATCTAATACTAGTGGATCAAAAGTATAATATTTTATTCATAAGGATTATTTTGGTCTAAATAAAATTATCCAATATAATTATTAGATGTATTAGGGTAATTATAATATCAATTTTACAATTAATTACTCTATTTACATTCAAAAGTTATTATTCACCAAAAACTATTTTCAACTTTTTAACCCCATTTTATATACTGATGTCCACGGTGTCTCTTGTATTTTTGAAATTCAATTCAAACAATTGGTAAAATTATGTTTTAGGAAAACATTCAAATGTTCCTAGAAGATGGGTAGAAGACGGTAAAAAGTTAAATAAAATTTTATACATCTAATATTATTTTAAAACGAATCCAATGAATTAAATTGAATTTATATAGGTATTATATATCAATTTTTACTTAAAATAACTTAAATTAAAATAAATAATTATTTGAATAATTTTTTTTTCTTTAAACAATAATGTAATGTTTTTAACTATTTATCAAAAATCAAAGGTTCTCAGAAAAATATCAAAAATTCACTCTAAGATAATTTTTATATTTAAAATTTAAAAAAGATGTCTATTTCACCAAATTAAAGACATAGAATATGTATTAATTAATTTAAAAAAATTGCTGTTTTTAAAACCAAAAAGTGGATTTTAAAGAAAGAAACTATCAAAAGATTGATATATGTTTATGTCCAATTTAAATGTAAAATTACTTCTAATGAACAAAATTGGATAAATGATAAAAATATAATCTAATTATACCTCAAAAGAATTAAAATATATAATTTAACAGTATAAATTATTCTAATTAAAAAGGTTGTTTTCAATTAAAATTTAGTATTTTTCAGTATTCATTAAATAATGAAAGTTATCAAAAAAAAATGAAAATTTATCCAAACTAAATTTTTATGCACCTCTTCTAAAGAAGTAGTTTATTTTTTCAAATTTAATATATAAAAGTTTCAAATATTTGATTTAAAAATGGTTTTCCATTAAAAGGTGGTAAAATTTTATTTTTTGAAAAATACTTTTATTATCTGAAAAATTGAATTTGTTCTCATATTATATCTAAGAAATAAAAAATATGGATGTTAAAATTATATATAATAAATAAAATTCAAAATTACTTTAATAATTTTTATAACCGATTTTTGAACACATAGTTTGGTAAGTCATGGTGTCCTCGAACTCAGTGTTCCACGTATCGTAAGCTATTGAATTAATTTTAATGAAAATAACATACTATTAAATCTTGGGGTGTTACATTATTCACCCTTTTGGAAACTGTGTCCTTGAAATTTTAATATTTGTCTTGGGAACTTCATTAAAAGTCCCACATTGGAAAAAGAGTCAATATAAATACACTTTAAAAGAAAGAAAGATAAGTACAAAGGTCACTCAAGATAACCCATACTAGGATTCCATGTAGGAAAATATGGATATGGAATATAAACTAAGTGTAATGTTTTGATTGAGAGTGATAGAAAACAAGATCAAGATAATGTTAACAATAAGATAACCACAAACTTGTGATGGGTTAAATGGTCATTAGTACCACAATAGGAAAAGTAAATGGGAAACATTTTTGTTTTAAGTTCCATTTCATAAAGTTGAGGAATTTATTTATGAGATTGACTAAGAACATAAAATTATATAATTATATTTTAAGTAGAGTTTCATCCTTTAATATATTTCTACCACTAACTCATCTTTTATGCAAAAGATGAGTATTAAAGACGACTTGGGCACACCTGAAGCACTAGAATCAACTTCTAGAGAATCACAGAATCCACAAAGGATGAAATATATATTTGCATTATCTTTAGAGATTAAACAAAACAAAATGGTTAGTAAAAGATCAGATGATCTCCAAAATGGATAATCCTTTATAGAATGAAATACTAATCTTAATTTACAAAATAGAAGAAAAAATACCCAATGTTCAATAAATACTTTTCAGAAAACAATTGTCCTTAAAATCCTTCAATATAATCAAAACTAACATTTAAACCCAAAACTCTAAAGGATTTAATCACATAGTATTTTATTGTAAATCGTAACATTTATCTCAAAATAACATCAACTACTCTTAAATTCTCATACATAAGTGTGATTAACAAAATCACATATTCTCTATGATCGGTTAATCAATTCTCTTAACAACTTGAATCTCTAAAAAACATATATTTTTTCAAAAATTAAAAAATCCACCAATAATCATCAAATTAAATTCCATAGTATTCTATTTTTCTTAGGCATATAGTGTTCCCAATAGAGCCAATGTCTTCCAAAATAACATTTGTCACTTAATCATCAAATAATTTTCCTATACAAAGGATATCCATTTGATAAAACAAAAGATCCCAAATCAAATTATTATTGATAAATAAAATAATTTAACTAAAAAACTAGTCTTACTTACTAGGGACTTCACGTAGTCCAGTGGTAGACGATAAATCCCAATCACACTCTGGTTATGGGTTCTATTCCGGTATCTTTTTCCGACACGGCGGGTTATCAATCAGTCTATGTGTTGTACTTTTTCAAATATTATTTTTTATAACATTCCAAAAATGAGATAAATTCCTCAAATTAACCATAAAACAATTTAACCAGAAATTTTATCTCATACTTTTCATTTTCATCAAAAAAAATTAATAACCTATAACTGCCTCAAATTTAAGGATCATATAAACCCAAATTTTTCTTTATAACTATATCCAAAAAAGAAAAGATAATTCTTCCGCAAATAGAATTTTCAAATAAAAAACTTCATGTTTACACATACGAGAGAATATTCTTCCAATGTAATCCCAAAAAACAAAGATCATTAAAATGTTTAAACATTTCCCCATCTATTTATTTCCACATAGGTACTTCTTTGACCTAGAGGTTATCCTATAGAATATGTCATTGACTTGGGTAATTCCAATGTCACTTAAATTTATGACAAATGACTATAATTGGATCCATAGGATCATTTTTATTTTCTTCCAATGCACTCTTAATTTTTCCTCAACAATTATTTACTTTATGTCCTTTTTCCCAAACATAAAACATTTCTTTGTTTCATTGAGACACTTTCCTGGGTGTCTCCTTCCACATTTCTGGCATGATGGAAATTACGATTTCTTTTTTCCATGGTTTTTACTACTGGAACTCTTATCATTCTCCACCATTATCTTCATTGTTGAGTTTGGGAGTTGGTTAATGTATATATTTTTGATCATATTTTTGGAATCCTGCTTCGGCATGAACACAATATCTTTTTCACCCATTAACATTCCATTTAGTTGCTCATTTCCATCATTATGACCACCTTTTACATCATGTTCAATGTCACTATGACTTTGTTGGAATCACGACATTGACTAACACAAGAAATCATAGTGTGAGTCATAAAATCATTTAGGGAATATCATGGAACCATATTTTCAATATAAAACACCTTATTATTAACCAAGGTTATTTATTCTCATCTTATTTTAAAATCATTCAAATTGGTTTGTAAATAAAATTTGAATGATCCTAAGATTATCTCCCTGGAGTGTCATAACGAATAGTGAAGCAAGACCCAGTGTCATGTACAAGGATACCTTGGGTCAAGCCTGAAACTCCTTGTCAGAGCTTTCACTCATAAGTACATATGTGCCAGAGCCGCCTGTACCTGCTAATATCCAGATAAGGATTTATTGCTGAAAAGACACACATAATATTCACATTATGAAATTTTTTGGATCTTCTTCTATACTAATCTTCAAATTCTATATTATGTTTGTGTTTTCTAATAATATATTTTCTAAATATAGCTTCTAAGGTATGTACAAAACATCCAATGATACCAACTTTTACCCCCCAACCCTAGTAACCTAGAGTCAGTGCATTATTACATAATATTGCAATGATCACAATATATCAGGTCTCTAAAGACTGATTAGTTTAGTATACTTGTAAGTACTAGATACATACATAAGTTTTACATTACATTATCAATAAAAATCAACCACATTGTGCCTACTTTGAACACTCTTACATTCCTCATCCAATTCCAATAAGTCAGTAATAATATACTTTTTCAAATTCTGGGAAAAATAAAACATAAAAAAGGGGTGAGCTCAGATGCTCATTAAGGAGAAAAATATATCATAAACTATCATAAATAATTATAAATATTTATGTCAATGTATAAGACTAAAAAACATTCCTTTTAAACATAAAATTCCACATAATATAGAAAATATATATTGAATAATTCCATTTACTTATTCACATTGATATTCTACAAGTCGAATAATCATATGTAATATAAATAGCTAATTTTATAATGATTTAATGAATAACTTTGTACGTCATAACCACATAGTCAAGTCCACATTCCAAGACTACAAATAAAGATTTTTTCAAGGCCTTTTATCAAGATAGTAGTTTGTCTCATGAGACCTACTGATGCATAGAGGATCTATACCAGGAACCACCCGTTACCTACTAAGTCCAATTAATTCCACATAAGAAAAGTGTGAAACATAATCTAAACATTCTTATTAAAACTAGAATACAAAATGTCATTATTTTAAATACAAACCATGAAAGGTATAAAAATTGAACATCCAAAGTAAAACATAACTCATTCAATACAATATGGAAGATTGAATCAAACTCAATCAATAATAATGAAGGATATTGACATAGATTAAAATAATCAGTGAAGCTATTTGAGAGAAATATCCCCCTTTTCTTGAAAATATTTAAATGTCTCACTATTTTTCAAGAAGTAGTTTAATAGGGATTTATAAATCAATGATTTCCCTAACAATTTGAAACTTTTAAAAGGAATTTTAATTTTAAAAAATTCATGTACATATAAATAAATCCTTAAAACAATTTTTAAAACATGTACATTTATAATAATGATTTAGATGAATAAATCATTAAATCATTTAATATGATATTTTAGTTTGAGTTCCTAACTAAATGTGAGACACTTGAATAAAAATAATTGAGGTGATCAATTTTTTTTAATATCATGAGAATAAATGGATTCATCATATACTATGTCAAATTACAATATATACACAATATAAAAGTGAATTTGTGAATAACAACAAAGAAGTCTCAATTGGATGTAAATTGAGATGAAATACTTTATAAAGACCATATCCTTAGGTTAAGGATAAATCAATGACATATTTATGTGTGAAATATATACATACAATCAATATTATTAGATATTTAGTGTGAATCAATCATAAGACATTCACATATATTATTTTAAAAACAACAGTAATGACTTGGATGTTTAGCTCAAAGAATGAAAATTGAGTTCAGATTACTCTTATCAAGTTCAGATCGATGAATTGTGTATTTATCAAGAGAGTGATTATATGTATCATAAGTATATCCATACAAAGGGGAGTGAAAATTACTAATTAAATAAATAAATAGTGTTTCTACACATAATTTTGGAGTAAAATTATCATTAATGTATGCGTAAAGCCCAATGAGTGGAAATTGAAAATTGAAATTCCCTTACCGATTTGGTAACTTACGAAACATACACCCCAAGAAAGAAGGATCATACAATAAAGATATAAATACCCATAAATTAAATTATATTACACCACGAATAAAATCATAGGAGGTACATATACCACCCAACAGGAAATAGTGGAAAATATAGCACAAATATCACGGGAATAAAAAGTGAGATGAAAACCACTTACATTGAAATATTGCTTAGTAAAGGGTGTGTTAACCTCCTATATAATAGATTATTAATTTTTATTAACTTATACATGAAACACATACATAAATATGATATCATATATGATCTTTTAATATTGCTTTGTTAATAATATTTTAGTAGTATCATTGTTTGAGGTGTTAACTGATTCGTTTTACTTTATATGTTTTGTTATGTAAGTCATGTTTGTTATGGATAGGATGTATTTGATTCATATATATAATTATATGAAGTTATTAATAATTATTTTTAATCACAAAATAAAAAATATTCTTGAATGGATATGATGAGGAATGAATATCATCACATTCGTGGAGAAGGTAATCCGCACGTACACACGAGCGACAATATCATTTAATTGAAGGTGAAATCGTATATAATTGGATTTTATATCATATATAAAGAATAATTAACATTTTATATTTATTATTTACACAAATTATACATCATTATTATATCCATACAAATAATTAAGTGTTGAATAACAACAACACCACGATGTAGAGACGGTAAGCCATACGTACACACGTATGGTGACTTTCTCATTCATAGGATGGATAGAATAATAAATATGGTTGTACCATATTTATAAAAAAATAACATTATTTAAATGGTACTAGAGTTATTATTTTGGTATGGAAACAACAAACAACGAGGAAGTGTAAGAAGAAGATAAGTTTGGAAGAGGTGATGAAATTATTGCCTCTTCTTCGGGTGCTTCCTTTTGATTTGATCAAAATGGATCCTTAGGTTGGAATTATGATCAAAGGAAGGACGCTAAGATTAATTGATGGTATTTTGAGGATATTTGGGTAGGGTTTGGCTGAGAGAAATGGCTTTGGAGGTGTGAAATTAAGAGAAAGGGAAGTGCCCTTGTATAAGAGAGGTGAGGGTCACATAAGGAAAAGCACGAATATTATTTTATTATAAATTAATTTTCGCTTTATAATGGATACAAATGGATTTATTTCACTTATAAGGTGGGTATGGGTCACAAAACTCTCATAAATTAGGTTTTAGATTGGTTTAGGTCACCATATTAAACTTATTCTATAGATTTAACTATTGGTTAAATAGTTTGACATTTACCATGTCCCCTTGTATTTTTATATTATATGGTTAATAAAAATACTATAAACTATAAAAATAACCCCAATTGGTTCATTAATAACATATATATCGTTATATATGTCTTTTGGATGAACCTTATATTTTTAGGAATTTTATATACTTTAATAAAATTGTATTTATTTTAATAACTCAAATATCTCAATTTTGACACTATTTAGTATTTGGTTTTTGTTAAAGTCATATAAACTTGATTACATATAATAAAATTCATTAAATAAACCCTAAAATGTAATATTAATCTATAAAATTATTGGAATGTATTAAAAGTCTCAATTTAAATTTATTTAAATATTTATAATATCAATTTTTTAATCCTTCATTAATTACGTAATTACTACATCATCATTGTGTCATAAATAAATTTAATTATTTATTGTATAAAAATTATAAATAAACTATCATTATGTATTAAATATGTTTATATTTCTAATGAATAATTATAGTCGAATTTATCTTATGTATAACCCTATATTAAAAATAGTTTAGTTAATAAACTTTGAATTTTACACATTTAACTCTTTTAAATAAAATAATAATAAATGTCCTAATCTAATCCAAGTGGATCAAAAGGATATTATTTTCTTACTAAGGGTGGTTTTGTTCTGACACACTTATCTAATTGAATTAGGACATGTGTTTCGGTAATTGTAATATCATTTTTAAAATTAATTAACCTGTTTACTTTTAAAAGATGTTATTCAACAAAAAAAATATTTTCATCTTATTGAACAATATTTTACATACTAATTCCAACTGTGTCTTTGAGATTTTTTTAAATTCAATTCACATAAGCTGTAAAATTAGGTTTTATGCAAATTTACAAATGTGCCTAGAAAGTAGGTAAAAGACGGTAAAAAGTTCAATAAAATTTTATACATTTAATTTTATTATAAAATGACTCCAATTAATGACATTGAATTTATCTAGGTATTATATATATATTTTGACTTAAAATCAATTTAAATAAAATAAATAATTATTTAAATAAAAAGTTGGTTTTAAACAATAACATAGTGTTTCTCAATATTGATAAAAAATATAATTTTTTTTTGAAAAATACCAAGAATTATTTCTAATATTTTTTTGATATTTGAAATTCAAAAAATGATGTCTATTTTACAAGTTTAAAAACATAGAAGTTGTATTAATTAACTTTAAAAAATATTCCAATTTTCAAAACCAAAATGTTGGTTTTTGAGAAATAAAAACTTTCAAAATATTGATAAGTGTTTATGTCCAATAAAAATGTAAAATTACCTCTAATGTCCAAAATTTGATTAAATGATAAAAATAAATCTTATTATACCTCACACCATTCAAATATATAATTAAACGCTATAAATTATTTTAATTAAAAAATTTGTTTTTAATTTAAATTTAGAATTTTTCACTACTCATCAAAAGATGATTGTTATCAGAAAAGCACTGAAAATTTATCCAAAATAAAATTTTAGGTCCCTATTCTAATGGAGAAATTAATTTCCTAAAATTTAATATATAAAAGTGTCATATATCTGGTTTAAAAATAGTTCTCTAATAAATGGAAGTAAAAGTAAAATTTTTTAAAAATACTTATTTAATCAGAAAATGAGAATTTGTTCTTATATTTTGTATAGGAAACTCATAATATGGATGTTAAAATTATATGGAATATATAAAATTAAAAATTCATTTAATAATATTCATAACTAATTTTTGGATGGCTTTTTTGGTAAGTCGTGGTGCACTCGAACTCAGTGTTGCTTGTAACAAAAGCTATTGAATTACTTTGAAGAAAATAACTTACTATAAAATCTTGGGGTGTTATAACTTGGATGAGTATAATGATGGATATAATAAATTTATATGCATATTATAAAATGATATATATTATTTAATATTATAACCCATCCACTTCAATACCATTAAAAAATAATGGGTATGAAATCATCGTTCGTTTGTACATACAGACTACCATCTCCACGATGTGACTCATTTACATGATATAAATTAAATCATTATTATATAAATGTAATAAATGAATGAATAAATAATATATTATTTTCGTATCATTTTTTTAATGACATTACTATGTCCTAACAAAGAGATGTATAACAAATTTTGTAAAACCTGAATATGAAATTGAAGAAGTTAATACCCGAATAGCATGTAATAATGTAATGTTATTAACAAACTAATGATAATATGATCAAACATGATATAATAAAAATAACATTGATTTTGGAATAATTCAATGACATTATTTAAATCATTATACAGAATGTTCGGATACATACAAAGGATAGAAGACCTAAGGTATGTGATAAATTTTCAATCTCATTATTATACAATATTGTTTATTCCTAAATATTTAATAAGGTATATTTTTCATCCACATCCATGCTTCATTAAAATGTATTCCAAAATATTTTTTCTATCCATAGAAAAGTTCTTAAATTTAATTTTACACACTGGTGAATGTTTCTTAAACTTTTTTGAAAGGGATATTTTTTTAGTTTTGATAGGAGGTACTTTTTCACTTATCCGATAAAAGTATGGTAATATTGTTTTCTTTTAACTTATACGACACGAACAAATTTTTATGTCTTCATAACACCTTATCTCTATGAACCTTACTTTAGAATATTTCATGTTTATTTTCAAATAAATACTTTTATTTTATAATTTCATGGTATTTTGAGAAAAGAAAACATTTCTGAAGAAGAAAGGATATTTTCCTCAAGAATTAATTTTAAGTGTTGTATCGAAATTATTTTCCATCTATGATGAAATTATTTAAATATAGTTATTTTTAAATCCCTATTATTAATATGTTTTGTTTTTTAGGATGGAGTGATATTTATGAAATCCATATATTGTATAGGGATTATTATGGAATTATGTTTCAGAAACCCGTTTTAGTCTTTAGGTTTTGCTATTATTAATGATTTAGGTTTTTGTGGAACACATAGGAATGATTTAATTATTATATTAGTGACACCTATATGTACGTCAAATTAATTGGGAAATGATTTAAATCTCATGAAATAGACATGGATGGAATGGAAAATGATATCAGTTATGTAATACATGGTTGGAATGAGAAGTGAACTTAGTTAAGGAATGGACTTTGTCTGCTATGATGGTCTTGGAAATGATCCATGATGAATATGAAATGATTTTCAAAGCTTATTTGTATCCATATAACTTCATGTCTTATGTTATTACTTTTGGGATTATGTTCATTGATTCTTATGAACTTTAATGATTTATCCAATGGCATGATATGACGATCATTCATATGTATGATAATATTTTCAAATTTATAATTCTTATGTTTTATGATTAGGATATGATTGATATCTACCTTGTTTACCCTTACTTAGAATATGATCTCACCCATGAATATGTTTCTTTTCTATAGGTCCAAAAGAACTATATTACATAATATATATCAAAAAGGGGTCTAGTTATTACGAAATAAGTGGGAGATAGTGAAGATGTGTATTGAACCAGTTGATTATGTTTCCTAGTTTCAAACGACATTATACCTAGATGGTCCTATCATAGATTAATTATATTTTGTAATGAATGTTATTCAACATTAAAGTAATATTAATTTATATAATGTTTGTCTTGTTATAACTACCCCATATGTCCACAATATACACTGATTGGATAATTGTCGAATTAACTCTCCATCCATTAAACACAATTACCTGGCATATAACTATGGTTACACAGTGTGTACTATTGTGTTATCCCACTAGAATCCTTGGCACCTCCTGATGAGTTCCTCGATTCTCTCTTAATCATAAAATTAATCATTTTGATCAGATATATAATCAATGAAGGAGGAAGAAGTTGATCTCACGATTCAGATTAAAAGAATGATTAAACTTGACTTGAAAAACTGATTTAAAATGAATAAATCACCAAATAAAATTAAATATTTATAAATAGTTATGTGATTGATCTGATATTACATATAGGTTCCAGGAACATCATAATCATGAAATGGATGGTGCCTAATTTTTCTTTTTTCCTTATTTAATGATTATTCCTAGATATACACGATGATAAATTCCATGTTCGATAGAATTGAATAATAAAAGGTAGAAAACATAAATCATGACATAACCAAAGAGGGTGGATCATTATATATTATTTATAATTAATTTAATTATTTAAAAATTACCTCAATGTAATTCTTTCTTTGTTGATAGATGTGGTAACATATTTTGGATGCACCTTTATTACATTGTAGGAATCAAGTGTATATTCCCTCTTATAGAGATCCACACCTGTTCCACTAATCTCCAGACATCACCAAACAAACCTTTGGGTGCTTGCATGATAGAACATTGTATATGCATCATATCCCTTTGATTGCTTCCAAAATTTATTCTAAATTATTCTCTTGGATCTACTAGAGGAATATTCCCCTCTCTTCTTAGGGGAAATCTTAGAGAAGAGGGATCTCAACGACTTCATAGAATTATCCAATTCCATTGTGCACAAGCCAAACAAAGGAATTATTCCCTTGAGAAAATAACATAACTGGGTTAATATATCCCTATGGTTAAAATAATACAATTTCCCATGTTCCCTTAATTATCTATTTAATCCTAGCAAAAAACCACGTCAAATAGTAATAATAATAATATTATTTCACTATATGCACTTAACTTGTGAATTAAAATTAAATATTATTTTATCAAATAATATTCAATATTTATTATTTTTTCATAGGACCAAAAGTCCTGATATTTTATTCCTCCTTAATATTTATCAGACCTCAAATAATGTCTATTTATTTATTAAATAAATATTACTTCATTATTCACTAAATAAAAAATAAAAATTAGAATCACTAAATTGAAAATAAATATTTATTAAATACTCCAGTCACATTATATTATGTCGAATAACAGGTGGAAAAAATGTGATTAAAAAACTGTTATAATTATTAAACCACATGGGGGAATAATATTTATTCAAAATTTTAAACAATAAATAATACTGTATCATTTAATTGAGTTTCAGGATACACTTAGTGTGTGACCCTATAGTCTTGTTTCTCAGTTGACTTAGGTGATGTAGCTTAAAGTCCGATGTTAGCATCTATTAACATACCAAGGAACCCATAGAGAATGAAGTTAATGCCATAACAAAACAATACCTCATAAAGATACTTACTGTGTATTGTAATCCCTTTATCACAATATCTAAAATCAAGTAGGTTACATACCATTTTCATATACCTATGTGCTTGATGTCTCTTTCATTGAATTTATAGAAATAGTACTTTCCAATAGAAAACCTTAAAAATGAATTTATTTGGTCTATGTCATTTCTAACAAAGGTCCAATGATATTAACTTCCATTATAGAACAGCAGGGATAAATCCTCTCTCTCTTTATTCATTAAAACAATATTATTTGTGACGAACCCAACGTATCCAACCTCACTGCAAACATCTACTATCATAATTTTCATCAATACATCAATGTACAAGACTCATAATACTCACTAATAATAATCCTATTATCTAATTACTAATACAAACATCTGTATATAGGAACATAAAATAACACATATAAATTTGGATTTCTTACTGGAGGGTCCCATTCGCATAGTATCCCGTTTGATATTACCAAGGGTGTACACCATAAGAAGGTGCCTCAATGTCCTATGAGTCACCACCCATGATAGTTTATATCATTATTCTCTCTCAAATGATATCATCCGTCTATAGAACATATATTTATGAATTTTTTACATATCACTTTCAGGTTCGCATCATAGTGGGAAAGTACTCTGAACTTTTATTGTGACAACTAATCTAGTGACATTATCACATGATATGTTATTAAAAGGAAAACAATGATGTGATAATAATTTTATTAATATTCCAAAATATGAATATAAGTTATCATAAAGTATACTGATGTTGGTTCTAGGGATCCTACTCCAACAGAACATACTCAAAACTAGAAAACAAGTTCAGGATGTCTTAATAATTTATAAAAATGATATATAAATAATTTTTGTGATCTATTAATAATACACATGTCAATTCTACACAAATATTTCCTTGTATGGATCGATGTACATGATTTATGTTTAAAATAATTTTTTTTTTCAAAATATGAATCCCTCAATAAAAACTGAGAAAATGAACTTATATTGTCTTGATACAGTAATAAAATAACACCTAAGTCATTTTTGAGGTTTAAGAATCAACCTCATGTTAATCTAACACATAGTGTGCCCAGTTTCACTAATAGAGCATGCTATCTATTTAAAATTGATATTTTAGAGAAACATTTTCATTCTTAACTAAAAACAAAGAGAACACACTCTAATTATCTTAATACTTTATTAAAAGGATCTATAAGTTACATTTGAAATGTAAGAATAAAAAATGTTAATATGACACATGGTGTGAATGATATGGATAAAAGTGAATCTTTTTAGTTCAACATTTTAGTTTGAAACACATATCAATCACTGAAAATTTACAAAAACATTATTTAATTGTCTCTATACATTTATAAATTATACTATAAGTAAAATTTGACATATAGAAATTATCCACCAGTCAATATGATACACGATGTTGCTGGTATGATTGGAAGTTTGCATTTTATTTAAAATTTACATTTTAGTTCAAAACACATGACACTTAATAAAAATTGAGAAAACATTCTTGGGTTATTTTGAAACATTATAAAAATGATATATAAGTAATTCTTGACCTTAATGAATTAACTACACATCAATCCAACACATTATTCTCCCGGTCTTATGAAAGAATGACATTTTACTTTAAAATCATCATTTTAGTTAAAAATGTGAATCAATCATGGAAACTATTGGAAACATGATTGTATTGTATTGATAATTTAGTAAAATAATAAATTATTCATTTTTGATTTATTGGAATAAACTTCATGTGATTACGACAAACGATGTACCCTATTTGACTGAGAGTTCACAATTTTAGTTTAAAAGTGAAATTGTTGTTCAAAACATGCAACAATCACTAAAATCAGAGAAAAAACCCTTAAATTTTTCTAATAAATTATTAAAATGATTCAATTTTAATTTTTTATATATAGTAATTATCCAAACATCAATATGTCACACGGTGTTCTTTGTGTGATTAAAAGTGTGTGATTTGATTTAAAATAAACATTTTAATTCAAAACACACATTACAAACTCAAAACTGAAAAAATGTGGCTTGTATTATACTTTAGAAAAAATATAGACAAGTCCTTCTTTTGTTGTGTAACACAATATATTGTTAATGTTGAAAAAATCTAAATGTTACTACTAACATAAATAAGGTGTACCTTTATTTTTTGGTGGCATACCTAATTAAAACTCCATAGTTAAAGAGGGGTGGAATGGTGTAGTGATTAGGATGGATGAAGTCCTGGTATGTTTCCTAAGGTGTGCGTGAGAGAGGAAATATAAAATTGTAAGATTATTTATTTTCCTCTAGGTAAATTCATTATTCTGATCACTTGTTTGGGCTCATTGTTGGGCCCCCGAGAGGTGACAACACGTTTATGCAAGTAAAATGAAGTGACTAAGGGTCCCTGCTATTAAAAAATTACTAGAGGATAAAACCATTGTCCTAATTGGACATGAATAATATTCAATAGAGTGTTGAATTAAGCTCTCTAAAATTTTTCAACTATAAAAACCACCCCCTTTAAAGAATGAAAACTTCAGATATTTTATTCAAACAAGCAGTAGTATAAATAAAAACAGAAAATAAATAGTGAATACAAAATATTTATAATGATTTAGGGATAAAAAATCCCTTATTAAACTCCACCAAAAATCTTTTATATAATTTTAGTGATTTTAACTAGACCATCATTTTTTAGGGATTTCTAGTCCTTTTGTCAAGGACATTATGTATAATTGAAATTAGTCGATAATTGTTATAGAAACATTGCAGCATTATACTAGGATCTATTATGGATTTAAAAACATGTATCCTTTATGGTTATTTCACTAATAACCTTTTAAAATGAATGATATAAAACAATGTTTTTATGGATTGGACACACAATAATGAAATACAAATGAAAGAAGGAACAAATCTCCAAAAGATATGATAAGAATAGATAATAACTCGATGAGATTTGTCTTTAATGAAATCAATGATTATTGAGATGAAATATATATAGGTTGGGAATCTTCTTATTCTTCTTGTAAAAATTAAAGTAGTGTTGAAGAACATCTAGTGATGAAAATAGAGTTCTTCTTAGAATAGTGAAGTTTATTTTGTTCTTATCAATATTTGTTTTCATGTTAGAGATCATAAAAAATGCATTAAAATATTTATATTCTTTATCACACACCATAGAAACATAATATATGAAGTTATTAATTTAAAAACACATGAAATTTTCTTGGAAATACCTCAAAAATATTAAAAAACAAATAAATTATCCTTTTATACATTTCCTTTTCTTCAATAATTGACACTTATTATAATCATTTTACTATAAAGAAGTAATATAGAAATTAATGGTCACATGAAAGCATTAAAATATCATGCAAGGGAATTAATGTTAATAAATACTAAGTTACAATATGATGTAACTGATTATAAATAAACATGTAGCTAAATTCTACACATTTGAATTAACATAGTCAAACTGATCCAAATAGTTATTTTTAACATTACTGAATTATCTATCTTGATGTTTTTTAAGGATTTTTTATGTTAAATATTTTTTTAAATAGATGAATTTTTATAGGAATTATTCACGTAGCCAATTTTCTAAACATATACTTCATTATTTTATTTCCAAATCTGATATAGATCAAATAATTACATATATATTTGGATCCACATAACTAATTTCATATTGTATCAAATTAACATATCCTATTACTCTATGTACATTATTTACATAAACATTTAATTTATGTAGAATATTTATCATATAGGAAACATATCGACATTGGTGATTTTCATATAGGTGATTTCATGATGTTTCTGATTTATGTAGGTGAATCCTTCGTGTAGAAGAATTAGATAGTAAAATTCTTAACAAATCCAATTATCCATATATCCAAAAGTCTCATGTAGTATATTTTTTTAGAAATAATAAAATTTTCATCCATTATCCATAGTTCTATACTTGATAAATATAATAACAAAATCACTTAAAATAGGATAAAACCTGATGAAAACACTGAAAAAATCATCAGTAATATATAAAAAGTATTTGAGATCAATAAAACCTAATTTATATGGTATATGTTAGACCAGAAATAGTAATCCAAAAATCCCCCTTTTTTATGATCATAAATCCCATAATATATCAAACTTGAAATTGTAAATGGTTTAATATAAATGTTGTAGAAAACAATTATATATATATATGTATATATTTCCTTTAAAATTTTAGTGTTTCTCCCCCTTAGTTAGACACTTATACCACTTTTATTAAACATAGGGTGTGATTTAAAAACATCATCACCTTTTTTCATTAAAAATAAGTGTAATGATAGGGACAAACATAAATAATGTAGACTTAAAGTAATCAACTATTTAATTATAGTTCTAAAAATGAAATTGAAATTATGTAATATGTGTAATTATATTAAAAAATACTTTGATTTAAAATATTAAATGAAAATAATCTCTAATAGAAAAAATAACTAATAAATAAAGACTCGTTTTATTAATTATAAATATGTAAAGACAAAAATCCACTAAAAAAATACAACACATCTTCCTGAAGACCCGATATTATAAATGGTGTCAAACTATAAAGGTGGTTTGGGTGGACGTATTTTGAAGTTAGGTTCAGTTCCATAGGTAGTTAGAATTTAATTTGGCGAGAGTATCACTTTAATCCCTACTGATGTAGTAGAAATGCATCCCGAGTCAACAATATACTTTACATATGGATATTGAGTCGGTAAACTAATAATTACTTAAATATTCCCATGACCTAAAACAATCATATGATCAAAGAGCATGAAAATATACTTAATTTATAATTTTAATTGATGGGGATCCTTCCTTGGATTTCTCAAAAACAAGAGCATATGATCAATGAGCATGAAAATGAACTTAATTTATAATTTTAATTGATGGGGATCCTTCCTTGGATTTCTCAACCATGAAATTTTCTTTCTAATAGATCGGGGATGAATCGTAAACATAAACCACATTATATCTAGTGCCTCTATGGATATCTATAGTAGAAGGGATGAGAGTAATTTTACCTCTTAAATGATACAAATTTTCTTCAAACATGTCAATTATTATGAGGAAATATGATTCGTAGAACTCAATAATCATAATTGATGATTGACTATTCATTTGAGTAAAATAGGATAAAAAATTCTCAAAATCTATTTAAGATATTAAATAATACCAAAAGAGAAACTTGAAGATACAATAAGAAATATGGAATGGATAACCGAAAAAAACTAGATGGAATTTTCACTAACATCTTCTTTATAATACAATTTATTGAAAATTTCATAATAATAATTATTCCATTTATGGATTTCAACATTCTATCCATCTTGGACACCTCATCTATCAATATTTAAACTAATACATGAAGATAACTAAACTAATTATAAGGAATTAGTTCAATAATAGAAGCTGGTGCAGAAAGAATATGTTCTACAGTGTTAAGAGCAACTAGTTTCATATTAGGATTTTCAATATGATTCCTCATTGTGGCCCAAAATTTAATTTAGGGAAGTATCACTTACTATAAAAAGATTTCGAATATAATATTTTTTATCCTGAAAGTCATCCACCATATATCCCTTTGGGTCTTGCATTATTACTAGTTTGAATATATCACCCTGTCGGTCTTGAATCTATGAGAAAAAAATTCAATTATGAGAGCTTATGATCTATTACATCCCGAAAATATGGAATAGTTATAGGCTATAAGAATGAATATGTAGTGGGATGAATCTTTTTTATAAACTCAAATTATCTAATTAACACACTTCATAAAGGGTGATATATTTCCTTAATTTTTTCATTAAAGACTTAATTTCCTCAAAAACAATTGTGAAATGTTTTATTGCACTATTGGAAGATTTTAGAGGGGGTATATTTTATATTAATCCATTACACTAAGTTTAATAAACTCGGACATGGTTGGGAAGACATTTTTTATATCCTTAACTAGCTCTTTCATCTCCTCAATCTCTTTGGAAGTTACTTTAAACCAATATTACAGTAAATGAGGGGCTTATTAGATACTCTCAACCATCTCTATCTGGGTATCCATTAACCCAAATGAATTTTAAAAACTGGAATTGGAAACCTAGGATACCCTAAGTTATCTGATTTCATTCATAAAATATTTGAACTCATGGTTCAAATCATTATTATTTACTTGAAGATTGTAAAACTCAGTTAGAAGATTCACAATAAAAGATTATATTTAAGACTTTATTAACTCATACTAAATGAGGGTGCTTCCTCACTAAAAATAAGAGGCAGTGATTGTGCAGGTGGTGTATGAGAATGTTGAATAGTTTCCATAACCACATAATTATTATATGACATCTTGATTTTTTGAAATTCATTTTTTTAAATTAATTTGAATTTAATAAGAGCTTGAATTATATGCAACATTGTGTTTAAATAAACATTGATATACTATTAAAATATTATTATTTAAAGTGAAAATTATAACCTCATCATTGTATTGGATGTTATGAAAAAAACTGAATAAATTATAAAATGTTTTATGGTTACATATTTATAAATTAATTCATTTGGTATCAAATAATTATAAATAAAAAAATTAATGTAAAATAGATATTTTTTTAAAAAAAATTATGTGAAAAATGAAATTTTTATCTTAATAAATTAAGATAGTAATTATTGGTGAATTTTTTAATTAAATTTATATATTAAATAATAAATAAAATTTTCTAACATTCATTTAATATTTTTTATATGCATGAGATATAAATAAACCATGTTTTATGCTTAAATAAGGCATTTTTTCTAAAAAACGGTAATCATCATGTGTTGTGAACTCATTTTTAAATTAAATTAGGCTATTTATAAGAATTTAATTTCATAAAATGGATTTCCTATTTAGAATCATAATGGTTAAATTTGGAAAATAGGGCCCGTTTATTTTTGGTCAATATGAATAGAAACCTTAGTAAAATATATCACCTCGATAAAGGGTAAATCAGGTTAATATAAGTTAAAACTACGTTACAAGGCCATATATTTTTACCCAAATTCTTATTGAATGGATTTTTTTGACCCTTATCACCTTAGTCTATAATTGTTTAAATTTTCACTTCTTCTAGAAAATGACCAATATGACATTTAATACAAAGACAGTAACAAAATATCACTCTCTATGTTTTAATAGGTAAAAAACCATGCTTTAAATGAATATAAGTGTTTATATTGATATTAATGAAAATATTTTCATGATATAAATTTATTTATTATTTTTATTAATTATATAAGGACATTAAATACTTATCCATCATCGATTAAGTATATCTCCGATTAATAAAAATATATATAAAATGATTTTAAAAATTATAAAACTTATATAAAATGAATAATTTAATGCGTGAAAATAATTATTTAAATTAATATAAAATCACTATATTATTTTAATTAATTATATTCAAATTTCATCATTTTATTTGTGACTTTTATGTCAAATTAAATGAATAGTGTCGAAATTTGGAGTAAGGATATTTTATGGAAATAAAATTTTATTAAATTAACAACAAAGCATAAAAATATTAAAATAGGCCAATGAAGATATTATATGGTCTAACATTTCATATATTAACCATTTATAGGTCATTTGGAACCATTTGGATTGATAATTATTTTAATATATTTTAATCTTTTAAGAAATTCCAAGGATGCTCTTCATCTCAATTATAAAAGGGAACCCTTATTGATCTTCCTCACACCACTTTATGCCTTTTAGATCCACAAAAATATGAAACTTTATCTTTTAGACATCATTATATACATTTTAGATGGACTAGGAATCCAAAAATACCAACCATAGATCCCTTAATAGGAGATATAAATGAGATATTTCAAAAAAGAGGTAACCATATTAGCTAATCACATTATTTTTAACTATTATTTTACCTCTTATAAATAAATTATATTCATAATAAAATAGTAAATTAAGTATTTTAAATTTCCATAAATGTTATTATTATGAAACCACCCTTATCCACCATCATTCCATCGAATGAGAATTGAAAATATCTGACGTGCATATGTAGTGTTTACTATCTCCGCGTATTGACACAATTCATCTCCCATCACCATATTTTTTGGATGAGTATTATGATCTGTTTAATGTTTATATATGAAAATTATTACATAATTATATTTCTTTAATTATAATATCAAATCTACATTCTTACATTCCCAACAGTTGTGAACTGATAACATCAATCGTGCAAACGTGTGGACTACCACCTCCTTGATGCAATGTGATTTATTTTTAATTTATAATTTACTTGGATGGTAATAGAGATTGATTTAATGAATATATATAATATATATATATATATATATATGATATAATAATTATATATTAATTGTTATATACTAATTACCTCTATTTGTTTCATCCTTTTAAATATAAAAACAATGTTATTGCTTTCGTACGACTTACCCTCTCTATGAGTGGCATAGTTTATTTCCCTCTCTATACATTTATGAATGAATATAAAAATTTATATAATGAATATGTATGATATTTATATTTTCATTAATTTTATTAATTTATATGAACATGATATAAATAAAATTAAAAAGCTACAAAACAAAAAATATATTAAAAATGAAGTAGATATCGTTTATAACATTGATTTTAATAAATAATTTTTGAATAAAGAATGATAAAAGGTTATAAGTGTATCACATATGGTATTATATAGTTGATTATGGTTCATTAATAGTTTTATAATAAATATCTAATAATTATATAAGAGATTCTATTGAGTATGTGTAACACCCTAGGTAAATAAGAATATTACATTTTCACATTTATCCATATTTGTGAATAAAATATTAATATTACTTTAAAGTGGACGCTATGCTCAATGGCGTACCCAATACGCAATAACGAGTTTCTTGGGAATCTAATTTTGTACTCTAATAATAAAATAATTTTATTTTAAATGGTAGTTAACGCCTAGCCGTTGTAATGGAGGGAATGAACAGAACTAACTACAAAATGATTATATATTTTTGTCAAATATTTTTACTTCTTAAAATAAATGTTAGAGGATTACAAATGCAAATGAATCCAAATTTAAGCGTAAACATTCTAATATTCTTTAAAAGGTCGATTAACCGCCTTTTGATGGTGACCTATTTTAAGTCCACCTTTTGACAATTTTATGAGTTATATTTGACAAAATAAAATTCTTCTTTAGAATCGGGACATCAAAATTTACTTTGTATAAATTTTTGGTATTTTTCAGATAAAGTTCATTTTTAATGAATAGTGAAAAATGTTATATTTTAATTCAAAACCTATTTTTAATCTAATTTATTTATATGATTATATTATATTTTTAATTGTTTTTAAAGTGAAATTAAAATATAATTTTACCATTTCATCCCATAGTGGTAATTAGAATTAATTTCACTTTGAAATTGGACTTAAACTAGTGGCAATCTTTTAATAGATATTGTTTCTTAAAAACATGCTATTTCTTTTGACAGCAGAATTAATTATTAAATTAATTAATGCAACTTATATGTTTTGAATTTTTTAAAATAGACATCATTTTTGAATTCGTAATATCAAGTATATCTTAGGGTGAATTTTTTGTATTTTTCTGAAAAACATCAATTTTTGATGAATAGTGAAACCACTAAGTGGTAGTTAACGAAATTGATTTTTCATTTAAATGAGAATTTTCCACTTTTGTGATTTGATTTTCAAAAATCTGACATACATGGTTGACATTAAGAAGTAAAATGTGCTTCAATTAGATTAAAATAATTTTTTGGTGAATAGTAACTGTTAAGTTTTTAATCGCGATTAGAGGTAATTAGTGTAATTTAAGGAAAAGATAAAGTTATAATAATATGAAATGACCATGACACATGTTATACCCTTATTTTATGAGTCATGGCCGACCAAGACAATACATGGGTCAACTTGGGGACCCCATGGAGCCACTTTGGTTGGAAAATGACATTAATACCTTTTTATTTAATGTTAAAATTAAAATGTCACAAACTTGTGTGGTTTTACTCAAAACAATTTTACATGGGGTTATATAAGTCATATTTTTGACTATAAATATTCATTATAATGCTAAAACGATTTTCGACATGATGATTTTTTTTGATAATTTTTAGACACGATATAAATTAATTTATTTATGACACCGTGATGATGTAGTGATTACCTCATAAATGAACGATTTAAATAAAATGAGAAAATAGGGTGAAATATAAGTCTTAAACTTGTCAAAAACCTATTGGATGGGTGGATTTTGAATCCTTATCACATTATCCTCGAAATATATCCTTTTGGGACCTTTAAAATCCGAAAATCATTTTATAATAAAGTAATATTTTGTAACATTCCAACAGTGCCCCTCCTCTCCTCTTATAAAAGGCCCCCACCTCTACCACATTACACACATCTCTCAAGCCTTTGGCTTGAACAAACCCTGCAAATTTCATCTCTACACATCCCTCTATTCATCATTGAAGCCTCACTCTGGGCATAATCATTTCCAAGGAAGCCTTTGAGCCCAAATCAAAGAGAGTTACCTGATTTAAAGGTAATGTCTTCCCTTGTGTTTTTTGTTTTATTTTGCTTCTCCAAACCCCTAAACTCTTTTTATTACATTTTTTGTTACAACACCAGTATGTTAAATATACTAGGATGTTTTTATAAGAAGTATTTGATCTACACATTGACACACCACCATATAATGGTTAAAGAACATACTGTTTCTGTGGATGGCGAATTACTGCCTCACGAAATGATGATTATTCAATATTCTTTTAACACCTTCAAAGGTGGCCATTAAGATGTCACTATATTTATATATGATATATAATATGTTTATTATTTCCTTAATCTTCTGTATTTTTCATTTATGGCATATCTTTATGGTTTCCATTATGGGTAAACGTGATATCTTCATTTTAGGAAGTGCGGACTACCACCCCCTGAAAGTGATTTGATTCATTAATTCCATATATGGGACGTATAAAGGATATAATTAATGGTATTACATATGATATCATACTGTAATTATAATATACCCATATATCATTTTTATTTCTCTCCATTTAATATAAAAAAAAGAAATGAATATAGCATTCATGCGTACGTACGACTTACCGTTTCCATGAATGGTACATTTCATTTCTTATCTCCAAATGTTATGTACTATTATAAGTACATATATATAATGGATATATATGTAATATATTACATATAGATTATGGATATAATTATGTAATTATAATATTTATACCCCTCATTTTGTTTTAATTCCATTCATATGACAAAAATGAAAGTAGCGTTCATGCGTACGTACGGCCTACCGTCTCCATGAACGGTGATTTTAATTTTTTATCTCCAAATGATATGGAATAGTATAAAATGAATATATAATGGAGTTATATGATATTTAAAACATAAATACTATTCTGGATATGATGTACCTATAACTACATGGAAAATTCTTTTCCAACAAGTTTAATTTTTACTCATGTACGGAACATCAACAAAAATGTCTGATATGAACTCACTTTATTAACCAATTATTATAACATTATAATATGTGATATGAACTGAATAATAATCTTTAAAGGAGGCCTTTAAGAAATTATAAATTGACCAAATTTTATTATTCATGAGAATAAAGAATGATCGAGTCATGTCAGACACGAGGTAAGAGATCCTACCCCTCCCTTTCTTTTTAAGTACACTCTTTTAGGTAATTATTTTTAATCTCATCTTTCTTATGATTGATATGTTCTGTTATATTAATATTACTTTACATTTTATGTTCATATTATGAGAGACCCTACTTTCTCTCATCAATCAATTTTGGAAGTTTTGAGTGGCGTCATTAGGCTGCTGAATTTTCGTAAGAGATTCAACCTCTCTCTTTCTTTTTAAGTACTCTCCTTTATGTCACTTATTTTAATCTCCTCTTTTTTATGTTGGGGGATGTTCTTTTATATTACAATGATTTATATTTTATTTTAATATTATGAGACACCCTATTTTATCTCATCAATCCATTTTTGGAAGTTTTAAGTGGTGTCGTTAGGGTGCCGAGTTTTCGTAAGGGATTTTTAATCTCACTTTTATTCCCGTGAGATTTATGCTACATTTGCACCATTTCCGTTGAGTAGTTTATATAATTCCCACTATTCTACTCTTTGTGTAATATACTTTCGTTTATGAGTTTTTACATCAATGATCTATTTTCCTTCTTTCATGGGGTGTATGTTTCGAAAGATACCCAAGTTGGTAAGGGAACCTTTCACCCTCCTCTTTTTAAAAGACTTATTTTGTTGGGTCTTTTAATTTATATATTTTTTGTTGGGATATGTTCTTCTATATCCTTATTGATGTAAATTTTATGTCCAAGTGATGAGATACCCATTTTATCTCTCATCAACTAATTTTCTGAATTTTGAAGTGACGCCGTTAGGATGTCGAAATTTTGGAAGGTAACTTCTTAACCCAATTTTGATTCTTTGGGATAAACTTGCACTCCTTGAATATTTCATTCTATGAATATGTTTGAATAACCTATGATTGTTTTACACTTAATATCCACTTATATTTGGTGTATTCGTTTATCACACATAATTATGTAATTGATTTATCCTTAATCCAAGGATACCATCTTTGTATCGGACTTCCTCTCAATCTCCTTTCACTGAGGCATATTTTGTTTTATACACAACCTTCTTTTATATGGTGTATAAACCCCTTTGACTTTTTCATTTATCCAAAAAGAATATTTTTATATGAAGTGTTTTACTAAACGAAAAAAGGGAATGTTTTTGTCATATGTATGTAGCGACAACAACTTCTCCGCTGCCGTGACCATTATTTGAGTTTCGGCTTCCTCTACAGCCATAATTTTTTTAAATGAAAAATAAATACCATGTTTTAATTTTCATTTATATTGGTATTGAAAATTGTTTTCAAAATGTTTTTATATCAATGTGTTGTATTGATATCTTGTGATTGAAAAGTGGAAATGTTATGTTTCCTTTATGCATGTTTTATGTGATATGATTATGTTATGGTTCATGGGCATTATTATGAAGATGGGTTGTTCCGTGATAAACTAAGGGTAGGTGAGCCCGATATAGCTCTCCAATGCATTGGGTAACGTGAAGGGATTAAACATTAAGGTTTCTCCGAAGAGATTTAGGGAATATACTGTGATGGGTATTCCAAAAGTAACCAAGAGGGTTACTCCCTACCTAAGAATGTTATGAGTGCCTCAAGTTACTTTTATGCCTTATGATTTCTATGATTTATTCAAGATTTGATGAATTATGTTAAAATGATTATGTTTTATGAATATAGTATGATTTCATACATGGACTAATGTTTTCTTTTCTTACTTTTATATCCCTTACTGAGACTTTTATGCTCATCCCAAGTTTTTTTAGAAATGTTTTTCATAGGACATAAAGTTGAATAGGGTCAAGGATGGGATCAAGGAAATGTCAGGCTCTCTAAAACAAGGAACTAGACATGACTCTTTTGTTCAAGAGTTTTTATTTTTTGAAAAAATGGAAGAAAAGTAGATGTGTCTACATTGTAATCTTTGAGATGTAATAGTTATGTATTCATTCTCAAAAACTATAAACTTGAAAAGATACTCAATGTGAATTATACATTTAATTCAATAAAAAGTAATGTTTAAGGTCGGGGCCCTATATATGGTATCAAAGGTCGGTTTAGACAACTTTAGAGGTTAGGGTATTCTCTAATCATAAGTGACATTACCATAATGGTTAGGATTTTAGAAAGAGTCCTAGTTTTAGATAAAGTGAATGAGTAAGTATATCTTAGTGTTTATCTTCCTCATTTGTTCATGATGGTTTTGTTGATATAATCACATTGACATTTCTGTTTTTAGTGAATGGATGGATATACCAGGCACCAAAGTGACAATAGGTTTGAAGAAAACTATGGGTGTTCTCTGATTAAGAGACTGGATGAAATGGGGGATTCAATGAGGAAACTCGTGGTTGTTCTAAACCAACTATCAAGGAGTCATGATCAGCCACTATAACTTTGGTACATTCTGTAATGCATCATGTACGAGATGACCAATCGATGTGGAAGTTCAGGTAATAATTATAAAGGTAACCATTTGAGTTTATATGATCCTTACATTTGAGGAAATTATGGGTTATTATATGTTATGATGGAAAATGGAAGGCATGAGATAAACCTGAGGTTAAATTATGTTATGGTTATTTTTGAAGATTTTATTGCTTTTGGGGAATGTTATTAGAATCATATAGTTTCGGAAAAAGGACAACACATAGACCGTGTGACAACCCATCGCATCGGACAAAGTTGGGGGAATTGAAATAACAACCAAAGTACGACTGGTATTTATCGCCTACCACTGGACTACGTGAAGTCCCTGGTTAGTTTAACTAATTCTTTTTAGTTATATGATTTTAGGAATCAAGAGTATGTTTATTTTGGGTAATCTATGGAAATGATTAACCTATCATAAAGGATATGTGATTAGGTTAATTACTTTTCAATATGAGAATTTAATAGCAACTGATGTTATTTGGAGATAAAAGTTAATTTGTACCTTGGAAGACTATGTGATTAAATCATTCAAATATTTGGGTTTGAATCTTAGTTTGGTTTACATTGAAGAATTTTATGGAAAATTGTTTATCGAATGGTGTTCGTTGAACTTTGGGTTTCTTTTGGACAAATTTTGGAGGTTAAGAATATATTTTCTTTTTATAAAGGATTATACTTTTGTGGATTCTCTGATATCATACGAAAAATTTTGGTTTTGGTTTTTTTCTAAAGACATGGGAAATATATAGTTCTCTTTTGTGGATTATGTGATTCTCAAGAAGTTGATTATAGTACTCTTAATGCGAACAAGTCTTCCTAAATACTTGTCTTTTGGAGAAAATATGAGTTTGATTAAGGAATCTATTAAAAGTGGAATGTCTACGAGACAAGTAAGTATGTTTCATTATGATTTAGTTAAGCTCAAAAATAAATTCCTCAATGAAGAGTAACTTAAAACAAAAACGTTGTCTATGAACTTTTCCTATTGGGGAATCAAATACCGTTTAACACATCACAAGTTTTTGATTTTCTTATTGTTACCTTTCTCCTAGACATGTTTACTCTTTCTCTCCCATATAACACGACCCTTTGTTTTTTCCTCCATATCCATGTTTTCATACATGAAATCCTAGTATGGATTAACTCGGGTGACTTTTGTACTTATCTTTCTTTATTTTTAACTGATTGTTTTACTGACGCTTTTTCCAATGTGGGATTTTCAATGAAGTTTCCAAGCCCAATTTTAAAAATTGAAAGGATGCAATTACCAAAAGGGGGGAAGGATGTAACACCCCAGGTAAACAAAGAATATGAAATTTTCACATTTATCCATATTTGTGAATAAAATTTTAATATTACTTTAAAGGGGACGCTATGCTCGATGGCATACCCAATACGCAACAACGAGTTTCTTGGGAATCTTACGTTGCACTCTAATAATAAAATAATATTTCATTAAATGGTAGTTAACGCCTAGCTGTTTTAAAGGCGGGAATTAATAGAACTAACTAGAAAATGATTATATATGTTTGTCAAATATTTTTACTTTTTACAATAAATGTTATAGGATTAAAAATGCAAATGAATCCAATTATAAGTGTAAACATTCTAATATTCTTTAAAAGGTCAATTAACCACCTTTTGATGGCGAACCTCTTTTAAATACACATTTTTACCATTTTATGAGTTATATTTATCAAAATAAAATTCTTCTTTAGAATCGGGACATCAAAATTATTTTTTGCAAATGTTTGGTATTTTTCCGATAAAGTTCACTTTTTAATGAATAGTGAAAAATGTTGTATTTAATTCAAAACCACTTTTTAATCTAATTTATTTATATGATTAGATTATATTTTGAATTGTTTTTAAAGTGAAATTAGAATATATTTTTACCATTTAATCAAATAGTGGTCATTGGAATTAATTTCACTTTGAAATTGGACTTAAACTAGTGTAAATCTTTTAATATATATTATTTCTTAAAAACATGCTATTTGTTTTGAAAGCGGGTATTAATTATTAAATTAATTAATGAAACTTATATGTTTTAAATTTTTTAAAATAGAAATATTTTTTTAATTCGGAATATCAAATATATCTTAGGGTGAATTTTTGGTATTTTTATGAAAAACATCAATTTTTGATTAATAGTGAAACCACTAAGTGGTAGTTAAAGAAATTGATTTTTCGTTTAAATAAAACTTTCCACTTTTGTGATTTGATTTTCAAAAATCCGACATACATGGTTTTCATTAAGAAGTAATATGTAGTTCAATGAGAGTAAAATAATTTTTTGGTGAATAGTAACTCTTAAGTTTTTAATCGTGATTAGAGGTAATTAGTGTAATTTAAGGTAAAGATAAAGTTATAATAATATGAAATGAGCTTGAAACATGTTCTAACCTTATTGGATGAGTCATGCCAGTCCAAGAAAATCCATGGGTCAACTTGGGGACCCCATGGAGCCACTTTGGTTAGAAAATGACATTAATACCTTTTTATTTAAAGTTAAAATTAAAATGTCACAAACAAGTGTTGTTTTACTCAAACAATTTTTAAATGGGGTTATATAAGTCATATTTTTGACTATAAATATTAATTAGAAAGATAATAATATTTTTGACATTATTCTATTTGTTTTATAATTTTTATACATTATATAAATTAATTTATTTATGACATTGTGATGATGCAGTGATTACCTCATAAATGAATGATTTAAACAAGATGAGAAGATAGAGTGAAATCTAAGTCTTACACTTGTCACAAACCTATTGTATGGGTGTATTTAGAAACTTTATCACCTTATCCTAGAAATATATCCTTTTGGGACCTTTAAAATCCGAAAATAATTTTAAAATAAAGTAATATTTTATATCATTCCAATAGTGTCCCTCATCTTCTCTTATAAAAGGCCCCCACCTCTACTACCTTACAATCACCTCTCAAGAGTTTGCCTCGACCAAACCCTGCACATTTTATCTCTCCACATCCCTCTATTCATCATTGAAGCCTCACTATGGGAATAATCCTTTCCAAGGAAGCCTTTGAGCTCAAATTGAAGAGAGTTACCCGATTTACTGGTAATGTCTTCCCTTGTGTTCTTTTGTTTTATTTTGCTTCTCCAAACCCTTAAACTATTTTTATTACTTTTTTTGTAAAAAAACATTATATTAAATATACTAGGATGTTGTTATAAGAAGTATTCGAGCTACACTTTCACACACCTCCGTCTAATTGTTAAAGAACATACTGTTTCTGTGGATTGCGAATTACTGTCTCACGAAACGATGATTGTTCAATATTCTTTTAACACCTTCAAAGGTGGCCATTAAGATGTCACTATATTTATATATGATATATAATATGTTTATTTTTTCTTTAGACTTATGTATTTTTCATTTATGGCATACCTTTATGGTTTCCATTATGGGTAAACGTGATATCTTCATTTTAGGAAGTGCAGACTACCGCCCCCTCAAAGTGATTTGATTCGTTCATGCCATATATGGGATGTATAAAGGATGGAATTAATGGTATTACGTATGATATCATACTGTAATTATAATATACCTTTATATCATTATTATTTCATTCCATTTTATACAAAAAAAAGAAATGAAAGTAGCATTCATGCGTACGTACGGCTTACCGTCTCCATGAACGGTACATTTCATTACTTATCTCCAAATGTTATGTACCATTATAAGAACATATATATAATGGATATATATGTAATATATTACATCTAAATGATTGATATATTCTGGAGTTATAATATATATATCCCTCATTTTGTTTTAATTCCATTAATATGACAAAAAATGAAAGTAGCGTTCATGCGTACGTACGGCCTACCGTCTCCATGAACGGTGAGTTTAATTTGTTTTATCTACAAATGATATGTAATAGTATAAAATGAATATATACTAGATATATATGATATTTAAAACTTCAATAATATTCTGGATATGATGTGCCTATAACTACATGGAAAATTCTTTTCCAAGAAGTTCAATTTTTTACTCTTGTACCGAACATCGACAAAAATGTCTGATATGAACTAACTGTATTAACAAATTATTATAACATTATAATATGTTATATGAAATGAATAATAATATTTCAATGTGGTTCTTGATAAATTATAAATTGACCAAATTTTATTAATCAGGAGATTAAAGAACGATCGAGTCATGTCCGACATGAGGTAGGGATCCTACCCCTCCATTTCTTTTTAAGTGCACTCTTTTGTGTCATTCTTTTTAATCTAATATTTCTTAAGATTGGGATGTTATTTTATCTTAATCTTACTGTATGTTTTATGTTCATATGATAAGAGACCCTAATTTATCTCATCAATCAATTTTGGAAGTTTTGTGTGGCGTCATTAAGCTGCCGAATTTTCATAAGCGATCCAACCTCTCTCTTTCTTTTTAAGTACTCTCCTTTATGTCACTTATTTTATGATCCTCTTTGTTATGTTGGAGGATTTTCTTTTATATTACTCTTGATTTATATTTTATGTAAATATTATGAGAGACCCTATTTGATCTCATCAATCCATTTTTGGAAGTTTTAAGTGGTGTCGTTAGGCTGCCGAGTTTTCGTAAGGGATTTTTCATCTCAATTGTATTCTCACGATATTTATGCTACATTTTCCACCATTTACATTGAGTGGTATATATAATACCCATTATTCTACTCTTTTTGTAATATAAATTCATTTATGAGTATTTACATCAATGATGTATTTTTCTTCTTTCATGGGGTGTATGTTTTGAAAGATACTCATGTCGGTAAGGGAACCTTTCACCCTCCTCTTTTTAAAAGACTTATTTTGTTGGGTCTTTTAATTTATATATTGTTATGTTGGTATATGTTATTATATATCCTTATTTATGTAAATTTTATGTCCAAGTGATGAGGTACCCTTTTTTTCTCTCATCAACTAATTTTCTGAATTTTGAAGTGACGCTTTTAGGCTATCGAATTTTTGCAAGGGAACTTCTTAACCCAATTTTGATTCTTTGGGATAAACTTGCACTACTTGAATATGTCATTCTATGAATATGGGTGAAAAAACTCTGATTGTTTTACACTTAATATCCACTTATATTTGTTGTATTCGTTTGTCACACATAATTATGTAATTGATTTATCCTTAGTCCAAGGATACTGTCTTTGTATGGGACATCGTCTCAATCTCTTTTTATTGAGGCATATTTTGTTTTATACACAACCATCTTCTATATGGTGTATAAACCCCTTTGACTTTTACGTTTATCCAAAATGAATATTTTTAAATGAATCGTTTTACTAAATGAAAAAATGGAATGTTTTTGTCGTAGGTATGCGGCGACAACAACTTCTCTGCCACCGTGACCATTATTTGAGTTTCGGCTTCCTCTACAAGCCATACCTATTTTAGAATGAAAAATAAATACTATGTTTTAATTTTCATTTATTTTGGTATTTAAAATGGTTTTCATAATGTTTTTATATCAATGTGTTGTATTGATATCTTGTGATTGAAAAATGGAAATGTTATGTTTCCTTTATGCATGTTTTATGTGATACGATTATGTTATGGTTCTTGGGAATTATTATGAAGACAGGTGGTTCCGTGACAAACTATGGGTGGGTGAGCGCGATATTGCTCTCCAATGCATTGGGTAATGCGAAGGTGTTAAACATTAAGGTTTCTCCGACGAGATTTAGGAAATATACTGTGATGGGTATTCCAAACGTAACTAAGATGGTTACTCCCGACGTAAGAATGTTATGAATGCCTCAAGTTACCTTTATGCCTTATGATTTCTATGATTTATTCATGATTTTATGAGGTATGTTAAAATTCTTATGTTTTATGTGTAATGTATGATTTCATATATTGAATAATGTTTTCTTTTTATACTTTTATATCCCTTACTGAGCTTTTTATGCTCTTCCCATGTTTTTTTGAAATTCTTTTCACAGGACATAAAGTTGAATAGGGTCAAGTATGGGATCAAGGAAATGTCAGGCTGTCTAAAACAAGGAACTAGACATGACTATTTTGTTCAAGAGTTTTTATTTTCTGAAAAAAATGGAAGCTGAGTAGATGTGTCTACTTTGTAATCTTTGAGATGTAATAGTTATGTCCTAATTCTCTAAAACTCTAAACCTGAAAAGATCCTCAATGTGAATTATTCATTTAATTCAATAATAAATAATGTTTAAGGTCATGGCCTTATAGTATGAATGACATCAGACCTAAGTAAGAGATTTATTTCTCACTTTTATTTCTATAGGATACATAGCTTATACACCATTTGTTTCATTTTTGTGTCTTATATACTATTGATGAACATATTTTACGATAATAATTAAGAAATTTATTTTTATTTAAATATCTATATAAGTTTCTATCTTTCATGGATCTTATGATTGAATGAATACCATAATGGAAAAGGTTTTATGTCACAATCTCATTGTTTATTAGGATTTTTTGAATACGTTTCTAAGGATAAAATTTGAATATCATCTTCTCCTGGAACTCGTGTATTTTTATACTCATATCATTATTCATGAACAAAATGTTTTAAATTTATATTTCATCACATAATGTAATCAAGATACAAACAACATATTTAAGGAAAATCAACTTTATTTCTATCTTTTGTCGAAAAAGTTTTTTCCTCCATATCTATGTTTTCTAAAAATGGTTTAATGATAGTTTTTAATATTATACTATTATTATTTATTTTAATTTTTACCCATTTTTAATTTTTTCAAAAAGATTTAATGGAATATTTTTATCATTTTATGAATGATATAATTTTTGAATTTTTCTTTAAAAAATGTGAAATGAATGTTTTTTAACGTACACAGCATAAAAAAATTTCTCACCAGAAATAAAAAACTTGGTTTGGAATATTAATTTATAAATTTATTTGGATATTTTCAATGAATTTGTTTCATAATATTTTTCAATTTTTTTATTTTAAAAGTGACTTTGAAAATGGAATGGTTATTTTCATCAAAAATATTTTACTGATCTTTTAAAGGAATTTTAATATATGATAAAAATCCTTTTATGTTAATTATTATTTACTTGGGATATTATCCAATGATAATATTCTAAGTGTTTCTATATATGGTTAATTCTTATGTTTGTCAGATGATTATGAAACCTATTTATTATCTACTCGTTAGGTACAATGAATTGATGAAATGTTTATGAAACCAATTTTATTTTCAAGGTAAATGATGTGATGATATGATGAATGATTAAAGATATTATGAAACATATATGCATTTTTTTCATTATGTAGTGGTGGTAAAGTTATAAATAAGGATGGTGGTTATGTTATAACCATGGAGGGTGGTTATATTATAACCAAAGGTAATGGTTATGTTTTAACTAAGGATGGTGTTCACCTTATTACCAAGGATAAGGGGGACCTATATATCCATAAAATGAATTGGATAAAATTTGATATCTTATGAGACAAGTAATACTGAAATGGGGAGTAAACCCAGTTCTCTACTGGGAATCATTCCACTTTGATAACATTGTTATTGAACCTTGAATACTATGATAGTTTGGGGAGTGAAATATTTCCACTATGATATCCTTGTATATGATTTTCAATGATAATGTGTATGCACAAACATAAATCTCATTTCAATTTAATACTCTCATCGATCATGGTATATGATAACTTTATGATTCATGTCTTCTGAACTACCAAAATTTCATCCATGACTCAAGATTACGATCTATGATATAAAGGGTTTGATTTTATAATATTATACTCATGTTATCATACCCTTATTTTCCTGTTATTTTCAAGTGATAAATGATATCTCCCCTATTTAACATTACTATTCATTCGATATCACCCTTTATTATGTTTCTTTTCACCAGCTGATTAGGAAAGGTACCAAGTATTATAAGTATATGAGATGTTCTAGTTATGAATAACTAAGTGCTAGATGATTTAACTGGTTATTTATGTCTATGTATCCAAAGGAACTAGACCTATATAATTCTATATTATGTAATTATGTTTTGTATTGAATATATATTTATTAAGATGTGATATCTATGTATGGAAATTATGGGTCTCTATAGATTGTGTTAGAGTCATGTTTGGAAAACCTTTGGAAACTACGATGGGAAAACATTACTGATAATCCTATGGATAAGTCTAATTATAGGATAAAATCATAATGAATTAGTAATGATCATGGATGTACTAGGTGAAACCAAAGGTGTCATTGGTTTTAAATAAGGTTTCATTATATAGTTTTCCT
This sequence comes from Viscum album, assembly GCA_963277665.1. Lineage (NCBI taxonomy): Eukaryota > Viridiplantae > Streptophyta > Magnoliopsida > Santalales > Viscaceae > Viscum > Viscum album. The sequence goes on along the minus strand of OY728125.1, from coordinate 201,086,046 downwards.
ATGAATGATATATTAATCAAATAATGATAACTGATGATTATGCTACCATTTTGGTTTTACTAGGGAATTAAAGGTTGAATAATGATTTTGTGTGGTGATAAGAATTCTCATATATTGATGTATATTATTTGATCTTAGTTATATAAGTCCGATTATATCTTGAAATTTATTTAATATTGTTAATTCATGTAAACAATTATTAGATGTTGAATTAGTATTGAAACCCCATAATGGAATGAAGATCACATCCCAAGCCCTTAATTCTTCACAGGATTATGTTTTTTAGAATATGATTTTTGAAAATTTTATTTTTATCCCTCTAGATGATTTTGATACCATCTTAGGAATGGATTGTATTTTTTGTTATAAACCCTCATAAATTTATATGGAATTTAAGCCATGTTTGATATTCTAAGTCAACCATTATTTTTATATCAATGAGATGATAAATAATAAATTATTATTGAAATTATACCCCTTTTATAATTATTCATTCCTATTAAAAATGGGTGATTACATTAGATTTTTAGGTAGAAACACAACATCATTGATATAACTATTTTTTTGGAGTTTTTTTATTTCTTTCAAGAAGAATTGTATGGTCCTCCATTAAATTGTGAAGTTGAGAACTTGATAGATCATATAAATGGGTCTAACCCTATTTTAAATATTCTATACAAAATGGACCTGATTTAGTTAAAGGAACTGAATAAGAAATTCTAAGTGAATCTTGAAAAGGGTATTATTCAGCCATGTGCATCACCATAGGGTGAACTATTTATTTTTGGTAAGAAGAAAGAGGGATCAATGAACTTATACATTGATTATATAAATCATAAAAAGATCACTATCAATAAAAAGTGCCTTCTACCTTATATTGATAACTTCTTTGATCAATTTTTTGAATCTCAATACTTTTCTATGATTGATCTTTATTCTAGAAATCATCAATTGAACATTGTAACTCATTTTCAATATTTAGAAATTATTAATAATTTTAAATAATTTTATAATTAATATATATGATATTTATATAATGTTTACAATTATATATGTCATGGAACCATGATCAAAGTATAAGTTTAGAAACTAATAAATCAAAATAAATAGGGAAAATGAAGTAGTTATCACCCGATATAGATTTTTTAATAATGATTTTTTAATAAATAGGTGATAAAAATACAATAAAACAATATATGGTATGATATATATTATTATGGTCATATAATAGATATATAATAAATATGTATTTATTATACAGTAATATTGAAAACATTTGAGGGAAATCAATTCGAAGGTAAGGGGTTCTAATCTTACATTTACTTCAATGAGACATTTTTCATATTCACAAATTTTTATTTTGTGTAGTGTGTATACTTCACATTTGATATGTTATATCATGAATTTATTTTACTTTATTGTATTTAAATTTTTCTTTGAATCTATTCCTTTCATGGGGCATACGATTGAAAATTTACCAACGTGGTAGGGTTTATTTCCCAATCACATCATTATTACAGATAGTTTATGTTTGACTCTCTACTTGGGGAATTATTAGATATTTATGTGTAAAATAAAATATAGTTTCACTTAATATGTTCATTCATGATGTTTTTTTATTATTGCATCATTTTCTTCTCATTGGAACATAAAATTATTGAGAAAATGTTTCCAGGAAAAGCTACTATTATTTATCTCTTCAGTCAAAAATGGTTTCCCTTCCATGTCCATGTTATCAAAAAATGTTTTCAAAAATGTTTTTAACATTATAAAAATGACTTATTAAAAATAATTTTCCCATTTTTAATATTTTGATAAATATTTTTAATGGAATTTGTTTTCATTTTTAAAATAGGGTACATATTGTGTTTCACTGAAAATGTGAAAGGAGTCATTTTTTAACATACTCATAATGTATATAATTTACAAACACCATGAAAACTCATTATTTTGAGTCTTACATTACATGTTTACAAAGTTATTTTCAATGAAAATATCTTTTTTAAAATTATGTATAATTTTAATTTTTAAAAGTGGTTTCCATTGTAAAAAGGATGTTTTCCTCAATAATTTTTTAACAGGGTTTTATTTTATTTTTATTTATAAATGAAAAAAACATCATTTTACATTATGATACATTAGGAATATCAGGAAATGATACCATCTATATTATTTATCTGGATGTCTTATGGTCAGTTCTGTTGTGGATTTACTATTCTAAAACCATTGACCATATTAGTCAATATGGTTATGATTATGTTTATTAATTGGGGATAGTATTGAAATTTCAAATTCTATTTTTTAATTTGAATGTTTATAGTGATTATATTTCATCCTATTCATATAATAAATGAATTTTACTTTTTATGTAATGAGAGGGACCTGATATGAACCATCAATTTATCGGTAAGTCTAGTGAGACAAACTTGATTGTGTTTTAGTTGGGTACTTACAGATTTATATATTTGTCTTGCCACAGAGCCTTGAATACATTCTAAATGTCATAAAAACAATTACTCGATGGAGAGATTATATGTTAAACATTACTAATTACCTCATTATAGAAATGTTTATTGATTTTTATGTGATTTTTAAATTAGTTAGAATATCCATGGTAAGGTCTAAATATATTTTTACTATTATTTGAAATTATTTTGATCACCATTTATTCTTTCAATTTAATTTTATAGGTTCAAGTTATTGATTTAATGAAATATTTTTCATTTATTAACCTTTACATACTAATTATGCCTTTTTTAATCATGATAAATTTCAATGTATGCATTAAATTATTGATAATTAGAGGTAACCCCTTCTTATGTTTCATTTCCTTAACATGATAGGTAGTGTATTAAGATTTATATGAAATAATATACAAAATGGATTTATGGTTATATCAAATTAAATACTATATTTTATTTTAAATTATCAATTTAATGTAAAATTAATGTGTGTACCTAGTTTACCAAGACTATTAAAATATTTAGTACATTAGGATGTGGTTATTTGTATATGGTTCCAATGTAATAAAGTAAACACTGCCTCTGGGATGCCAAGGTTTGGGTATTTACATTATGTTATCAGTCTCCACTACTGACTGACATCTCTCTTAATGTGATAAATGGTTAGTACAATATTCTCATTACCTCAGAATTAGTGAAAAATAATATCTTCTCAACAGAGTTAATCTATTGTTATGTGACGAGGGGATAATAAGATACACAAAATTTAAGAGTTATTTTTCACATAAAATACTTGAATACAACTTTCTCTTCCTTAGGAGGAGGAGGTCAATCTACACGATTTATTTTATTAATCATAAATTGATTTAGTTGAAAAAGTACTTCTATGATGTTATCAACTCCCACTCTGATATGGTTAATAATATAATTGGTGAAATAATCACATTTTATATCATGTTGTTCTTTTTGGAACAATTACTCCTCTTTTTTATTATTAAATAAAATAAGAAAAATTAGATGAGAATAAATTAACATACAAAAGATAAAAATTTAAACTTATAATGAATAAATTATAAATGATAAGTATATCACGAATTATTACCCATGAGGTTTCAATCTAGGTTATATATAGTAATTTTTCTTATATATTTTCCTAACCTAACAATTTTGTCAATGAATTTTTATTTTTTTGCAACTTGTTTTCTGAATTTCCAAAACATATCCCCCAGTAATGTCAAATACAGTGTGAAACAGTCCTGATTTCCATGTAGCATGTGATGATTGAGTCCAAATCAATGCATAATTTTTCAGGGTTATGATTCCTAGGTACAAATGTTCAATATTCATATCCACGATTAGTATATATATAGGGATGTATTTTTATGGAAATCACTTAATCTATAATTTAATAAATTTTAAGGATGTGTTATTATGTTTATTATTATCCCAAACCCTTTCATTGTAGTTTTATATTCATAATTCCCAAAAATAAGTAGTCCTTTATCTGATATCAACTATATAAACACATTAATTTTACAAACATAGTTATATTATTTTTAAATAAAAATATCCAACACGTACAACACCATAGGCCTTGAGTCCTAGTGCCTTTGGATGAATGGGTTTATAATACATCAAATGGAAAATTAAAACAAGAAATCTATATTTTATTCTCTATAATGAGATCATAAATCCATCTGATTTAAAAAATCATCCTAGAATAACCAAAGGAATATATAAACTAAAGGGGTGAGATTAAAATCTCATTAAGAGATAAAACATAAAAATGAAGCATAACATGTGAGTTAAAAGTAAATCATTTTACCATAAAAAAGAAGGATGAAGAGTAATTATATGGAATCATAACATAAAAAATATTATAATAAGGTTATGGTACCATATAAAATTTTTAAGAAAAAAATAAAATTACATAAAAATTGGTCAAGGATAATTGTCTAGACTATATCATATTGTGAAAAAAAACCCATAATGGATTAATCATACTCAAATATAAAATACATAACTTTTCAAGAGACTAATGAATTACCGCATAAATTGGAGTGATATCAAAGAAAAACCATAAAAAAATGGACAAAATTTTGTTGTTACACAAATATAAAGTCAATCATAAGGTTTAATAATGAAATTACCCATGGATAAGTAATGGGTTGTATAATCTTGACTCATATCATAATCAGAGGACATTTCATAATGAATACATTTGAGAAATAAAAATAAGGAATGTGTCACCCCATAAGAGGAAGGGAGAATAATTTAGGTACTATTTGAGATATTTATATAAATAATTTATAAGTAGTCCACAACATTAATGATATGGAGATTTATTTAGAGAGATGATGGTCATCACCTGAAAAAGGGTGGTTTAGAGAGATCCCTTACCTTGAGACCGATTCATCACAAAACTTCTTTATGTTTATAAATTATAAAATTTTGTTAATTATTTAAGTTCATAAGAATTATTTTCATGTTTATCATTTTTATGTTATTTGTTATCATTTTATATTAAATTAAATAATCATTTAGGTTCAATTCAAATGTTTTGATGATGCTCGACACATATGTCTAAAATCACTTTGGTAAGTTGAAGAAGGTCAAATATATTATTAATTCATAACATAAAGAATAATAATCAAGATATAATTATCTTCTTTATAAATAAATTATACTTATATTAGAAACTATGAAATATTGTTATGAAAAATGAACTGTGTTACAATCATATAGATAATAAGTTGTACGTATGCAACAGTAACATTTCCATTTTTCAAATTTCATGATTGAAATAAGGAAAGTGTTATTTTATCATTATATAATGATAATTATATCATAAATATCACATTGTTTCATTAAATAAACTTTCATATTCCATTTTTGTGATGTAGTAATAATGAAACGAATCACATCGCTTCGTGAGGCAGTATTATGCCATACATAGGAATAACATTATCATTCTTAAATGGATGGTATTCTAAGAAGGTAAATCATATATTATTTGTATATAATAATTAAATTTCATGAGTGTTATATATATATATACATTAAACCCATCTTCATGGATAACCATGAGAGGTGATGATGGAAAACATTACATTGGTTCTCGAAAAGGTTGTCCACCGTACACCTAAACGATGGTTTTGTTTCAAATTTTATGGAAGTGGTGATGGATGTATATTATTAAAATAACATAGTAAAATATGTTAATATGGTAAATAAATATGTTATTATATCATCCTTATTCAGTAATATCAGGAGTATGTGGAAGATGACATAAAACAAATATGTTTTCTTAACCACAATACATCTTCTTCAGGTCACCTCTTTAAGATTATACATAAGCCTCTCTAAGATTCGATTTATGATCAAAATAAGGAGTATAAGAAATTGGTAGGGTAGTAATTAACTTATATGGGTAGTTATTGGAAAAACCACATGGATATTGACACGGGATAGGGAGAGGAGAGTAGGATCCCTTTTTAAGTGAGAGGGAGTGTCATTTTTGTAATACTAAGAAACATTAAATAATGGGAAGTCACTCTCAAGGGATGTTCCTAAAAAAGTTATGAATAATGTATTTTTTGGGAGATAAGGTTTATAAAAACCATCATAATTCTAAAAAAAACATGTATTATAAATTCTATTCCATTTACATCTATGGTTATTGACATTACCTATTTTAGTTTTTCACTAGGGTAACCCGTTTCAAACTATTTTTTCTATTAATTAAGATCAAAAATCAAGTTGATATTATCTAAAAATACTCATAATTATTATTTAAATTATTTAATCAATTTTATAAAATTAAAATAATATTTGATGTTGAATGCAATTTTAAAATAAACATGAAAAACATGTCGGAAAATTGTTTCTCAAGAAATGCATTTTTCATAGCAATATAGGATCTTATATTAACTCTATGAATAGAAATCATCCCTATATGAATTTAAATTCATATAAATATATGAATAATATAATAATTTATTCAAATATTTTCATACTAGCGGTTATTATTGAAGGTACCGGGCGCAGTGGAAGATCGTGGGTGGATGTGCCCACTTGGAATTTTTGTCATTTACAATGATTAATCTCCAATCAATATGACGATAAACGCCAGTCTCCATGGATCGAATCACAAAAATAGACAAATAAGAAGAAAATTACTGGAACCATAATGAAAGGATCATCACAAGTTGATTATAATTAATTTAATTAATTGACAAGAAATACCTTTTATGGTGTTCTTTCTTCATTGATATTTCTGATCACGTTCTGATGTGATTTGTCATTACGTCGTAGAATCCAAGTGTAGAATTCAACTAGGGGCGATCCACATGTGCACCACATATCTATGGATGTTTCCAAAAGAATATCCAGGTGCTAGCGTGGAGAATCCTATGCTTGCGTTGTCTGCCTTAGATCACCTTGATCTGATGAAGGTGGATCTCTCTTGGTCTTGAGAGCGTTCTTGAAGGACGCCATTCTTTCAGTCTTAAGAGAATTCTATAGAATTGTCGTACACAATGATTCTTAATAAAACAGTTTGGGTTGTGAGGATATTTATAATCGGGTTTGAGGTTGTAGAATTATGACAACAAATAAACGCATTACGCATTTTATTTATTTTATTAACTCTTTTGAAAACCCAATGTCCAATCATTAATTCCTTAACATGAACCCATGCTTATTATAAAATATATAATTTAATAAAATGAAATTTCATCAAAATCCCAACTAGAAAAACTACACGGTGTGTAATCATAAATACATGGTTTGTACTTGTTTTTAATTAAAATCTACACTGTGTGTAATTATTAATACACGATGTGTACTTGTTTTTCAAAATAAAAACTACACATCATGTAATCATTAATGCTCAGAGTGTAATTGTTTTAATTTTATTCTTCTTATAGAATTAATACTATTTAGGCTTCCATGAATAATTATTAAACCATGTATGGGAATAATCTTTATTCTACTTGAGATACTTGGATCTACTTATTGTGTGACCCTCTAGGCCTCTTTCTCGTTGGCATTAGGTGGGTGGCCTAAAGTTTAAGATTACTGTCTAGCAACGGGTCATGGAACCCAATAGAATGAATTTGATGCCAAATTGACATGTAACCTCATACGAATGCTTACTGTGTAATTTAATCCCGTTGTCTCAATATCTCATCAAGCAGGTTTCATGGATGTGTCATAAACATATATTCTTGATCTTTCATTCTTTGACTTCTTGAAATAAACTCATCGTGACACCATGGCCATGGAATTTGTGCGATAGTTGTATTTCAATCAAAGGTATCCAGATATCTATCCATAAATATGCAAGTTACAAACCCTTCCTCGACTTATCCATTAACAACATGACATTCGTAACGCACCCAACGTACCCTACTTCCCGCCAACTCACTTCGTGATGGTTTTCGTCAGTAAATCTAAGTGCGCGAGTCATGAATGAGTTAATGATAATCTTCAAGTCTAAGGACCATTACACATTCTCGTAAATTGAAATGTATGATGACACCATGACATGTGGAATTGCTACTTGAATGTCTGTTCTCATACTCTCCCATCTTGGAGATTACCAAGTGCAAACTCTATGAGAGAGATTCTCGTCTTCTTAAGATTACTCACACATGACGGCCTATATACTATGTGTCCTATCATAGTATGACATCTGACGATAGAAATTTATTTAAGAATATTGTTATAGCATTTCAAGGTTCTTATCATAGCGGGGATCTTCCATGGCCTTATCAATGCAACAAAGATTTCAAGACATTATTATATTATAGTCATGCAGAACAATGAAAAATATATAATAAGTGTACATTCATGTAATGAAAGTACAAAATAGTTAGTTCTCAGGACACAACCCTTAGAATTATAACTAATTAAAAGTGGTAATCATTGCATACATAAATTTTTTTTGTAGAAAACTGTTTTTTAAGCATAAAAATAAAGTTATACTAAAAAAACTAAAATTGATGATTAAAAAAAATTACATTGATTATTTTAAAAATAAAATAACATTTATATTTAATATCAAATCCAAAATATAATATAACTTCTAAATTAATTCATTTAATATAAATAAAAGATAGTATTTAAAAAATATTCAATTTTCAATATTCACTAAAAATTAATCATTTCAAAATATTAAAACAATAGTGACATAATATATGTTTACTATAATTATTTCAAAAATTAATTTAATTTTGTCAAATAATTTTCCAAGAATTTAGGGAAAAATATTTATAATATATTCTCACAAAAATATATAATCAACATTTTTGAGGAATTTTTTTTAAATGTCTTTATTAAAAACAACTGGGTACCTATTCCCCAAGGATTTACTAATAAATTTATATAGATTTGGAAATGTATATATATTACATAAATTATTTAATAACATTAAATCCTTTAAATTTAATGGTTATTTTATAATTGTCATATTCAAATAACAATTTCCTGTTTAAGCTCATTATTTTGTGTCATATACACTATCGAACATGGTTTTATTTTTAAAAAATATAGGTTTCATATAACCTTCCAACAACACAATTAAATAAAAGTAACAACATTTTTTTTAATTATAGTAAAATATAACTGAAGCTGTAGAAATCCTTGTATGGGTTTCGAAATTTAAAATAGTGGTATTAAATGATTAATTTTACTCCTAAAACACATATTTTGTCGATACCAATGTTTCATATATTTTTATTCTAGGATTATCTCACAAGGATTTAATAATGTGATGTCATTTATAATGTTTTTATTTTTCACCATTCAGAAAATTTTAACAATTCCCAAAAAATATAAAAAATCATTATTACAATTATGAAATTTTAATTTCAAAGATAGATTTCATTTAATCTGTTTCAATTTTTAAAATCTATAATTTTATCATTTAAACAAAAAAATTTAATTCATGGAATACAATTTAATTCATTTAAAACTACTTATTTTTTATTATTCTTGAAAAATTACATGAAATTACTATAGTGAATATGAAATTCAAAAATCTAATCCTAAATATTGATAGGTCATAAAATTGATTTATAATTAAAATTATATATGTTAGCACATAAAACCCCTGAAAGAATTGAATCATAATAATATTTTTATTACCTAAATAGGTAGGGGTATTTTTTCTTCAAACCCATTTTAGGTTATCATGTTTCTTCCCCAATGATGTGGTTCTTCCACAAAAAAATTAACCCGGTGAGTTACCTTATTCAATAACAAATGATCTCTGTGATCTACAATTTATACTAGATTTTACTTCTACGAAATATTATTTTCCAGGTGAATCAGTTTAGTGACCAATACTTGATATCTATCAAGAATATATTTCTATGAGAATTAAACAAGAAACACATCCTGAACCTTTGATAAGATTTAATGTAAGTCCACTCAATAATAAACTAATCAAAATTTATTTAGAACATAATATATAATAATAAATCATAAACTTAATTTTCCATCCTTATCAGAACTCATAATACATTTCCAATGAGTTACTTCAAAAAAACTTGATCTCCCATCTCAATAAAGGGATATTTCCTCCATTTATTTTCACTAATATTATGCCTACTCTGATATGAAATTACATTCTTCTTAATCATAAACATATTCTCAATAATATATTTTACCAATTTAGGTCCCAAAAAATTTCATTCACTGAATTCATCCCAACATTTTTCAGTTTGACAACCCTTTCATATAATGCCACAAATTGTGTCATATGTATAATAAAAAGAAAAAAATTTATTATTAAAAAATATTATAATGAAATATTTTTATCAAAAGATATTGGATAATACAAAAGAGAAACCTTGAATAATCTCCTCCAAACTTTTAATTGTTCGCTCCAACTATCCATAAATGAGAGGATAAAATAATTTAATGAAATGCAACTGAGTACCCAATGACTTGTGAAGCCATTTCTAAAACTTTTCTACAAATTATCGATCATAATTAGATAAAATATAGTGGGTAACTCCATGTAACATTATTATCTCTTTAATATAAAGTATATTAATCTATTCCAAGGAAATAATCTCTCAAATAAGAAGAAAATTCATAGATTAAGTGAAATGATAAAAAATAACCCATGAAAAATTATTAAATAGAGATTTTTTTGAAAATACCCCCATAAAATTGATGTATATATTTTCCCATTTCAATGTAAAAAATTATTTTTGGATTAAGTTTCCCCATTGTAAGTTATCATTGAGTCTTAATCAATTAAAAATGTAAATATTTCATTCTAAAATAAACAATGTATTTATTCTTTCCATCCCACTAGAAATATTTCTAGAGGAATCCATACATATCTATAAAATAAGAATGAACATAAAATAAATATATATGATATTTATTTAAAATTATAATATTCAACAATAAATTACTTGGAACCCATAACATATTTATATGTCTAATAATATATTATTTTTCAATATTAATGTTATAATATTTATCTTCTGTAACCAATTCAACCATTCTTTACAAATAATGACCTTCATTTTGAGATCTATTAATCAATTCCTCTAGACATTATTATAGTAATAGATAAAACATGTGAAAATGTATCTTGGATACTTAACATCTAATCCAATATTCATTAAATCGTCAAATAAAGGATTTTATTACAAACATTTCATGGTTAATATGGCATTATATTTTATAATCAATCCATTTAATTCCTTGTTTTCTTATATAAATTATAGTAAATTGTGAAATCATAATCCTTTATAAATTCTAACCATATTCTCCACATCATGTTTAACTCTTCTAATGTTAATATATAATTCAAACATTTATGGTCAATATATATTTCACATTTTACCCCTTATAAAATATGAATCGAATTTGTTTTATAAACAATCCACCACTATAATCTTAAGATAATGTGATATATAATTTAAAAATTGGTGTTTTAGATAGTGTGGTAATAATAGGGAAATAAAAAATAAATACATCAAAATATTTATTTACCATATGTTCATCACTAAGATGAATAATACATTTATGTTAGATGGATTTTGAAAGATAACATTCTCCACTATATTTCAACAATTTATCATTTTATTTATATAATATCATATGCATAAATTATTATTATATACAAATTAGAAATCACTATGAAAATTTAATATGACCTCTTTTCCTATGTACTCTATCTTAGCCTGACAACATAAAATCCAATACACATCATAAATAACGTAAAACATCTATATGTGTAATAAAAAAGGTTTTTAGGGGAAAAATTAGACAAGTGATAATATTAATGTTCTTGTAAATATATGTTTATTTAATACATACCCCATAAGTTTTTATCAAAAATTATATATCTATTTCATGATGTGGTTTTTCAATTTTATATAAAAAAATACCAAAAATAAATAATGAAAAAAGCCTAAATCAAAAAGGACATTGATATAATCCAAATAAATAAGTAAATAACCTGACACCGCTTCATTGAATGGTATAACATTTAACAAGGTAGTTTCAAATGAATCTTCTATACCATTATAATTAGATTTATGATAATTTTCATCTTTATTTATTATCTTTAGGAATATATTCAATTAATTGACTATCTCTATATAATTATAACAAAAAATTACCTAATTTTGATCATTTTCTAAACCATTAACATTTATTTATCCCTAAATATGTGAGTTATATGTCCCAACTAACCCTAGTGGAAAACTACCTAGATTTCATGAGATACTTAACATGATGTGTTATACCATATTTATTATAATAAAAAAAATTTATTCCACTTTACTTTAAATGTTTTTGATTGATTTTTATCTCACCACTTACCTCTTATAATGGTTATTATACTCATTTTTGTTAATTTAAATAAACTTATTCTTGAAATTTTTATCACACCACTTCACTTTCTAATAAATTTTAAATTCACAAATTACAAATATATTCAAATAATTGCCTTCAATCCATTGTAAAACACTACAACTTTACAATCATATTTTATAATTTGTTTAGTGAATATTAGTATAATCAAGTATAATTGGAGAGTAATCCATTTTTCTATGGAAAGGGAGCGTGAGAGAGTGGTGACAACGGTGGTTTAAGCTATTGATCGGTGACGACAGTGGCCTCTGAGTAGGTTCCTCCGCCTCTGGGGGAGGGACCCACGCCGCGACAGACAAGAGCAGAATCACCTTTTATCCCATTCTCCAACCCAGATTTCCTTCCTCCATTTCCCCAAAGCTTTCCAAGCCCTATGGTTCCAGATCTACATGATGAATGACCTAATCTTCTAATTTCGGTTGCAGAGTTTAACGAAGCCTCGAATCTGCATAGTCTGACGCTGGTTGCTCGATTTTCCAAGAGAAGACACTAGGATGATCTATTTCATAGTTTTGTCTTCGGATCCTGGGATTTTCAAGAGAAGGAAACCGTTGGATTGATAGAAAACAGGAATATTTTGATTCAGTTTGTGTTGGAGGAAGACTTGATAAGGGCCTGGTCGAGAGGCCCTCGTAACTGCAACAGATCACAGTTCTATATTTATTGATGATCATACGATTTCCATATGCGGCGTGATTCACCTTCCGTGGCGACTTGGGTAAGTTTTCCGAATCTTCCCCTAACATTTCAAAACCCATCGATTGTTAAAATGCTTGGAATTATACTGGGGAGATATCTCTACTCCGATATCCGAACCATGGTTATCTGCCATCCGATTAACCCTATAGTGTGTGTGGAGTTAGACACCTCAAGGGATCTGTTGGAATTCATTTGGATCACCACCAGTGAAGAGTTCCGGTGTAAACGGCCAGTTGTATATGAATCATGGGTTCATTTTTGTTTTGATTGCAAATGGTTGGGACATTCACTGGGGAAATACAGGTGGAAGGCAAGGGATGATGGATCCTAGAGAAATGTGAGCAATGGTGATGGTAGCATTTCTGGGAATGAGAGGACTGGTGAGCATAGCATCTCGGAGAATAAAATGGCATTGAATTTGTTGGTGGAAGAACCTGGTGAAGAGGCCCTCAAAAGACCCCTTGAAGGCAGTGATCTATCATTCCTTGCTCAGGTTATCCATAATGATGGTGCGGTCTAAGATGAACAAGAGGTAGGTGTTATTTCAGTTGGATCGGGCTTAACGATTACTGGTGCTAGAATTCAGGCGAGGTTGGAGAAACTAACTGCTCTGCCTCCTAGGCCGAAAGTCCAAGATGTCTTTCGTAAGCTGTTAGGTGACCTCAACGGAGTGAGCAGGATAGATATTGTTCCAATTGATAATGCAAATGGCAGGTCTAGACATGATAGACCTACAAGGGTTTCTCAACTAGATCTCACTGAGGGAAGGTCTACGGAGCAAGACACTTGTGAAAACCATGAGGTGACTTTAGAGGAAACTAATAGACAACATCAGTTCATGGGTCACATACTCTTACATGCTAACCAGGCCGAGACAGCTGGTCGAATTGTTCTTGCTGAGGAGGCTGAATTGGAGACTCTGAGGAAGCATTCGGGTGGCAGTGGTTCTACACCTATATGGGAGCTGCAATTGGTTGATGAGAGCAAGGGTCCGGGCATGATTCAGACATCAGTCCCCCTATGTAACAAATTTTAAGGTTTAGTATAGGATAATGTGTTTTTGGAACACATTATACTAGGTGAGGAAGATGAGTTTTGCATGGAGGAATCCAATCTAGATGAACTGAACCATTCGGCTGAAGATGTCCCAAATCTAAAGAACAACATCAGTTTTAAAAAGAAGAAGGGTAAGAAGGATTATTCCTCGCTCCACCCACCTTTGGAGTCCTGTTCATCGAAGAGGTTTCCGGTGTTCTTGTTCAACGCGGCGAAAATGGATTCTCTGGTTTTTATCAAGGAGAGAAACAATAAAATTGGAAGCTCCAATGAAAAGGTAAATAACATAAAGGAATCTATCCTTTGCTATGAGGAGGACATGGTAAAAGAATTTCTATATATTGACATCCCACAAGAAGAGGCTGATATGATGGGAAGAGCTATAAGATTGGAGGTCAACAACGAGTAGGTGAAGTGGATTGACAAACAGGATTTGATCCTAATGAGAGGTTTCAATGATTGGAAAATTAGCAAAGAAGAATATAACCATACATGAGACAAAATGGCGGAACTTTTTGAAGACATTATTGGGGAACATTATGATGCTAAGGTATGGCTAATGAATTGGAATCTTTACAAGGAGGAAAGCAATAATATACAAAGGCTATGTTTTGGTAACTTTTCATTTTCTTATGAGGATTCTCCCCCGGACTGATTTGGTTTGTCTCTCAATTTTCCTTTAAAGTTGTTTGGTGGGGTTATTTGGGTTTTATGCGGTCAGGTTGCTAATGGTATTAGGATATGTCCATCCTCATTCTGGATTTACTTGACGTCCTCGTGAGTGGATCCTTGGGGTCCATTCTATCGCTTGAAGGCTGGGTGAATTCCTCTGAAATTTTCCAATGGGAGGATTTGGGTCGGTGTCGATGGTCGCGCCGGAGGACGCTCAAGGTAATCCTGGGTTGTTTTGATCATATTCCATGATGTTCTTGTGCCCCGGTTCGTGGTTTCTTACGTATGGTTAGTTTTTTTATTGCTTGTATGTTTTGGTTAATGTGGCGTTTTGGACTCATGTAGCGGGGTACATGGAACCCATAAACCGACTTTTGAAATTGGAAAAAAATGTTGGCCAAAAGTATAATTGGATTTTTAGGCATCAATAGAATTCAATTTGTTTTACTTGATTTCCTAAATTTCCTTTCTATTTTAACACATATAATAATAGGAAAATAATTTTCAAGGAAAATATATTTGTATATTTACCACTCAATAGAATCAATCTAATATTTCTATTTTGTTTTTTAAGATATAACCACCACCAATTACCTTCATAGTTAAATGATAAATGAAATTAATATTCACTTTATATACAAAAAACCAGAACATTGAATTAAATTTTATTATAATTGCTTAATCCATTAGCTACCCTCTATTCCAAGGTTCCCCCAAATACATGAGGGTGATGTTTTATGACCTGGTCCACTATAGAAAAGTTCCCCTATTTAGAGTTCAATCACTCTCTCTCATAGATACCTATATTAATGTCCTACATAAACTATGTTTTACAACGAAAATATGATTTTTTTAATTCCAAAAATTATAGGTTGATGATCCAAAAGGATATTATATTTTTAATTAATTTACCAAAATTTCACCCTATTTCATATTTATAAAACCATTATCAAACAAATATATATTAGATGATGAAACATATAAACCCATAATATTTTCACATTATAACATAGTAAATATATTAACATCCCTTATGTTTCTTTTTGTAATAATATCATATCCTCTAAATTTATATAATTCGTTATATGATATCTACTATAAGGAAATTTTCCATTACCAACCTTTAAATATTAGTTCATTAAAAAGGATATCACTTTCTTGCATTAATGTGATATTTAAAGTCCATATATTTATAAATTTATAACAAACACTTACAAACAAAACTCATACATTACAATGTGGAAACTTCCACTGAATATCTATTTTTTTCCATAAAATGAATTATTAATTTAAAATTTCATTTTATTCATGTTTTTAGCATCATTTAGAAAGGATCCAACATTGAGGATAGATAAAAATAGTAATAGATTCTACTCATACATAGTCCCTATGAAAAATAATTTAAAATGTGGGATGATCACAAATTATCATTAAGCGATATTAAAAATAAAGGAACCTACTAACCCATTGAAAAAATAATAAAATAAATAGGAATTTTTTCTCTTTTTACTGAATAAATTTTGAGATCAATTATTACAATTTATCCTTAAATATTATTTATTTACCAATAATTTTGAAAAACATTTCTTAGGAAATAAACCATTAAAAGCCTTAATTATGAGGGTTTCTTTGAAAACATGATAGCCAAAGGAATTTTTTTCCAAAATATATTTTTATGTCCTTATAAAGGGTTTTAAACCTTCCTAAAATATAATTTTTTATTATACATTTTTATGTCAAAATATATCCATAAATTTTCTTTAGCATAATAAAGTCATGTGGTTTCCTTGGAAATCCATATTCAGTTAATTCTAATATAATTTTATGGGGGAAAATCGTTACCTAATGAATTATAGATAATTATCGGACTTACCCATCATCCTAAATAACATATAAGGATCATAACATACATAAAATTTATATAATATGTAATTTACAACATAAAATATTATAAAATACCTTTTTTAATACATATATAGATTAAATTTTTGGATTTACATAAAAAAGAAGGAAAAAATCCCTTTTCAATTAATAACAGTAAAAAGAAAATTTACCAAGGTAATAAAAAATAGTATTTTAGTTTAAAAACCACATAATAATTATAGAAAGCTTTATAATAAACTAAATTAATAATATTGGGAAAATTTAATTCATGTGGTAAACATTAAAAAGACATTATTTTCACAATTTGTAAAGGAAGTAAAATATGTGTAATAGTGAAGATATTTGAAAATATTTATTTTTATAAATTTTAATGAAAATATTTTAGTTTCAAATTCAGATTAGATATATTTTATCAGTGGATAAGAAATTCCATAAAATAATTTTAAGAACATAGACTTGGAGGAGAAAGGGTTTTAATAATTAAAGCATCATTTTAAAGAAAAATCCATTTCATTGAGTCTGAATCGATACATACATTCTTTAACTCTTATATATTAAACATATATTATTTATTTACATTATTAATACTATTGTATTAGTTTATTAAAAAATCCTAAAACATATTATTTATTTTATTTAGAAGATATATAAGATTACTAACTCTATTAAATTAATGTGGGTTGTTTTGAGGACATTTAGTTCTTAATCCCAAAACAACATTAGTGGGCTTACCATGGTCATATGGGTTATTATTATATAGTATATATAATATTATTCATTTTAAAATTTTAATTTTTATATATTGGATATTATATTATAACTATATGTGAAGTGTGTATATTAAAAAATGAAATACATAGTATTTTGGAGGTTGTTGTTCGCACGTATGCTTGAGCGACATTTTCCATTTTTTCCATGGATGAGAGGGTGAGAATGTATATATTATTTTATTTTTTATAAAACCATAATTATGGGAAAAATACCATATATATTTATTAATTATATATAAATAACCATCCTCATGAGATGGTGTTGAGAAATGAAACAAACCGTTTTATGGTGATTGTAGCCAAAACGTTCACACAAGTGATGTTTTCACATCCCATAAGATGGAAAAAGAGATGATACTAGTTTTACTATAATGAAAAATAGTTTTCATAAATTTTATATACATATTTTATTATATCATCATTTATTTGATAAATATTAAGGATATAGAAGAAGAAATAAAAATGAAAGAACAAGGTTAAGAGTTGAACCTCTTCTTGGGAAAACCCCATTTGGCTTAGATATTAATCCTCATAGGATGGTATTATAGAGAAAAACAAATATTGAGGATGTGGTAATGAGATTTAGGGTGGTATTTGGGTAGTTATTGTGTCATACAGTGTTCTCAACGTGTGCGTATTTGTTAGGATATGAGGTTCGATTTTATGTGTGAGGGGAGAGACACTCTTGTAATTTTTCAATTTTTAAATTAATATAATTTATTTTTCATTGAAAAGTGGAACCAAGGAAATAAATGAAAATATAATATAGGTTATTGAATAAAGACACTCAACTAATAATATATGAGAACGCGTTTTTGTTACATTAAATCATTACCCCTTTCTATTAACTGTTTTGACCAATTTTTTCCTCAACTAAGTTGATAAATTTTTACCTTGGTAATTAATTTATATGATAAAAAAATATAAGGGAATTTATTAAAAAATATTAACATGATGAATCCAAATATATTACTTATTTTATAGGATTAAATTTCTACAGGTGGTGTATATCACTTTTAATATAAGTTCACAAAATACAATAAAACCCGTTTTAAGAAAAAAGCATTTTTAAGCATAAAGATGATTTTACATGAAAATAAAGAATAATGTTAATTGATATAAATTTATTTCCTTATTACTAATTAAAAAATATTTATTTGAAATAAAATCCATTGAAAAACTTATTTTCACTTTCTATCCACACTATTAAACATGAATATCAAAAAATAGTTATTATTTAGAATAAAACATAAATTAAGTGAAAAAAAGACATACAAGGTTTTAAAAATTTTAATTTTTTTAAATTATTTATTTTACTATCGAATCCATAATTTTTTCCATAAAAATGTTTAAAATATTTTTATGTCGTGTTTATATGCTAATGATGTCATAAAATTGACAGTTTTTGTAAAATCAGTATTTTTGACTATATACCCTAAAATGAACTTGTAATGATTTCAAAACAATTCACCCTAATATAATTTTAATTTAATTAATTGAATAAAAAACTTCATTTAATTAAATTTAATTTAAAAAATTTATAATTTTAACTTTAAAATAAAATTATATAAATCATGGAAAAAACTGATTTAAATTAAAAACAATTTCTATTAAAAATTTTATTAAAATTACTCAAGCTATTATGAATCCAAAAATTTTAATCATTGATATTAATAAAGAATGCAATTTTCTTATTATTAAAATTACTTGTGTTATCACATGTGGATCCAAAATGGGCACCTTGTTCCAAAGTTATAGACGTTTAAATTTCAACCCTACATTAAACTTTTCATAGAATCAAATTTAAATTACAATTTTTTATATCATGATAATTTTGTTAAATGAATATTAATCAATAGTAATTAGAGAATTGTTGATTAATTATAATTTTTAATAGGGCATAAATAATTTAATATGAATGATGGAAGGTGGGTTTGAGAGCACTAGAGGTGGCAATGGTGTGACCTGGGGTTACTGTATGAGATGGTGTTTCCTCTTAGTTTGGAGTTGGATCTTTTATCGAGGGTGAGATTTTCCCATACCAATTTTTATTGTGGAAGCTACATCCATGTTGGATTACTATGGAGGAATCATTAAAGGAGATGGAATAAAGATGCATTATTTTTCATCTCTATAAGAATACATTCTAGAAAGATTAATCCATAAAGGTTCTATCTAATATGTTAAGAAAATAATGATGTTATTGCTGATAGGTGTTAGATCTATTGATTTTTGATTATTTCATTCAAGATTTTTATGGTATAGGTTAAAAATTAGGAATCATATGAAAATATAACAAGGTTATATAAGGTCTAGTGAATTTTAGAAAACATTTTTACTCTGATTATGAAGGATTTCTTCTATCCATCATAGAAACTGAAACATAGGGCAAGGGGGTAAGGATATAGATCCATAAAACTGAGCATGGTCACTATTCAGTAGTAGTATTTCCACTTCCATCCATTCTCTATAATGAACACCAGAGTCTAGGTATGGATCAAAATTATGGTACTGAACTAGATTTTAGACAATTCTATATTTTTTTATGTTTCATCGTGTATGGTTATTCCCATAATGATGCATAGAACCAATTTATTTTCCATATTTGGATATTTATCTAGGATATTAGTTGAAATTTATTACAATTATACTATTGTTAATCATTTTATATTTTCTACATCGAAAGGAAACATTAATTTATTAAATAAATATGATACATTGCTTCCATTTTTTAAATATTTTCAGTTTATTGGACATCTTATGGAAAAATGATTTCAGAAAGATATTTTTCAATTATAATATTTTACGGTCCAAAACCAGAAAATCTATAGAAAATTTAGTCAAAGAAATTATAGAGATGGAATATCCTCCTATCAACAAGAGAGTAACATTAAAATAAACCAAGTTGTTCTTCATTTAACTAACTCTGAAATGCATAATAATTTGTCAGATAATGATAAGGATCATGTAAGGTTACATAGGAAATTTTTTCAAAACATGAATGATCAATATCATCTCCTAGAGGTCCCTCATTCTCAGGTTTAGGTATTGAAAAAAATAATGAAAGGTACCCTAATCAGGTTTGGTGAACAAATTACAAGGTTTCACATTTCTAGTCTATTGGGGCAGAAGAATAGATGTTAAAAATAGCATAAGGGAAGTCTCCCCATGATTGGGAGAATAATAACAATAATCTGGATATGATTAGTATTTCTTATGGGGCTCTAGGATAGGGAGAACATTGTTATAATCAAATAATATGGTTGTGAGTGAATATGATGTCATAGGTACCCAAATTATGGAGGAAATCAATAATAAATTGATCTTAAATAACATTAGGGGAATATGGGTAAACATATAAAATGATGAATCCAAAAAGAAATGAAATTATACAGACACCTCAAAAAATGGAATGGTTATTGGTAATAGAGGATTATCATTGTCTCTTTAGAAGAATAGAAGGCCAAGGAAAGACAATTCACATCTGAATCCTACCATAAAACTAAATTTCACTCTTGTTGTCGAGAGGGTCTAGGTAATTACTTATATAAATTGGATGATGAATTTGATTTTGATTTTGAATATTATAATCATATGTAATTGTATTTTTTATGTGACACTTTTGGCTAATTAATAGGGGATAGTTTCCTTTTTCTGACCCAATTCACATCCTCTTACTTTCATTGATTTTTCATTAATAAAGAGGCTTGACCACCCATTATAAAAAATTAATTTTATTCTTTTATAAACAAATTTTTACTAAAATAATTATATATTTTGTTTAAATACATATTTAGTATTATATAAATAATATTTTAGAAAATATTATATATATATATCAATATAATTATAATTATATATTAAAATATGTTTTTAGAAATATATAATTTCTATTCTGGTCAACTTTTGTTAGTTCTAAAAAAAGTACATTATTGTTGATAAAGGTAATAACTTTATTGGTGATAAGAAAATTGATAAGAAAGTGAAATATTTATGACCACAAAAAACACTAAAAAATAATGCCTCTTGTAAGTGTTTGAAGTGGTCATAAAGTTATCATTTTTTAGTTCTTTTAGCTATCATTGAAAAACGTTCCCCCTTTATAAATGTTTTTGTTTTTCACTTATAAAGGGTTGTTCATAATAACTTCGAATATGTTTTTTTGTTGGCTACTATGATTAATAATTACACATGAATCATGAATAAGAATGAATTATGATATAAAAATATCACATAATATGATATAACAAAAGGTATTGTGATATGATATACCATATTATAACAATGATAGTTTTTTTGAATTTTTTTCAAACTATATTTAA
The DNA here is from genome assembly GCA_963277665.1 of Viscum album. Taxonomy (NCBI): domain Eukaryota; kingdom Viridiplantae; phylum Streptophyta; class Magnoliopsida; order Santalales; family Viscaceae; genus Viscum; species Viscum album. The sequence goes on along the minus strand of OY728125.1, from coordinate 201,064,278 downwards.
TATTTTTTATATTTTACATTACATGAATATCTGGTTTTATCTTGAATTAAATGAACTACTACATTTTTATTTTTATTTCACAATTCTGAGCTTATTTTCTATCACACACAACATCAATTTAAAACCAAACATCACATATTATTTAAATATTATCAATTAATATGGTAGTTATCAACTGAATATTAGAATTGAATGTATGAACATTATTAACAAAAATTTTAAAATATGGTCTATAAATGTTTATATATTGAATTATTTGGATTCTAGTTAATTATAAATGAAAATTAAACTCTTTTAAAAATAAAAGGAATTATTTTTCCAAAAAAACTATTTTGATGCACACAAGTGTGTTTCATATTAATAAATTAGCCAAATAACTTTTGGTTAATAATATTAATTATATATATATAATATATTCAACCTAATCTTTAAAATTTATCTTATATGTTCTCTAGAAAAGAGATAAGGACAAATCCATTTTTACTCTTAAAAGATGTATTTTTCTAAAAGGAACACTTCTATCCTTTATACGGAGCACTTAATTTAATAATAATTTTTTACAATTTTATAAAATGAATTTTAATTAATCAAGATGGTTTTTAGAATAATAATATCGAAATTATTTAAGAGTAAAATTTTGGTTTTTCATTAAAAAGTTTCATTTTTCAATGAATATCAAAAAACACAAAATTTTAATTTAAAAGGATTTTTTCACCTTAATTATGTATAAAGTAAAATTATATTTTAAATTTTTTATAAATTATAATGAGTAAGATTATACATTTATTAATCCATTATAGTTAATTTCAACTAAAGTCATATTAAAAAGGGATATATAGACTTTGTAAATGTTTAATAATTTTTATTTAAAACCCATATTTCTCGTTTCATTTAGAGGATTTATTTTAAATTACATTTTTCGATTTCTGTAAATTCAATTCAAAAAAGTGGATTCCGTATATTAAATTAGAATAATCTATAATTTATAATAATAGGAAGTCAATTTTTTACCAAAATGAATTAGGAAAACAAAAAAAATTAATTACTATGATTAAAGTAAAAATGGATTTACCGTGGGGCTAAACTAAGAAGATAATGGTTAAAATAACATACCAATTTAAAAAAACAATTTTTTGGACATATTTAAAACCTTATGAATGTAGATTCTAATTTGATGTGTCTTGGGATACTTTTAAATGAAATTTATTAATATAATAAGTTATTTAAATAAAAAGACATCGAGGAACCTTTCTACCTTTTAATTCCTATAAAGCTTTGGTATAGGGGAAAAATATTTTTTGTAATAATTATTATTTAAAAAAAATAGTTTTTATCATATTAATATATCTTTAATATTTACATTTGAAATAGCTACTTAAAATACTTAATAAATGACAACGCAATAATTATTAACCTAATACAAAAAATAAAATAACTAATACAAAACTAAATATAACAATTTTCTTTTGAATAATTTTTTCTATTTAATTAAATTTTAATACAAATATATCATATAAAAAACGTGATAAAATAATAAATTCTAATTCCATACAATTATTTATATTGATTTCAATTTAAATGAAATGAATAATGCCAAAATTATTTTTAATGTTATTTTAAAATAAATTATATTTTACAAAATGATTAAAAATTTCAAAAAAACCTATATTATATCAAAATATATTTAAATGTTAATAAATACTAAATATGATCAACAAATGAGCTAAATGTTCTTTTATAATTAATATATTGACCCCTAAATAGTAATTACTTTGTTATAACTATTTAGGTTAATTTGTTGTTTTTGCACATTACATGCACTTGTGTTAAATATATTTTCAATAAATAAAGGTATTTCTATAAATAATATTTTATATTTAGAATAATTGGGTTAAATGTTTCTAATATTTATCACTTTAATTTAATCTTAAAGGAAAAATTACCTTTGTTAGAAAACTAGTTATCTCAGTGAAAACCTAAAATGGTAAAAATGGGAAAACATTGAAGTTAAGGAATAAAATGTATAAAAAATGTTCATAAAATTGTTTTAGAGGTATTTATATAACATTTAATTGATAAAAACTATAATTATCTTAATTATTTTCATATTAAGAAATATCAAACTCCAAATAGTTATTACTTTTGTGTATTTATAAGAATTTCACTCCTCTTCAATAACAAAATGGTACTCACTCTCCACACTTATTCACACCATTAAATACATTTATATCAACCAATATCTACCCAAATAACTTCTAAGACTCCCTAAAATAATCCTATAACCCTTATTTTGGACATAAATCTAAACTGAGAAATCTTTTAGTGAAAATCTAAGGCTGATACCCCAAGAACAGGTGACATTCATCAAGGAGGGTTTTTGTTTAATATCTTCGTCCACCTAAATCAATTATTTTTACAATATGATTATTAAATAAAATTAGTATGTTATATATAATAATATGTTTTTATGTTATTGTTATTACCTATAACCCCACACATTTCCATCAGATGGCTTACTAAACCATTTTTTTGTACGACATACTACTGCCTCGCGAACTGATGTTGTCTGATTTTCCATTATCACCTCTGAATATTGAGAATTATGAAGTGTTTATAGATTATAGATTATTATATGATATATATGATGTTATTATGAGTCATTAATTATTATATCATATATATTTTCATGCTTTACATTCTGTGGGAATATGATAAAATTGCTTGTGTGTACAGTGGACTACTACCTCAGAAAGCGATGTGAATCGTTCACTCTTTACAAGGAATTTATTAAATATTATTTTAATAATCATATGTGATATATATTAAAAATAAATTTTTATTTAAATTGAATATATTTATCTAAATTTTCTTTCTTTAAATCCAACATGAAAATAGAAAAAACAATTATGTGTACGCATGGCCTACCGTCTCCTTGAACATTTTATTTCATTATTTATCACTAATATTTATGTGTTACTATAAATAATTATTTAATGATTTTATATGATATTTATATCATGGTTTAAATTTTTATAGTGATTAAATCATGATCAAATTAATTTCACAAAAAACAACAAGTTAAGTCATATATGAAAAGAAAAGTTGTTATTAACTGAAACACAGATTTAACAGAAAATTTCTAATAAATGGGTAATAAAATGTTATAATAAAATCATATATAGTAAAATAAATATTAATATGTTTTTTTAATGTATATAAATAATAATATTGTAGTTTTTTGTACATGTGTTTTAAATTTTCCTACAAATGTGAATACTTAATGAAATGAATTTCTATCTCACTTTTATTTTCCTATTAGATACATAACATGTTCACCACATGTTTCTCTTCTGTGGTGTATATAATTTCCATGAATATATCTTATTATTTTTAAAATAATTTTATTATTTAAATTTATACTTGAGGATATTTCTTATTAGTATAAAAATATATAATTACCATTAATGTATCTTATTATTTTAAAAAATATTTTTTTATTATTTACATTTCCACTTGAGGATATCTCTTGCAAGGGGTATGTAGTTCAAAATTTAACAAATCGGTAATGGATTTTTGCCTCAAATTTTCTTCTTTGAGATGTACATTATGATAGGCTCCATTATTATTTCATGAGGTGTACATAATTCCCCTTTTACATGTATTATCATGAATTTTTTCAAACTTGTGATATTTTATGTTTCATATTATATTATTATTTCATGGTAATTATGATACAATTTTAAAGAAGGTGTAAACATTTTATGTTTCAATCTTAATATTTACTAAGACTATTTATGATTAAGTCTCAAATTCTAAAATATCAGGATATATCTCTCAATAATTCAAATCAATTATCTTATCCTCTCTGTTAATGGTATTCTTTTCCATCTCTTTGGTACTTAAATATTTAAGAATGTTTTTAATAAAATATGAAATTATTTTCTCATCCATTGGAATGTTTTTTTTCCAAAAAATGTTTTTTCTAAAAAAGTTTTAAAAAGTTCATTATTTCATCCTTTTGATTTTTAGAATACATTTTTAACGAGTTTTTAATTTTTTACATATTATTTTTCAAGTAATATTCTTATTATTTAAAAAAATACATTTATATTTTACTAAAAACGTGAAAGGAACCTTTATTTTAACATTTAGGACTTGACAAGAATCTTCTGACTTCATGTTCAATAATTTTTTCGAATATTACTTTATATGTTATCATGATTATTTTCAAATAATTGTTTTTAAAAATATTTAATAGTTTCAATATATTTTTTAGGTGGAAACAAATGTTTTCCTCATGAAATTTTATAAATGATCCTTAGAAATTATTTTCTATATAAAATAAAATCCATTGGATTTACCTATTCCATACATGAGATATTATCCAATGATACCATTCATATTATTTCAAATAACCATTTATGTTTTGATGTCATAATGTTTATGAAACCCATTTCTCTTCCATGGTTTATACCATGACAAAACACTCATGATACCTGCTTATTTTTATGAGTTATGATATAATGAAATGATTAGAAAACATGTTTCTTCTCCATAGATTCAGATATGATGAAAATTTTATGACGACCATTTCATTTCATGAGTTATGATAATATTATGTCTTTGATCTGGTGGGACACATATGTATTATTTCATTATGTGATGAGTGGGACTGATATCTATCTTCAATGAAATACATGAATATTTATATCTCATGATTTTAAAATGGAAAAAATTTCTACAGTTTAGATACACTATGAGAAATAGGCGTATCATATTACACTTGGGGAAACAGGTGTGTCTTGATCTACTATGGGGAATATGTGTGTCTAGATCCACTATGTTGATGGACTTGGTAGTTAACCTTGACAGATGATTTTTTTCTCTATATTTAGGATGGTTCCACAAATTTATGACATGATATTCTGGTTCATGATTTATTTATGATGATTAATCATCCTTATGGTCAATGTTTTCAAAAATGATAATTTTATGCTACGAATCATGTTTATGATATATGAATAGTTGGGTATGAACTTATTTAATTATGTTTATGATCACATACCCTTATTATTTTATCATACTTTTATAAGATCATAGAGTGATATATGTTATGTTTACCCTCACTGATCATCTGATATCACCCTTTTTTATGATTCCTTTGTCAAGGATAGGAAGAATGTTTTATATAGGTTATGTCTATGAAGAGTATAAAATGGGAAGATCTTTGTGGTTAACATTTAATATCTATCACAAGATTAGAATATTATGTTCAAAGTTTCTGAAGGCACCAAACTATTATGGTCCTTATGTGTTTGTTTATTAAATGTAATAAATATTCTTCAAAAATTTTTTAATATCCATGCATGAGAAGATAGGATTACTATATATGTCATGTCTAATGATATAAATTAAATGAATAAAATATTTTTTTTGGTAACAAGGATGTTATACAATATTACATCCTTATCTCATATTCAATGAGATAGACTAAAAATACCATACGTTTTTATATAGTATATTAGGTAATAACACTATAAATCTCCCACTTTTAAAAAATAAAAATAGACATTGTTCCATTTAACATTATATATAATCGATATAATATCTAAGGAAATCATATAAAAAAAATTATTTGTATATTTACAAAACACTATTTGAATTATATCATCAATTTTACCAATTAACAATTATATACGTTACATTTCTCCATATTCATCTAAAATACTGTTTTATAAACTCAAAAAATCATTCTAGAATAATATATATGTTTTATAAAAAATAATCCTCAAACCCTCGACCATAATATGTAACCCCAAATGCCTTTTTAGAACAAAAAATGGAAAATAATCCCTAAATGCATAATTATTGGCAAACCTATACATTTATAAAAGAATATGTACCACTCAATCTGTAATATAATATTTATTGATATCTATAAGATACATGTATATCAATACATTTTTCCCCCATTAATATCACATAAAGTCATGCCCATCCATATGATCTATCTTTAAAAAACATTAAGAAACAATTTAACATAATGTATGTAAATACTATAGTTATACCCATTAATTTTTTATTCTCCATGTACACATATATAAAATGGATGAACACATCACATGTTATTCACCATAATGGATGGGCACATAATATTATCCCCACTTTATAGATAAACCCATCAAATTTTACATACCCAGAAGAAACTATATACTCCTTTAATATATCACAGTTGTGGGCCAAAATTACGTACTCATCATAAGATATATAAAAACCTGTCTTAATTAAAATCAAATGATGGAATGAATAAAAATATACCCAAACATTACAAATTAAATCACCTACATGTCTGTTTTATGAAAATTATCAACGTATTAAGGTTCTCATGCTAGGTGTCTTTTCTAATATAATGTATTTGGAAACTCCAAATATGAAATATATAACCCTAGTTGACCATATAAAAATGTATGATACTATATGTGGTGTAAATCATGGTTTATACATCACACAATTTTTTTTTGTGTCTCATCAAAATATTCCATATCCTAGTTTGAAATCCTACCCACTCTAACCTAAACATTTTATCAACACATATAATACTGCATGTTAAACATTTATTATAGATAAATCAAACTCTTAATTTTACATTTCATTATCATTTAAATTTATAGACATATATCTCTATTATGAATAAATGATAAATCAGAGAAATCCATTGTATATCATAACACATTTTATAATATTAATCTCTCTTAAGTATATAAAAACACCATTTATAAGTTTTACCTCATATTTAATATGAATAAATGAAGTAATACCATATATTTGGTGAATTTTGGATCTTTATTATACAAATTACATCTCAATTTTACATTTTCCATATATTTATGTAAAAATATGATTAAACATCCCTCTAAAATATTTAATAGGTATCACATATGAAGAAATATTGTATCAATAATTGTGAGACAAGGAATCATATTCCTATCATTAGATTCAAAGGAAATATTTTCACTCTATATTACTTCACAATATCGAATGTTGAAATTTTAATAACATCTATTTTCTTTGTTGGAAGCTTTATAATATTATCAGTATAACCATTATAAGAATGTAATGTTATAAAAATTTCCTTGAGGATAGTTTGGAGAATTTTTTTAACAATTTTACATTATCTCTTTTACCATTATACCTAAAACACTTTTAGGATACAAAGTGAAATTGAATTTGAATTTCAACTAGTATAATTTTATGTCTATTATCTTTTGAACAAATTTTATGTTCAAATGTACATTGATTAACTTCTTATAAACAATTTTTTTTAAAAAATGTTATGATATGAAAAAAATCTATTGCTTATTGGAATTAATTATTATCTCCATAATAAGAATATTTAACAATAAAATTATTAATGAAGATATATTATACATATCTTTATATTTTTTAGTATTATGTTTAAAATAATGTATTAATCATTTGAAATATTCCACTAATCAATTTTGGAAACACATTTCCTAATATTATAACTAATATCTGGGATAAAACTCGTGAAAACCTAAAAATAATTTTCAACATATTCTTAATTTAAAAACATGTTATAAAATATAATAAAATCATTACCATTTGTATTTAATTAATTAACTTATATTATTCATTAAAAACTATTGGATACAAATATCTATTTTTATACAATAAAAAATAAAGGAGAAATAACATTTGTTTGATCCATACAATTTTTTGATGTAATTATCTGTATCCACCATCTTGATGTTTAACTCTCAATTAAACAAATAAATGAATAAATAAATATTAACCATCATTAGTTTTCTAGTTTTGAACTCAAGTATATTTAAGGTATTTTAAAAATATATACTTGTTATCATACACTATTCAAAAAATAGATTGATTTCTATAATATAATACCAGATGTTGACTCTCTACTAAGTTTCTTTCTACACCTTAAGTATATTGATAAATCCATCCATTAAATACTAGTAATTATACTATGGAATTACTGATCTTGTATATATAATCATCCTTTATGTTGCAATGACTTTGACAAGAAAATTAGAAAAACTAGACCTTCTAATAGGCTTTTTTCTTCTAGTAATAAAATTTACCTTCTTATACTATGAAATAAACATGTGATCATTGAACAATGATGTTTTGATATATTATATTAATTATAGTAAAGAGGATAGTTCATTCTTTTGTATAATTCATGTTGAAATTTATAATGAACTACTGAATTATTTATGGTAGTGATTATAAAATGATTTCTATAACTAGATCCATCCTTAATGTAAACCCCAAACTCTCCAAGTAATTAAAATACCATATCATATTGATTACCTAAGTGGATACTAATGTTCTTTTATGAATAATATATTTAAACAATGAATTTGAAACATCAAATATCTGATGTATAACCAATTCTTGATAGATCATTTTTAGTTTTACCATTATTTTGAACACATCCACGTTCTATGGGTTTATTTTCCATTTAGGGTATATAGACACAATCTAGATTGTGGATATATACAAAAAAAAACTAAAAAAATTTATCATATGAATATATTTATTTTTTTAATTCCTTTAATATTTAATTTATTGTAAAGTGGTTTATAAATGACAAAAAAATTATTTATTTCCTAAGAATGATTCTTTTATTTTTTTGGACCAGCTAGAAAGTTTAATCCCTTAAGAGTTTATTTCTTAATGATTAATATAAATTTAATATTTAATGATGATGGTTTAATTTTATTTAAAACATTATTTTTTATGTGAGAATTATTTATAGTAATAATTTAAAATCGGATTTTATAAAAATATTATCTTACTGAAATGATGAATCCATTTAAATTATATCATATTAATTAGTATGAAAGGGATCACTATTTCACAATGTAATGAGTCCAATTTAGTGGTCCTCTAAACTATTATCTATATACAAAAACCATTATTCTAATCATATCATATATGAATCTTAGAAAGTTGAGTGAAAAGCATTCTCCCAGATCTCTGATATGCATTATCCTTAATTTATTACTCTTTTATCCAATCTCATAGAAACCACGTAAAGGTATTTGGTCAAAAATATATTAAAGTTATACATTTCCACAATACCTTACACTATTATATATGTACTAAAAATAATTTAGTCATATTTTAAGTCATATTTTGAATCACAAGTTATGATATCTATAAAATTAATTGCATAACAAATAATTAGAATTCATCAAAACACTAAGAAGTTTCTATTTTTATGTCATATAGTTTTATAGAAAATACATTTTTTTTTATTAAATTCATGAATCTAACATGTTCCTCCAATATCATTTTAATTAGTTTTTAACACACAATTAATGGTTTAAATATAACTTTATATATAAATAATGAGATCAAAATATTCTATCACATGATGTAATTCATTGTATAAATTTGATGAAACTATTTATATTTTATATGACTGATGTGTTATTCACTAAATGAGTAGAATAAATTATATATATATTTAAGGTAATGATTTCATTCATTGGTGGGAGTGTGTGATCATTAGTTTAATGTAAATATTTCAAAAACTCTCTTCTTCCCATAGTTTATTTCATTACTTCTAGTAATGTTTCTAGATACCCTATCAACATATCAGAATCATTATTATACATTCATGGATCTAAAGAGAGCTGATTTCTCATCAAAATAATGAATCAATTGTCTACTTCTCTTTTTATAATTAATAAATAAGAGTAGAAGATAATGGTGGTTGTTATTTTCATATAGGTATTTTCTTCTTTAAAAATACCACATGTCTTTATTAGTGAAGATCAATTATACATATTATGGGTCATATTTTTCTTCCAATGATAATAATATCATCCCATAAAGACCATTAGTGGCATCATAGTCTTCTTATTTTATAATTATTATGTGATTCTGTTGATTTTCGATGTTTTTTATATCTTAATTCATATATTCGAATATCATAATATATGTTATGATGGATTTATTCTATTGTGTTCAGTTATAGTGTATGACTGGAAGATAACATAATGTGTGATATAAAAAAATCCTGAGGAATTTTTTTGTATGGTATCATATAATATGTGATATCATACAATACACCTTAATATAGGGTTTCAGAAAAACGGATATCTTCGTTAAATTTACAACATCATAATAAATCATAAAATATAGTTGTTTATATATGAAAACACAGATCATAAGAAATTAAATGCATTTTATCTTATATATATATATATATATTTTAAATATGGTTAGTTATAAGAATAATTAATCTATAATATCAATAATATTTTATGACTTATAGAAATTCCTAATATAAAACATGCGTAAAATATAAAAAATAATATTTTATACAAATTTATTTATAATGTATAATTTTTTATAAAAAATATAATTATGAATTATAAAAATAGATTTTCCACTATATGAAATGTTAATATTAGAATCTATTGTTTTTAGATTAAATAAATAAATAAATAAACAAATAAATTCCTATTTTATATTAATTATTGTTATATATTTTTCATAGAATGTGAATAATATTCATGTTTAAATTTAAATGAAAAATTTATTCTAGGTGATTTCATCATTCATTATATGCTAGGTATAACTATATAAAATTTAGTTTTTATATACCCAGTCTATGGTTCTATAGAGTTATAACCATGATATTATTCATTCAATATAGTTTTTATATAATAGGTGTTATAAATATCATGAATTAAAATAGATATTTGGTAAAGTCTCCCCATGGAGATAGATTTTTGGCCTGACTACCAACTGACCTGGAGTCTTATGCATTAATCTAGAAAGATTATGGGTTAGAAATCTTTCAATCGGTGATTACTCATGTGGATATTTTTAGTCTCATATAACTATATTCCCTTACAAAAATATTCATTTTCCATATGAATGATATGCATTTAGATATGTATGAATATGTCTGTATATTTTTTTATGAATAAAACCTTCTTATGTTCTCTGTAAAGAGTTTCAAATTAATAAGATATAAATAGATTAATTTTATAGATGAATTTTATATTACAAAAGTACCAAACCTAACACCAATAACTGATATTTAGTGTCTATTTTATTATATTTGTATAATATTAAATTGATCTCATCACCATGGAATGATTAATTTTGTAGTTTTGAGAAGAAGATACATTCATGATTCTAATTTTACACTGGAAGTAAACTATAAAATATAACAAAAAAGTATTCTACATCATTGAAAACAATTCAAATATTCCTTCATCATATCTCTAGGAAAGGGAAAAATAATGGTCATATAAAATGCTCAGTATGGGAACTATATAACAAAATATATCAAAATTAAATAATACATAAGGAATATGGAAAGGTTGATAACTGAAAATATATTCAATTTAATTAGTAAATTGATAATAAAATTAATACATTGATAATATAAATATACTAATCTCAATGATAACAAAAACTGAAATCACAATGAAGGAAATAAATAATGAAAAATTTCCTACTTACGTCCACATACAAAGATATTTTCAAATATGGGTAAGTATACACCAAAAATCAATTTAATAAGGCTAGGAAACTATTTTGTCTCACAAGTAATGATTATACATTTAGGGGAAATCTATAACCAGGGCCCACCAATAATTTCATGTCGAGTTCCATAATCATATATTTAATGATAAATTTAACTCATAAACATAATAAATTATTATCCAATATTTATATAGAGTAAATTAAATAAAATATAAATATTCCTCTACTCAATCAAATAACATACATAGTGAAACACCATATTTAGAAATGGTTTACAGCTTAGGAAATAAGAATATCCATGATACACAGAATATTGATATGGAAGAGAAATTTATTTTCCAATGAAATATGATAAAATTAAAGCGAATATTTCTTGAGGATTATAATTACTATTAAATCAATCATGGGATGATATATGACCATTATTTCATCATAAATTTAGATTTTATAGTAATATCATGAATTTTAGAGTCTTAAGGAAAATGAAATAGAAAATTTTAAAATATATTTTCATTATATATTATTCATTGTAAAACTATTATAAGTTTATAAAAGAATATAAATAGTGTAATAATGTTATGGTAGTTGGAAATGTAGTTAGCTCCATATAGGATTAAATAAAAGATTTATTTGGCCATTTTTTTAAGAAAGTATAATAAATGAACCTTTTATAAAAAAAGAAATATTTCATTTAAACATTTTTATAATTAAAGTATAATAGGAAATTATTTAAATAAATCATTTTAGTAATTAAAATAGACTTTTGATAAACAATTTTGAAATATATGAACATAGGAACAAAATATTCATCGTGGAAAAATGAAATAATATCAATTTTTCCTTTGAAAATATCATTTATTTATTAAAGTGAAAAAGGGAGTAAAATTTTGAAAAAGTCCTATAAAATTATTAAATATCCAAAGGATAATAAAATATATTGATTTTATTTATGATATATTTTATGATTCCTTACACAAAAATATAAGAAATTATGAAAAAATGAGATTGTAAAATATATCCTTACTACCTTGGTAACTTTTATATATTAAATGATGTAATGTTTAAACCCCAAATTAAAAATTTAATTATAATTGGTAAATATTGATTCATGTTATATACATCAAATGGGATGTTTATACAACACATAAAACAAAATAGTTTTAGATTACCAAATATATCTCAATGGAGTGTAAATTGAGATGAAATACCTTATAGAAAACATAACCTTGATGTGATAATTAATCCATGAAGTTATTATGTGTAATTAATATAAATCCATATATATAAATCTCAAATAAAACCTAAAATAATCAAGGGTTGTTACATATATAATCTTGGCATAACATAGATAACAAGGAAGTAATATAACCCACTAAAATAATGGTATGAAACCCCTTTCCTCATGATTCCACATAGTTGCATACAATTTAATACCATATCTAATAAATTTAGATACATTTTAATTACATAAAATAACAATATAAATATATTTAATATCATATAAGATAAATTTATAATATCTTATCACCCATTTTTTAGAAATCATTTAATATTATCCTCATTTCAGGAGTTAACTATTTTGTTTTTCATATTTGATTTAATTTAGTATGTATGGTTCTAGTGTATTGATCATGGTTTTATAATATAAATAATTTTAATAATTATATAAATATCATTCATATTAATTATATATAGTATTATAACCATTCATTTAAGGAAGGTATAAAAAATGAATCACATCACTTCACGGAGGTGGTAGTCCACACACACGCACAAACGATGTTGTTATTTTTAAAAATATGGATTGGAAAGGAATTATATGATATAATAAATTTAAATAATATTAATTCTATGATAAATATAATATATATTCATTTTTATATCATGGTGATCATTCATGTGAGGTGGTGATGGAAAACAATTTTAATGGTCCGTGAGGAAGTAGTATGTCTACACACAAGTGATGGTTTTATTTCACATTTGATGGAGTATGATATAGATAAATATTGTTGAATCAATTTTATAAAATATTAATATATGTAATATACTAGTGTGATAATATTTTAATTATTACTACTTAATTTATGGTGTTAAAATAAGAAGAATCATGAATTTTTCGGTTAATATGATTACCTCTTCTTTGAAAGCACTACATTAAATTTACTGTTAAGTATCCAAGGGATGATAATTTTGGAAGAATATAACTACTTTATTGTATCTAATAACATGGGAGAGATATTTTGGTAGGGTTTGGTTCAGTTAAATTTCTCAATTTAGTGTGAAGAATATAGGAGATGTTAGGTTCTTTTATTGTAAAAGAATATACATACATGGAATTACATAAATGATTTAAATATAATAATTAATTTCTTATAAAAGTGGAACCAAGTCGGTAAAATTTATAATCTAAAATAGCTTAATTTTAAAATCCATTTATTAAATAAATGTTTGGTTGGTTAGTGTTGTATTTTTAACATTGTAGTCTCTTTTTACCCCATCATTAACCAATTTTAACCTTAACCGTGGTATTTTTTTCATTCCTAATGGGTTTTAAATTTACTAATATGGTTACAATAGGCTCTGAAAAGGTCAAGGAATAGAATAATTGAATATAACCCATTTATCTTATACAATTTTAGTATTTTAATAATTTTTTAATCATTTAATAGAATAGTATTAAACATTAAATACCATTAAAGTCATTTTCATTGGTATCATCTTTTACTGACAATAAAAATATCATGGTAATAATATTTTTTAAATATAATCAATTTTACCATCCCATATACTTAATAAATATTATAAAATTATTTTTCTATAAAAATAGTGGAAATAATATCATTTTTTAGATTTCTAAAATCATTCACTTAATTATTCTTATATTTTCCAAAATACTCTTCCATCCCCGTGTAAATGTTTTGTAAAATTATTCTAATTTTATAAATTATAAATAAATTATTAACATAATAATAACATAATTTAATTAATAATGACTCATCAATTTCATTAATTTTGTATATTTAATCATATATATTTCCTAAAATGTTGTTCAATATGTTTTTTGGTCTTTTTTAGCCTTCTTCTAGCACAACCCATAAATTAGATACGATTCTTTTCATATAACTAAACAATTCATAAATATCATCAAATATTATCAATTAAACATTATATTAGTTAATAATGTTTAGATTTACCTCTTTCTTATCAAATAATATAATTATGACATAATATTTTCCTATTCCTATGATGCCTAGGTACTACATCGACATAGAGAATAATTATAATTATTATCATGAAATATATTCTAAATAATATGATTTTAATTTTTTTATGATATTTTTATTTTATTACCTTAAATGATTAATTAATTAAGTCTCATAAATTCTAATATCATATTTATTTGTTGGTGATATATTAAAATATACTACCATTCATAAAATTTTATTTTTTTACTATTTATAAAAAACATATCTTCATTAGGAAAATATAAAATATTTTTGTTTAGAAAATCTTTTTTTTAAAATTTAAAAACTATTTCAATTTCAAAAAATTTAATTTGTATAAGTAATATTATTTACAAATAAAATAACTTACACAACACAATGAAAAATGATATTAAACAAATGGGGTTTTAATTTAAAAAACAAACTAATAAAAAAAATTAAGTGTAATGTGAATTCCTATATAAAAAATTAGATCATTTATAATTAAAGGAGACTTATATTAATTTATATTAAAAAAATAATTAATATAATTTTAAATTAGACTATTTGAAGAAGATATAACATTTTAACAAAAAATGCCTTTTCCTCTAATTACTGAAAAATAAATTTCTTTATAAATCTTACAACAATTTAACCCTAATATAATATTTTCATGATGATTTAAAAAATTATATGAAATTTTAAAAATTAAATTTATAAATTTTCCATGAATTAATAATAAAAACCTTCTAAAAAATGTAATAAAATCTATTTTTAATGAAAAATTATTTTTAAACTACAAAATGAATTTATACTCATTCCTTATATATTAAAAACCATTAGTTGAATATCAGTATATTAGATCATATTTTTAATTATGATAGATTTTCATAGTCAAATTTTGAATGTGATTAATCAATTATGATAAAATAAACACCTCAAAAAATTTCATTCAAATAAAATTTGATTATAATCATAACATATAATTTAATTTTATAAAAAATTAATCAGTATTATACCCAATAAATATATAATTTGAATGTTTTGATAGAGCCATATGATATATAATCCAAACAACCATATGTTCTCGACAACAATATTATCCTAATTATTATTTATCTTCTTATATAATATCACATAAATCCCTAAAACCTTTTCAACTCTCTCATCATGATAATTTTCTTCTTATAATTTCATCTATATTAGTGATTCAGTTTTTGATATTCTTGATAGTATAAATGGTTTAATATTTTATTATTGTGTAATTTTTAAATTTATTCCAAAAAAATTTCGTAATATTTATAAAATTAGAATCCTAATAATTTATTAAAAGTTATATGTAATTAAAATATTTTTTTCTCAATAAAAATATCATAGTTAATTTCAATTTTATGTCTCATGTACAAAACAATTATTGAATATAATATTAAGTTAATAGATAAATTCATATTTAATTTTAGGGGTAACATATTCTAACCCTCGTATAAAAATTGCATCCTCAGAGTTTGAATTTTCTAACCCCAAAATGAATTTATCATATTAATAAAATAAAATATAGATTACATCATGATATTTATTTTTTAGGTTAATATCTAGAAAGTTATTATTTCATAAAATAGTATATTCTATATGACTTATAATTACATTGATTTTCAAAAAACTATATCTTAACAGTTTAGTGCTACTTTTCATATAAGAAATTAAAGATTTGATAAATTACCAGAATGACTCAGAGTATTATTGGATCCTATGCTCCGCAACATTTATTAAACAAAAATGTATAAGTAAGGTGATTACATGGAGTATAATAAGTTTGTACCAGTAAGAGAAAATTGAAAATAATGGAAATTGGCATGTAATAACTAAAAACCATACAAGAAAGGACATGGTAGATATCTGTAAGAAGTGACTAAGACAACAACCCCAAACTCCAGGTCTTCACTGAGAACATCATGTCGAAATCGATAGGCTGCAATCACACTTTTTCTACATCAAATAGGTGAGGACAGTCACAAAAAAAAGGATAAAACTATATTAATCGTATTACTACATATTAATAAAAACCAAAAAAATATTATAACACATTATGATAACATAAAATATGAATAAACATTCATATAAAAAATATTACATTAATCTTCACAATCTCAACAAAAACACCCATATTGTATCTTAAATAATTATTCAAATATATTACGGTCCAAGTTTAATACTAATGATTTGAATGATTTGATAAATAATTTTTACGATATCCACACAACATTTATCTCCATATAACATTAGTCTCATGCAAAAAAGTTTATTCCAAACTCTTATATTCTCCCAAATATGATAATCTTTTCAATAAATAACTTGTATCACCATAAAACCTCTACAAAAAAAATCATATGCTTCCACAAGTTGACTCAATATTTATTCCCCAATGTAAAAACCCATGTAATGATAGAATAAATAATTTTTATATTTTTTAATATTAAGTATATAGTTATATTTTTTATAAAAATATTATATAATTTTTAATCAATATTGATATTTTATTAATTAAAATATTTTATTATATGGTTTTATTTAAAATCCATATTTTTAAATTAATTAAATTTAATATGATAAAATTAATACCATATTATCAAATTTTATAGTGGGTGAATTTTTTTTGTTTTCTTAGAAAAATATTTATTTTTCAATGAATAGTTAAAATATATTTTTCAAAATTTTCATTAATTATAATAAATTAATTAATTTAAATTACTGAAGATTTTTATTACATTTTGAAGCAGACAAAGTATTATTTATTAATATTTATTAAACTTTTTTACTTCTTAATAATCTTTATATTGGTTTTTAATATATATTATTTAGGATTAATGATGGGTTGTTCAAAAAATTGTTTTAAAATGTATAGTGTTTCTCCTTTTTAATTAATTAAAATAATACCTAGTGGGTAATTTTTCAAATTAATTTTATCGAATATATATCACTAAATATTTAATAAGTGTCATAAAATGATTATTATTATTGATATAGCTATTATAAAAAAATTTATTTCTAATATATACTTTTATTAGAAACCCACTATCTCTCTATGCCTACGAGATTAATTTTAAATTAATTTTTTACACTTAAATTAGTTGAATTGGGTAAAATGGATTCCATATCTGTAATCAAAATATTTTATAATGTATAATAATTCCACCATATTTTTTTTATGAATGTGATTACTGAAAATAATTAAAAATAACTAAAGTGATTAAGGTGGAGACAAGTTTACTTAGTGATTATACTTTATTAATAAAATAAAAAAGACGTATAAAATTTTCCAAAATCAATTATCTTGAAATATTTAGAGAATATACATTCTATTTTCAAGTATGGTAAATTATTGGGGTCTTGTGACCTAAAGTAATATGGGTTGAATTCTCCCTTCAAAATATTTACATTTTTTTCACTCTCCCACTTTCAAAAGGACACCCCACTCCTTTCTTCAATAATTAAAAAATATTTTCTAAACAAATAACTATAGAAATAACTTATCAACCACATAATATTATACTATAATCCATTTTTCATAAATCAAACCACATAATAACATTGGTGCAAACCTAAAAAATTTACATAATGAAGAGGTAACATTTATCAACATGTATTTTTTTAATTATTTATCCACACTATTAAATTATTTTTTATATAATTATTATATAATAAAAATATAATATAAAATATATTTATATGTATTTGTTTTCAGGTAATAATCTACACCCAAACCCAGTTCCATCAAATGGGTTATGAAATCATCGTTCTGTGTATGGAAGACTACCACCTTGTGAACCAATATCATTCATTCTTTCATTGTAACCTTTAATGTTTGAGAATAGTGATGGATATAAAGTTTATATAAGGTATTAATAACATAATTTTCCCAAAATAGTAAAAATATCAAATATACTATATTTATATTCCAACACATAAGGGATTTGATAACAAAGCTTGTGTGTATTATAGACTACCACCTTGAAAAGCGATGTCATTCATTTTCACTAATGCATTATGTAAAAATTAAAAAGGGAATATATAATAAATATATGCGATATTAATGACATAATTTTTATATTAATGATTATTTATCATTATGGAATTTTAATATATCATTTTCTTTCATACCTTTTCACTCACTATAAAATTGATATCACCGTTCATGTATGTGTAGACTATCGACTCCTCAAAGTGATGTGATTACCTTTTTTCAGAACCACATCAGAAGTGTGATATATATTAGTATTATTGTATTTATGATATAATGATAATTTTGGGAAGATAAATGTTACATACCTTATTTTCATAATGATCATTAGAAAAATATAAATGTTACTAAAGAATATGTACGACCTACAATCTTCATGATGATAATGTTTATTAATTTTTAATAACAATATTTCATAATTTGTATTAATATTTTATTTTATATATACATATAGGACAATTATCTCATGATTATTATACTATATATTTTTAAATAATGACCCCTTTGACCATAGTAGACTTACCAAATAAATTTTTGACACATAAACTAAATACGGTTGAAAAATTATATTTAATATTAATTGATTAAATAATTGTTTATAAATAACTAACAATTTAAGTAAAATTAGAAAAATGAAAAATTTCTCAAGAAAGTTAATACTTAACATTTTTTTATTATTCAGAATAAACAACATGTGTGAAGAATAATAGTTAAGGTAAGGAACTTTCCCTCAATTTCATTTAATTGAGCCATATCATTATTTTATATAACTATATAATTTTACATGGTTTATATACATTCCATTTTACTTTTTATAATAGAAATTTATTTACTATCAGGGTATTTTATTTTTTAATTTAATCTTTCATTGGGCTAATGATTCATGTTTTTCCCACGTGATAAAGGAATTTTCCTTTAAAAATCATATTTTAATGTTTTTCCTTCAAACTATCTTTCTCTTCCAAGTCCATGTTTTCAAAATGAGTTGTGAGATTTTTTTATATGGATAAAAAATATTGATAAAGTGTATTTTATATTTTATTTTATATTTTTTAAAAAAGGAATAATTTTTTATGTTTTACATGGAATATTTTGACTAATGATAAAAGAAATTCATAATGTACATGGAGAAAAAGAAGTTTCTGTTACAATGACCATTCTGTAATTTATTTATTTCTTTTCAATATTTCATGTCTCTTTTAGTGAAATAACCTTTTTCATTTTTTGGGTAATTTTTGGATTGAAAATGGGTTTTCAATAGAAAAGGATACATTGGAATTGAATATATGTTTTTAAAAGAAATGGTTATTTTGATAATCAATAGTGAATTTTATATCAGATAAATGAGTTTTTCAAATGTTAAACCACAGAGAAGTTTTATTCATGTAGCTGTAACATCCCTTGATTTTATGAAATAGATTATTTCAAATTAATATATATTATTTTGTAGCTTTCATAACACACAATTCATAGTTAATCATGAGTTATACACAATACCATGCTTATCTTGAATTTCATGTAACATTGATTTTCTTTGATATCTTGTGTTACACACAAGACCGAGTCTTACTAGACAACAAAATACTATTAATATTATTTATTTAAAATAATAGTCATCACCTAGCCATTATAATGATATTAATGAATATTATTAGCTTGATTATGAATATGTGGTTTAAACATGAGTATATAATGAATCCTTTTGTGACTAATTACTTATAAATGAAAAAACAATTGAATATAATGGTTTTGTGTTTATAAAAAACGTTTTTTTACTAAACCATCATGTTATCTAAATAAATTAAACTAATAAATATTAATGAATTATTTTAATTAAATTTATATTTTATATATTTAATATATTCTTTGTAATTAATCTAATAAGTTTTGATTGGTTTAAGATAAAAGTAATTCCAATTTTAAACATAAAAAGATGCATATTATTAAAAGACAATTTTTCATCACTTAATATCAGATGTGTTATAAAAATAATTTTTAAAAATATTATAATTTTTATATAAAAAAATAAACCATAATTTTTTAATTATAATATCAAAATTTACTTTGGGTAATTGTTTGGTATTTTTCTGAGAAATTTAATATTTTTATTAATACAAAATGACAATGAATTTTAATTGATTTTTTTTATCTACTAAATTTATAGTTTTAAATTATATTTTTAACCATTTTTAAAGTATAATTTGATCAATTATATATAACTTAATTTAATTTAGATCATTTGAATCATTTTCATCGTGATTTTAGATATAAAAACGTCGAAAACATTTCAACATTTCACTTAAAAACCAACTTTGTAGTCCCATCTAGGGGATGATTTATAAATTAATTTATACTGATTATGTAATTTTAAAATGAAAAAATGTATTCAATATTTGGAATCCTAGTAATTTATAATATCTAATAAGATATACATATTTTTTTTCAAAAAATAATAGTGAACAAAATTAAAATTAATTACAATGATTAAGGTAAAAATGAGTTTTCTTTATGAATAATGTTTCATATTAAGGGGCAAAATGACCTAGAAACAATTATACAATCACTTTTATTTAAATTTAATGACCATATACCTTCATTTATTAAATTGGGTTAATTATTTTAGGCCCATGTATTAAGGGATATGTCATAATAATGTTTACCATTTTATATTTAAAAGAATGCCACTCCCTCTCAACTATAAAAATGAAATAAACCTCCCCAAATCGTCAATCCTCTCAAGCCTTTTCGATTATCAAAAAACATACCAAATAATATATGAAAATCCTTCCTCTAATAGTAGAATTATATCATTAGGCGGAATGAAATCCATGGAAGTCCTTTAGTGCAGACCAAAAAGAGTTACCAAAAAATAAGGTAACATTATTCAACAATCACATAGGTTTTATTTATTTCTCAAACCAATTAAAATATTCTTATTATATAATTACATAAAAACCCAAGTATCCTCCACAAATGGGGTTGTTTTTATTTCATGTTTTCAACCTAAACCTTTACACGCTTCCATAAAATGGTATACAGAATCGTTATTCGTGTGTGTGGGAGACTACTACCTTATGAACCAATGTCCCTCATTCTTCATATTCCATATCTCAAGGATGAAAATAATTATGGAATTACAATTTTTATATGTTATTGAATATATTTCTAATGTTATTTATCTTCTTTAATGGTTTTATAACATATGAATTCATGATTTCATTTTTTGTTAATATGATAAAATCATTTCGGGACGTGTGTGCTACCGCCTCCCCAAAGCGATGTGATTTATTTACTCTTTACATGAAATGTATTAAAGAAAGTTTAAATAAAAATATAGGATATAAATTAAAATTATATGAAATTCATGAAATAACCATATCTCTAGTCATTAAAAAAATTATTTTTCTTCATTCGATTTCACACATAGAAATAGTGATAACGTCGTTTGTAGACATGTGGAATACTACCTCCTTAAAGTAGTGCGATTCTTACTTTTTCATAACCACATAAAAATAAAGATATATATATATATACATATATTTAATTAAATAAAATGTTTTTTATGATATAATGGTCATTTTGGAAATATAAACGTTAGTTAACTTTTTTCCATAATCACTACTAGGAATTGGACTATTTACGATGGGAAATTTGCAATGGGGTCCCATCGTAAAAGATCATTTGAGATGGGACCATATCACAAATGGACCATTGTAGAAAAGGCCATCAAAAAAAGGCTTTTCCCAATAGGTCCCCATCAAAAATATTTTTCTTGAGATTATTTGAAGAAATGTATTTACAACTGGTTATTACAAAGGGCTAATCATAAATATCTTTTAAAAAAATTATATAAAATAATATTAATAATAATAAAAAAATTAGAAAATAATAATAATATAATTTTGAAAATTAATTGTAATTTTAATATAATAATAATAATAAATATAAGTAATAATAATGTTAATGAAATAATAATATTAATACTAGTAAAATAATAAAAAATTCTAAAATATTAAAAACATAAATATTTTTAAAAATATATAAAACTTAATAAAATAATAATTATAAATAAAAAATTTAAAAATTTAAAAAAAATTAAAAATTTTAAAAATAAGAAAATATGAAATATTCACTATAATTTAAAAGTCACACTATATAGAAATGTAAATATTTAATATTACAAAAAAACACATTCAAATGTTTTGTCATAAAAAACAAATATATCATTGGGGGTCCTCTAGAGGGTCTAGAGAAGAAGATGGAGGGATCTCTATCCCTAAACCACAAGTCAGACATCACATGTACTCCAAATGATCGTACTACATCTACTACCACCAACACATCTCCTCCTGCTGCCACAATTGTTTTCATAGCTCTTCTTACTACTACTTCTTCCATTGGCATATCTCCTGCTACTAAAATTTATGCATCTCCTCATTCTCCCTACACATATTCTTTATGACCTCACTCTGAGATCCCAACTACTCCTGCTATTAGCACATCTCTAGCTTTCTTCATTGCTTATCTTCTCAAATTATGTCAAAACTTATGTCAATACTCACGTATAAACTCCTTCTATGCCTTCCAGATAGTTTCATGCATGATCTCATCAATTAGATACCATAAACCCTATAAATAAATTAAAATATCATGTTATCAATTAAATAAATTTGAAAATAAATATTATTTATTTACGTACCATCCAATGATCAAAGTTGTGGTGTTGAATATCGACATGAATCTCTTACATAAGAACCATGCTTCAAAAAAATATGTGTACAATATAGAGATCCCATGTCCAACATCTATATGTGAGAATCTTTGAAAAAAAGAACAAATAATCAACAAATTAGTATATAAATAAATTAATGAAAAATAACTAAAATACCCAGGTAAACATACCTCTAAATGTGTAGATCGAAGCCAAGATATAGACATTACTCTAGGATAGGATTAGGAATTATCAATAAGGCAAGAACACACCCCCTCCAAGTCTTCCCCAAACTTCCAGCTGTCTGAGGGTTAAATGATCCAACATTCTACTCATCCAAATGTAGACCAACCTCCAACAAATGACAAAAAACGATTTGGGTCCATATGAAATAGGAAATTATTATTGTTAGAAAATAGTTAAAAAAATTAAATGTAGATATATATTATTTATTATTATAATCAGTATTTAACCATGTTAACCTTTATCTTCATCCTTATCTTTACATATGACACTGTCATCATGTTCATATTTCCCTTTAGTATCATAAATTTCCCTAGGTATTTTAGTTTCATCATCTATTGTCATTTCAAATTCATTTATAACCTCATTAAATTAATCTTCTCTATTTACCCATAACTATGGGGTGTCATTATGAATATTTTTGTCACTTTATGAAAAATATATATTTGGATCAATCTCTTGAAATTTTTTTATTTATTGCACTTTTGCATAACCACATTCACATTGAGTAAACTAATTTTATAGAGGTTTAAATTTTATTATGTTCCACCAATAACCCCACTATTTTGAATTAGAAAAATAATCTTCTTATTAAATTTTATGTTCTAAATAAGCCAATAAAAATAGTTCATTTAATGACAAAATACTTTTATATTTAATATCAACGATTCCATGGGTCGAATGAGAACCTAAGAATCTCTCAGTATCTGACCACTGTCATTTAAATATCATTATGCAATTCTGTCCCATAGAACACAATTCTATTTTTTCTTCCAGTATGTCGTAAAAGACAACTTTAGTGTCTTTGTGATGAGAACATCTCAAGTAGACGTCACTATTCATTGTTTTGCTTCCTCATATGCATGAGTGTGAAATAGAACCCCATTAATGAAATATACATTATAATATTTAACCATTTTGGATAGTGGATTACTCAAGACACACAATCGATTCTCAATTTTATCAGCATGCTGACATACCTAAAAAATTGTAAAACAAATATCAATATAAAAAGTACTAAATTGATTTTATATGTTAAAATATATATAATTTATTTTTCCAATTTTTAAGACTATTATGAAAAATTATTTTGATGGAGTTCTTAGAGGACAGCTGTTGTAATTTATCATATAACCAACAAATAAAATAATATTTATTTATTTTAACAAAGATTATAAAATATGTGATAGGATCACTCACAATATAAATGGTGTAATTTTTTCATAGTTGATCAGAACATGTGCATGAGCTCTAGGATGTTCATGATATGAAATGAATCGTTTATAAACTCCATTGATGCCAAGTTCACACAGATTAAAAAAAATAATATTTCATTTATCATTTCATCATCAACATTTCCCTCATTATAGATTATGCAGATTTTTTACGAAGGTTATTGAGATTTAAAATAATGAGAGCATAAAAATGAAATATCCTCTTTCAAATAGGATTCTGAAATTGATCTTTCAACTGATGCTTTGTTCTAAACTTTTTTCATTAATTTATGCATGAATATATTGAATGTGAACATCCATCAGAACTGCACAAAACCTCTACATTTTTCTTCATGTGGAAAATGTAATTTCAAATGTCCCATTGAGTCAATGAATGTTGGGAGGAAGATTTTTCCAATTTACATAAAATTAAAACAACGTCTTCTTGTAGTCAGCTTTATGCATTTTAGTTTGTTTTTCCCACACAATGCCTCAGATAAATATTATATGTCTGTTATTGCATCCCAAAATCATAGAATTTATCAAACCTATTAATCCAATTAGATGAAGTATTTATATTATAACATCACAATCATGACTTTTTAATCTAGTAAGATGAACATTTCAAACACATCTTCCCAAATCTGAAGTATAACCAACTGTACGTATCAAATCTATAATCAAGTGACAAAATAATAATCGATTTTTTTGGATAGTGTATAATCTACTTTTGGATTCATTAAATTTTGGGATCTGACATTTTTAAATAGCTCATGTTCTGATTGCCTACAAATTTTGAAAAGATCTAATCATGACTTAACATTATATTTATTCTTAAAAGGTTTATCAAACATATGTATGAAATAAATTATCAAAATATTTCTTCTAAATATTCTATTATAACCAACATGTGATAAACTAACAAATCAGAATAATATACACGATCCTAGAAATTTCTTTGTTTTATCCAATCATGTTCTTTCCCAAAGCGATCAATTTTCTATTGGATTGTTTTTGGTCCAAATGTGGTGGGAGGAAATGAAGAGTCAATTGATTTTACCTGTATACATGAAATCATTATTGGAGGTTTATCTCTTTCAATTTTATCTTTTCTAAAATGATATTTGTTCCTCTAAAAAGGATGATTGATTGCAAGGATTATATGATGATAGTGGAAAAAACAATTTCTTTTCCATTTATGAGAATAAATGCTTTTTTTCCTTTCATATGGTACAAACATGATTTTGGACCACGTATACCGCATCGATATAACATGGAATATTCTAGGAAGTCACTAATTATTCACACCAATGTAGCTTTTAGTTGAAAATTATGTTTCATAGAAACAACATATGTACTGACACCATTACTCCAATTTATTACTAATTAGTCATAATTATTACTAATTAATCCTAATTATTACTAATTAATCCAAATTACTACCAATTAATCCAAATTAATCCAAATTAATCCTAATTATCACGAATTATTCCTATTTATGCCTAATTATTCTATATTATGCCAAATTGTTACTAATTGTGTTAGTTATTCATAATTATTACTAATTATTCGTAATTATTAATAATTATTTCCAATTATTAATAATTATTACTAACTAATCCTAATTATTATTAATTAATCCTAAAAATTACTAATTATTATGAATTAATCCATGTGATTACTAATTATTACTAATTAATCATAAATATTAGTAATTATTAATATTAATCCAAATTATTACTAATTGATCCTAATTATTACTAATTAATCCTAATTATTACAAATTATTACTAATTATTACTAATTATCTCTAATTGATATTAATTATCAATAATTAATACTAACTATTACTAATTAATTCTAAATGTCGCTAATTATTACTAATTATTATTAATTATTCCTAATTATTACTAATTATTCCAAATTATTCCAAATTATTCTTAATTATTCTAAATTATTCCAAATTATTCCTAATTGGCACTAATTATTCTTAATTATTTCTAATTATTCCTAATTATTACTAATTATTCCTAATTAGAACAAATTATTCCTAATTATTACTAATGATTAATAATTATTCCTAATTGATAATAATTATTACTAATTACTACTAATTATTACTAATGATTCATAATTATTACTAATTATTTGTAATTAATAGTTTTTATTCCTAATAATTACCACTTACTAATAAATACTATTAAATATTATTAATTATTACTAATTATTTCTAATTATTACTAATTATTTCTAATTATTCCAAGTAATTCATAATTATACCCAGTTATTCATAATTATTACTAATTAATCAAAATTATTACTAATTAATCCTAATCATTACTAATTATTCCTAATTATTACCAATCAATCCAAATTATTACTAATTAATTTTAATTGTTATTAATTAATCCTAATTATTACTAATAAATCCAAATTATTACTAATTGTTACCAATAATTGCTAATTATTACTAATTATTACTAATTATTACTAATTATTGCAAATTATTATCATTTAATACTAATTATTACTATTTACTTCTAATTATTAAAATTTACTTCAAAATATTATTATTTATTATTATTTATAAATATTTATTTCATTTTAAGACATATTACCGCTAATTTTTAGTTATTATCACAAATTATTACTACTTATAACTAAATATTAATAATTATTAATAATTTTTCTAATTAATACTAATGACTACTAATTAATATAAATTAATATAAATATTAATTAATAACAATTAATACTAATCGCAAGCATTTGTAAAAAAAATAAAAATTAAACTATCTAATTCTAATGAAATTAAATTACAGATAATTAAAAAAAATTATAAGTAATTTCAAGTAAAATTAATTAACTAAAAAATAAAATAAGGAGGTAAATACATTAAAATATAATCTTTCGGAGGATTTATGCTGTGAATATTGCCCCAATTTAAAATTTTTAACTTAGAAAAATTTTGAGAGAGAAAATATAAGTAGTGAGGGAGAGAGGAGTAGAGAAAGGAGTGGAATGAAATGGAAAATGGATGGGGTATATACAGAATAAATTAATTTTTATGGGATTATTTGAGTGGAGATTCCTATCACAAATTATATTCCCTCTATTAATTACTAGTGGTGGTTAAAAAGGTATTTGTGATGGGACCGGCCAAAAATACCAACCTGCTGATATACTATTTGTGATGGGAGATAAATCATGTTATAAATACTAAAAAACATCATTGGGTATTGGCGACTGAGGATTTTTCCTGTCACAAATACACTTCTTGCGATTTAGCATGGAAATTGCACAAAACATGTCATGTCATGGTCTGTCTCGCCTTTGCAAGTAAATATCTATTTGCGATGGGACCCTTCTTCGTCACGAATAACCCTCGCAAAAACCAATTTTTTCGTAGTCATTCATCATTGAAAAATTGGGACCGCTACTCAGGAGTACGTACGACCTGCCGTCTCCATGATCATAACATTGATTCATTTTTCACAATCATCTTTCAGATATGATTTCGAAAGTAGTATTTATGTAAAAATGTGATAATTATTTCATGGTTATAATTCTGCAGATTTTTAAATATTGACCGCATTTACGATAGTCAACCTATCAAAGTTAGTTTTGACACAAAATCTCAATAAGGTCTAAAAATCTAGCTTAAAATATTTTGATTAAATAAATTTATATTACCAATTTAAAGTGAATAGAGTAACAAAAACTTTTAAATATTTCTTAAAAAAGTAAATAATTAACATATGATTATTATCTATGAAGATAGAGGACAAGCATGACAAATTTAACTTTTGGTAAGTATTTTCTAAACTCAATTTCCATCCATTGGGTTAATGTAATATGTCACTAGTAATTTTATGACAAGAATATATGTCAAATCACCTATGATTATATTATTATGTATTTTAAATTTTGTTATGTAGATTTCCATTTAACACACATAATTATTTCATTGATTTATTCTCAATCCAATGATATGATATTTGTAAGGGTTTTATTTATATCACTTCTATTTCTTTGAGATATATTCCATATTCACCAATTATGTTTTTCTATGGTGTATATATTTCCCATGAATGTATTTGGTGATTATTACTCTTAAATTTATGTGGTTTTACAATTCACTTTTTTGATATCTATTTCATTGTCTTTACAATTTCAATGTTAGAAAATTGGGAATGGATTGTTGATTGAATTTTTCATCTTTGTGAAACTTGTTATGTTATACACCCATATTCTTTTGTGGGGAGTTTATAATTCTAATTTTACAAGATATATCATGAATATAATTATTCAAATGATATTATAAGATTCAGTAAATGTTATAAATTCATGGGATTAAAGTTTTAAATGTTTAAAAGTGGTATGTGACACTTTGAATGTTAAAGTGTTATTGTCCCCATGAATGTTTTTAATTATATTTTTATGTAATATATTCTAATAAATGTAAAATTTTTTTTTTATTAATTATCATCCACTGGGGATATTTTTTATTGATACCATCCTCATTCTTTTATGGATGGATAAATATTTTTTTGAAGATATTCTTATGGAAGTCGTTTCTTTTCCATGGGAGAACCATGTTTCGAAAAGATTGTTTTTGGACCCATTTCTTTTCTTTGTGATAATCATTTTCTAAAGATATTGTTATTAAACTCACTTCTTTTACATGGGTTAATAATGCTTCAAATATATTGTTATTGAACCCATTTTTTCTATTACTTAATCATGTTTCAAATAGATTGTTATTGAACCGATTTTTACTATAGGTTATCATGTTTTAAATAGATTAATATTGAACCCATTTACTTACCATGGGATAATAATGTATCAAAGATATTATTTTTGACGCCATATCTTTTCCATCGGTTAATCATGTTTCTAAGAGACGTTTTTTGAACACAATTCATTTATAGGGGTAAATCATGTATCCAAGAGACTATTGTTGAACCCATTTATTTTCCATGGGATAATCATGTTGCGAACATATTGTTATTGAACCAATTTATTCTCCAATGGTTAATCATATTTAAAATATATTGAAAATAAAACCATTTCATTTCTATGGTATTATTAGTTTATAAAAGGGATAATGTTTTTTATTATGAGTTTACTATGAAATGAAATATTTTATCTCTTATATAATTGAAATCTGAAATATGATTTGTAGTTACATGTTTAACTAATAACATGTGGATCCAGGGTAAAGTAATAATGAGTGGCTCTATGATAAACCAATGAAGGGTGGTTCAATGATAATCCAATTATGAGTGGATACGTGATATACAAATGACGAGTGGGTCTATAAAATCCATCTAATGTATTGGGTATGGAAGTTCGATGTATGGTTATTCCATTTTTAAGAGTTACATTTTTAGAACTTGATGAAATTGTTATTACATTTATAAGAATGAAAAGTATAATAATTACCAAAGTTATATTTATTTTTTTCTACGATTACTATGAATTTATGGTTTTTATAATGACTGTGATTGATATCACATAGCTTTTGATCATTTATTCTAATAACTCTTGACTTTTTGATGCTTTAATGTTTGATGATCCTTGTTTTGATGGGTACGTGTCAGTTTATGATTAAATCATTCACTTTTATAATGTCATCATACCCATATGTAGTTTTATGATCATTGATGAAATTTAGTTGTTAATGCTTATGTTTACTGTTACTAAGTATTTTAGATAACCCTTCATATGTTTCCCTTTTACCAAAGTTTTGAATAATTATGTTGAATAATTTATGTCTATAATAGTTTTCACAAGGATTATTTTGATTAACTAATATGAAATAATAAAATATGGGTATAATGGGAGATGATGTTAAAATTTATGAACCAGTTTCTTATGAGTCCAAGTTGATGGGAATTATTTATGTAGAAGTATTTTTCCCTAATTTTATAAAGTTCAAAACCTAAAAATTCGTCTTTTATTTAAGTGATACCTATTTTAATTTTTATTGTGTATGTTTTTGATAAATTTGTTTTCTTAGATATCAGCTTAAGATCAAAGAATGCAGTGTTATGAATTTTATCATAGGATCAATGAGTGAACGTTCTAGGTTGTTATAGTTGGTATCACGGGACAGTTTTAATAACATTGATGATTATGTTATTTTCATTAAGAGTTATGGATACCTTCATAGGACTATAAGAAAAAGGATTATGATAAGTAAAAATTATTAGACACCCCATTGAGGTTTTAGGTGATGAGATCATAAAGTGTTTGTTTGGAGATATTTTTTTAGATGATGTAGTTTTAACCCCTAGGATCAAAATGATGTTTTTAGGGAGGAATTATTTTTCATGTTTAAAGAAAAAATGATAACCCATATTCTTGGTGAAAACCCATAGCATTGGACTACATAATTGGTCTTAATCCCATGACTGAAGGAAGATAAGGGTTTCATGCATTACCAAATGCCTACATGATGTCCTAGTTAAGATGAAATTGTTTTTTGTAAAGTTATTGTTTATTACAAAAACATTTGTATTCTATTTTATGAATAAGAGTTTATTTATCATGGATGAATATATGATCAAATCCTTTTAATCTGTGAGTTTCAAACTTAGTCATGAAATTTATGAATAATTTCAAAAATATTTATTTAAAAAATGATTTATTTTGAACATTGGATATTAATAATGTATTATTATTATTATTTTATAATTTGATGGTTTAGTAATTTTTGTAATTATCTTACATTGAGCTATCCACTTTGTATTTAGTTAATGTCAAAATATATGTGGAATAGATTAACTGTCTATTTTATGGTTTTGTGGCCCTTAAATGTTGTTTTTAGTGCTTCAAGAATTAAATAGTCATCATTAATAATCATTACATGGAAACAAATATGAAATTTTCTGTGTAAATTGATTTATGTATTATATTATACTCATAATTTAAGCACATTTCTTTATTTTCTCAATCTAAATTGTTAAATAAGTCATAAATGTTTTGGACATTAATATTGAAAAAATATTTTTTCCAATTACAATTTTTTTTTGTGATATTGATGAACATTTTAAAACCTATTTGGCTTCTAGTTTTGTTTTCATTGACATTATCTTGAATACATTCTCTATCACTCTCTATTACTCTGTGGGAAATAGTTTTTTACTTCCAAATAAATCTTTTAATTTCCCACTGATGTTCTCCCTATGAGGAATCCTAGTTTTGCGTAACTTTAAGAGACCTATATGTATCTGACACTCACTTTTTAATAGGATATTATTATAACAATTTTTATGAGGAGGATTTACAGAAATTAATTATTGAAATGTTAATAATTTTTAAAAAACATGAATTTCTAAGGAAAATACCTTTTAATGGGGGTAATATGTAACATCCTAAAATTTTATGAAATATCTAATTTCAAATTAATTTAAATTTCTTGGTAGCACGTATTACACAAAATCCAATGTAAATATTGTGTTATATGAAAAATATTTTTTATATTTCATTTCATGTAATATTTAATTTCATCCAATAATTTGTATTGTCTTAAGATAATAATAAATCCAATTTTAAGAAAAAAAAGGATGAATATTTTTAAAAGGCAGTTTTACTGATTTTAATGGAATAATTATTTTAAAAATAAAATTTAACAATTTTATAGTTTTTATTTGAAAAAATATAATTCATTTTTAAAGGTTTAATATATAAATTTATTTTGGGGAATTTTAGTTATTTTTCTATGAACTTTTATATATTGATGAATAGTGAATTGTACAGAATTTGAATTGAAAACTAGGTTTTTTGTCTAAATCAATTATAGTATTAAATTATTTTTTAAACTAGTTTTAAAGTATAAATTGAAAAATTATATATATTATTCTAATTTAGGTCATTTTACCCATTTTTTTATTGATTTTAGATAAAAAATATTGAAAACGTTCAAAAATTTTATCATTAAAAACCAGCTTTGTCATCCTATATGTGGTAATAATTTTAAATTTTATTCACTTATATAATTTAAATTTGGAATCATAGATTCCATATTTTTAATAATAATAATTTCTAATTTCTAATAAGGTCAAATTATTTCTTGAAAAAAATTATTATTAAATTTGATTAAAATTAATTACATTAATTAAGGTAAAACATGAATTTACATAGTGGTTAAAAATTATTCTTAAGGTTCAAGATGAATTATAAAAATGTAAAATAATTATTGAGAATATCTTACCATATACCATCCTGGATCAAATTTTGATCTTTTTTGGAGGCACATATTATAAGAGAGGCCTCCCAATTTTTTTTATCTTTTTATATTTAGAAGAACACCACTCTCTCTCTCCACTATAAAAAGGTAGTTAGATTCCCCCTCTCTTCATACCCCTCAAGACAATTACCTCGACCAAAACCTGAACAAATAATCTCCCAAAATTATTAGTCTCATACTAGAAGCCTAACATTTTTAATAAATGTAATCAAGTATATCCTTTGGTGAAAACAAAATGTAGTTACCTAAAAAAGAAGAAACATTATTTAGTGATGACTTTTATTTTATTTTTTCGCAAATCAATTCAATTATTATTATTTGAATCAATGTAATGATATTTTTTATGATATGGTATCTACTTACTCTTTCACACACTTCTATCAAATGAGATACATAATTATTTTTTGTGTGTACAACAGACTACCACCTCCTGAACAGATTCCATTTGTTCTTCCATTACAATATTTCAAGTTTGGGAAATG
The DNA here is from genome assembly GCA_963277665.1 of Viscum album. Classification (NCBI taxonomy): domain Eukaryota; kingdom Viridiplantae; phylum Streptophyta; class Magnoliopsida; order Santalales; family Viscaceae; genus Viscum; species Viscum album. Next base: position 201,030,600 of record OY728125.1, on the reverse strand, counting down.
TGATGTAATTACTATTTATAATTATATATATGATTTTAATAGTGTTATTATTATTATTATTAAACTTTTATATAACACATAAATTCATGATTTATGTTTTTGGGAATACAATAACATCAATTGTGGACATGAAGACTATCACCGCCTCAAAGCAATGTGATTTGATCACTATTTACATGAAATGTATTAAGGATGGTTTTAATAAATATATATTATAAAAATGAAATATTTATGATATTAAAGAAAAAATAATATATTTTCATATATAACATATTATTTTCCTTTTTTCATTTCACACACACTGAAAAAGATAAAACATCGTTCGTGGACTTGTGGACTACCAACTCTTTGATGCAATTTGATTATACCATTTCATCACCACATAAAAATAAATAAATATATAAGTAAATGTAAATAAATAAAATATTATATATTATATAATGGTCATTCTAAATAGATAGACATTACTTACCTTTTTTCAAAAATTAGCATTGAAAAATGGAAACGTTACTCATGCGTACGTACAACCTACCATCCCCACGATTGTAATGTTGGTTCGTTTTATATAATATTATTTAATATATGATTTTAAAATTAAATTTGATTACAAAATATGATAATTATTTTACATGAATTATTATATATATGTCTAGATAATTATGTTGGTTACTATTATCGACCTATCAATGTAAGTTTTGATATATATACTGAATATGGTCCAAATGTCAGACTTATACATTATTGATTAAGTAATTTTATATAACATGTTTATAGTGAAATAAAGGTAATATTAAATTTGAAGTTTTTGTGATTAAATTAATTAATTAAAAATAGTTTATTATCCATGAATATAGGTGAAAATCATGAAAAACCAGACACATGGTAAGGGATTTCTTAACTTAATTTCAATTCATTGTGTAAAACTTTTATGAAATTGTTTCTGTTTTGAAAAGAATATGTTTTAAATGTTTTATAATTATATTATTATGTATTTATACATTTATATTTTATATTTACATTTATTACACATAATTATTTCATTAATGCATTTTCACTCTAATGAAATGATCTTTGTAATGGATTTTCTCTCCTCAATTTTTATTTCTTTGAGATAAATTATATATTAAAAAATTATTCTTATTGTGTGGGGTATATGATTCCAATAATTTATTTTATTATTATTATACATAAATTTATAGGGTTTAACATATCATTTTTTATGATATAAATTTCATAGGATTTATTGTTTAAATGTTACAAAAGGAGTATTGGATTTTTGTAACAATTTACCATTTTCATGGATTTTATTATGATATTCACCTATCTTATTTTATGTGGTGTGTGTACTTATCCTTTGACATGATATATAATGAATCTACTTATTCTAATATTTTTTTAAGATTCATTTAATTTTATTCCATCATGGGGTCAATGATTTAAATGTTGGAATGTGGTATGGGACACATTGGAATGTTCAAAGGTTATTTTCCTCATGATTGTTTCGAATGATATTTTAATGGAATTTCTATTTGTCTATGTCAAAAAATAGTGTATTTTCTTATCATCCAATAGGGATATTTTTTATTGATACAATCATCATTATTTTAATGGTGGATTAATATTGTTTCAAAGAGATTTTTATTGAATCTATTTCTCTTCCATGATATAACTTTGTTTCGAAGAGATTTTTATTGAGCCTATTTCTTTTCAATGGCTTAATCAGGTTTGGATGAGATTTTTATTGAACACATTTATTTTTCATGGTCTAATCATGTTTCTAAGATAATTTTATTGAAGAAATTTCATTTTCATTGGTCAGTCATGTTTCAAATAGATTGTAATTGAACTCATTTTGTTTCCATGGGTTACTCATGTTTTGAAGATATTGTTATTGAAGTAATTTATTATCTATTTGTTAATAATGTTTCAAAGAGATTATTATTAAACCCATATATTTTCCATGTATTAATCATGCTTTAAATATATTTTTATTGAACCTATTTATTTTCCAAGGGTTAATTATGTTTTGAAGAGACTGTTATTCAAACCATTTATTTTCTATGGGTTAATCATGTTTTGAAGAGATTTTTATTAAACCCATTTATTTTTCAGGGTTTATTATTGTTTCAAGTAGATTAATAATGAACCCTTTTCCATTTTATGGGTTGATAAGTTTGTAGTGGGGATAATGGTTATTCCAATGATTTTATGATGAAATTAAATATTTTAGGTGTTATGTAATTATAATTAGACATTTTATGGGGATTTTTGTCATAAGAAATGATGGGTGGTTCTGTGATAAACTAATGATGGGTGGTTCATTGATAAACCACTAATTGGGGGTTCTGTGATAAACCAATTATGGGTGGTTCCATGATAAACCAACTATGGGTGGGTCTTAGATGTAAATCTAATATATTGGGTGTCAAATTTGATTGTATGAATATTCCAATTGTAATAGTGATATGAAAGGAATTTGATGCATGATTATTCCATTTATAAGAATGAAATGTATAATAATGTCCCAAGATACCTTTATGTGTCTTCTATGTTTGTTATGGGTTTATAATGTTTCTAATGATTGAGATCAAAATAACATAGATTTTTATTATTTATTATCAAGACTCATTCCTTTTCTATGTTTTCATATTTTGTGATCTAGGTTTTGATGGGTTTGATTCCCTTTATGATTCACTCTTTCACTTTGTTTATGTAATTATACCCTTATGTAATCTTATTATAATTGATGACATTGACTTATAAATCATTATGTTTACCCTTACAGAGCATTTTCACTCAACCTTATTGTGTTTCCATTTTCCCCAGATTTTAAATAATGTTGTTGAACAATTCTTATCTATAAAGAATTTCCCTATGATGGTTTTGAATACCCCGTATGAATTTTAAAAAGATGTTTATAATTGGATATGATGTTCATATTTATGAACCATTTGTTTAGGAGTCCATGTTGATGTCAATTATTTATGTAAGAGTTTTTATTAATTCACAAAAACTATAAACCTAAAAAGTCATCCAGTATGTATGTGATCCCTGTTTCCCATTTGATGTTGTAAGGCTTAGATGAAAAATTTTGGTCACAATTATCAAAAATAGATGGGAATATAATGTTATGGATTATAGAATAGGATATGAGAGTGTGGATTCAAGGTTGTTGTAAGAATGCTACATGAGCATTATTTGATGGTCAATACAAGATAGCATTAGGTGTTCCTATTATAGCTTAATTATGGGATGATTCAAGTATAGGTGGTTGATCCTATTATAAATTAAATTATGGGTTCACCCAAATAGCACTCCATGCATTGGGTAATGTTCTTTATCATAACAAGATAGAAGAAGGTAGTTTACAAAGTGTTATACTATGTATTTAACTAGGATAAATTTACATTTATCCTAGGATTAAAATATATTATGAATTAGATGTTTTAATTTACCAAGAAGGGTTTTTAATATTTTACCATGGGTTTTAATGGTTATCTTTGTGAAAAATTGTGCATGTGTTTTTCATGATAAAATGTTTTATTTTACCAATTAACAGTAAATATAATGGTAAAAATGATATGGGACAACATGTTTTAATATAATAATCTTTTTTCATTCTTTTTTATACTATACTTGTATTTTTGTGCCGACCCCACATTTATAAATGTTTTTTACATGTTCTAATGAAGGGTAAGGGAAAGGAAGAGTTCACATTGAAATTCAAGAATATTTTCAATGAGGAGATATCATGTTTAATTTTAGAAGTTTTATATTATTGTAAAAATGGATTCTAATAGGATTTTTCCACTTTATATTATGTGAATTTGAAGTGCATGACTTATGAACTAATTCACTAAAATAATTGGGTAATTGATAACCATACAATGGTAAGTGATGTCAATTTCTATTACCATATTTGCTTTTGGGCCATCAAATTATGTAGTGATAGGTATGTTACTTGTGTATTCAAACTATTCCAATACAATATTTGACTCTTGATCTTATCATTCATTAATTTGTGAGAGTGTTTCAACTAAATTGGGAATAGACTCTAATGAATGTAAGATATAACTATTGGTGAAAACACTAGGTGGAAATATTAAAGAAACCAATATTTATATGAATATTCCAATTGTTATCCCAGGGATGGTATTTCTATAAAAACATGTTGAACTAACTGTAGTAGAGATTGATATCATTCCTGGTATTGATTTTATTTTAGTTTTCCATGCTAAGACAGATTGCAAAGATAATATTTTTTTGTTTAATGATTTTAGGACTTTGATAAGTTACAATGAAGATAAGAAATTGAATATATATGGAAATAAAAATTACACAATTCATATTGTTTAAAATAAATATACTATAAAATTAGTGATATTCTAGTAGTAAATTAATATATCTCTTTTTCTAGATTATTTTCCTCATTTTATTCTTTATTTGTAGGTTGAACATACTATTAACATATTACACGATGCTAATACTATTTATAAACCCACATATTAAATGGATTATGTGTAAATTTTTGAATTAAAAAAATAAATTGAAGGAGTTACTAGATAAAGGTTTCATTTAACTTATAACTTCACCATGGGGTTATCTAATTTAGATTCTTAGATGGAAAGATGGTTCGATGAGACTTTTCATTGATTATACAACCTTGATAAACATAACTATTAAGAGAAAGTGTATTTTCCACCATATTGGTGATTTTATTGATCCACTCGAGGGAGCTCATTATTTTTTAATGGCTAGCTTGAGGTTGGGGTATAATCATTTGAAAGTAAAGGAAGTACAAATTACGAAGTCTTAATTTTTTTACTAGATATGGGCACTATGAGTTTTATGTTTTTTTGGTTGGGTTATGTAATAAAATTAATGTATTTATGGGCCTTATGAATATAGTTTTCCTTGAGTTCAGAGACAATTTTTTGGCTGTTTTTATCGATGAAATTTTTGTATAATCTAAATAATAAGAGGAACATGAATGTTACCTAAATATTGTTTTTCAAATTTTAAAAGAAAAGACACTATATAGAAAATTTATCAAGTGTCAATTTTGGTAGTATCCATTTTATTTCCATTACTTATTATTTTTAAATATGGAATAACTATTGAACCAGCTAAAAAAATGTTTTTAATGAATTGGAAAGAGCCATAAATATCATATAAATTCATAGTTTTCTTAGATTAAAAAGTTAAAACTTGGGGTTTCTTGAAATATTTTCTCAGTTTTCTAGATGACTAAGCATGTTAACTCAAAAATGAGTTAAATTCATGTGGATAAAAGACTATGATGTTTTTTTTCAAAATTGACAAGAATATTGGTGAATTATATAGTTATGGAACTACCTTCTAGAAATGGTGAATTTGTCCTCTACAATTATGTTTCATTGATAGGAATTGGTTTCTTCCTAATCTAGAATGATCATGTAATTGCTTCGACTTCACGTTAGCTGAAACCTCATGAGTGAAATTACCCTACTATTGATTTGGAATTATTTTTTTAGTTTATTATTTAAATATTTTAAGGAAAACTTTTTATGAAGTAAATTTTGAAATATGTACTGATCACAAAAGTTTAAAGTATATAATCAACTAAAAAGAACTGAACATTTGAATTAGAGGATGGTTAGAACTGATCAAGGATTTTGATTGCATGAATGTTTATCATCATAGAAAAGAAAACAATGTGGCCAATTCTTTGAATCAAAAATATAATTAAACATTCCTGATGTTGTGTTTGGAATGTCCTCTTTTGATAATGATTTGTTGAATTGTTTCCTAGAAGTTATGGATGTTGGTATATCCTCTATTCTAATTCTAGTTTCAATAATGTTTACTTTGATATAAAATATTAAGGGCATTGAAGGAGTATCAATATTTATAGGAATAGGTAATATCCAATAATAAAATTAAGCTACATGAATTTAATATTTATGGAGAATGTTTTTTATTATTTATAAAATGATTATTTGTGCCTTGTGATTCCAAGTTGTGGATAGAGCTGTTGATTGAAGCTCATATTCCACTATTTTTCATTCATCCAGGTAGTATTGAGATGTACAGAGACCTTCAGTTGTATTATGTTGGGAAAGAATATAAAGTGATATTTTTGACATTACCATGAACTTTTTGACTTATCATAAATTTAATGAAGAATGGTTTTTACCAAATGGGATTATTCATCCTGTTCTAGTGCTAGAGTGGAAAGGAGAAAATATATCAATGGATTTTGGGGTGGTATTTTCAAATACATTTGGAAGTAATAATGAAATTTGGGTTATTGTTGATCGATTTACTAAATATACACATTTCATTACCATTCAATAAATAGATTCTATATATCGGAATTCTTAAATTTATCTAAAGGACATATTCAAGTTACATAGGGTTCTTCTGTCTATTATATCAGATGGGGATCCATAGTTCCAATATATTTTTGTGAAAGGACATAAGAAGTCATTGGGTACAAAATTATAGTTCATTATAGATTTTCATCCTAAAATCGATGCACTGAATGAGCAAATAATTCATACCATGGAATATTTGATTCATTCTTATTCAATTGAATACTAGGGAAGATGGGATAATCATCTTTCTTTTGTTGAGTTTTATTATAACAATGGTTTTCATTCCTTTATATAAATGACACCATATGAGGAATTATATGGAATGTGGTTACAGACTCTTGTATTTTAGGATGATGTAGTAAAATGTAATTTTATGGAAATAGAGTTGGTAAAGGAGATAATAGAGAAATTTCAGTAGATTCAGTGATACATGAGGATAGATCAGACCAGTCCTAAATATTTATCAAATAACTGGATAAAATATATTTATTTTGAGGTAGGGGATCATGTCTTTCTCAAAGTTTGTCCATAGAAATGTGAGATGTGTTTTGGTAAGAAGGGTATGAGGATTACAAAATTTCTTAGTCCTTGTGATTTTTTACTGAAATTTCAATCAATTTCATATCATGTGGATTTTCCACCTAGTTTATCTCAGGAACAAAATTTCTTTTTATGTTAGAATATTAAGGAAATATGTGCCAAATTCATCTCATGTTTTATGCATTGAAGTACTTCAGTTGGAAGAGAATATTTCTTATGAGGAAAAAAAATTATATTATTGAACATACAGAGAATGGTTTATAAAATAAAGTGATTTAATAGGATAAGGTTTTATGAGAAAACCATATGGTAGAAGAGGCAACATGGAAATCAATAAATTCTATGTGTGAAATATATTCCATCTTGTTTAATAAGTGAATGAAATTTAAGGGATGCAATTTACAAAACGGGGAAGGATGTAAAAACTGAGATAATGAAAGAATAAATGATTTTTATATTTAATAATATTATATTGAAATATTGGGTATGCATTAAAATATTTGGTTCAAAGTAATCTTGTTGTAGTTATTTTTTTTAAATTTAACAAAATGAATAGTGTCAAAATTTACATTAATGATGTTTTAAAATAAAAAATATTTTATTAAATGATATTAAATATATAAATATATTAAATTTGTAAAAAAGGAATAGTAAATACGTTAAATTGTAATCAATTAATTTTTATTTGTATTTTGGTATTTTATAGTAGCTATATAATCCCTAAATGTGTAACGATCTGTATTGTCACAGTAAGAGTTAAAAGGATTAAATAATGGTCAAAACCAAAATATAATTGTAATAATGTGACATAAACCTGTTTAAAAAATGTTGGATGAGAATATTTAAACAAATAAGTATATTATATTCTAAATAAATCATTTTTGATCCATTTATAATTAGATATTAATTTATATTAACTTAATATTTAGTGAATTTCCAAAAGTACCCCTCATCTCAATTATAAAAGAGCACATCCTCTCTCACTTATTCACTACACATTAAGACTTATATATTGACCATCCAATAACCTTTTATTTTATAAAAACCCTTATCCATGTTTTATAGGTCCTGGTATTCCAAAATACACCGACCCCAGATCCTTTCATAATAGATCTAAAAGAAGTCCTCAAAATAAGAGGTAATTGTTTTTACCAACTCATTCAAGATAATTTCTTCTTATACTTACCCTTATTGTGTTGTTTCCATAATAAAATAATAAATATAGTATCATATATATTATTAAATGTTATTATGGGTATGTTATAACAATATTTAACCTTTTTATCAATCCTATGAGAAAACGAAAGCACTATGCATATTTACGTACAACTTATCGTCTCTACGCTGTGCTGTAATTGGTTTTTCATCACCACTTTACATGGATGTATATAATGGTGGAAATAATACATATATATGATTAATATGACATGATATTTATTCTATAAAAATTAATATACAATCCACTTCGTTTCCCTTTCACCAATAAGGGAATGATATAATCGATTGTGTGTATGTACGACGTACCATCTCAATGACGCGATGCAATTCATTTTCCACATTCACCATTCAATAATTATTATAAAAATATATATAATGAAAAAAATATGATATTTAGTGTGCTAATATCATTATTGTTATGATGGAACAATATCTTATGCATAAGAATCAATACTTACTTGACAAAACATGCATATGAAAGTGAAGAAGTTAACACCCAAAACAAGGGTAATACCGAAATATTTTTAACAAATGGGTGATAAGATGATATGATTGGATAAATATAATAGTTATTAATTTATTTATTTTATAAATTAATAACATACTTTAGATAATTAAATAGGAGGTAAAATCACATCCAACTAAATGAATGTGCAAGGTAAGGATTTCTCGTCTCAGTTATAAATCAATAATATATATGTCTTATTCAACAATTATTTTTTTATGGTGTACTATAACATTGTTATATCATATCATAAATTTATTTATCTTCATTTTATTATATGTTTTGTTTTATTATTATTAATTTTAAGGTCTATGTGATTTGATAAATTATAATTTTTATCGGATTTTGTAACTCAATTTCCTTTCATTTTGGTCAAAACATCCAATTTTCAATTACGTTATGATAAGATTATGCGTAAAATGATTTGATTATATTATATTGGGTTCATATCTTTTTTTTGTGTATTTATATTTAATACAAAAAAAATTCATTTAATTAATTCTCACTTCAATGATATGATAATTTTAATGGACTTCATCTCAATTCCCCTTTATGGAGGTGCATTTTAATATTACACACCTAATTTTATTTCTATGGTGTATATACTTACCAATGATTTATTTATGATCATAATTTTTTGAAAACATCATTAAACTTAAATATATATATTTCTTATATCATGGATATGATTATTATCCATTTTGTACAACTTTTTTATTTATATTGTTTACATATAATGTTAATTGATTAACTGCGGAAATAATGTTAAAACTGTATCAATTATTGAATTTGTGAATTCATGGATAAGGATATTTTGTTATTTAATTAAATTTATTATTTGATATTTGAGGAATAATTTGAATGGGAATATATGTGTGGGGCTCGGTTATAGATAGCCCCTCGTTGCATCAGTAGTCTCATAGGACGAATCTATTAAGTTAGATCTAAATAGGGTTTTACCTATATATTAAATCATCATGGGAAAGGTCATGATAGTAGTAGTTTATATGATAGAGACATGACATCTAAAAATTAAGTTTTTTCTTCAATAAAAATTCAGTAACTATTATCCATGTGATTTTGACTATATAAAAAATGGATGCATTTAATTCTCAGTTTTTGGATTAAATGGAATATTTGTTTAGTTATCCACATTTCTTTATTGACTATTCTCATTGATTTATGATAGTTTCCCCTACACATAACCCTTAATAATAATTTGAGCTCATCCTTAGTATTTTTCCTTTCTATAAGACATAAAGATTAATTCGTGGAATGAATCTCAATGATGTTGAGTAGTTTATTTTGTTTTATGTAATGTGTCATTTTCTAATACAAATATAAAATGGATTTCAGTTCTGTATCTGTTTTACCAATACTATTAATCTATTTTTTTTATTTTGGAGGGAATTACTTATAATCATTCAAATATAATAAATTAAGACACTATCTCTAGAATAATGGAGTTGGGGTCTTTAAATTGGTATCAACGGATGATTATTAGAAACCTTGTGAACTGGATTTAGGGAAACAATGATTAGAAAACACCTCCTTGTAATAGAGTTTGAGGATATGTGTATAATAACATCACAAAGAAAACTATTTTATTATTATGAGATTATCTACGCATAAAATTTTCCATTTATGCTATGTATTTAATTTGTTTTATAATTATAAATTATGTATCCTTATGATTTGATCTAATCTAGTATATTACAATGTTTGGAAATGATTCCTAGAAGGAAGAATAGAGTCAGTAGACATGGAAAATGTTCAGCTTTCCCTGATTAGGGAACCAATATAGTTTGTATTTGAATGGAAAAAATTATAGAAATTTTAGTAAAGCTAAATCATGATATTGAAATAACATTTATTAGATAAAGAAACCTATTCCATAATGAGACTCTATTATATTGGATCTCTTTATTTGATAGAATATAATATTTTTTGTGGGGCTAATAATAATTTTTTTTTTCAGAAATGGATTAAGATTCTTGAGAGGATATTTATGACATGGGATGTGGTGAAAAGAAAAAGGTCACACAGTAGGATCGAAATAGTGATGTGGATGCTCAATATACAAGAGGGGGGTGAATTGTATACTTTAAAAATTCCTTTTGAACCTTTAAAGTTAGTTAAGAATAACTACGTTTTCCTTAAGCAAAGGAAAAAAGGCTAAGTTTAACAAAGTTAAACTAAGAAAATTCACAACACCTCTAACACCGTATGCAAACTAGGAAAGAGATTCCGAATGAGGGTTCCGGAAATATGGTTCCGGAAGTTGAAACTTAACAAAAGATTACAATATGATATTCTACCTTAAAGCGTATAGAATCTAAATGAAACAGAGTACAAATAAGGAAGTATAAGAAAGTTATACTTTCCTTATAATACAAAATGCATCGGAATAGAAACAAGTAGTAAAACTACAAGTAACAAGATATAATTCTTTTAACCCAAAGAGAAGGGTATCCAACAACCTTGGATAAAGGTCCCTTGATTTATACTTTCAAGCAAGTCTGTCTTACCCACACCAGGGTAATCCCTCGATACGAAGATCGGAGTCTCTGTCTTGCTATCCCCGCAAGCCCTCAACTTCAAGGTAGTTGGCAACCTCTGTCTTCCTCAGCAAGGAAGCCCTCGAACTTCAAGGTAGTCGGCACCTCTGTCTTTCTATCCCCGGAAGCCCTCGAATGTAATCACCAACATTCGGAGTCGCACGAAGCTTTGAGAGTTAATAAGAGCCTCTCTCTCTCTAGAAATCACTTCAAGAAAATTAGTAATCCTTTCAGCACTTTCATCAGCTATCAGCTACGAGCTCTTTTAAATGAGCTCCTATTTATAGGTAAGGTCGGCTCCTTCTCCAACGGTCATATTTTCCTTAAAGATCGGAGGGACCTGTACACTTGTTACTTAGACAACAGTTATTTTATGACAAAATAGATGACGTCGTTTTATAACAAAACAAGTGTAACAGAATGTACGACATCGTTTTAATTCTGAACATAAAAGTTCGGAATGAAAACTTCGGAGTAAAGGTTCGGAGTGTAATGAAAAATAATAAGAGTAGACAAATTTTAGAAGTGTAAGCAATGTAAAAGTTCAGAGTCTACCAAAGATATTTTTCGGAGTCTGAAATAATTCAGATTGTATTGGACAAAGATAATCAGATTCTGTTTAATAGGTGAATTCAGAATGAGAATTCAGAATGCGAATTCTGAATGGGAATTCGTCATCTGAATTCGTAATGAGAATTCATCATCAAGATTCGTAATAAGATTTCATCATTAGAATTCGTAATGAGATTTCATCATTAGAATTCGTAATGATAATTCTTTGTTAGAAATCGTAATGATAATTCATTATCAGAATTCGTAATGAGAATTCATTATCAGAATTCGTAATGAGAATTCTTCTTCAGAATTCGTATCCTAAATCTGGAATAGAACTTAGTCAGAGTTCATATCCGGAATTTTCGAATGAAACTTTCTTATATTTCTTATCCAGAATCTGAATCCTAAAACAGAATTCCTTATATCAAAGTTTCAACGATTTCGATAAAATGAATCCGAATCTCATACTTAAGAAAAATATGGATGAAAATATGATAAGGATAATTTTTCTTATAAATGCGATTTTCCTTAAGAAAGCAATTTTCCTTATAAAGGAAATTTTCCTTAAGAAATAAATTTTCCTTATAAAAGCGATTTTCTTAAAGATAAGGTGTTTGTGATTTTCAAAACAAGAAGGAATGGAAAAGTCATAAGGAAAATCTTGTTGACTCAACAATCTCCCCCTTTTTGGAAAGCACAAACATCCTTACGAAAAAAAATTCTAAGAAGAAAGAAACATATTAATGCTTATCTCCCTTGTTTTAAGGATATAGATGAATATGACTAACTCCCCCTTAGGCTTTGAAACTCTAAGGATCGTATTCATATTTCCGGAGTGATATTTCATAAGAAGGTATTCTTTAAGAAAAACTCCCCCTTAAACAAACTCTTATTAGAGTTCTTTTTCCTTGGGTATTTTTTCTTTCTCCCCCCTTGATAAACTCTTATTAGAGTTCCTCTTTTTCTTAAGGATCTTTTCCTTCTCCCCCTTTGTGATTTTCAAAAAGAATTGGAGGGAATGGAAAAAAAATAACAAAGAACCTGAAAGATTAGTAATGACAACAATGGAAACGAGATACACAATTTTCATTAGATTTGGAATGTCAGTAACAAAAAGAATACAACAAAAAGATCGGATTTGGTTATTTCAGATCTTTCTCCTTTGACATGAGCCCCTTTAGAATAGTCTTGATCTTCTTTAGGTCTTTATGATCTTCTTAAGCTTGCTTCTCTAAGGAAACTATTCTTGCGAATTGAGCTTCAATCTTTTCTTCCTGGGATTTCAGCTTTTCTTCCTGAGCCTTGATCTTTTCGTCCTGAGCCTTCATCCTTTCTTCAAAATCGATCCTATGATCCCTTTCAAATTTCCAGTTCTGATAAATAGAATTCAGTTTCCCATTCAGATCCCTGACTTCTTGGATCCAGAAGTTCTTTTCTTCAGTCACCTTTTCTTCAAAGGAGGAATTCAGCTCATTTAACTTCTTGTCCTCGGTCTCAAAGGCATCTTTAACACTGTCTTGAAACTCATCAAGCAACCTCATCACTTCCACAGTCTTCTTCGACCAGCTTCTCATCCTTTTGCAAGATCGTTTATGAGCTTCGTAACCAACAAAGAAGGTTTTGAACTGAGCCTCAATCTCAGCGCACTTATCCATAACCATAGAAACAGAGTCGGTTTTCTGATTCAACGCAAGTTGGAGCATCTGGCATCTTGAGTCAATACTAGAGAAGGTCGTAATGGTTCCCACCAACTTCTTTAAGGACTGAACAACAAAGTCATTCCCCAATGAGGATGACTCCGAATCCGAAACTTTGCTAGGAGAAATTTCTTCTTCAACAAGTTCAAGCTTTCTCTTTGAAGAGATACCGACATCCTTTCTCTTCCTTACTTCTGAGCTCGGAGTATCACCAAGAATTTGCTTTCCCTTGTCTTTTTCCGGAATTGAATCCTGTTCTGGAGTTCTCTTCTCACTATCAGAAACTTGAACAACATTATCTTCCTCGTCAGCAACTTCCTGAATACCATCCTCTACGTTTTTCATCTGATAGATATCATGTAAAGTTGTTCTTCTTCTCCATGATAGGCAACTTCTTCTTCTCCTTTCTCTTCTTCCATTGCTGGAGTAACTAGCTTCGAAGATTCAGCTTCTGAAGTCCGGAGTGATAAGTGTTCTGAAGGTGTCCCTTTGTAATCATCTACTTGTTTGAGCACATCTCCGGTTTCACCACTTCCTTCAGCACCCTCTTCTACTTGTTCCACTTGCTCAACTTGCTCTACTTCCTCAGTATTCTTAGCAATAGCTTCTTCCGGAGCAACAAAATTTCTTCCTGGAGTCTCAGGTAGAGATTCCAAGGAGAAAGATCTCGGAACTGGAATAGTTGCTGAAACCATTTCAATGAATTTTAACAAAGCCTGAGCTACCTCAGCCTCAGACATCTTCTTCTTGAGCTTCTTTTGCATTGCTTGTTTTTCAAGCTCATCAGCAGTTTTCTCTTTCAAGGCCTTAGCCTCCGCAGGGTTCAATCCGAACTGCGGATCCCCTTCTTTTCTTTTTTCTTTATCTGCTCTCCACTTCATAACAACCTCATCAGGATAGGCTTTCTTATTCTTAGGCTTTGGAGGTGCGGAATGGACTTCCTTAGACTTAGGATTCTCTGCTTGTACTTCCACTTCTTTCAGATTTCTCTTCCTTACTGGCTTAGATGATTCCGGTTCAGCAGCTTTCGGAGCCGTTTCTTCTTGATTTGGAAAATCGAAGAATTCACCAGTTTCCTTGTTGAAAGCCACATCCATCCTTTTCAGAGTACCATCGCTGACCAGCATGATCTTGAAAACTCTTGGCTTAGATTTTCAAGCCTCCTTGAAAGACTCAAGGCACCGAAAAAATAATTTGGAGAGGATTGCTGGATACATAATAACCTGAGCTCTCAGATTTCCTTTCTTAAAATTTTCAATAGTAAGAAGAATATGCTTCATCAAGTTGAACATCCATAGATTTATCAGGAAATCTAAGATATAGATCTCACTTTTCTTCAAGCTATCTTTATCACCTTTCCTCGGTACGATAATTCCTTGCACCCATAACTCCAGAATCCGGAAATTTGTAGATAGACTTGCAATCTTCGGAGCCTTGTCATCAGCCAGTCCGAGAGTTTCTAAGGCTTTTTCCTTATCGAAGCTACCCTTAGAGTCTGGAAACACATGTAAAATAAACTCGGCTTCTCCTTCATAAGATAGCCCTACCAAGCTTGCAGCCTTGGTGTGAGAAAGCTTATAAGTCTTTCCATAAGACTTAAAAGAGAACTTCTCCCTATTATCTTCCTTGAAGAAAGAAAATGACTCATAAAACTCGACAAGTAAGTCTGAAAATACTTCATCTTGGTTCCCGGTTTTTGACACCGCAACATCTTCACATCAATTCAACTTAATATTCTTTGAAATGATAGAATCATAGTTGCTGAAGAAAACCGGACGGACTAACCTTTCTCTGTAAATTAACCATTGCGAAATAGGCTTAGTGGATGACATTTATTGAGATGCTAACTCCGCAGAAATTCGGATCTGAAATCCTCGGAGAAAGTTCGGAACAGAGACAACTGTAGTTCGGAACGACCTTAAAACAGCGGGGCAGAGATTCGGGACACGAGAGCTTTGAGATCGATGTGGGACAAGAATTTGGGTCCTCTTTATATAGGCAAAGAGATGACGGTTCACCTTCCATAGTTGATCTAACGGTTAGAATGAGCTGAGATCAGATCTGACGGTTGAAAGCTTGAATCTGATCTTTTTGAGGTTTTTAATAAAACAAGGAATTAAGAAAACTATAATCCGAAAACATAATACAAGAAAATGCCAGCAAGTAAAATATGACTACGAAAACTTGAGAAAGGTAATCATACCTTTCGGATTGGCTTAGGAGGAATATTCGTAATGGCAGATTTCGCAAAAATTTTACTATGAAAAATAAACTTAGTACGAAAAAACTCATTACGGAAAACTCAGTACGAAGAACAAACTTAAGAAGAAAAAACAGTACGAAGAACTTAGTACAAAAAATACATTACGAAAAATACATTATGAGTAAAAAAATCGATACAAAAACCTGGTTATGAAACTGCCAGTACGTAAATTTTCATTCCGGAAATTTTCAATAAGAACACTTCCATTCTAGAAGTATTATATACGAAAATGTCCAATCAAAAAAAAATTTAGTTCCGGAAGTTCCATTCCGGAAATCGTTGTTCCGAAAAGTTTGAAAAAAAAATTTAAAAAGCTTTGTTAAACAATCAATCAAATGTACTCCCCCTATGAAAAGGAGTTTATTACTGTAATAAGATTTTTTCAACAGAAAGTTAATTAAGAAAGATTACCTTACAGTTATCATTCCTAACTTCTGTTTAATATATTCAAATCTATCAGAAGGCAAAGATTTTGTGAAAATATCAGCAAGTTGATCTTGCGTTCCGATAAACTGAAGAATAATATCTCCTTTAAGTGTGTGATCCCTAAGAAAGTGATGTCTAATATCTATGTGTTTTGCACGAGAGTGATGTGTAGGGTTTTTACTTAGGGAAATGGCACTTGTGTTATCACACAAAATTTGAGTTTTAGTAAAACTCAAGCCATAGTCTGTGAGTGTGTGTTGCATCCACAACACTTGTGCACAACAACATCCAGCTGTTATATATTCAGCTTCACCAGTGGAAAGTGCTACAGAATGTTGCTTCTTGCAGGACCAAGACACTAGATAATCTCCTAAGAAATGAAAAGTTCCGGATGTACTCTTTCTATCCATTCTACATCCACTAATGTCAGCATCAGAAAAGATTTTTAGAACAAAATCATTTCCAGAAGTATAAAATAATCCTAGATCCATGGTTCCCTTAAGGTAGCGAAAAATTCTTTTTTACTTCCTTTAAGTGAGATTCCTTAGGTTTGGATTGATATCTTGCACATAAGCATACTGAAAACATTAAGTCTGGTCGACTAGCTGTTAAGTAAAGTAGACTTCCTATCATACCTCAAAAAGATGTTTGATCTACTGGTTTCCCAACTTCATTAAGATCTAAAGAGTTTGAGGTACCAATGGGAGTACTTATACTCTTAGTGTTGTCATAACCATACTTTTTCAGAAGATCTTTAATATACTTATGTTGAGATATGTAGGTTCCTTCTGGTTTTTGAGAAATTTGAAAACCAAGGAAAAATGTTAACTCACCCATCATACTCATTTCAAACTCAGATTTCATTAGACTAGCAAAAGAGTCAGTCAAAGATTGCTGAGTTGAACCAAATATAATGTCATCAACATAAATTTGAACAATTAAAACATTTTTCTTATCTTTCTTTATAAAAAGGGTTGGATCTGCATTTCCTTTAACATAGTTATTTTGAAGAAAAAATCCTGTGATTCTATCATACCATGCTCGTGGGGCTTGTTTAAGGCCATACAAAGCTTTGGTAAGTCTAAAGACATGATCAGGATGTTTTGTATCTTCAAAGCCAGGAGGTTGTTCTACAAAAACTTCCTCTTGAACATAACTATTAAGAAAAGCACATTTCACATCCATTTGGAAAAGTTTGAAATTAAAGAATGCTGCAAAGGCAAGTAGAATACATATAGATTCAAGTCTAGCTACTAGAGCATATGTTTCTTCATAGTCTATTCCTTCTTGCTAATTATAGCCTTTAGCAACAAGTCTAGCTTTATTTCTTACAATGACTCCATTTTCATCACATTTATTTCTAAAAACCCATTTTACTCCAATAAAAGAAGATTCCTTAGGTCTTTCAACCGAGGTCCAGACTTTATTACTTTCGAATTCATTTAGTTCATCTTGCATTGCTTTGATCCAATCATCATCACCTAAAGCTTCATCTGTGCTTTTAGGTTCTAATTGGGAAAGAAATGCTAGATGTTCTACTTCATTTATGAAGGAACTTCTAGTCCTTACAGGTTGGTTTACATCACCAATGATACTATCACTGGGATGATTCTTAAGAAACACCTGATTTGGGTTTTGTAAAACCTGTTCATCAACATAGGGTAGAAAGTCTTCTGGGGTAAATGTTTCAGAAGTATCTTCTAGAACAATTTCCTTATCAGAAGGTTCTTCTATCAAAGGTTGACAATCAGTTTTTGAAAACACATCCGAATATGTAAGTTGAGATGGTTTAAAAACAAAAGGATCAGACTCATCAAATTTCACATGTACTGTTTCATCAACAGTACAAGTATTTTTATTAAAAACTCTATAAGCTTTAGAGGTTGTGGAATATCCTAAGAAAATTCCATCATCAGACTTTGGTGCGAATTTATGTAAGTTATCTTTAGTATTAAAAATGAATACTTTGCATCCAAACACCTTGAAGTAGGAATGTCTTGGTTTTCTACCATTCCATAACTCATAAGGAGTTTTATTAAGAAAAGGTCTAATCAAAACTCGATTTATAGTATAACAAGCAGTACTTACAGCTTCAGCCCAGAAATGTCTAGCAATAGAATATTCACTCAACATGGTTCTAGTTATCTCTTGAAGAATTCTATTTCTTCTTTCAACTACACCATTGTGTTGAGGATTCCTAGGTGCTGAAAAATTGTGATTAATACCTTTCTTACTACAAAAAGTTTCAAAATCAGAATTTTGAAATTCTCCTCCATGATCACTATGACTAGTTTTCAATGGAAGGTTTTTCTCATTTTTAACTTGAGCACTAAAACTTTGGAAATAAGAAAAAGCTTCAGATTTCTTTGCTAGAAAATAGACCCAGGTAAATCTAGTGTAATCATCAACTAGAACAAACACATAGTATTTGCCTCCAATACTTCCGGTTTGTGTTGGACCAAAAAGATCCATGTGCACTAACTGTAATGCATCAGTTGTTGAGACTTCACCGATTGATTTAAAACTAGATTTGTGTTGCTTGACATATTGACAAGGATCACAAACTTTAGAAGAATCAAATCTAAGCTCCGGTAGATCCTTAACTAGTTTCTTCTTAGAGAGTTTACATAGGTTTCTCATATTACAGTGTCCTAATATTCTATGCCATAACCAAGAATGATCTTCCATTGCACTTAGGCAAGGTAAATCTTGGCTCCTGAGGTCTTCTAGGTTCAAAGTGTAGACATTCTTTTGCCTATTGGCTGAGAGAATAAATTCTTCCTTGGAATTGTGAACTAAGCATTTATCATTCCTAAAATTCACAAGGTAACCTTCATCACATAACTGACTTATGCTAATGAAGTTGTGCTTAAGTCCTTTATTAAAACGAACATTTGAAATCAAGGTTTTACCAAGAAAAACAATATTACCAATACCAACAATCTCTCTATTAGAATTATCTCTGAAAGTTACCTTTCCTCCTTTCGTTTTGATAATCTTTTCAAAATAGATTTTGTTACCAGTCATGTGCCGGGAACATCCACTATCCATGTACCATGTATTGTTGCAGGTACTTTCTTTATTATCCTGAAATCAAGAAGAAAATTAGATTTCGGAATCCAAACTTGTTTGGATCCGAGATTTCTAGACAATAAAATTTTAGGAACCCACATTTTCTTAGAAAAGTAAGCTTTGTGAAATCCTAGAGATTGGGCTTTTTTTAAGGAACAATTCATTGCCCAGTGACCACCACATTGACACTTGGTACAGAATGGGGCACTTTGAGGAACAAAATAATTGTTACTGAAAATAGGTTTTGCATGGGTATAACCAAATCCGGATTTATTTCTTAAAGGTCGTATTTGGGAATACATCTTATCAAAATTTTCCTTACCATGGGTAAAGTTTGATAAACACTTCTTTAAGGAAAAAATTTCGGACATGAGTTTTACAACCAAGTTTTTATCCTAAAAATAATTAGTTTTAGAACTAGAGTTAGGCTCGAAAACATTTTTATTAGAAATTTTTTTTTTCGAATTCTTTGGAAAGTTTGTTCTTCTCAGAACTTACTTCCTCGAGATTTTTTGAAATACTTTCAAAATCAGCATTTTTCCTATCAAGATCTTTAGAATGATCTGATATCCCTTTTGTAAGAATAGAATTCCTAGAGTTTGCCTTATCAAGTTTCTTGTTGAGTTTGGAATTCTCAATCTCAAGAAGTTCAGCAAACCTAGAGACTTCTTCATAAGTAGGTAAAGTATTTTCTTCATCAGAAGATGATTCTTCATCAGAAGAGTTATAATACTTACTATCATTAGAATTTAAAGAAAGATTGGTCAAAGATTCAGCATTTTGTACCTTATCCATAAGACAATGATTATCAATAGGTAATCTGGCTATAATACCAAGATTCTTCTGTCCTAAAGATTCATAATCAGAAGATTCATCTGAAGAGTCACCACCACTGGCACTCCAGGTGTCATTAGCTTTCAAAACTCTCTTAGCTTTGGATTTATAATACTTCTTCCTGTTCCTGTCTGAATGTCTTTCCTTCCTTTCTTTCTTTTTGAGCATAGGGCAATCTGGTCTAATATGTCCATCTCTTTTACATTCATAACAAGTAACTTCTCCATCTTTCTTATCCTTCCTGTCCTATTTCTTATACTTAGATTGAAAATTTCTCTGTCCAGCTATCTTGTTCATCCTTCGAGCAAGATTGGCTAATTCATTTTCGGAGACATCACTCTCACTAGATTCCGATTGGAAAATGACTTTCTTAGACTTGGATCTGGTTACTCTCTCAGGAGTCTTTTCTTTCATCTGATTTGAAGTTGTAGTAAAAGCAACAGTACCATTTCCATTCTTCTTCTTGATGTTGTCAGCATCTCTCTTCATTCTTGTTTCATGTTGTAGAAGAGTTCCAAATAATTCATCAAGAGTAATTTGATTGACCTTCCTGTTCTCATCTATAGCTGTTCTCTTGGATTCCCACTCATTGGGCATAATATCAATTATCTTGTCCACAAGAGCTTCATCATCTAAGCCTTTTTCTCCCATAGATTGTAGACTATTGACAATGGTCATAAATCTTTGATGAACTTTACAGATAGGTTCTCCATAAGGAAAATTGATGCCATGATATTCAGCTCTAAGCATAGCTCTTCTAGTTTCAATCACCTTAGATGTCCCAAAGTGTGTAACCTCTAACTTCTTCCATATACAGTTAGCTTCTTCAGAAGAATAAATTTGGATATATATATTTCTAGTCATTGGACATAGTAAAGTGTTGCGTACCTTATAGTTTAGTTGATATTCTTGCTTTTCCTGGTTAGTAAAAGTTCTGACTTCCTTGTCGGGAATTTTATAATCACCAGTAAGCATAACAAAGTTGTCTACTCCAGTATTGATAACAAAAGTCTTCATACGATCTCTCAAGTACTCATAGTCATTACCATCAAAGATAGGTGGTCTTGTAGGATTTAGATTTTCAATTGAACAAACATTAATTCCTGCCATACTTAATATAACTTTACAGACAAACTTGTTAGTAGCAAAGATTCGTAATAAAAAAGTTCGGAATGGGAAAAGTTCAGAATGGGAAAAGTTCAGAATAGGAAAAAAAAATTCGGAATGATAAATTGAGCTAGAAAAACTTGTATGTGAGTACAAGTATTTTAGAGACCTGCTCTGATACCAATTTTAGGATTGGTATAGATTAAGAGGTTTCCAACCTCTGATACCAATTGTAGGATCGAAATAGTGATGTAGATGCTCAATATACAAGAGGGGGGTGAATTGTATTATTTAAAAATTCCTTTGGAACCTTTAAAGTTAGTTAAGAATAACTACGTTTTCCTTAAGCCAAGGAAAAAGGCTAAGTTTAACAAAGTTAAACTAAGAAAATTCACAACACCTCTAACACCGAATGCAAACTTGGAAAGAGATTTCGAATGAGGGTTCCGGAAATATGGTTCCGGAAGATGAA
The DNA here is from genome assembly GCA_963277665.1 of Viscum album. Lineage (NCBI taxonomy): Eukaryota > Viridiplantae > Streptophyta > Magnoliopsida > Santalales > Viscaceae > Viscum > Viscum album. Next base: position 201,008,997 of record OY728125.1, on the reverse strand, counting down.
ACTTAACAAAAGATTACAATATGAGATCTACCTTAAAGCGTATAGAATCTAAATGAAATAGAGTACAAATAAGGATGTATAAGAAAGTTATACTTTCCTTATAATACAAAATGCAGCGGGATAGAAACAAGTAGTAAAACTACAAGTAACAAGATATAATTCTTTTAACCCAAAGAGAAGGGTATCCAACAACCTTGGATAAAGGTCCCTTGATTTATACTTTCATGCAAGTCTGTCTTACCCACACCAGGGTAAGCCATCGATATGAAGATCGGAGTCTCTGTCTTGCTATCCCCGCAAGCCCTCAACTTCAAGGTAGTTGGCAACCTCTGTCTTCCTCAGTAAGGAAGCCCTCAAACTTCAAGGTAGTCGGCACATCTGTCTTCCTATCCCTGGAAGCCCTCGAATGTAATCACCAACATTCGGAGTCGCATTAAGCTTTGAGAGTTAATAATAGCCTCTCTCTCTAGAAATCACTTCAAGCAAATTAGTCAGCCTTTCAGCACTTTCATCAGCTATCAGCTACGAGCTCTTTTAAATGAGCTCCTATTTATAGGTAAGGTCGGATCCTTCTCCAACGGTCATATTTTCCTTAAAGATCGGAGGGACCTGTACACGTGTTACTTAGACAACGTTTTGTTTATAACAAAATAGACGACATCGTTTTATAACAAAACAAGTGTAACAGCATGTACGACATCATTTTAATTCATAACATAAAAGTTCGGAATGAAAACATCGGAGTAAAGGTTCGGAGTGTAATGAAAAATAATAAGAGTAGACAAATTTTAGAAGTTTAAGAAATGTAAAAGTTCGAAGTCCAAAAGAGATATTTTTCAGAGTCTGAAATAATTCAGATTGTATAGGACAAAGATAATCATATTCTGTTTAATAGGTGAATTCGGAATGAGAATTCGGAATGCGAATTCGGAATGGGAATTCGTCATCTGAATTCGTAATGAGAATTCATCATCAAGATTTGTAATGAAATTTCACCATTAGAATTCGTAATGAGATTTTATCGTTAGAATTCGTAATGAGAATTCTTTGTTAGAAATCGTAATGAGAATTCATTATCAGAATTTGTAATGAGAATTCATTATCAGAATTCGTAATGAGAATTCTTCTTCAGAATTCGTATCCTGAATCTGGAATAGAACTTAGTCAGAGTTCATATCCGGAATTCAGAATGAAACTTTCTTATAGTTCTTATCTAGAATCTGAATCCTAAAACAGAATGACTTATATCAAAGTTTCAACGATTTCGAGGAAATGAATCTGAATCTCATACTTAAGAAAAATATGGATGAAAATATGATAAGGATAATTTTTCTTATAAAAGCGATTTTCCTTAAGAAAGCAATTTTCCTTATAAAGGCAATTTTCCTTAAGAAAGCAATTTTCCTTATAAAAGCGATTTTCTTAAAGATAAGGTGTTTGTGGTTTTCAAAACAAGAAGGAATGGAAAAGTCATAAGGAAAACCTTATTGACACAACACACACTTGTCGTATATTTCATAAAATGAGATAATAACCAATGAGGGTCATTGGTCCAGAATACTTGGGAGGAATAAGAAACAGAACTCTAGGAATTTAATTATTTAAAGGAAAATTACTTCCAAAAATATTTCCTCTTGAGGAATTAATTAAAATAGAGAGAAAGTCCCATTTCTTCATGAAAAAGGGATAATAAACTGTTACAAGTACAAATCTAACTTTATAGTGTTATCTATTTATGATATGGATTAAATATGGAACAAAGAGTTCAAAATTGACCATTTATTTGAAGAAATTAATTCAAATATATAAAGGGTGATAATCTATCAAACATTATCTTCATAAGAAAAAATAGTTTTTTATTCATAAATATATACAATTAATTCTTAAAGTCCTATAGTATATATGGAAAATTAGAGAATAATAAAATGGTATAACCAAATATGTACAAGGGGATGATGGGAATGATGGATTTTACCACAAGTTATTATTGTGGAATAAATCGCCTAGGGAAGTGACTGAAGAAATTATATGTTTTTATAAGTGTGGAGGTAAGGGTCTCCATAAAAAAGAATGAAAATGGAAGGATAAAAAGGCTTCAGTTTTACAACTATAATGGGATAAGGAAGTACATAAAATAATTCCCTAGGTGTCAAGAAAATATTACCTAAAAGAAGCTGTAAGACCAAGGACAAGATTATGCTATGGTGTATCTGAAGTGGAATTATTAATTTTATATTATATTTGGATCCTAAAACAATATTATAGATGTTTTTTTATCAATAATATCATTGTTATAAGTATTAAATAATGTATAAATATTATAATTAAGTAAATTTTCATTAATGATTTGAAAGAGTATGTTGAACAGTACCGATGATTAAGAAACAATGTTTCAGAGGAATGTTAAATTTCTTGAAAAAATGCATGCTTGATATAAGTATAAACTTTAATATCATCTTGATGTTGAGATAATGATGTTGGGATAAAGAGATTATTGATATACCTTATAAATTATTATTTTTGTTCAAAAACATGGTTAATGTTATCATTAATGTAGTTAACAATGCTTTTGGATTTACAAAATACATACAATAATATGTGTTTTATTCCACGAATAATAAATAATGCATGTTTTAAATAATGTTTTATTGTAATTTAAGTTATTACCATGTTTTAAGGGAATACTTGACAGAGGTATTCAAAATACTGGTATATGATAGCTAAGATATACCTCATGTTATTTGTGGGATTAATGATAAGATAATTTTTCAAATTTAGTGACCTTTTTTGAATTTATTGAATCTTAATCATTTTTAATGGTCAAAAGGCTATCCATTTATGAAATAGTTTAAGCTGGAAATTGGATGAGGCTTTAGAGATTATTTTATTACTTAAGCATATGGATATTTATGTATATTTTATTCTGTTTTATAAATATATTTGATTTTGAAAATAGTTAAAGACATTAAAAAGATGGGTTACTTTTTTATGGATCTTATGATCCGTTAAAATTGTTTTTTAGTGTTTCAAGTGGTAAAGAAATCCATTTTGTCATATTTATTTCCCGACATAAGAGATGAATGTAAAATTGATTGTAGCACAACCAAAGGATTAAATTGTGTTTAAAAAAAAATATCAAGTAATTATATTTACTTATGTTCTAAATTGAAAAAATAAAAGAATTCCCCAACCCTAGGAAAATGATTTTTAAATAAAAATGTTAACTGATTAGTTTTTTTTACTAAAGATCAATGGTCTTTCAACCAATGAAAGATTTATGTTTTTGAGATAGTTGACTTTATATTGACCATGTTCTATATCACTCCCCACAAAAATTTGATAGTTATATTATCTCTTATATGTCCATGTTTTACCATATGGAAACCCTATATGTGTTATCTGATTTGACCTTCATATTTTTCTTTCTCTACTTTGAAATAGAAGTTTTATATAAAATTATTTTTATGTGAGTTTTCAATAATGGTATTTTGAAAAATTCAAAACTTGTTTACTAATACTGAGTTAAAAATTATTAGGATTTAATTTATTGAAGGAGGTGAGAATGTAAAACCCCATGATTTTATAGTACATCACTTTTTAAATAAATTTAATATCTTCGATATCTTAAGTTGGACACAACATCACGCCAAAAAAAACCAAAAATATTGTTATATGACTGTTATAACAAAGATGATAAATTTGTGGGTATGGATAGTATTAACTATCGTTTGAAATTTTATTGTTTAATTCTTTGGTTACTAATTAATTATAAATGAATATTAAAAACTATTGAATATAAAGAAAATATTTTTATAAAAAAACTATTATTATGTGCCAAATGAGTTTAATCATAATAAATTAAAATAATTAATTAATAATATAAATGAAATTTATATATTAAAACAAATTTTTTTTCAATAATACAATATATTTTTTTGACATAAGATAAGAGAAAATCCATTTTTATGAAAAAAATTATACTTTTCAAAAGGGTGTTTTTACCTTTTAATCGTGCACTTATTTTTAAACAAAATTTTCACACTTTTATAAATTTTATTTGATACAATAAAAATTAATTTTAAATAGTAAATTATTAATTATGTCATTGTGATTTTTTGGTATATTTCTGATAAGTTTCAATTTCTATGACAAATAGTTAAAAATACTGCACTTTAGTTGAAAACTGAACTTTCATCTAAATAATTTATAATTATAAATTATATTTAAAATTGGTTTCAAAGTAAAATTTTAACAATTATTCATCAATTATTACAATATAAGTCATTTAAATAATTTTTAAAATTAATATAACTATAAAAAATATAAACTTTTGATAATTTTCAATTCAAAAACCTATTTTCTCACCCCGTCTACGAGAATAATTTTAAAATAATTTTTTCCTTTTATGTATTTTAAATTTAAAAAACATTATTCCATATTTGGAATCATAATGTCAAAATTATGAAAGTTCATCCATTTTTTATAGTCCATATGCTTAATAAACTTTGAAATTTTTATTTACATGGATAAGTGTAATTCAAGAAATTACGTGTAAAAATAATAATGATAAGTATTAGAAAATTACCGTAACAAATGTTCAAAATTTTATTTTCTATGTAGGTGTCGAAAAAAGAATCTTTAAGAAATATTTATGAACTCTTGGGGCCACTTGGATGACCTTAATCCTCAAATAGTAATTTATTTTAAGAAAATTTAAACCTGTCAAACTAATGTTTTTAATAAGTATGACAACTTTAATATGGGATCATTTAGAAGATATATTCAATGATAATTGTTCATTATAAATATAATATATTTATCTTAATTATGAAAATTTATTTTTAAATTTTAATGAAGAAATAATTTTCTTAAATTCTCACACAACACATATGTAGTAATTATTTTATGAATAGTGAAATTAGATAAATAATATTAAAACTATTAAAATAAATATAATTAAAAAAAATTAATGTAATTTAAAAAAATTTATTGATTAAACTTACATATTTTGGATGTATTAAAATAGTTTTATTGAAGATATATTATTGTAATTATTTTTAAAAAGTAAATGCAATTAATTGTTTTAAAATTAATATTAACAATGTTTTAAAATAAATAATATTTTATTCAATGATATAAAATTTTTAAAAACATTAAATTCATAAAAATTATTGGTAAAAGCAAAATAATTTAATTAGTTATCCATTTATTGGTATTTTTCATATTTATAGTAATTATATTATCCATCAAAGAGTAAAAATCTATTTTGTCATGGTAAGAGCTAAATGGAGTAAATAAGTGATAAACTCAAACAATAAGTATAAGAATGTGAAATAAACTTTTCTAAAAATTATTGGATGACATTATGTCGATATATAATAATATTATATTCTAAATAAATAATTTTTTATCCACTTCTAATTTAAAAATAATTTATATCAGTTATATATTTAAAGAATTACAAAAAGTTCCCCTCACCTAAATTATAAAAGGTAACCTCATACCACAATTATTCTCCTCAATTTTAGACTTATATCTCAACCAAAACCTACCCATTTCTCTTAGAAACATCCTTATAAAATTTATTAAGGTAATTTTCTTCAAAAAATACCATCCCTAGATCCATTACGATGATATCTAATGGAAGCCCACTGAAGAATAAGTAATCTTTTTACCAACTCCTTCAAGTTCATTTTTTTCAACTTCCTCTTCATGTGTTGTTTCCATGTTAAATTAATAAATCTAGTATAATATCAATGTTAATATGTTATTATTATTATGGTAAAATGATATTCCACTTTTTATCCATCCTACAGAAAAAATCACTGCATGTGCGAACGTATGTCTTACCATCTTCATCATGGGGTTTAATTTATTACTCACTTACAATTTTATTGGATGGGTATAATGAAATAAATAATATATATATATATATATATGATAATTATAAAATTATATTTATTATTAAAAAATTAATATACCATCCTCTTCTTTACCCTTTCATGAATAATAGAATGAAATGTCACCAGTGCATACGTACGACCAATCATCTCCATGAAACAATGCGATTCATTTTCCCTGTTCAATATTCAAGAATTATTATAAAAATATATAAATGAACAAATTGTTTTATATAACCTTAGTATAAATATTTTTATTAAATAACCACATACTTTGTCCCATAATCAATACTTATATGACAAAACATGCATAGGAAAATGAAGTAGTTAACCCCTAAAATAAGGGTAATAACAAAATATAATTAACAAAACCCTGATAATACGATATAAGAAGATCATATATGATATCATATAGATGAATATGTTTATTATATAAATTATTATCAAAAATTAAACCATTATACATGATGTTTAATCCCATTCAAATAAAATAAAGCACAAAGTAAGGGTTTCTCTTGTCACTTTTATTTCTTTGAGATATATGGCTTATTCACTACCTTTTCGTTTATGTTGTGTACTATAATTTGATATATCATATCATGAATCTATCTATATTTATTGTATTAAATGTTTAATTTTACTATTATTAATTTTATGGGGCATATTATTCAATTTATTACAAATTGGTAAGGGTTTTTAACTCAATTTACATTCATTGGGATAAAACATATACTTTATGAATATTTCATGAAAAGATTATTTAAGAATTGAAATTTTATAATTTTATTCTATATTTGAGGAATCATTTTGACTATAAGACATGGGTGGATAATATTTATAGAAATCCCCTCACTACATCACTACTTCCATGGGATAAATCAGTTAAATTACCATTAAATATGTTTATATATATATATTAATCTATCTTGTGAAAGGACTTGATAACAATTGTTCATGTTATAGACAAACTCAATACAATAATTAATGGTTTCATTAATTCAATATTAAATTATTATTATCCATTATATTTTCACTATGAAAATAATTATGGATACATTTAATAATTATTTTATTGATTAAATGGATTGTGTGTTATGTTGTCTACATTTTTGTGTTGATTTTGAACATTTATTCATGATAGTTTCCATTGTATATAACCCCTATAAATTCATTCAACACTCCCATATTATTTTTACTTTCTGCTTGATATAGAGTTGAATCGATGGAATTAATTTCAAGGAATTTGATAAGTTTATTTTGTTATGTATTAGGTTTTATTTTATATTCCCAATGTAAAATGGTTTATATGTATGTATCTAGTTTATCAATAATACTAATTTATTTAGTCTTTTAGGATTAAATTACTCATAATCATACAAATACAATAAATTACGGAACAATATATATGATATAGGGGTCGTTATCTTTTAAAAAAACATATTCCTTCTCTAATTGGTTCTTTAGGACACCAAACCTCCCACAAACACTTCATCAACAACGAAATTGATTTTCATTTTTATCACGAAAAAAATTATATTTTTTTTCTTATTTTTTAATTATTTTAATATGAAATTTTCATAAATGAGTCCTTATATGAGATTAATAAATATTAAATAATATTTACTTCTTGGTGTTATCATAAAAGATAATGTATTTTATTTAACATTTATTTTTTTTATTAACAAAACTCCATTCTTCAAAAAAATATAAAAGGTTAATATAAAGATAAATTATAGATGATGAATCCAAAATTTATGTAATATTCATAAAATTAAATTCCAATAAGTTTCATAAATTAAATTCAAAATAAACCCACAAAACCCAACAAAAAATGGTTTTAAGATAAATGCATCTGTAAACTGAAAAAGGTACTTAATACGAAATAAAGTATAATTTTAATTATTAAGTAAATAATTAAATTATTTATAATTAAAGAAAAATTATGTTAATTTGTAAAAAAAATCTATAATGTAATGATAATTCTAAATTACATGATTTAATTAAATAATGTTATTTTTACAATAATTTGTATTTTTTACCATTCACTGAAAAATAAATATTTTTCAACCTATCCAAAAAAAATTACCCTAAGAAAATATTTACTTTGTTATTTAAAAATGATATTTTTTTCAAAATACTATTTATAAATGTGTCATAAATTAATTATAATATGGATGTACAAAATGCAATAAAACCCATTTTTTTATAAAACAATATTTTTAAGAAAAAAATTATTTTATACTCATTACATGTCTAATAGAAACTATTACATGAATGTTAATATATTAGTTAAAACATTGAAATATCACATATTTTTATTATCATTTTTAAAGTGATTAATGTATTATGATAAAATACACAACATCTTAAAAGTATTTCATTTAAAAATATATAATTTTAATCTTATCAAATAAATACTTTTATGAACACTTTATTAATATTGTAACAAATTACCATATAATACAAAAACTAATAAAGTTCCAACAACTATATATTACCATTGACCATATGAGTCCAATGGTTTTATAATACTAAAATCGATATTAGCTTCCAATATAATCACACAAAAATCCCCAAAATCTTTACTTTTCTCTCATAATTATAATAATTGTTATACTTATTAGAAATTTAGCCTCAATTTTTATAATGGTTATGATCTTAATGATACAACTTGGGGATAAATATTATATACCCAAGGTAAAAATATATATTTTACTTATTCCAATTGTATTTTTCTTCTAAAGATTACTATAGAAGTCTCAAAATTATTAATTTTTACATGTAATTAGAATATTCTATCTCAATATAAGTTTGAAATATTGTTTTAGTTTTTATATTTCATGTATAATAATATTATCAAACAAAATATTCATTGAAGATATGAATAAATATTTAAATATCAAGATACTAACACCAAAAATAAATCATTTGAATCATTTATATATATAGGGTTACAACATATGCTAATAAATGTTGCATCAGTTGCAATGGGTTTGGTATATAATATTAGTATATTAAACTAGTTTAGATTTTAAATTTAAACCACTTTGAATACTTTGTGTTATATTCTTTTTAAAAGGAACTCTTCAATACCATTATCATGCAACTATCTAGGTGATGAAAAGTAGTGTCCCTCTAGATTATCTTATGCATGGAATGAACGTAATAGGTGATATAGGTTTTCCATAGGAATGTTATTATAATGTATGGTTCCCCTAGGATATCTTTTTTTGGCATTTGAAAGATATTTTATTTTTGTTACAGCTAGTTGGGGAACCCTACGGGTAATGATACCATGGAAATAGAGTGTATATTATTCAAATTATAGATCTAGGATATGATTTTCTCAATAAAATATTCATGAATAATATATGTTAAGATTACATAAATAAAAAAGTGGTGAGATTAGTTATAAAGAGTAATATTTACTTGTTGTTCCAGTTCCAAAATTTCAGTGAGAATAATTTCTTTATATTTCATGATAAAAATTTATAATACATTACACTTACCCATAAAAACTTATCCATTATTGGTCATTTATTAGTTTATGACAATCATTTTCATACCGATTATAGGTATAAACTATTGAATAGTTCCATATTCAAATATAGGTTTGAGAAATGATCTCAAAGACTGTAATTTAGAATATCAAAATTCCAATGTTATAGAGGTCAATTAAACTAGTTATGAGTCTTTTTAACTAGATGTTGATTGTGTATCTCACAATTGTGTTCAAAAACACCAAATCAGAGATAAAAGGGAATTGAAAAAGGTGATGTTGATCTTCATGTTAGTAATGGAGAATTAGTTATTACAATACAAATATGATCCAATATTACAAGGTAAATTAATAATAGATTTAAAGAATTCTTATGATGCTCCCTTAAAGAATAGAAATTTAATTTTTGTATCTTGTTTGGTAAATATGGTATTTCTAATCACGATTATGAATAATAAATGATATATATATATATGAATTAAAGGATTTATGGAATCAATAATGTGATAAATGGGTTATATATGGATAATCAAGTATATAATATTTGAAATATTAAGGCTATGATTAATTTTAATCCCACAAATCACTTAAATTTTCTCCATGGGCATATAAATTTGAAATTATTCTGAATAATCAATACAAATAAATAATTTGACTCAATAAATTAGGAATCATATATAATTGAAAATAATTTTTATTAGGAAGGATAATGAAAATTTTATTAAAAATGGTGAAAGAGATGCTAGGCTCTCTGATATCATGTCTAATTAAGTATATGGACCAATGAGTACTCAAGATGGTGATATTTTTATGAACTTTATAACATTTACTGATTCCTCTAGTAGGTATGGTTATGTGTTTTTTATGAGACCCAAGTATGATTTTTTTTAAAATTTAAAGTGTTTACAAAAAATTGTATAATCATATGGAAAACATTTACAGGATCCTATGATTGGATTAGAGAGGTGAATACATGGGTGAATAATTTATTGATCATTTTAGGATCTATATAATTTTTTCACTAAACCCTCCTCCTTGAAAAACACAATGTAATGTTCTATCTAAGAAGGTAAATCATACCCATTTAGTTGTGGTCTGATCAATAACGAGTGAATGTAAACATATAATTATATTTCAAGTTTATTCTCATGAGAATGAAACATTTTTACAAAAAAAATGTTCAATATAAAGTATTCATAAAGTATCTATATGAGGTATGGACTGGGAATCTACACATTAAATATTTTATTAAAATTTAGATCTAGAGAACATTCATAGAAAGGTTTCCTGAGATATTATTGAATCCAAATGTAAAAAATGATTATATACTAGTTATCCTAATGATATTATGTGATATTATTTATATATTCCTAGAAATATAAAAGTTGTAGTGGATTGATTTTTTACATTCCATGTGATGGAATTTATCATTTTTGGTGTTAGTGGGAGGAATATAGACCATAAAAATGATCATGGTCACCAAATTAGAAATTTTTCTGATGAAATATTTGAGAAAAATATACCAATATTTTTTGAAGAGGAACCATCTCAAGCCAAATAAGAACCTCGAAGGTATGGTAACATTCATCCAGATTTCATGAAATATAGATGTTTTATAGATAATAATTTTGAGTTATTTTTAATTGGATAAGAACCTAATACCTAACATGGGGACATAGAATGTTCAATTTCGTAAAAATGGTTATAATCAATGGAATATTAAATGGGGTCCATATACACCGTACATATTTAGAGAAGTCTACATTCAATTTAATGGGTTAGATACATTAGGTGAAAGTGTACTTCCACAAAAAATTCAGCATAGATGATAGAGTTTGTACCGATAAAGTATTTCGGTTGGAAATAAGATACAATGAATTTTTTGATATTGATCATGAAGAAACATTTTCACCTATTTTTATGATAGAGTCTATTCATATATTAATTTCTATGTAATATTATTTTTAATAGAATATATATCTAATTTATGATAAAAATATTTTTCATAATTAGAATTTATTCAATGATATGTATAAGATACATCCCAAAGGTTTTGATGCACCAAATGAGACAATAAGTATCATGACCCAACCCCTAGGGACCATGCTGGGAATACCCTAAGCATACCTTTGATTCGCCAGAGGCTGAAGTCTAGCACCAAATAAGAATATCCCAAAAGTGAAGGAATTTTTTTAACCTGCACACACACACAAATTCGAATCTGTTGAAAAGTAATCACTATGTAAACCACAACTATCACTAAGAAAACTACTGGAATGTACAAGGGGCTAGAATAAAAGCCCAAACCACTATGAAAAGTATAGTTTCTATGGTTCTTCTACTCAATCCATACATAAAGGGTAGGTGGGGGATAACTGTTGGTAGTCATAGAAGTATATCCTGTATGTCCCGTCTCACTAGGAACCACATGGTCCTGGACCAAAAAGGTCTATGTTTAAGCGTCAATCACATGAACAAGACACGACACGTGAAGAAAAGGTTCGTGTAGGTGTGCGTAACAAAATACTCAGTAGGGATCCCAAACTACAAAGGAAAGACCACAAAACAGGACTACATAGTAAGATCACATAGTAAAATTACTCAGCAATGTTATCTCACAATAGGTATAACTCAATGTTTTAAATGTATTATTATCATTCGTAGAGCTTAATCATCATTTACTTCTAAGGGAATCATCCGTGTTGATCCCATAAAGTCTACTCATCTATTAGAGCACTAAGGTATGCTTGTCAATGGAACCAATGAGGTACCCTCGTATGATGAACTACTAAGCTACGCTCATATGCTAAATCACTGAGGTACCCTCATATGATAAAAAACTATGGTACACTTGTATGTTAAACCACTGAAGAAAAATCGTATATTGAACCACTCAGGTACGCTCTTATGTTGAAACACTAAGGTACTCTCATATGATGGACCAATAAGTTATTCTCATATGCTACTTCTAAGGTACACTCCAAGGTTGAACCACTGAGGTATGCTTTTATGTTGAACCACTAAGTATGCTTGTATACAGAACCACTGAGGTGTACTCGTATGTTAAACCACTGAGGTCCACCCATATGCTGAACCACTAAGGTACACTCATATGTTTTAATAGTGTGTTATGCTCGTCTGCTGAACCACTAAGGTACACTCATATATTGAACCTCTAAGGTACAATCGTATGCTGAACCACTGAGGTACACTCGTATATTGAACCACTTAGGTATTATCGTCATAATTTTCATGTCACAGCCAGCCGTAGGATTCCCACTCTCCAGGGTGCTTTATTCCAAAATATTCTAATCCTCAAGCCATCCACCATTACTCGACCATCATAGAATCTCACTTAGTTTATTCTCAAAGGACTATTATGTCGCAAGAGTCCCAATGGCACAGACACCACATGAATTGGGTGACCAATCTAAAAGTATTGGTGTCTTAGTAAATAGGGGCCGATTGCATCCAGACCCGGTCTGACTTGATCAGACCAACCTAGACAACCTGGCCCAGGGGTCCTGCAAGACCAGACCCATTTTGGCTGAACCAACCTGAGACTGTAACGACCCAAAGTTTCATTAATGGAAAATCCCTCTTGTTCCAGTTAAATGTATCTTTATGAAAAAGGTTTTTATAAGATGTCAATTTCATTTGTTTTATGTTATGATTTGTGACCGTTACTTTAATAGTCGTTGAACAGTGATCACATAAGTAGTATAAATATAAGGCTTTAACGAACCCAATTTTACTCAAACAAAGGAAGCGATAGCCTCATCCAGTAGAATTAACCCTTACGAAGCCCATTTGTCGGAGCTTAAAAAGAGGTGGCATCTTTAGGCTTCTCCCTTACGAAGCCCACTCGAGCGATGTTATTCGAGTCGCCCCAAGAGTCTTTCACCATCGCACACCTTACCCTTAGGTCTTATGCGGCTATTTTAAGGGGTTATGTAACATATAAGTATTACTATGTTCATGTACATTATTTTTGTATGTAATAATGAATATAATTTCTAGTCATTTTTGAAACATTGTAAATAGTTTTTAAAGTACAAATAGTGTTATTAGTTATTATTTAATTAAGAATTATATTTTATTAAATTAAAGGATTTTTGAATTAAATAATATTTTAAAAAAATATTATTATTATTATTAAATAATTTTTATTAAATATAAATGGTCTTATAATTTTATGAATGCAATTAAAATTTTTATTAAGGTTTGAAATCAATTTCTGTCAAAACTCGTGAATTATTGATAAATGTCGGTTTTTATATTAAAATTGAAAATTCACATATTTAGATAATTATTTAGATAAAATAAATATTATTTTTCGAATTAGGATGTCCGAATTATCCAACGGTGAAATTTTCATAATTTTCTGAGACAGTCAAATTTTTGGGTAAAAATTAAATACCATTTAAATATATAATGTGTTTTATGACATCATAATAACCCAATGGTTATGTAATAAAATACCATAATCCTTATGATCGGAAAATATATGTTTTATCATTAAAATAATGAGATTTTGGGTTTTTTTGACTTACTTTTCAAAGAATTAATGATCCCTCAACACTTATTCAACACTTTGCCTTTTTAAATTAATTTCTAAGGGAGTGTGACTCACCTCCACATAAGCAACCTTATTATTTTAAGAATTTAGGAATTGGGCCTTATAAAATATTTTTTTCCTCTTCCTTTTTCCAAAAACCGTGGGAATAACGATGGGATGGTTTGTGGTTTGGATTAATTTAATGTAAGGGGACCCAAAACTAAATAATAAAGATTTCTCTCACCTTTCCTATATAAACCCACCCAAGCTCCCACTTCCTCCTCACTCAAATCCCTTTTATTTCGTCTAACCTCTTCCCTTCTCTCTCTAGAATACTCCCAAGGTGCCCCAAGCTCCTAAGAAGCCTCTCACAAGCCTCTCTCTATCTTTTGTAAGCACACTTCCAAGTAAGGATTTTTGCATCCTTTATCATTTTTGTCAATTTTCATTAAGTTGTTTTGCCCTTTTAATTTCAATTATGAATGTTGGGGTTTGGTTTCGCACCTCACCCATACTTCCCTTTTTTGTTTAAATGATTGGAGAACCCTTTCTCTCTCATTAAAAGCCTCCCATGTACACCCATTACTATGGCAAAATTCCGAAAGGAACTTCTCTCTCTTCTTTTATATTCAAGCAATACTTTTGTATCATGAATCTAAATTCCATTAAAATAATTGGGACATGTATATATATTACCTCATTGATGTCCATTACGTGCTAATATGATGAGGAACCCCTTTCTATCTCATCAACCTTTTTTATGAATTCTTATGTCACGCCGTTACGCTGCCAGAATCGCACCGATTTTCTAAGCCAATGTCATTGTGTAGTGAATACCATGCCCATTTATCCATCAAGGGTATTCACCTTTATGAACATTTAATTATTGATTGTAATGTTTCATGTATTAATTCCGCATTCCTTTATCGTGGAATAAATGATTATGTTTTATGATTCCATATTTTATGATCCATGTGGCACACTTATGCATGAAATGAAATGTTTAAGAAGGGTGCGCCCTTATAGCGCTCCAATGCTTTGGGTAAAGTATAGTATCATGACACTTCAAGTGCAATGAGTGTTGAAAAATGCTAATTAAAGTTCAAAAAGGGTTTACTCATGCATAATGTGAAATGAGGGTTTACTCGTGCTTTATGTGCAATGAGCCTTGGCTCATGCTAAATCCATGTTAAGTGTTGTTGCCACATTTCCATGTTATGATTATCATGCTTTATAATGACTTTATGTTCATGTTTCTCTTCTGCTCTATTGACATGCCTATTTCCTAACATGTATTGTACTCCTCATGTTATTCCATGTGTACTCCCTTACTGGGCTTTATAGCTCACCATTTTCTTATGCATGTCCTCAGGTTATCTCATGCAATGCTAAGTACGAGGGAATGTAGTGGTCATATAAAGGAAGTTTTCAATAAAGATGTTGTATTTAATGTTTTATGTTTTTATGTAATGATCCAAATCCCCAAAGACACTAAACCTCTCGATCTTCTTTGTTGTATCAAGTTATGTTTTATGTAATAAAGCATGTTTAAGTTGTAATAAAAAGCAGGGTTTTCATAGTTGGTATCAGAGGATAGGTTTAGTTATTTTTGGGATTAGGAAACCCCATTAAATCCTTTGATATAAGACTAAGTATAATAAAAACATCCCTAAGTTATGGTAAATACTAATTAAGTGGTTTATCAAACAAATACATCCCTGTCTAGATACGAGCAGGTAGAGGCGGCTCTGGCACAGATGTATCATAGCGGTAAAACCTGAAAACACCGCTTTGAGCTAGACTCGAACGGGAACTGGTGCATGAAAATGGGCCTTGCAGTACTCTTGGTTATGACACTCCTGGGGTATATGTTTTGATAAATTCACAATCTTGGTATGAACCCCTATAAAGGGAAAAATTCCCCTAAGAATATATGTTAGAAAGTAAATCCTGAAAATCTTATATTGAAGCCTATAGACTCATGAGTTAATGAAATTAAAGTTTATTTATAAGTCATCATCTTTTTTCTTTGGATTACCCTTTATGAGTTACCCACATTTGTTTTAGTGTGGGAAAAGGAAAATTTTGAGGGAGAAATTTCATAAGGGGGGAGTATTGTAACGACCCAAAGTTTCATTAATGGAAAATCCCTCTTGATCCAGTAAAATGTATCTTTATGAAAAATGTTTTTATAAGATGTCAATTTCTTTGGTTTTATGTTATGATTTCTGACCGTTACTTTTATAGCCTTTGATCAGTGATCACATGAGTCGTATAAATATAAGGCTTTAACGAACCCAATTTTACTCAGACAAAGGAAGCGATGGCCTCATCCAGTAGAATTAACCCTTACGAAGCCCATTTGTCAGAGCTCAAAAAAGAGGTGGCGTCTTTAGGCTTCACCCTTGACCAAGCCCAAAATGAGCTTCATTATGTCAAGCTCAAATGTGATCATCTACAGGAAAAGTGGAAGTTGAGAGAGATTACCACTCGAGTGATGTTATTCGAGCCACCCCAAGAGTCTGTCACCATCGCACACCTTACCCTTAGGTCTTATGCGGATATTTTAAGGGGTTATGTAACAAATAAGTAGTACTATGTTCATGTACATTATTTGTGTATGTAATAATGAATATAATTTCTAGTCATTTTTGATACATTGTAAATAGTTTTTAAAGTACAAATGGTGTTTTTAGTTATTATTTAATTAAGAATTGAATTTTATTAAATTAAGGGATTTTTGAATTAAATAATATTTTAATAAAATATTATTATTAATATTAAATTAATTTTTATTAAATATAAATAATCTTATAAATTTATGAATGCAATTAAAATTTCTATTAAGGTTTGAAAGCCATTTCTGTCATAACCCGTGAATTTTTGATAAATGTGAGTTTTTATTTTAAAAGTGAAAATTCACATATTTATAAAATTATTTAGATAAAATAAATATATTTTTTTGAATTAGGATGTTGAAAATATCCAACGGTGAAATTTTCATAATTTTCTGAGACAGTCAAATTTTTGGGTTAAAATTAAATACCATTTAAATATATAATGTGTTTTATGACATCATAATGACCCAATGGTGATGTAATAAAATACCATAATCCTTATGTTCGGCCAATATATGTTTTATCATTAAAATAATGTGATTTTGGGTTTTTTTGACTTACTTTTCAAAGCATTAATGGAGCCCTCAAGACGTATTCGACACTTTGCCTTTTTAAATAAATTTCCAAGGGAGTGTGACTCACCTCCACATAAGCATCCTTATTATTTTAAGAAGTTCGGACTTGGGCTTTATAAAATATTTTTTTCCTCTTCCCTTTTCCAAAAACCATGGGCAAAAACCATGGGATGGTTTGTGGTTTGGATTAATTTAATGTAAGGGGACCCAAACCTAAATAATAACGAATTCTCTCACCTTTCCTAATAAACCAACCAAAGCTCCCACTTCCTCCCCACTCAATGCCCTTGGAGTTCGTCCAAACTCTACCCTACTCTCTCTAGAATCCTCCCAAGGTGCCCCAAGCTCTCAAGAAGCCTCTCACAAGCCTTTCTCTAGCCTTTGGAAGCACACTTCCAAGTAAGGATTTTTTCTTCCTTTATCATTTTTGTCAATTTTCTTTAAGTTGTTTTGCCCTTTTAATTTCAATTATGAATGTTGGGGTTTGGTTTCGCACCTCACCCATACTTCCCTTTTTTTTTGAATGATGGGAGAACCCTTTCTCTCTCATTAAAAGCCTCCCATGTAAACCCATTACTATGCCAAAATTCCGAAAGGAACTTCTCTCTCCTCTTTTATATTCAAGCAATACTTTTGTATCATGAATCTAAATTCCATTAAAATAATTGGGACATGTATATATATTACCTCCTTGATATCCATTACGTGCTAATATGACGAGGAACCCCTTTCTCTCTCATCAACCTTTTTTATGAATTCTTATGTCACAACGTTACGCTGCCTGAATCGCACCGATTTTCTAAGCCAATGTCATTGTGTAGTGAATACCATGCCCATTTCTCCATCAAGGGTATTCACCTTTATGAACATTTACTTATTGATTGTAATGTTTCATGTATGAATTCCACATTCCTTTATCGTGGAATAAATTATTATGTTTTATGAATCCATATTTTATGATCCATGTGGCACACTTATGCATGAAATGAAATGTTTAAGAAGGTTGCTCCCTTATAGCGCTCCAATGCATTGGGTAAAGTATAGTATCATGATACGTCAAGTGCAATGAGTGTTGACTCATGATAATTCAAGTGAAATGAGGGTTTACTCATGCTTCATGTGCAATGAGGGTTTACTCATGCTTTATGTGCAATGAGCCTTGGCTCATGCTAAATCCTTATTAAGTGTTGTTGCCACATTTCCATGTTATGATTATCATGCTTTATCATGCCTTTATGTTCATGTTTCTCTTATTCTCTATTGACATGCCTATTTCCTAACATGTATTTTACTCCTCATGTTATTCCATGTGTACTCCCTTACTGGGTTTTATAGCTCACCCTTTTCTTATGCATGCCCTCAGGTTATCCCATGCAATGCTAAGTACGAGGGAATTTAGTGGTCATGTAAAGAAAGTTTTCAATAAAGATGTTGTATTTCATGTTTTAAGTTTTTATTTAATGATCCTAAGCCCCAAAGACACTAAACCTCTCGAACTTCTTTGTTGTATCTAGTGATGTTTTATGTAATAAAAAATGTTTAAGTTGTAATAAAAAGCAGTGTTGTCATAGTTGGTATCAGAGGATAGGTTTAGTTATTTTTGGGATTAGGAAACCCCATTAAATCCTTTGATATAAGACTAAGTATAATAAAAACATCCCTAAGTTATGGTAAATACTAATTAAGTGGTTTATCAAACAAATACATCCCTGTCTAGATACGAGCAGGTAGAGGCGGCTCTGGAACAGATGTATCATAGCGGTAAAACCTGAAAACACCGCTTTGAGCTAGACTCGAACGGGAACTGGTGCACGACAACGGGCCTTGCTGCACTCTTGGTTACGACACTCTTGGGGGACATGTTTTGATAAATTCACAATCTTGATATGAACCCTTATTAAGGGAAAAATGCCCCTAAGAATATATGTTAGAAAGTAGATCATGAAAAGCTTAGATTGAAGCCTATAGAATCCTGAGTTAAAGAAATTAAAGATTATTTATAAGTCATCAACTTTTTTCTTTGGGTTACCCTTTATGAGTTACCCACATTTGTTTTAGTGTGGGAAAAGGAAAATTTCGAGGGAGAAATTTCTTAAGGGGGGAATATTGTAATGACCCAAAGTTTCATTAATGGAAAATCCCTCTTTATCCAGTTAAATGTCTCTTTATAAAAAATGATTTTATAAGATGTCAATTTCTTTGGTTTTATGTTAAGATTTGTGATCGTTACTTGTATAGATATTGAACAGTGATCACATGAGTAGTATAAATATATGTCTTTAACGAACCCAATTTTACTCAGACAAAGGAAGTGATGGCCTCATCCAGTAGAATTAACCCTTACGAAGCCCATTTTTCGGAGCTCAAAAAAGAGGTGGCGTCTTTAGGCTTCTCCCTTGACCAAGCCCAGACTGAGCTTCATTATTTCAAGCTTGAACGTGATCGTCTATGGGAAAAGTGGAAGTTGATAGAGATTACCACTCGAGTGATGTTATTCGTGCCGCCCCAAGAGTCTGTCACCATCACACACCTTACCCTTAGGTCTTATGCGGCTATTTTAAGGGGTTATGTAACAAATAAGTAGTACTATGTTCATGTACATTATTTTTGTTTGTAACAATGAATATAATTTCTAGTCATTTTTGATACATTGTAAATAGTTTTTAAAGTACAAATGGTGTTTTTAGTTATTATTTAATTAAGAATTACATTTTATTAAATTAAGGGATTTTTGAATTAAATAATATTTTAATAAAATATGATTATTTATATTAAATTAATTTTTATTAAATATAAATGATCTTATAATTTTATGAATGCAATTAAAATTTTTATTATGGTTTGAAACCATTTCTGTCAAAACCCGTGAATTTTTGATATATGTCATTTTTTATTTTAAAAGTGAAAATTAAAATATTTAGAAAATTATTTAAATAAAATAAATATTATTTTTGGAATCAGGATGTCGAAATTATCCAACAGTGAATTTTTCATAATTTTCTGAGACAGCCAAATTTTTGGGTAAAAATTAAATACCATTTAAATATATAATGTTTTTTATGACGTCATAATGACCCAATGATGATGTAATTGAATACCATAATCCTTATATTCAGATACTATATGTTTTATAATTAAAATAATGTGATTTTGGGTTTGTTTGACTTACTTTTGAAAGCATTAATGGAGCCCTCAAGACTTATTCAACAGTTTGCCTTTTTAAATTAATTTCCAAGGGAGTGTGACTCACCTCCACATAAGCAACCTTATTATTTTAAGAATTTAGGACTTGGGCCTTATAAAATATTGTTTTCTTATTCCCTTTTCCAAAAACCATGGGCAAAAACCATGGGATGGTTTGTGGTTTGGATTAATTTAATGTAAGGGGACCCAAACCTAAATAATAACGAATTCTCTCACCTTTCCTATATAAACCCACCCAAGCTCCCACATCCTCCTCACTCAAAGCCCTTGCATTTCGTCCAAACGCTGCCCTACTCTCTCTACAATCCTCCCAAGGTTCCCCAAGCTCCCAAGAAGCCTCTCAGAAGCCTCTCTCTAGCCTTTGGAAGCACACTTCTAAGTAAGGGTTTTTTCTTCCTTTCTCATTTTTGTCAATTTTCTTTAAGTTGTTTTGGCCTTTTAATTTCAATTATGAATGTTGGGGTATGGTTTCAAACCTCCCCCAAACTGCCCTTTTATTGTTTGAATGATGTGATAACCCTATATCTCTCATTAAAAGCCTCCCATGTACACCCGTTACTATGCCGAAATTCCGAAAGGAACTTCTCTCTCCTCTTTTATATTCAAGCAATACTTTTGTATCATGAATCTAAATTCCATTAAAATTGTTGGGACATGTATGTATATTACCCACTTACTATCCATTACATGTAAATAAGATGACGAACCCCTTTCTCTCTCATCAACATTTTTTATGAATTCTTATGTCACGCCGTTACGCTGCCGGAATCGCACCGATTTTCTAAGCCAGTGTCATTGTGTAGTGAATACCATGCCCATTTCTCGATTAGGGGTATTCACCTTTATGCACATTTACTTATTGATTTTAAAGTTTCATGTATGAATTCCAGATTCCTTTATCATGGAATAAATGATTATGTTTTATGAATCCATGTTTTATGATCCATGTGGCACACTTATGCATGAAATGAAATGTTTAAGAAGGGTACGCCCTTATAGCGCTCCAATGCATTGGGTAAAGTATAGTATCATGATACGTCAAGTAAAAGGAGTGTTGACTCATGCTAATTCAAGTGCAATGAGGGTTTACTCATGCTTCATGTGCAATGAGGGTTTACTCATGCTTTATGTGCAATGAGCCTTGGCTCATGCTAAATCCATGTTAAGTGTTGTTGCCACTTTTCAATGTTATGATTATCATGATTTATCATGGATTTATGTTCATGTTTCTATTATGCTCTATTGACATGCCTATTGCCTAACATGTATTGTACTCCTCATGTTATTCCAGGTGTACTCCCTTACTGGGCTTTATAGCTCACCCTTTTCTTATGCATGTCCTCAGGTTATCCCATGCAATGCTAAGTACGAGGGAATGTAGTGGTCATGTAAAGGATGTTTTAAATAAACATGTATTATTTCATGTTTTAAGTTTTTATGTAATGATCTTAAGCCCCAAAGACACAAACCCTCTCGATCGCTTTTTTTGTATCAAGTGAAGTTTAATGTAATAAAGCATGTTTAAGTTGTAATAAAAAGCAGGGTTTTCATAGAGACATTTGGGTCTCAACTGGCCCAATCCATCTTGGCTCAAAGGCCAGGCCCATTGGGCCTTTTTAGACCCGACCCGATTTGGCCATGGGTCTAGCCCACTGGGTCACCTGACAACCCAGTTTCATCCGGACCAACCCACACTAGCGGTCTAGTTCACTCCATAGCAAAGGATGTACAGTTTCTTAGTCCATACTATCAGCTGAAACTATAAGGGAGGGCCATAATTCTTCATGTCCGGACACCGAGGCATCTCAGGTGCTCCACCACACGGCCGACTAAGGCTGGCCTCTTCCTGCCGACACATGGTCTAGAAGAGACTGTGTGCCACCTACTTTCTATGGGATGCTGATGTGGGTCGCTCATCCAACACGGTGCCTAAAAAGCACCACCCTACTGCACTAATACGGACCTAGATGTTCGCAACCTCATCTAACCCGGTGTGGTGTCGGGGCACATCGCCTCCTGCCAACTGTCACCACTACGGGCCACCGTGGTTGGTCTCTACCTCACTGATGGTGTCTTTCACATGCCACAAGTTTCGCTCCAGGGGTTTGATCTCAAACGATCCATGATGTAAAAATTCTTATGTCCCATCCACCCTTGCTACAACCTTGAGGTATCCTTGTTGTTGATTATGGGGTTTGGTCACAAAGAACACATGAACTCCCAAATGGAATTAAATTGCCTTTGGTTGTGTTAGATAGAATTTGTTCCTGTTAGTGGAAAAAAAATCATATAAATAAAACACTAAGATTTTAATCCCATTATCAACCCACAAAAATGTTTTCCCCACCCAACAAGGAAAATCTATCCACATATAAACTTGTAGATAGTTGATTCACATACTTCATTTGGAGAGGATAATGAGAGAAAAACAATCATACGGATTTAAACCCCTACATAGGAAAAGAAATTTCATGAGGATGATTGTTCAGCGTCGTCTATCAATATCGGATCCCGAATCCTCTCTATGAGGGTGTTCTTTTCATCATCTGATTTTTCGGCATTCGTCGTTGGAGGGGTTTTCCTTCATCGTTCATCTTCGCCACCCACCAAAGCCTCATAGAAATTCCAAGATTGTTCCAAAAATCCTGCACTTCTTGTTATACTATTAATTGATGAAACGTGAATCATTATTTCTATTACTCTTCATTGCAAAATTGTTACATTAACTCATTAATGTGGATTATTACTTAGATTCACCATCTCCTTGTTGATGTACTACAACGTTGATGTGCCACTACTCAATGAAGAAGAAAACAATTAAAATAACCTTTTATGTTATTTCATTTTTCTTAAGAAAAGTACAAAAAGTAATTTTTTTCCCTAAACCCATGCCGGTCTAGGTTATGTCCTGATTAAATAGAACATCTCATTAAAAAATCAATGGTTGTCTCATATTTTTTAACCTGAGTTACCATTTGTGAGTTTTGAGGATTAGAAACTAAAATAACTATTTATCATATTTTCTTATAGTTATATCCCAACAGCAACTTTTACAACCGGCCTATTCCGGATGATATTAGGCTTCGACTAAGGGAAGAATACCCTCGAAAACTAAAAAGTATTGTTAGATATTGAATCATAGTTACCATTTTGGAGTTATAAAGATTTGAAAATAAAATAACTTTTTTAAATTATTTTATTTATGGCGAAAATACTACTTTCTGGCATTGACATCTGCTAGAAAATGTTAGGATCTACCTAAGGAAAGAATACCCTAATGAGCTCAACATTGGTTTCATAATTTAAATAAAAATTGTAATTTTGTGAGTTAGAAGGATTTTAATAATAAAATTATTTTATATAATTATTTTATTTACTTTTATTTCATTTTGGGGTTTTCTCACTAGAGGCCCGCACTGAATAACCTGAAGTGTCTCATATGGTAAACCCACCATCTTGAATGAAATGGTTCCCTTATATATCTAATTTGGGTAATGTTTTAAGATTTATTCCACTGTTTCATGAAAACAACTCACCTGTACTATTTATAGATTAACAATTTTAAACGGATCATTTCAGGCACTTTGGGGCTTGGAATAGCATGCCTTCTTTAGTGCCTTGTCTTGAGATAATCTCATTTAATATTAAAAAAATCATGGAATTATGGGGTATTACATTATTCCCCCATTTATGTATTCTCCTTCTCGTAAGGAAAAATTAGGGCTTATCAAACAGATGGGGGTACTGAGCAAGAATATGATCCTCCCACTCCCACGTACTATTCTAGTGATTCTCGTGTAAAAAACAAACACACATTAGAGGAATAAACCATCCACAAAAGATCCTATCCTTTCAATCCTCTATCTCCACTAGTTACTCCATGAATGTAAAATCGTTGTCAATATCTATCTCATTATGGTCGATGATGTGAAAGGGGTCATGCAAGTATCGCCTCAGCTATGATACATGAAGGAAATCATGCACCGTCTCTAACTGCGAAAGTAAACCCATGTTGTATTCCACCTCACCCATTCTAAGTAGTATCAGGAAAGGTCTGATTAACCTCAAAGATAATAAGCCACCCCAACCAAATCTATGAACCCATCATCGAGGGAGACCCGTGGGAATTCGTGGTACCCTCCTTGAACTCCAAGGGTCTCCATCAACTATCATCATATGACTTCTGTCAGAACTGTACACATTTATCAACTCTAAAATGACCTACACCATCTCAGTGGTAGCCTATACCATCTATGGCCCCATGAGTGATGACTCCCCTGGGTCTGTCCAGCATAATGGTGACCGGGATGGTCATCTATACATTGCCTCAAACGATGCCATTCCAATGGTGGAGTAGTAGATGTTTTTGTTATGAAAACTCCACCAGTGGTAGATGGTCCTCTCAACTATGACAAAAATCATGAACTAAAGAATTAAGAATGTATTCAATAATATGTATGTTCCACTCTCTCTATCCATCCATCTATGGGAGAAAGGCTGTTCTCAAGTGTAGCTGAGTCCCAAATTCCTCCTTATATCCCTTCCAAAACAGGGATGTAAAGCATGCATCATGATCTGAGACTATCATAAATGGGACTCCCTTGAGTTGGATTATCTTCTACATGTAGAGGCATCCCAAGATCTTTAATAATTCTTCTTCTTGAATGGGTAGGAAGTGGTCTAACATGGTGAGTTAGTCCAGGATCACCCAAAAAGTGTCATCCCCCTAGACATACGTGGTAATCCCATAACGAAGTCCATAGATATCCCATACCACTCCCACTCTAGTATCTTGAGGGTTTGTGTCAAACCGTATGAAACCTGGTTCTCAGCCTTCACTTGATGACAAGTGAAGTATTTTGTGGAAAAAACATTCACTACGTTTTTCATCCATGGACACTAGTACTAACATCAGAGGTCCTAGTACATCTTCACCACACCCGGATGTACAACCAAATGGGATGTGAGGAAATCCCTCAACACTTCCTCCCATAACTCCACTACTAAAATGGTTTGTACTCTAAAAATGATGACATTCTCCCCACATTTTGAATATCAATAATGAGAATGCCCGGTGGACATCTGGGCAAGTGTAGTATTGCAACTGAAATCTCCAAGTTTCACCTCCCAGAATCACTATAATAATGGAGGGGAAACTAACATCAATTGAATATAAGATACCTCATCTCTATCCATAAAGGATATCTATAGTGGGGCCAACTACTTTGAGGCCTCATTAAATAGTTGTGAACATGATCTCTTGCTGATAGAATATTCTATAGTGTTCCCCTTCCCATGATTATAGAATATCTCAAAGTCATAGTCTTGGAAGAACACTAACCAGCATCATTGTCTCAAAATCTGATCCTTTTGAGAAAAGATATATTTGAGACTCTTGTGGTTAGAGTAGATGATAAATAATACACCTATAAGCTAGTGTTGCCACATATTTAGTGTGAATACTACCACTACCAACTCATGGTCATGATTCACATAGTTCTTTTCATACAGTCTCAATTATCATGATCCAAAAGCAATTATTTCGTGACCATACATCAAGACACAAGAAATCCTGGTTCTTGATGCATCACTGTTCACCATATAGTGAGTTCCCTCCTCTGGAATCTTCAAGATTGAAGCACTCATCAAGCTCTACCTCAGTAGCTGAAAGCTCTATTGGAATATTTATATCTACATGAAGGGTTTTCCCTTGTTCATTAATTTCGTCATGGCTGTCGTTAGTCTAGAGAAGTTAAGTTCAAACCTATAATAATACCCAACCAACCTAAGGAAACTATACACCTCGGTGACACTCCTGGGTGACATTCATGCAAGAACCAACTCGATCTTCATTGGATCCATCACAACACTAGCCTTTGAGATGACATGTCCCAAGAAGTGGACTTTTTGTATCCATAACCCACATTTCAAGAGATTTCCATAATGTTGGTGCTCTCGAAGTGTGTCAAGAACCATCCTCAGGTGTATTGTGTGCTCCTCCTCAGATGCTGGATACACTAAGATCTCATCAATGAAGACCACCAAAAACTAGTTTATGTAAGACCAGAAGAACCTATTCATGAGTACTGGGAACACTACATGGTGTTCATCATGCCAAACAACATCAATTAGTATTACTAGTGGTTGTAGCGATATCTGAAATTCATCATTGATATGTTCTCACCTAGTACTCAAAGCTGGTGGTAGCTTGATCTGAGGTCTATATTTAAGAACCATATAAATCCCTTAATCTAATCAAAGAGGACATAAATCCTCTATAGAGGATACTTATTTTTCAAAGTCACATGGTTCAGGTGCAGGAAGTCCATGCATAACCTCAAGATTCTATTTTCCATCTTAGAAAACAAAACTGGGGCTTCCCATCACTACTAGAAAATGAGTACATATGCACACTTATATTGCCACGGTTTAAGAATCCCTAGATATAGGTTAAGATATTGCCAAAATTTAAAAAATACTCCTGGAATTATACCCTCTATCCTAATTCTCTCATGACCCCCACCCCAATTTTGTCTGCTTGATCATGATCCTTACCTCCCTCTATTACTCCACAAAACCCACCTCACCTGGCATTGCCACCCAAACTCCTGCTATTCTATTCCACATATGCAGACACCCAACTTGGGATGATACACTTCTGACGATGGTTTACCCCACCTCCCCACCAACACTGATTAGAGGTGGCCTCCCCACCTCCTCCTTTGGTGCACCTCCTACATGGACACCCCACCTCCTACTTCGATGCGCTATCTGTAGAGACCCAAAGCCTGACGTACATGGACATTACATTACTTTTGCGGAATACTTAGTACATAACAAAAAAAAAACACACACAAGGATCGTAATAGTTTAGTGTCTTTGGAAACTCGGAACGTAATCTTCTAATCGTGGTGAAAGATCTTCAATATCTCCTATAAAGATCTTCCCTTTTTTTACCTAAAACCTTTCTTTATATCCTGGGGAAAAGAAAACATAAAAGTGTGAGCTCAAATTCTCAGTAAGGGTAAACAAAAGAAATATCAATCACATCATATACATAAGAATATAGATTTTGGAAATCTTAACCTGCAAAAGAGCTCATAATATCATAACATGGGATAAATCATAGAAGTGAAATGTAATCCCAATAATCATAACATAAAACATTAAACTTTGTGGCATACACACATAATCATAGAGAATCATTTCTTGTTAGTAAAGACTCATTTCCAAGACTATCTTAGTGGACAAAGTCCCTTTCTAAATCGAGTAACCCTCGTTTCAGTCCTGTTTCACTGAACCAGTATAACCTACCATTTCAGCCATGTCTATCTCATGAGATATAAAATCTTTACCCAATGCATTGGAGGGAGATATAGGTCCCACCCATCTCATAATTATACCATTCTTATGTGTGCCACAAAATCATAAATCATACATCATTGTATAACCCATGTAATAAAAATGGGATTCTTAAACAACATGACATCATAAAACAATTCATATAAGATAAAGGAATTCATAAAAATATTTCCATCACAACATAATCAAATCCATGTAATAATAGGTATAGAAACAGAACCCTTTATTATCTTTGATGGAAAATAATTTTGATAAAACACTTGAAATCCATTCTTGAGGAAAATATCCTTTCTACTTCAAAAACATTTTCCTTTCTTAACATGTCTTACAATTTAAAACTAAAAGAAGTTGATTAAAAATAAACATGAAAACTTGTAAAGGAATCTTCTTGGAAATAATTTTTTAAAAATCCATTCATGTCGTTCAAGTTAAAAAAAAAATTCTTCGTACTTTTGTCGGAAAAGTCAAAAAGTACCTCGTACGAAAAACGACAAAAGATTCCTTTCATACATATTACTAAAAACTCACCGAAGGGTAAAAATGGATTTAAACAATTGTAGGTGGATTGAAATAACATTACATATTGATGAAACATGGATGTGGATGATAAAATACACACCAGTAAATACTTAAGTATAAACAATCCCTGATAAAAATGAGATTGTGATATTTCCCTTACCTTAGGTCCGATTTGCTTTGTACCTGTCCGAAGCTCCTCTTTTTGACGCGCCTTTTCTTAACCTCCACTTAAAGAACTAAGGATGGTCTTTGAAGAAGACCAAGACCTATAGGATGATACTAGGGAAGTGGAGAAGAGATTTTGGTAGGGGTTGGCCGAGCTTGAAGGCTCAATGTTGTGTGAGGAAGAGAGGGAGGAGGAGCCCTTTTATAAGGGAGGAGAGGGGCACCTTAGGAATATCTCAAAATATTATTTTATATTAAAGACTAAATCGGTTTACAATGGTTCCAAAGGGTCTTATTTCGAAGCTAAAGTGGGTCTGGGTCGAAATCCTATCAACCAATAGGATTTAGACAAGTTTAGGTTATTATTTTAACCTTATCAATTAGATTTAACTTTAAGTTAAATAATTTAACTTTTACCGTGTCTTTTTGTTTTCTTACACTATAGGGTTAATAAACTTACTATAACATGCCAAACGAACCCCAAATTGTTTATTATTAATACATATATCCTTATCTAAGTCATTTGGCCGATCCTTATATTTTTAGGATATAAAATAACAATTAGTAATATAATATTTTATTTAAAAACTATTTTGTGTCAATTTTGACACTATTTGATATATGATTTTTTTGAAAGTCATAACAGAATTATATGTTCAAACAAAGTTGATTAAATCAACAGTAATATATCATAGTAACCTAGAAAATTAGTGTAATTCATAAAAAGTTTCAAATTACATTTATTTTGGTGTTTATAACATCAATGATGTCAATATTTCATTAATAAGATAATTACTGCATCATCATTGTGTCATAAATAAATTAAATTATTTAATGTCTAAAAATTACAAATAAAATACCATTATATAGGAAATCTTTTTATCTTTCTAATTAATATTTACAATCGAATTTATCTTATGTATAACCCTATATTAAAAATGTTTTAGTAAATAAACTTTGATTTTAACTCTTTTAACTCTTCTTTGAATTAAATAATAATAAATGTCCTAATCTAATACAAGTGGGCCTAAATGATAATATTTTACACTTAAGGTTGTTTTTGGTCGAGATAAACTTTTCCAATAGGATTAGGACATTTGTTAGGGTAATATTAATATCATTTTTACCCTTAATTACCCTATTTACTTTTAACCGTGGTAAATAAAAGTAAAAAGTTACTATTCACCAAAAATTATTTTCATCTCATTGAACCACATTTTACTTACTGAAATCAACCGTGTCTCCCGGATTTTTGAAGTTACACTCACAGAAATGGTAAAATTAAGTTTTATGAAAAATTCAGTTTTTTAACTACCACTTAGTAGTTTCACTATTCATCAAAAATTGAAGGTTTTCAGAAAAATGCCAAAATTTCATCCTAACATATATTTCATATTCCGAATTAAAAAATGAAGTCTATTTTACCAAATTCATAACATATAAGTTGCATTAATTAATTTTATAATTAAATCCCGCTGTTAAAACAAATAGCGTGTTTTTAAGAAATAATATCTCTCAAAAGATTGACACTTGATTATGTCTGGTTTAAATGTGAAATTACAGCCAATGGCCAACATTGTATTAAATTGTAAAAATATATTCTAAATATACTTTAAAACCACTCAAAATAATAATTTATCACTATTAATTATTTCGATTAAAAAAGTTGTTTTTAATTATAATTTAGTAATTTTCACTATTCATTAGAATATGAAAGTTATCCGAAAAGTACCAAAATTTCACCTTAGGCTAAATTCGATACTCTGAATCCAAAAATGAAGTCCATTTTGAGAGCTAAATTTTATAAAATTTAAAAAGTGGTTATTACTATTCATAACGACTAGTTTTAATAATATTTTAATAGCATATCGTTGTTTCGTGAAACTCAGTATTGCGTACTACACACGCTATCGAGGAAGGTTGCGATTGCATGTAATGCAAGGCAAGTCAAAGATACGTGTTGTGCAAGCTCCTTTTGGTGTAGCGTACAACACATGACATTAATAAAATTAAAAAGAATATTTTTCATAAAATCTCGGGCTGTTACATTCTACCCCCCTTAAAATAAATTTCACCCTCGAAATTTGTCGGGGTTATAAATGGTTTACTATTCAAAAGTTTCTTTAATAGAAACCCACATCATAAAAAGGAATATCAAAACCAATCTTTAAAAAACAAAAGTATGAAACGTAACGGTTACCCAAATAAACTAATCACTGGGTTTCCACATAGGTGAAAATATGGATATGGAAGAGAAATCTAACCATCATGTTCTGATGGAGAGTGGTAGAGAACATGGCTATGAAATAGCCAACAATCACAAAGCCATAGATTTGTGACAATATAAGGTACCATCTGATTTATCAGATATAAGAGCACTAGGACAACATTTTTGGTTTTGAAGATCGTTTCCCTAAAGTTAATGAATTTGAATTAGAATAAATACTTACTTTATTTTGGTACAATCTCACTGTTGTTCGTGCCTTTAACAATTTCCACTTCATCTCTTAAATAAATGAAGTTGAATTTTTTATTCGTGAAGTGTTAGCAGATCATGTGATAGAATGACGGGTCATTCCATCTGTCTCAAAAGGTTAGCAAAATTTATATACATAAGTCGATCTATAGTGGGATTAATCATATATGGTTCCTAAAATGGGCTTATACTTCATATATCATACTGCTTAATATAATAAAACTAGTTTATACTAAACAGGGACTTCCTGTAGGCCAGTGGTAGGCAATAAAGGCCAGTCGCACTTCGGTTGTGGGTTTGATTCTCATAGCCTTGTCCGACGCGATGGGCTGTCGCCCGTCCTGCAGGTTGTCCTTTTTCTAAAACTATATTACTATAACATCCCATCAATAATATCGAGAAAAAAAACTTCTATCCTTAAACAATACTAACTTATGTCCAGCATAATCCATTGTAATCTTTAGGCTTATCCATAATACTGCAGTCCACTCTCATAATATAGTGAAAACGATTACCAGAAATTTAATACTATCGTTGATCCCCATATATCATAAGATATGTCTTGTTGGTCACATTCCAAACATTCAAAGGCCTTAATCATGTATTCTCTTGAAGAATGAATACCCATTGAACCTTAGTGAAATCATGAATACTGTTAAAAGTTAACACTTTCCACATACCAAAATCCAAAAACTCTATATAATCAAATCATAATATAACCTTCTCCTTATATCAATCATGAGCTCATGAATACTATCAAACATTTAATTTTCTCCTTATCCCTACATTATGCGCATATCATCTACATTCCAAAAATATCTGAATAACCTTCCATGGATACTGGTAACATTAATCATACACTTTCAAAACTCAAGGAAAGACAATAGTGTAACAATCCTTAGATGTCTCGTTATTCCAACATTACACAGGATAAACATGTAATCATTCCACTACATTCTTAAACCATTGTCCAAGATTCAACAATTCTTTCATCTCACATATCATTTGTAGTCTCTTCATCATCATCAACATAAATACTTTCCATACGACCATACTGATTCTCTTCATGAGACTTTCCCTTAGGGCATTGGTCTGCATAATGCCCATACATTCCACATTTAAAACATTTAAATAGTGTTGATGTCGTAGCAATACCATTATCCTCATCCCTGGTGTTAACTGAACCTTTTCCTTTGCACTTACTGGCTTTGTGTCCTTCTTTTCCACACCCAAAGAATCTTCCAGTTCCTTTGAAACATTCTCCTTGATGCCTCTTCCCACATGAATTACATAGGGGAAATTGAACTTTCTTTCTTCTATGATCATCATGAAACTCCATCTTTCTGTTATTAGCTGAGTCAGGAAACTTACCAAATTTTACTTTATTGATCATATTATGAGATTGCTGATTCGGCAAAATAATTATGTTTGGACTTCCAAATCCCATTTCATTATGAATAATATCATTCCATTTTCCATCATATCCTCCATTATCGTGAATCATCTTGTTTCCAGCCATTTTCTAAAACCCAAAATGAATAGTGTGAGAGGAAAAAATCATGCTAGGGAAAACAACATAATAAAGGGGAAGTAACTTCAATATCTAACATCTTTGGTTTAATTCTATGATCGTTAGCATAATTCTAGTACTATAACCTATACGTATACTTAACCTTAGGGACATCCCTAGACATACCGTAGAAATATCTCTAGGGATCTCACTAAAGTTCTCGCATCCTAGTTTCCAAAGGTTGACTAAACCTTTCCTCTGATACCAACTGTAGAGACCCGAAGCCTGACATACATGGACATTACATTATTTTTGTGGAATAATTAGTACATAACAAAAAAACACACACAAGGATCGTAATAGTTTAGTGTCTTTGGAAACTCGGAACGTAATCTTCTAATCGTGGTGAAAGATCTTCAATATCTCCCATAAAGATCTTCCCTTTTTTACCTAAAACCATTCTTTATATCCTAGGGAAAATAAAACATAAAAGTGTGAGCTCAAATTCTCAGTAAGGGTAAACAAAAGAAATATCAATCACATCATATACATAAGAATATAGCTTTTGGAAATCTTAACCTGCAAAAGAGCTCATAATATCATAACATGGGATAAATCATTGAAGTGAAATGTAATCCCAATAATCATAACCTAAAACATTAAACATTGTGGCATACACACATAATCATAGAGAATCATTTCTTGTTAGTCAAGACTCATTGCCAAGACTATCTTAGTGGACAAAGTCCCTTTCTGAATCGAGTAACCCTCGTTTCAGTCCTGTTTCACTGAACCGGTATAACCTACCATTTCAGCCATGTCTATCTCATGAGATATAAAATCTTTACCCAATGCATTGGAGGGATATATAGGTCCCACCCATCTCATAATGATACCATTCTTATGTGTGCCACAAAATCATAAATCATACATCATTGCATAACCCATGTAATAAAAATGGGATTCTTAAACAACATGACATCATAAAACAATTCATATAAGATAAAAGAATTCATAAAAATATTTCCATCACAACATAATCAAATCCATGTAATAATAGGGATAGAAACAGAACCCTTTATTATCTTATATGGAAAATAATTTTGATAAACCACTTGAAATCCATTCTTGAGGAAAATATCCTTTCTACTTCAAAAACATTTTCCTTTCTAAACATGTCTTACAATTTAAAACTAAAAGAAGTTGATTAAAAATAAACTTGAAAACTTGTAAAGGAAGCTTCTTGGAAATAATGTTTTCAAAATCCATTCATGCCGTATAAGTTAAAAAAAACATTCTTTGTACTTTTGTCGGAAAATTCAAAAAGTACCTCGTACGAAAAACGACAAAAGATTCCTTTCATACATATTACTAAAAACTCACCGAAGGGTAAAAATGGATTTAAACAATTGTAGGTGGATGGAAATAACATTACATATTGATGAAACATGGATGTGGATGATAAAATACACCCCATTAAATACTTAAGTATAAACAATCGTTGATAAAAATGAGATTTTGATATTTCCCTTACCTTAGGTCCGATTTGCTTTGTACGTGTCTGAAGCTCCTCTTTTTGACGCGCCTTTTCTTAACCTCCAATTAAAGAACTAAGGATGGTCTTTGAAGAAGACCAAGACCTCTAGGATGATACTAGGGAAGTGGAGAAGAGATTTTGGCAGGGTTTGGCCGAGCTTGAAGGCTCAAAGTTGTGTGAGGAAGAGAGGGAGGATGTGCTCTTTTATAAGGGAGGAGAGGGGCACCTTAGGAATATCTCAAAATATTATTTTATATTAAAGTCAAAATCGGTTAATAATGGTTCAAAAGGGTCTTATTTCGAAGCTAAAGTGGGGCTGGGTCGAAATCCTATCAACCAATAGGATTTAGAAATGTTTAGGTTATTATTTTAACCTTATCAATTAGATTTAACTTTAAGGTAAATAATTTAACTTTTACCGTGTCTTTTTGTTTTCTTACACTATAGGGTTAATAAACATACTATAAAATGCCAAACGAACCCCAAATTGGTTATTATTAATACATATATCCTTATCTAAGTGATTTGGCCGAACCTTAGATTTTTAGGAATAAAATAACAATTAGTAATATAATATTTGATTTAAATCCTATTTTGTGTCAATTTTGACACTATTCGATATATGATTTTTGTGAAAGTCATAACAGAATTATATGTTCTAACCAAGTTTATTAAATCAACACTAATATATCATAGTAACCTAGAAAATTAGTGGAATTCATAAAAAGTCTCAAATTACATTTATTTTGGTGTTTATAACATCAATTATGTCAATATTTCATTAATAAGATAATTACTGCATCATCATTGTGTCATAAATAAATTAAATTATTTAATGTCTAAAAATTAAAAATAAAATACCATTATATAGTAAATCGTTTTATATTTCTAATGAATATTTACAATCGAATTTATGTTATGTATAACCCTATATTAAAAATGTTTTAGAAAATAAACTTTGATTTTAACTCTTTTAACTCTTCTTTGAATTAAATAATAATAAATGTCCTAATCTAATCCAAGTGGGCCTAAATGATAATATTTTACACTTAAGGTTGTTTTTTGTCGAGATAAACTTGTCCAATAGGATTAGGACATGTGTTAGGGTAATATTAATATCATTTTTACCCTTAATTACCCTATTTACTTTTAACCGTGGTAAATAAAAGTAAAAAGTTACTATTCACCAAAAATTATTTTCATCTCATTGAACCACATTTTACTTACTGAAATCAACCTTGTCTCTCGGATTTTTGAAATTCCATTCACAGAAACAGTAAAATTAAGTTTTATGAAAAATTCAGTTTTTTAACTACCACTTAGTAGTTTCACTATTCATCAAAAATTGAAGGTTTTCAGAAAAATGCCAAAATTTCATCCTAAGCTATATTTCATATTCCGAATTCAAAAATTAAGTCTATTTTACCAAATTCATAACATAGAAGTTGCATTAATTAATTTTGTAATTAAATCCCGCTGTAAAACAAATAGCGTGTTTTTAAGAAACAATATCTATCAAAAGATTGACACTTGATTATGTCTGGATTAAATGTCAAATTACAACCAATGACCAACATTGTATTAAATTGTAAAAATATATTCTAAATATACTTTAAAACCACTCAAATTAATAACTTATCACTATTAATTATTTCGATTAAAAAAGTTGTTTTTAATTATAATTTAGTAATTTTCACTATTAATCAGAATACGAAAGTTATCCGAAAAGTACCAAAATTTCACCTTAGGCTAAATTCGATACTCTGAATCCAAAAATGAAGTCCATTTTGAGAGCTAAATTTTCTAAAATTTAAAAAGTGGTTATTACTATTCATAACGGCTAGTTTTAATAATATTTTAATATCATATCGTTGTTTCGTGAAACACAGTATTGCGTACTACACACGCTATTGAGGAAGGTTGCGATTGCGTGTAATGCAAGGCAAGTCAAAGATTCGTGTTGTGCAAGCTCCTTTTGGTGTAGCGTACAACACAAGACATTAATAAAATTAAAAAGAATATTTTTCATAAAATCTCGGGCTGTTACACTATCCATAACCCACATTTCTTTTGAGGAGTACCACCTAATTGGTAGCATTGATCATAGCATCAATACTCTCCAAGGTAGTAATATTCATTTCATTCGTTTTATAGGGAAGAAATACCATGTATAAAAGGATATGTGGGAATTGTAGTATGATATACATTATCAATGTCCATAGATTCTCTTGGATACAACTCAAGCACACATGAAAGTGAAACTTCGAGGTGAGTTTTTATAATAATGGGATGTTGTATGATCCCAGTTTTTCAATCAAGGTACATATTAATTTTTAATATATTAAAACCATTTTTATACAATATTATATGTTTCGTAGGGTATATATTTTATTTCAGGATGTTTTCGAAAGGTTTCAGGGGCCAGAGTGAAGGTTATTAAAGGTGTAGAATGACCTGTAAGGTTAACTCATGGATTTTCTAACAATAAAAATTAATCACGTGTCATTGAAAAGTAAGATAACTATTGCATTAACCATTTTAATAGGGGAATAGATACCATGAAAATTATATAATAAAATTCAATCCCAACAGAAAATGATTGGGCATGATTTGTCAAACTATAATCCTAAATCATGTGAGATGGGGTGAAATTGGGAACTATCTAGGCATGGTTAGAACTTGATCTAGAAAACCATGCAACAAAACTATTTTCCTAATTTGGTGCCGACAATGACCTATTTCCCAATATTTTTATTAAATATACACCCCTTATCCTCCCAAATTTCACATAAGAGATATTTATATGTCTCTCCCTTTCCCACTTTGAGTATTTTTGTGGATGTCCTTATTCTACCTTTGATTTTATCATAATTGTTTGTGATCGATCACCCAATGTATGTATAACACTATTTTTTCTTCCAATATCTTTTTTAGTTGTCATATTGGGTGTTATCTATAAGTGACCTAATTTAACTATTTTCTGATATTATTTCTAATTCTCTATATTTTAATTATTCCAGCCCAAAAATGAGGTTGATAATGGATCATGAGTCTTCTACAGGGATAAGGTAGGTGTTTTAGTATGTTTCCATAAATGCATCCAAGTTTTATAATCAATACATTATACCACATGGTTTAATTTCTATTCATTACTAATAAAATGTGAAACCATTTAATTTAATTTTCTAAATAATGACTTACAAGTTCAATAAGAATCATTGACTCTATTGGAGGTTGGATACCTCAACCTCCCCCTGGGTGTGTTTAATTTATTGGCATTGAAACCCTTTCCTTACATATACCCAAAAAACCATTATGGCGTGTTTGGATTACTACATATAATTGTAATTTCTACTATTGATAAATTGAATTGATAAATGGAATGAATATATCACTTGGAAAATTGAACATTTTTTTCTTACTCTTGATTAGTGTTATAGACCAAGATCACATTAAAGACAATTCCTAAATTGTGTAAAACATGGATTCTTGATCTGGAATGACTTGGGTGAATTCCTACGACACCAAACAATTCATTGATGTGACTTCTAAGTGATACACCTCACATGGACTCATTCAATATCTTATAAACATTGTTTTCTTTTTCTATATTCTGATGATTCACTTTCATAATAAAAAATGTATTTCTTGGGGGTGCGCTCCTGGGATTCTTCTTAATATCCATAAACATTTATTACATTGGATAATCTCCCTAGACAGTAATAAATTACATCCTATAGTCACATTCAACATGTAGTTATCCTATGATAGATACTTTTAGGGTGGAATGACAAGGGTTCATCCCTTGTATCTCACTGATACACCATCACATAACATCTTAGTGGATCACCATGAGAGGGATTTAACTAGATAGGTCATGGATTCAATGGGTGTCCCATGGACCCCTTATGATTATTATCAATGGATTGCTGGAAAAAGTTCCTTGTGTACCTAGCCAAATAATGGTCATATTCCCAAATACATTCAAATAAGGCCAATATAGGTTTCGAAATCTATGTATCCCAATAGGAGCACGATATCACCATGGTTTTTTGTTTACATCACTAAATTTCTTTTATTTTAACTTCACACTATACATTTTATATTTCATCGATTGGATTTGAATTTATCGTTTTTGGGGGTCGCCTAAATATTTTTACACAAACCATATTCGGGCCATAATTTAGATTATTAACAGACTTCATGGATTCAAGAAATGGTAATGGTAATCACCTAACTATGAATGATTAATTTCATTTAGGATGAAAGCTAGGTTGTAAATGATTATTCCAGTGCTCTTGATGCTCATGGAGATAGGTTTTTAGTAATTTTTTCATCTTTTTTTATATGAAGGAACAATTGTATGCCTATATCCAGGTCTTCTTATTTGATATTGTTCATATCCATGAAATCACATTTATATTTTTTTGGCGCCAAAAATACGGCCCGAAATAAAGGAATGAAAAAGACAGCTGGCGCGCTGCCTCACGAAGCACTACCGCGAAGCACCCACGCGAAGCACCCCGACCATTGCGGCCCCGTGAAGCTCCGAAGGCGGTAATGCTCTGCGTATGCATTTGGCGTTCGCGAGCCACCGCGAAGCTCCTAAGGCGGTAATTCTCCACGAACGCATTTTACGTTCACGAGCCGCCGCGAAGGTCCTGAGGCGGTAATGCTCCGCAGATGACATTGACGTTCGCGAAAGCGCCGCGAAGCATAGAAGGTGGCGTGCGAGCCCTGCTTCGCGGTGCCCCTTCCCTATGAATACTGGACTCCCCCTGAGTTCCGAAGATGGACGATCCGACATTTCAGCTTCTCCTCTCCCGAATCGCGAAGCACACTTTGCCCCGGGAATCATGAGCTCCGCGAGGTACTTCTACTTCGCGAGACTCCTCTGCATTGTCTCGTTTTGAGCCCCTCCTCCGAGAGGGATGCCCTTCGTGAAGCTCAAGGGAGTTCGTGGAGGAAGGGGATTCCCAACGGAACCCGGGCAGCCGTGGAGCGTTTATGCTTCGCGAAACACCCAAATCATGCTAGTGATCCCTATGCTAAGGCAGGACCACTACACATCGCGAAGCACACTGCTTCGCAGGACCCTGCTTCGCGAGGCAGCTCTTCTTCGTGAGGCAGTGCTTCGCGAACACTGTTCCACTTCGCGAAGCACCTTCCACTCACACCTATGCCCCACGCTAAGGCCAAGGCACTCCACTTCGCGAAGCACACTCCTTTGCTTATCGATTCCTCTTCCCGTGCAACCCTCCAGGTTTGCATGATGTGATTTCAAAGTCCAATGGACAATACCACCCGTAGCGTTGCTTCGCCTAATGCTTCTTCACATAGGCACGCTAACGGCTATTGCTTCTTCGCATAGCCATGCTAACATGGACCCCTCGATGGTTCGTTCCACAACCCCCCTTAACCATGGCCTTTCTGGTACCTTCCCTTCCCCAAGGACCAGAGGGTACCGGTTATGTAAGTCCTAGGGGTGTGGAGTGAACCCACCTCGTCCGAGCTGCAGGACGTTAAACTTCCAAGCACCACATCCTCAACACATGACGTTAAACTGTGACCCGACCTCGTGCCCCTCACGAAGGGTCCCCCCAACTCGAACATTTTTTACACCACTCGTCTCCACGGGAATGGAATCACCCATTCACATGGGATGAGATCCTCCTTGTCAGAGTGGCGTATGTTCGTAGGAGAAGGGCGACCCTAATTCCCCAACGGATGGCTGCACCTCTGCATCTCCGTACATCCCCACTACCAAGGTCAGTGGAGGGCGTGATAGGGAATGAGGAACCTCCCCATCATTGGACCAAGGTCCATCTTCCCCGCGCTTTGTCGCACCATGGGCCTCCATCCTGGAGTAAGTCCCAGCACCATGGGCCGCCTAACACGTAACCCCCTCTTCGCTTCTCATGGATGCTTCCTTCACGACGTGATCGTCAGGTCCTTGCAACCTCTTGTTTCTCACACCAAGCATGACTCACGTGGGCTTAGAGTGGGCACCGACCCTGACCCCCACCTAGCGAACTACGAGGACTTTGATCCATGTCAAGGCATGGTACGTAGGAAGCCTCTATGAGGTTCAAGCCCACCCATCATTTCACGTCGGGTCTCACCCCCGTCCAGCACGACGTTAAACCTCATTCTGGTCCAGTGGTAAGCCGTTGCGACCCATCTTAGTGAACTACGAGGACTTTGATCCATGTCAAAGCATGGTACGTAGGAAGCCTCTATGAGGTTCAAGCCCACTCGTCATTTATCCACGTCGGGTCTCATCCCCGTCCAGCATGACGATAAACTACACATTCCACCCGAACTACGAGGACTTTGATCCATGTCAAGGCATGGTACGTAGGAAGCCTTCACGAGGTTCAATCCCACCTATAGTGGATTCCCGGGTCTACTTTCACGTCGGTTCACCGACGAACCCATTTGAACTACGGGGACTTTGATCCATGTCAAGGCATGGTATATAGGAAGCCTTCATGAGGTTCAAGCCACATTGCTCAGTTGTTCATTCACGTTGAGTTTTGCCCCCGTCCAGCATGACGTTAAACTGCACTCCCCGTCCAGCATGACGTTAAAATGCATGCCCCTCTTGTCTCGTACGACGTTAAACTACACACCTACCCGAACTACGAGGTCTTTGATCCATGTCAAGGCGTGGTACGTAGGAAGCCCCCACAAGGTTCAAGCCCACCCATCATCCAATTCACGTCGTGTTCCACCTACGTCCAGCATGACGTTAAACTGCATTTCCCAATCCAAACTACGAGGACCTTGATCCATGTCAAGGCATGGTACGTAGGAATCCTCCAAGAGGTTCAAGCCCATTTCCCTTTGGACCAGGGTCCCTCATTTACGTCGGTTCACCGACACCCAATGCCCGTCGTTTATTCACGCCAGGGTTCACTCTCATCCCGCATGATGTTAAAATGTATCCCATCAACCGGAACTACGAGGTATTTGATCCATGTCAAGGCATGGTACCTAGGAAACCTTCCCAAGGTTCAAGCCCACCACTGGTGGACCCACAGGTCTACTTTCACGCCGGTACGCTGACGATGCTCATCGGGCCAAGGTCCACCTTCACGTCGGTTTATCAGCGCCATCCCGAACTACGCGGACTTTGATTCCCTGCCACGGGGATACGTAGGAAGCCTCTTCAAGGCTCAAGCCCAACTTCACTATTGCCTCTGCGATGGTCCCATTTCATGTCCCCTCCACTCCATCCATCCACCTACCGCCCGTCCCGATTCTTGCCCGGACCGTCTTATCCTGGTGAGACTATGTCGGTATGCTCTTCTTCTCAGCCATCCATGGGCTGGCCCTGGTATCGATATCCCTTCAATGAGGATCCCTCAATCCGATCTATCCTAGCTAATGCTTTGGTTGGGTTGGTCCGTCTCTGCTGGATGTTAAACTTGCAGCATACCCTGTGTTAAACCCGGGAAGCTGAGGAAAACCTCAGATATGTGTCTATGACATATAATTCCCCGCACTCGATGTGGGATGCCTCGGGCTTCCACGCCCTCGAGAAGCCTTGTGACCAAGGATAATAGGCAGACATGCCAGGTACCCCAGCATCCAGACACGCTACTGATGCCTTAACGTAACTACTCCCCTGACTGGAGGTTGCTGCCCTGACTGGACCCTTTAGAATGTCCCAACAGAAGCAGTGTAATTAACCGGCGCCCATGGAAACATGACACTGGGAAGAGTTTCACGAACTACATATTAAATCTATGAGGGAGACCCAGACTAGGTGACGAGTTCTGAGGAGGAATCCGCAGGAGGAAGAACCGACATCCCATCATCCCGTTTTGATCAAGGAGTAGATGTCCCTGAATAAGGAGATAATGCCGCCCGCCTTTGGAAAGCGGGAATGCGGGGCAACTGAAGCGTCGCGTGCCCTCCTCTGCGGACGGAAAGGAATATGCTTACGCGCGCCCCGACGAAAGCGTCGGAAACAGAAATGGTGAACCCGACGTGAAATTCTTCTCCTCAATATAAAGATTAGTAGCGTTCGAGACACTAGTAGATTGACGTGTCACCGGATCCAGATATCTGATGCCTGGTCCCGCCAAGCAAATAGCTGGCCTGTCGTGAAACTCACCGGAAGTCGGGGCAGTAGAACGTAGGGCACTCCGCTCTACAGCGTGTTGGCATGGATCCATCTTACAGACATGGAGAATGGAAGGATGCTGGGGAACTGGATGTCAATCCTTTTCCTCTCAGTACTGATGAGTTGGTCCCTTCGTTTTCCAGGAACCAGGTTTCTGTTACAGAGACGCGGTCACCATCCGCTCCTCGCCCACGCAGGGGCAGGGGCAAAACCGCCACAAACGCCCCACGTATCGCCGCTACCGCCACGACGGCCGCCACATCGCGGAATACAGGGCGCTCACATCCCCTTTCCCCATCAGAGGTCATCCAGCGAAGGGTGATCAACAACCTCATGCGCAGGTACGAGGAAGAAGGGGTCATCCCAACCCGTGATATGGCCCGCCTGGACCAGGAGGCCTCCAGGCCCCGCCGTCAACGCCACCCTAATAGGCCACGTAGGGAGCCCATGCTCCCCACCCCAACATTCAACCTTTTCGGGAGCTTGTCCCCGGAACGCCTTGACGACTCCTCGCCTTACGCTGAAGAGGCGGGCGCCATCCGGCTCAGCCCGCTCAGGGTCCCGACCCGAGGGCTCCACGCGAGACCTCCCACCCGGCCGCATCAGCGCCGCCGTCCGGCCCCGCAGGAAGAGCAGGCAGGCTACGTCCCTGCACCACCTGCACCAGTTCGCCTGACCCGACGTCAGCGCCGGGCCCGGGCTGAGGACGCTCGCCCGGGCGCGTCAACGTCGACAGCTACAGTGGCCCAAGCCACCGCCGACGTGCATCGTGAATCCCCTGCATACAATGAGCAGGGGAACTCCTTCACCCAACCAGGATCGAGACACCAACCACCCCACGGGCAGGCTGGGTTGACTCTCCGGGTTGCAGGCCCAAGTGGTGATCGCCGCGAGCTAATCCGCGGTAATGCCACCCCGTACGGAGGTCCTCCCCGTACCACTACTCCACAGAGCGTGGGCCTTCCTCGCTCCGAGGTTCTTCATGGAGGCATGCCTCGTGCTGCCCCCATCCCGAAGGAAGACCTACCTCGCGGCAGTGACGCTCAGCGTGGAAGCATTTCCCGCACCCACTGTATAGGGTATGGAGTCCATCCTCCTGCCCCCGATAGCCAACCTGAAGGTACCGTCCATACGGTCCTTCTCAAATGTGGGGGCCCTCCCTACGTCCTCTCTGCAACCGGCGAAGGACCTCCTTGCCCCAGCAACTCGAGGAGTGAAGGTCAGCCTCGATCCACTCGCATCGACCATGGAGGTCCTCCCCATGCTCCTGCCAGTTCCAACAGAGGCCCCGCCCACATGGGTACTATACATGGAGGTCCTCCCCATGTACCCTTCGACATTTTCCCCGGTGCCCCTCGCACCCCGGCTATCTCGAGTGGGGGCCCTCTCCGCCATGGTGCCAGCGCCATCCCGAGGCTGCCTAATAGGTATCAACCCTGTCCCGAAGAGCCTCCCCGGGGCAGAAGAGCGGGTCGTCGCCGCCACAAGAAGAATCCTGGGAAGGCCCAGGTGGAGATCAAACCTGC
Organism: Viscum album; assembly: GCA_963277665.1. Lineage (NCBI taxonomy): Eukaryota > Viridiplantae > Streptophyta > Magnoliopsida > Santalales > Viscaceae > Viscum > Viscum album. Next base: position 200,965,417 of record OY728125.1, on the reverse strand, counting down.
CCGCTTCTCCGACTCGGAAGGGGAATGCGATTCAGCGATGGAAGCTTCTCCCCGCTCCTCTGTATCAAGGACTAGGGCAGGAACCGGACATGTTAGCCTCATTCTCCCAGAATTTGATGTCCACCAGATTCCCGTCTCTCTCCGCACATCCAGGAGGAAGCAATCCTGGGAATTCCGTAGGTCTCGGCCACGCAATCACCGCCTCTGTCACCAGAAGAGCCCTCTACCTCTACCAGAGATCACAGAGAGTTATTTTGGGGGCCAACGACGAAAGAGCGACGACACGACCTGTCACCGGCAGCTGCGGCTCCTGTTCCGGAAGCTGTGGTTATCATCCCGTCATATCGTGACATCGTGGCAAGGTCACCTCAGTCTTCGGAGGATGGCCCGAAATTCGGCGGCCAGTCAGCGCGTTTGCCGTATTCTCCACCGCCGAGCTTACTATCCCAGAGATCCTCCTCGGTACCGTTACTGGTCCCTCATCTGCCCCTGGTTGACGAGTGGGGCAACACAGGGCCAGACTCTGAGTCCGAGCATAAGAGCTTCTGGAGTATTCATGCAGCGGATTACTTCCCGGAAAAGTTCTAGCCGGTGGCGGCACTAAATTTCCGCATACCAGAGTCTCTTACCCCTGAAGAAGTGGGGTGCTTTTGTCGAACCCTATGGGAGACACACTTCCGCCTCCGTTATGAACGGGTGGTGTACCCTAGAAGTCGATATCACTCTGAAGAAATCGGCGAGCAGTGCCGGCTGATCGATGTGGCCGCACTTCTTGTGGCCGAGCACCCTGAGTCTCCAGGCCACCAGATCTCCCTTCAACGAAAATGCGTTCAGAGTCTTAAAGCACTCTGCAGAATTGTCAGGGAAGCCACCCCCCATGTGCAAGTCCGTGGTTGGGGACACTATGCCGCTCTTCTCATCGACACTATCCGACGGTAGCCCGATTCTCTATGTGACATCGAGGACATTCCCTCAAGAGGGGTCGCATTCCACATGGCCGACGTTGTGGATAAGGAAGATGAGCTTGAATTCCTTGATGGAGACTTACCACCCGAGTGCGTACCGCCACTGCTCGACCCATCAGGGAGAGTTACCCGTCAGCAGAGGAACCTTCTAGGCCTACCCGTGCCCACTGAGTCGCTAGTACTCGGTCGAAATACTCGCAAGGGTAAGGAGCACGTCGGAACAGTCAAGCACTCCGACCCGTCCGCCTCTGTGCAGAAAACGGACGAGGATCCTGAGAAAGACACGTTACGCCAGCAGCTTGCTGAGCAGAAGAGGCTGGTTGACGAACTCTTGGCTGAACGCGCCGCAGAGCGGCGACCCGACTATGGTAATCCCAGGCCGGGGCAGCAGGGGCAGGAACAATTTCCCCCGGTGAGATACCTTCGGGCCACCCTGATCATGCTACTGCCGCAGACAGGGTGGAAGCCGGAACGTACGGCAAGAGGGCGCGATACGTCTCGCCAAACCCCCCCGAGCGACGGTGCAATCTGAAGAATCCAATCCGGATTCACCCAGTCGCCCGCAGGTCATCCATCCAGTTGACCCACGAGCGGCCGAATCCGTCTACCGTGTTGAAGAACCTGGCAATGCACTTGTGGTTAGGGATCCCCATCAAGACAGGGACCCCCGCCCGGAGGATCTTATCGCGGCGCTCACAGCCCGCCTCGAAGCGTTGGAAATGCGGCAGGTGGCGGTCCCACCGGATGGCAAACCTTATCCTGCGTGGGTGGATGATATGCCCACACCTCCGGGTTTTGGGAACCCCACTTTCTCGCCCTTTAACCGGAAAGGGGACCCGCCGCAACACTTGGCTCATTTTTCTTCCAGGAGTGGCCCTATGCTGGGGACCCCGACTCAGCAAGAAGCCGCCAAGATCCTATGTTTCGTACAGACATTGGAAGGTCCGGCATTCGTCTGGTACAGCCAGCTCCCTATCGGATCGGTGACCGGTTGGGAGGATATTCGCCGGCAGTTCTTATACCAGTTCAGCTCCACCACGCGAAAGACCAACATTGCAGACCTCTTCAAGTGCAAGCAAAGGCCTGATGAGCGGGTTGCAGATTTCATCGCCCGGTGGAAGGGACTTACGTATTCCCTCGATATTCCACTGACTCAGGAGCAACTACTGACGATGTGTGTGGGGAACGTCAAGACAGAGCTGGTACCCTCCCTGATCACCCAGAACTACCCTGGAGGGTTCAGAGATTTCTCATATAAGGCTCAGCGCCTCGAGGAAGCCCTGCAACAAGCTAGTCAGGCACATTTTTTTGCCTCCTATGATCCTAGCCAGGAGGACCGCCAGGGCTGAACCCGCCACGGTGGCTCAAATAGAAGCCCCGAGGCAACTAGAGTTGCTGCCGGCGGCACCACCCCCGCAACCTCGCAGAGGTCCACCACCTCAAGCACAGGCTCCTGCCCAGCAGCGACCGCCTCAGAACTGACAGGTTCCCCCGTGCAACGCGCCACCTCCACCTAGGCGAGACAATCAGGCGCTGCCTCCTCGGCAGCCCCCTCCGGCCCCTCGTCAGGGCCAGGCCCATAGGGCCCCCTATCCGGAAAGAAGGTACCAGACCTATTCGTTCAACGAAAATCAGGTCCCTGGCTATTTCTGAAGTGCTCTAGAGCAAGGGATTGTGCGTATGCCTGAATGTAGGAGGCCGGCAGAGGCGCATTTCACCGATCACCCCAACTACTGCACTTATCATCGGATCCTGGGGCACACCCTCAAGCAATTATATGTGTTTAAGGACTGGATTCAAGACCAGGTCGACAACAACATAGTTAAGTTGGGCCCAGCACCAGCGCAAGTGGCAGGTGTCTTTGCAGGATCAGAGATCGGCAACGACAGTGAAGGTGAGTGGCAGCAGGTCCCTAGCCGCGGATCCCGGAAATACGATGACTGGATGGCTCGAAAAACCGTCATCTGTGCCCATGGTATCATCCGAGCACGCCTGAAGCAGTCAGAACCTTCAGAAGAAGTAGCTGGTGCCTCCGCATCGTCTTCACAGTCGACCTCTTCCCAAAAGGGTAAGCAGCGGCGACGTAAGAAGAAGTAGCACGCGCCGCCAGTGCCGTCGTCATCCCGCACTCTCGGTGACTTTATGCCCCCGGAAATGGGGATTCCTCCAAGAATCCACCCAGCGGTGGATGACTCCTCGAGCGACAGCCAAGGGTATGCTTTAGTTAACACCGTGGAGTTGGTAAAGCCCTATATGACCCCCGACGAGGGGGAATGCCAGGCGGACCTCCCCAACATTTCAAGCCGACGTCAACGTCAGCGGAATCGCAACCGCGCCGGTCATCGAGGTACGTCAGCAGGCACTTATGGCCAAGCCGTGCATGCTACCGAGACCAGGCAGCAGGCTCAGTGCAGATCACAGCACGCGCAAACCCATCCGACACCCTCGACTCTACCTCCACCGCCGTTCGTGCTACTGGATCGGGGGAAATGCCTCGTTTGTATCACAGTCAGGCTTTCCCGACTATAGGACAGCCTCCACTGTCCGATCCTAGTCCGGCGACTACTCTCTAGGCTTCTACTATTAGGCCGCAAGATGTACCCAGTACTAGCCAATCTCCGGTTCAGCCGGCCGGACCCGATGTGCCTCCAAATGCCGAACGACCTCCTGTAAGCAGAGGCTCGTGTTTGGAACGAAAGTACGATGTTCTGAAGCACCTGGTCAGCATTCCGGTGAGGCTCTCCATCCTTGAGGCCCTTCGCCTGTCATCTGAAATGCGCGAGGCACTTGCCAAGGCCCTAAGGAGCCCCCTCCAGTTCAAGACGGAGGTAGCAGCTGCAGAAGCCTTCCATACCGAGACGATTGAAAAAGCCGAATGTCGGGCGCTTATCTCGTTCTCCGGTGAAGATGAGGACCCTCCTATACAGGGGAACATTCGCCCGCTGTATATCACTGGCCACTTCAATGGTTTGGAAGTCCGATGTTGCCTCTTCGACACAGGTTCCGGAATCAATCTAATTACGACCCGGACGTTGCGAAAGCTGGGTCTGTCTGAAGGTGATTTTACTCCCTCTGACCTCAGGATCCAGGGGTACGACAGGACAGAGCAAACCCCAGTCGACAGGATCTGCCTAAAGACTCAGTTTGGTGGCTTAATTTCCAGCACCGAGTTCATGGTTGTCTCCCAGGACACCGCCTACAACGCGTTGATGGGTAGGCCATGGCTCCATCTGCATGCAGCGGTCCCTTCGTCGTATCACCAGTGCCTCAAGTACTCGCTCAACGGTCGAGTAGGAGTGCTCCAAGGAGACGCGTCCCCTTTCGCTTCTTGTGAGTCCTGCTATCTGGATGCGGGTTATTACAAAATTAAGGGAAAGCAAATCCTGGTAAGCGAGGATGAACCCGCCTCGGTCACAAGTGATCCCTGGGGAAGCATGGATGACACCTACATCCTCTCGATCCACCGGTTGGAGGCCACGACCCCTGACATGGGACAATGTTTTGTTATTTCGGGTACGCAAGGAAGGTATGTTCCCGTTTCCAAGCAATGACGGAAAATCACCTCGTACTCCTACATCAACTAGGCTCAAGTCATCCCGTAATATCCTACCCCTGTACGGTACCGGGACGTCAAGATTATGACAATGGCGGTGCGCCATATGTGTCTCTTCCGCCAGGCTGGAATTAACCGACTCAGGCCGACACGTCACCACTGCTTTGATATCATCAAACGTGGCCCTTTAGGCCGAAGGCCAGATGGGATAGGGTCGTCTGCCTTCATTGCTATGGTCTCCATGGAAAGAGAGTCTCCCGATGTTATGACCGCTGCTGCCCAAGCCGGCACCAGCTGCCCCTCGGATTTTGATAACCCAGAAGCATCTTCTGTCGCCGGAAGTCCCCCCACGGGTGGGGAGGAATACTTGGAGGATGCTCCCCCATCCATTGAAGAAGGCGTCTCTACCACGGTTGATGAACTGGTACAGGTGAACCTTGGTAGCGAGGCATATCCGAAACCCACATTGATCAGTGCAGCCATGTCCCCCGAGGAGCGGCAGCAGTACGTAGACTTCCTCAAACAGCACCGTGATGTGTTTGCATGGATTTACAACGAGATGCCAAGGCTAGATCCCCAAGTAGTCGTTCATCATCTGGGCCTCCCGACAAAACATCGTGGGTTTAAGCAGCCTCCCAGGAAGATGCACCCTTCTCATGGTGCTATGGTTGAGGCCGAAGTTGACAAGCTAATCAAAGCCAACTTCGTCAAGGAGGTCCAGTACCCCAAGTGGCTTGCCAAAATTGTGCCAGTCAGGAAGAAGAATGGGAAGATCAGAGTCTGCATCGACTTCCGCGATCTTAATCGCCACTACCCAAAGGATGACTTCCCACTCCCGGTGACGGAGTTGTTGATTGACTCCATGGCCGGGTTCCAAGCCCTCTCTTTCATGGATGGGTATTCCGGGTATAACCAGATCCGGATGGCCCCCGAAGACGAGGAGTCCACTGCCTTCAGGGCTCCCCAAGGTACCGTTTGCTACCAGGTTATGCCATTCGGTTTGAAAAATGCAGGTGCCACTTATCCGAGGGCCACGCATCCCATATTCAAACCGATTCTCGGGACATTGGTGGAATGCTACGTGGATGACCTCGTAGTCAAATCATGCCAGCGCCAGGACCAGCTCAAAGACCTTGAGAAAGTGTTTAGTTTCCTCCGTTCCCATCACCTGAAGATGAACCCGCTGAAGTGTTCCTTCGGGGTCACCTCCGGGAAGTTTATGGGCTTTGTTGTCAGATACCGAGGTATCGAGATCGACCCAGAGAAGATCAAGGCCATCAGCCAAATGCCTACCCCGAGCAGCATTCGGGAGCTTCGAGTCCTTCAAGGCCACATGGCCTATATACGCCGATTCATCGCGAATCTGGCCAGCAAGTGTAAGCCCTTTTCCCAGCTCATGAAGAAGGGCGCCACCTATGAATGGGATGAGGAATGTCGGACCGCCTTTGAGGAAATCAAGCAGTATCTACACCATCATCCGGTCTTGATGCCACCCATCTCCGGAAAGCCGCTGGTCCTTTATGTGACCGCCCTGGAGAGATCCCTCGGTCCACTGCTTGCCCAGAAGAAAAACGAGGGTACTGAGAATAGTCTCTACTATCTCAGTCGCATGCTTCTCGATACGGAGATCAGATACCCCCTATCGAAAAAAGGTGCCTTGCGCTCGTCTTCGCCGTGCAGAAGTTGCAACATTACCTGCAACACCACGAGGTGCAATTGGTCTCCCGGGTAGACCCACTAAAGTACATCCTAAACCGTCCCATGCTGACTGGCCGACTAGCATGGTGGGCAGTGATTCTCCAACAGTTTGATATCATGTTTGTACCTCAGAAGTCCATTAAGGGACATGCATTGGCAGACTTTTTAGCTGCCCATCCAACCTCTGCGGATCAATCCTTGGACCTGGATTTCCCTGATGAGACGATCCTATCAGTCGATCATGTTGTCCCGTGTTGGAAAATGCATTTCGATGGTGCCTCCCGGAGCCCCATCGGTTGGAAGCTCAACGATCCCAAGCTCAACAGAGTGGGCCTGGGTATTGTCTTCATTACCCCAGCGCAACCCGTCCTACCATACTCGTTCCTATTGTCAGAAGGCTATACGAATAACGAGGCAGAGTACCAAGCTCTCATCACCGGCCTCATGCTGGCCCTTGAGATCCATGTGCCCCATCTACATGTGAAGGGAGATTCCGAGCTGGTAATCAAACAGGTTAATGGCGACTACGTCGTCAGGAAGCCAGAGCTCGCACCGTTGCTGGAGTACACCCTCCGCCTAATGGCCCAGTTCTCTTCTGGACCAGAGGTTACCCATGTCCCACGGTCACAGAACGGCCAAGCAGACGCCCTGGCTGGCTTAGCCGCGTCGCTCGCGGAACCCAAGCAAGATGATTTGGTCATACATGTGGCCCACCGGAGAGTCATTGCCCCCGTCACCCAAGAGGACCATGATAGCCTGCGGGTGAGTCATCTCACCGTCGGACCCTCCATGTTAGGGGTCCCGGGTTCGTCAGACGCAGTGGTTGAAACCCCCCCGACTGGAGAGCACCTTTTGTCGAGTATCTCCAAAATGGTCAGCTCTCGGACGACCGGGACGAGCGCGAGCAAATTCGACGTCGTGCGCTGCAATTTACCCTCCAGAGCGGCCCCAGTCTGGAACAGATCCTTTATAAGCGGATTTTCGATGGTGTCCTCCTCCGTTGCATCCAAGGAGGGGAGATACCTCAAGTTATGCAAGAGGTTCACGCCGGTTCCTGTGGTGCCCATCAAGCTGGGCCGAAACTGTCCCATCAAATCCGGAGGTTAGGGTACTTTTGGCCCTCTATGATCCACGATTGTATTGGATATGCCAAGAGATGCCACATGTGCCAAGTACATGCCAACTTCTTGCATCGGCCGCCGGAGCCCCTCCACCACACCAAGTACTCTTGTCCATTTGCGGTATGGGGAATTGATGTAGTGGGACCGTATCCACCGGCAACAGCCCACCAGTGTAGGTTCATCCTGAGTGCTACAGATTTCTTCTCCAAGTGGGCAGAGGCAGTTCCGCTCAAAGAGGTCAAGGCCCGTTCCATCGTTGACTTTGTGAGCTCCAACATTATCCACCAGTTTGGAGTACCTCACGCTGTCCTCAACGATAACGGCACCAACTTCCGAGCAGCTGAATTGAAGAAATTTTACGCTAAGTACGACATCCGGTCGAACCATACCCCCCGCTACCACGCGCAGGCGAATGGACAGATTGAGGCGTTCAACAAGACCCTCTCTAACATTCTGCAGAAGATGGTCGGTCAGAACAAGAAACGTTGGCCGGACAAGCTCCCCAACGCCCTCTGGGCTTACCGGACGACGACTTGCAACTCTACACAGGTGAACCCATATTCCCTGGTGTATGGAGCTAAGGTCGTCCTACCCATTGAGATCCAGCTGCCGTCGTTACGCACTGCAGTTTATGACCACCAGACATCAGATGAGGTAGCCGAGATCCGTCTTGCTGAATTAGAAGCACTGGACGAGAACCGGCTTCGTGCCCTGCACAATCTAGAAAGGCATCAGGACAAGATAGCGAGAGCCATTTACAAGAAGGTTCGTCTTCGCTCTTTTCTACAAGGCGACCTGGTACTGGCCCTTCGAGCGCCAATGATTCCCGGTAGGAAACCGCCCAAATTAGAACCCAAATGGGAAGGGCCTTATATCATCCATAAGGTTTACCCCAATGGAGAATACTACTTGGTGACCACAGATGGAGAGCGTATAACCCCTCCCACCAATTCCAAATTCCTCAAACGATACTTTGCCTAGGGAAAAGAGGGTCCGACACGACACTAAACTGAAAAATGGTCCCACATGACCTTAAACTGCATCTTCGTCCTCCAAGATGATAAAATGTGAAATGGTCCCGCATGACCTTAAACTGCACGTTACGGTCCAACATGACTCTAAACTGTAAAGTCCTGCACGACCATAAACTGCATCTTCGTCCTGCAAGACGTTAAACTGCAAGACGGTCAGGCCTTCTTGACCGAGGCTCCGCCTCATGCCACTTGGCCTCCTCGGGCCCCCAGCCCCGTCTTCACCGCGAGACGTTAAACAACAAGCTGGTTAGGTCTCCCTGATTGCGGCCCGACCTCAGGCCCCCTGGTTTTCCCTGATCTATGCTATTGTGGAATTGTACGGTATGGTGCAGGTTTACGTCCTCATTCACGTCGGATTGCTCGTCGTACCGTACATATCCCCAAATGAGATGGTTCTTATCGTCCCGCATGACGTTAAACTGCATTTCTAGAACTACGTATGGCTTGATTCTCATCCTTATGAGATACGTAGGAACGCTCGGACGCCTCGTCTTGAGTCCAGCCCCAAGCTTTTCCCTTCCACTATGCCTCCTAGTAATAGTGTTCTTGGAGGATCTTTGTGTAGCAGGGAGTAGGCTTTCTTGGCCCCGCTTATGCAACCCTGATCACACAAGGATTGTAAGGGTCGCACCATGTGCCCACTCCCGTTATTCTATCCTCCCACGTCCTAACCGCATGACGTTAAACTGCATGGCCTTCAAGAACTACGTATGGATTGATTATCATCCTTATGAGATACGTAGGAACGCCCGGACATTTCGTCCGTTGGCCCAACCCAAAAGCCAAAATCAGCCCCCTGAGTCAAGACATGGCAGGGTGCACACTTTTTCCCCGACCTGCATCGAGAAAGCCTCGACCCGACTGCACATTCCCCCCTGGAGGTGTTTGACCCTTTTGTGGATGGATACAACTATGCTTCACCCACTCCTTGACTGGGATTCCATCATTTTTCACACCCGGAGGGACCCCCAAGAACGGCCTGGATACAATGCCCAAGGGCTCTCTTACCGATACGTGCCAACGCCCTCGAGGGTTTTCAAGCAACAAGCCGATACAAGTCCCACATTGCGAATTTGGTCAGCGATCGACGCTCATTTGTTGCTCCCATACGGGTCACCATTGGAACGATGTGTTTCGAACATGGTCAACAGTGTCCTGGATCTTCGGGTCCACCCCGAAGATATCCCAGACATCAAGAGCAGTGATTCATTCTGCCCCATCTCGAGGTGACAAACTTCCCCCAGGTGGTGCTAGCGATCTGGCCCACGACCCCGATTCCTCATAGGGGTGTACGGTGTGATGTGTGACTATGTCCTCATTCACGTCAGGATCATGTACCATGTCGTACACCCTCCCTTTACGAGTCCCAGCCTCAGGCCACTTGGCCTTCTCGGGTCCCCGACCCTCGTCCTCATGTAAGATGTTAAACTACAAACCAGTCAGGCCTTCTTGACCGATACCTGACCTTAGGCCCCCTGGCCTTCTCAGTCTCCTCCACCCAACTTCTCCCCCGGGGTGTACGATGTGATGTGGGACTACGTCCTCATTCACGTCGGGATCATGTACCATGCCGTACGCCCTCCCTTTACGAGGCCCAGCCTCAGGCCCCTTGGCCTTCTCGGGTCCCCGACCCTCGTCCTCATGTAAGACGTTAAACTGCAAACTAGTCAGGCCTTCCTGACTGATGCCTAACCATCAGGCCCCTTGGCCTTTCCGGGCCACGACCCAGGTCCTCTCTTATAGGAGTGGACGGTGTGATGTGGGACTATGTCCTCATTCACGTCGGGATCATGTACCATGTCGTACGCCCTCCCTTTACGAGGCCCAGCCTCAGGCCCCTTGGCCTTCTCGGGTCCCCGACCCTCGTCCTCATGTAAGACGTTAAACTGCAAACCAGTTAGGCCTTCCTAAATGATGCCTAACCATCAGGACCCTTGGACTTTATGGGCCACGACCCAGGTCCTCTCTTATAGGAGTGTACGGTGTGGTGTGGGACTACGTCCTCATTCACGTCGGCTCCTTCACCATACCGCACACCTCCCTTGTTTAGGGGTATATTACTCCCTTTCTCGTCCAATATGACGTTAAACTACATATGGAGAACTATGTGTGGCTTGATTCCCATCCTCATGGGATACGTAGGACCACCTGAATGTCCCAGATTCGGGTCCAGCTCCATCTCTCGGGAATCCTCATCCTATCCTGGCCCCTTGGCCTATCCTTCCTCCATGAGAGGATTATATGGTGTGGTGTGGGATTATGTCCTCATTCACGACGGTCTCGTAATGACCACACCATGTTTCTCCCCCTACTGAGCTGTTTTGTCGATCCCTTTTTCGGCGGTTCACCAATGTGCTTAAGAGTACTCTAATTTATTACCTGGAATTCCAAGCTTTACCCGGACACGTCCGCACCCGCTTTCCAGGCTTTGCGTATCCCTGCATCAGGGCTTTCATCATCTCTCACGCCCGGAGGGACCCCCAAGAACGGCCTGGATACAACGCCCAAGGGATCTCCTAACGTTACGGGCCAATTCCCCCGAGGGTTTCGGACAACAAATCGATAAAATCCCGCGTTGTGAATATGGTCAGCGGTCGATGATCGTTTGTTGTTCCCACCTCAGGCTAACGTGATTTGGACGCTGTGTTTCCACCATGGTTAACAGTTTTCCTCTATCGCCATTCCAACCCATTAAGCCCAAATGTCGGGTACACGATTCACACCCTTCATCACTTCATCATGTCCAAGTAGAGTCTCAGAACTCTTGGTACTTTTCCTCCATGCACGTCTGCGCGTTGGGGGAACAAGCTGCATAAAAAGTGTCCTTCGGAACTCTCTACTGACTCCCCTTTAATGGACGCCCCAAGTATTGCGATGAGGATATCAGGTGTTGTCACCACCCATGGACCGAGCTCTAAGACCATAAACTAAGATTCTCATCTAGATCTACGCTCAAGACCCCTTGTCTTTGGGTCCAGCTTGAGTTCAGCAAGTTCAAATCTCTGGTCCCGCCTTCAGGACCCCGACCACGGGACTGCGTGGCGTAGTGTAGGACCACGTCCTCATTCACGTCGCGTTTGCAATTGCTGCACCACACACACCCCATTCTGAGAGTTAGCCCTCCTATCCACTGTCCTGTATGATATTAAAGGGAACCCTTCAGAACTACGTGTGGCTTGATTCCCATCCTCATGGGATACGTAGGACCACCTGAATGTCTAAGGTTCGGGTCCAGCCCCACCTCTTGGAGATCTCCTGATTTCCCGGTCACCTGGACTACTTGGTCTATCCCTCTCCAAGAGGGGGATATGTAGGTATGATACAAGTTTTTGGGCACCGTGCCCCCTTCCCCTGGGAATCTGCCATCTCTCGATCACCCTCAAGGTTGAGTCCCTTGACTCCTTGTAGTGGTTCACCCATGTATTAAGAGTACTCTGGTCTAGGACCAAGAGTGTCAGATTCAACTTGATCAAGTTCCTTCCACTTGTCAAGCTTTGTGTTCCCCCCCCCATTCGGGCTTCCATCACCTTTCACACCTAGAGGGACCCTCGAGAACGGCCTGGATACAATGCCCAAGGGCTCTCCTACCGTTACGGGCCAATTCCCCCAAGAGTTTTGGACAACAAATCAATAAAATCCCGCGTTGCGAATATGGTCAGCAGTCGATGCTCATTTGTTTGTCCCCATTTCAGGCTAACGCGACAGGATGCTGTATTGCGATCATGGTCAGCAGTAATCCTCTGTCGTCACGCCAGCCCCTTCAGTCCTCGAATGTTGGTTTCACGATTCACATAATTTTCCACCCCATCATGTCCAGGTGGAATCTCGACACTTTTGGCACTATCCCTTAGTGCACCTTTGCATGTCAGGGGGACAAAACTGCAATATGGCGTCCTTCGGGGCTCCCACGGTCTGAGCTCTAATACCATAAACTAAGATCCATTTGGGACTACGTTCAACTTGATTCCCATCCTCATGGGATACGTAGGACTGCCCAGACACCCTGTCTTCGGGTACAACCCATTTAGAGAGCCAGTCTCTCCCCCGGTTTCACCTCTTACCTCCATATAGGCCCCTCGGCCTAAGGTTTCCCTCTCCTAATGGAGTACAATTTGGTGTGGGATCATGTCTCCGTCAATTGTGTTTTATAACACTGCGCACATTTCCCGCCTAGCGTCGTCTCTGCTACGTCTGCGTTGCATGATGATAAAATGCATGCTTGGTCCTATCATACAACCTTAAACTGTGACATTATCGTCCTGGCCGCACGACGAAAAACGGCACTGCATTGTGGTGACCTCGTTGTAGAGGACATCACGTTGGGTATTGGTCACGTGCCATGCCATTTGTCAACGCCCATCACGGCTTGATCCTTGTGGTGACATCATGACCTACTATTCTAGGCCTGTCGCTTCACAAAAAAAACCATTCACCTTAAAGAACAAACAAGATACATCAAATTCCGCTTCTTTTAGTGCAAGGGCCACACCCGCACTCCCCTTTTCCCCTGGCACTGGTATCTTACCATTTCACCTTTCATAACTACGTATGGATTGAATCTCATGCTTATGAGATACGTAGGAGCGCCAGAGCACTTCCCCGCGGGCCCAGCCTAACCTTTGTCTTCGGTCCCTTGACTCGAACATTTCCCCAGAGAAGGCATGGTACGAAGGGCTTAGGTCCTCCTTCACGTCGGGTCTTGACACCATGCGTCCCATGCTCCCTTTACCCATTTATGGTCAAAGGCACCCTTCAGAACTACGTATGGCTTGATTCTCATCCTCATGAGATACGTAGGAGCGCCCGGGCAGTTCCCCGCGGGCCCAGCCTAACTTTCCCTTTCGGTCCCTTGACCAAGAACCTCTCTCGAGGAGGTTGCGCAGTGTGATATGGGGTTGTGCCCTCATTCACGTCGAGTTGTTCACCGCGCCGTACACACCTCCTATTCCCGTTCGTGCCAGGTGTTTGAGTTACTCCACCATGTGCCTCTTATGTTTCCTCTCACCCATGGTCCTAATTCTATGACCCTAAACTAAGATCCCCCTGTTTCGCACGGAATCTGGGTATGACCTCCTGGATGGGAGATTCAAACGTTCCGATCGGTTTCTAGCGGGTTTGTTCATAGAACCGGAAACATCCAATGATTCCACATCCGTTTGGACCTACTTTCCAAATGTAGGTGCTTATTAGTTTGTGGACTAATGAGGCTTACGAATTTGTATTGGTCGAGAGGATGGGAGGTCGGACTCATCACACCTTTTTTAGGGGAATTATTGTCTACTCCGGGATTCTCTTTATAGATTTAAGTTATGTTCGTGAATCCTTGTTACATTACCAAGTATAAAATGAGCTTTCCTTTAGTTTTAACAATCAATGATTAAATATGCAAGAAATTTAGAGAATCTTTTATATTTATTCGAGGTTCTTCATCAATAGAGAATCATCTATATCTTTTTAGAGCTTCTTGGTCAATGGTATCCCTCAAAACATTTATATAAAAGTCTCTTGGTCATTATGATGACCAGGCTGGTTTTAAAGCCACTCAGTGGGGCACTTGAAGTTTATTATCATTCAGAAGGACAGGGATTATTTCAAAGTTGGGATCGAACCCATAAATGGGATACCTACGTATCCTTTGTTTTGGAAAAGGAATCAGAACCCACGTAGTTCGAGTAATGGAGTATGATGTTTATGATTGATGGCTCAAAGAAGAATGTCATAATTACTTTTACACTCTAAGCTCACGTGAGTCATGCTCGGTGTGAGAAACAAGAGGTATTGGTAAAAAATAGAAAATTGTGCCATGAAAGATGCAATCATAAGAAATTGTTTGGGGCTTATGTATGTATGACTGCCCAAATAGATGAAGGTTTAGGATTTACTTTTAGGGAGAAAATCCATGAACATGGTCCATAAAGGTATATGTGCCTCATGGAGATTTGAATACTCTAATCTTGGGGCTTACTCCTAAGGAGGATGCCCAAATTAGGAGGGGACTTATGATTGGGTTTTACTCCTAAGAAGGATGCCCAAAATTATGACTGGGACGTATTCCTGAAAAGGAGGCCCAGGTTAGGGGACTTGGGGCTTACTCCTGAAAAGGAAGCCCAAGATTATTACTGGGTCTTATTCCTGAAACAGAGACCTAGGTTAGGGATTAAGGTTTGGGGCTTACTCCTGAGAAGGATTCCCACATTTGAGATTGGGGCTTACTCCTAAGAAGGATGCCCAATATTAGAGGTCTTGGGGCTTACTCCTAAGAAGGATGCCTGGTATTTGAGATTGGGGCTTACTCCTAAGAAGGATGCCCATATTAAAGGATTATGATTGGGGATTACTCCTAAAGAGGATGCCCATATTAAAGAATTATGATTGGGGCTTACTCTTGAAGAGGATGCCCATGTTTGGGAACTTTAAGAATTTGGGGCTTACTCCTGAGGAAGATGACCAGATTAAAGGATTTATAACTGGGGATTATTCCTAAAAAGGAGACCCAGGTTAAGGATTCTCTCATCTTAAAGGATGAGTTTGAATGAACGAACTCTCAATCTTTGGTGACATTATTATGTATAAATCACTAGGTTTTGAGAGATATTCCACCGAATTCCTTTCAGATAAGGAAGTCAAATCAAGAAATCATGCCATAAATGGCTTTGAAGAGTATCTTGAAGACTGAATCTCGAATAGGAAAGGTGAAATGGATTAAGAGGGGTAAAATGGGAAAGATGGGCACCCAAAAAGGTAGGGGCACGCATGTCTTGAAAGGCGCGCAAGTCTTGCGTGGGCGCACAAGTATTGGTCGCGCATGTATACCTGCGCGACACATGGTGTACTTGCGCGATTTTCAACCAGCATTGAAATACTTGAGAGACTCTTTATTAAACCCTTTAGAATCCTCTTGAGGCTCTTCCAAAAATGGGACGCGCAAATTCTATTGAAGGAATAAGGCGGCGCGCAAGTATGATCAGTTCCCTAAAGGGCTGGCCATTCAGGCGCGCAAGTGTTGATGAGTTTCAACACTTAGGCCTTCCTCCCTCTCTTTAGATCTTCCGTTCTAGGTAAGAAATTACCTTAGAAGTGTTCCGGAAGCTTTGAGAAGAGACTTGGGCATCGGGAGCTTCAATCCGAGTGTCTGGAAAAAGATCCTCTCGAATGGGGGGCCCACAGGGTCTATTTATAGGCAGGAGAAGACCCTGGGCGGTTACCGAGCAGTTATCGCTTAGGTCGCACAAGTCACTTGCACGACCATAAGGCGTCGCACAAGTAGACTTGCACGACCACTAGGCAGTGCGCAAGTACTTGCACGGCCACTAGGTGGCGCGCAAATGTACTTGCGCGACCATGAGGGAAATTGCGTGACCTATGGGCAATGTTCTCCTTGTGCATCCCTTTGTCGATTTTTGATGTTTCTTCGAAAGATGAATCACTTTGGACTAAGGTATTTCCTTATTTTCAGTCGTTAGGCTCTGTGACGGAAAGGAGCGTCAACAAAAGTCCCCCCTTAGAGTTGGATCCAGAGAGAAAAGAGGATTTGACTCTGAGGTGAAAATAAAAACAAGAAATCTGGTAGTTTAAAGTCATGCATGCCGGACATAAAGGGGCTAATGTTTAAGGTCGAAATAGCTTTGACCAAAATGGGTTAAAATTGATTCAATTCCTTGACAATTTATCTGAAAACATATTACCATACTCAAGTATGAGAGAAAAAATGTAAACTATGGCTTAAAAATATTTGAATATGAGGAATGATATGAAAAAGAGCTAAAAGGCATTAGAAGAAGTAGTTTCCAAGAATGAAGTTACTATTATTTAACAAATCCCGTTAGGGGGTTGAAATATGAAGGGCCACCTAAGGGCATTGGCTGTATGGTTAAATAAATAACATCTTTCGGCTGAAAAGTCTGTTATGTGGACTGTTTATGCAAGGTCACCTATGGGCACGTGCTGTATAGTCAGGAAAAAGAACTCCCAGAAATTTACTTTCCTAGTGCTAAAATCCAGTGAAAGTTTATGGAGATTCAAATTTTCTAAAGTATAGAGTTTTTTGTATGGAAAGAGGTACTTGAATATGGAGAAGATATTTCCGAACAAGAATATCGAAGAACTGGATGAATATCACTCTTACGAAGGTCTAACCCAAACGTAGGGAAGAAGAATAAACCGTATACTTGAATACTTTCAGATCATGAAAAAGGATATAGGACAAATATGTTAAGGATGGCTATTTTTTTTGCGGATCCCTACATACTGTCTTTTAAGACAAATAAGGACAAAAGAGGCATTCTTCCCAAGAATGAAGTTACCATCATTTAACAAACCCGTTAGGGGGATGAATTATGAAGGGCCACCTAAGGGCATTGGATGCATAGTTAAATAAAATAGTATCTTTTGGCTAACAAGTCTGTTATGTGGACTGTTTATGCAAGGCCACCTATGGGCACGTTCTGCATAGTTAGGCAAAAGAATTATCAGAAGTTTGACATTTTTGTGACTAGAAGTCATGAAAAGGGTTATGAAGATCTGAAAATATTTAAGGTTAGGATTATAACACATATATATGGGTATTGTCTAATATATATAGAGATGCATAGGTCAATGATAACCATAATCATGATGTGGCTGGGTCCTGAATTGAAATTTTGGACTTCACTACGTATCTCATAATAATGAGAATCAAGCCATACGTATTTCTTGAAATGCAGTTTAACGTCGTGCAGGATGAAAGTATGAGTGATCTTAGTTTAGGGTCATAGAATTCGGACCATAATAATGAATACACAGTGTGTGTTTTCATGAGGATTTTTCAGCCAAGGGACTGAAAGTGAAATTTGGGGGTAGGCCCAAAAGACTTGGGAATGGATTCGAGGGATACTCGAATGTTCCTACGTATCCCATAAGGATGGGAATCAAGTCCACGTAGTTCTATAAATGCCCTTTGTACAAATTTGGTTCGTACATGTGAAGGGTGAAAGGGGACTTTAGTGCAATGATGGTTTAACCAGAGATAAAAAAAATAGGCATTACCATGTATGCACGTAGTTTTTTTGAAATGAAACATGATTGAAAAATCAATGTCAATAATAGTTCTCCCTCAAGTGAGGAGATCAAAGAATATTGTAGTTTATTGTCGTACCGGACAAACGTGTTGTGTAGTTTAACGTCGTATAACAAGGAAAAAAGTGAATCCATGTAAAAAAATATTGATTCTAGGGGCGGTTTCACAAATCAACATCATATGAGATGGTGGTGAACCGATGTGAAGAGATTATTTTCGGGCCTGAACCCTGGGAGGTTGCCTACATACCCAGCCTGGATGGCAAGGATCAAAGTCCGTGTAGTTCAATTAAAGAATGAATTAATGATCAAGTTGTTCTTGGGGACAACGATCTAATTAAAATGTTGTTGGGACTTACACATGGTTAGTGGCAAAAAGGGAGTGTTATGGTTGATGTTCACTCTAAGCTCACGTGAGTCATACTCGGTGTGAGAAACAAGAGGTAACAACAACCTTAACGATGCACAGTTTAATGTCATGTAGGACATATCCAGGGACTATGCAGTTTAATGTCTTGCAGTTAGGACTATTGGTGCTGCACAGTTTAGTGTCATGTAGCAGGGACAAAATAACAGTTTAATGTCATGTAGGACATATCAAGGATTTTCTGTACAGTTTAGCATCATGTAGTTAGGATGATGGGGACAATATAGTTTAACGTCATATTGGACGAAAGGGGGATTGTGCAGTTTAATGTCATGCAGTAAGGACAAAAGTGTGTACCATTTTAACGTCATGTCGGACGAAAGTGCGAATAGTTTAAGGTCATATGCACGGACCGTGAAAGGTGCAGTTTAATGTCATGCTGGACCTTTGAGATTATATAGTTTAACGTATTTCCGGACGTAAGGGACTTTTATACAGTTTAGCGTCATGTAGTTAGGATGTCACAGTTTAACGTCTTGCTGGACGTAAGGGACTTGCAAATAGTTTATGGTTATATGCATGGACTAGGGAAGATGAATTTTAAGGTCATGTTGGACAGTTTAGGGAACTTTTTCACATTTCAACGTCATGTGGGACAAAGTTGCAGTTTAAGGTCATACTGGACCATTGATGTATAGTTTAATGTCACATAGCAAGGACGAAATGGTTCTGCACAGTTTAGTGTCATGTTGCGGGGACATCTTATTTTCTACAGTTTAACGTCATGTTGGACAAAAGTGCGAATAGTTTAAGGTCATATGCATGGACCGTGAATGGTGCAGTTTAATGTCATACTGGACTATTAAGTGCTTATGTAGTTTAATGTCTTTCCGGACGTAAGGGACTTTCCTACAGTTTAACGTCATGTTGGATGTTGTTGGAAACTTTTTAACAGTTTAATGTCATGTAGGACAATTCAAGTAACTGTTACAGTTTAACGTCATGTTGGACAATAGAACATTTATACAGTTTAACGTCATGTTCGACGATAGAACATTGCTGTACAGTTTAAAGTCATGTAGCTAGGACTAAGGTGAACCAATATGAGGATATCAGTTCTGGGGACTTTTTACAGTTTATCGTCATGCTGGACGCTGGAAGTGCCACACAGTTTAATTTCATGTTTCTAGGACATAATATAGTTTAACACAATACAGTTTAGTGTCATGTAGGACATAATAGTAACCAATGTGACAGTTTAACGTCATGTTGGACGATAAGGGAACTGACACAGTTTAACGTCATGCTGGACGATGAAAGTGCCACACAGTTTAATGTCATGTTGCTAGGACACAATATAGTTTAATGTCATCTCGTACAAAATATAGTTTAATGTCATCTCGGACAAATAAGGAACTTCTGTACAGTTTAACGTCATGTAGATAGGAAATAATATAGTTTAGTGTCATGTAGGACATAATATGAACCAATGTGACTGTTTTGGCTCTGGGAAAAATATTTTGTGTTTATAAAAAATACTTCTTTAGAAATCTCTCATTAGTTGGAGTCGTGATGTGTTCTCTATCCATTGAGATTAGAGAATATGCTCCATTGGAGTAGACCTTATGTATTGAATAAGGTCCTTCCCATTTTGGTTCAATCTTGGGAGGCTTCTTTCCTCGTATCATTGGTGCTCTGAGAACCAATACCAATTCTCCTTGAATGAATGAACGAAGACAAACTTTTTTGTTAAAAGCTCGTGCTATTCGATTCTGATAGATTTCCAAGTGGTGCAAAGTGCACAATCTTTTCTCATCTAACTGTTCCAATTCATTCAACCGCTTTTGGGATTTCTCATCTGTAGATAACTGATCACAAATGGCTATTCTGAGTGAGGGCAATTGAACTTCAATTGGTAAGACTACTTCTGTTCCATATACCAATGAATATGGAGTTGACCGCGTTGCATTGCGAGTGGTAGTCCGATAAGCTCATAAAGCCTGAAAGAGTTTATCAGGCCATGACCTCTTATCTCTATCCACCATCTTTTGCAGTATATTTGAAAGAGTCTTATTGAAGGATTCTCTTTGTCCATTAGCCGCCACATGATATCGAGATGAATGGTTGGACTTAATGTTGTATTCTTGATACAATTTCTTTACCTCAGAAGAACAGAAGTTGGTGCCGTTGTCCGTTAATATGGTATGAGGGACACCAAATCTAGTAATGATGTTAGACTTGATGAAGCTAACAATGCATTTAGAACTGACTTCTTTGAGAGGTACTGCCTCTGCCCATTTAGAAAAGAAATCAGTAGCAGTAAGATTGTACTTAAACTGCTTGGCCGTAGCTAAAGGGTAAGGTCCCACCACATCCATTCCCCATGTGGAAAATGGCCATGAGTATTTAGCTGTATGAAGAAACTCTGGAGGTTTATGAATGAAGTTGGCATATACATGGCATGAATGACACTTCTTTGATAAATTAACACAATCTTGTATCATTGAAGGCCAAAAGTATCCAAGCCTTCGAATTTGATCAGACAGTCTATGTCCATACTGGTGGGCACCACAGACTCCTGCATGCACTTCTTTTATGACAGCCATTGTCTCTTCACCATCAATACATCTGAAGAAAACTCCATCAAAACCACGTTTGTAGAGAATTTTATCGAGGTGGTTTGGGCTATCATAAAGAGTAAAATTGACCAGAGGTCGCCAGATTTGTTATTTCTCAGCTCTATCAGGTGGAAGCGTTCCATTTTGAAGGTATTTCTTGATAGGTGACATCCATCCTGTAGTATGACCATACGGTTCAGGAATGGGACTAATTTCATTAATTTCCTCTGTTCTGACTTGAACATAAGGTGAAATTGCACGACGGTGGGCAATAAAGATGGTTGTCTCGTCCCGATTTGGATCTGCTAAAGTTGTGGCTATATTAGCCAGTGCATCAGCTTGAGCATTTTGTGATCTTGGGACATAAGAAAATGTCGGTTCTGAAGGGAATTCCAACATTAACTCTCTGACGTAATCATACAAAGGGATTAATTCTTCTTTTATGATGGCATAATCCCCATTGACTTGTTTGATTAACATGTCTGAATCACCTTTCACCTTTAAGTGATTCACTTGTGATTTAAGCGCTAACTCCAAGCTTGTAATGAGAGCTTGGTATTCAGCTTCATTATTGGTACCACCTTCCCACAACAAAAAGGAATAAGGTAACGCTGCCTTATCTGGAGAAATGAGCACAATTCCTAAACCAACTTTGTTGAATTTAGGATTTTCCATTTTCTTCCCTGTTGGACTTCTAGAAGCACCATCAAAATACACTTCCCATGTTTGAGGAATCTCTTGAATAGAGAAAAATTCCTCATCAGGGAGTTCGATATCTGAATACGTGTCTTCCACTGAAGGATGTTCAGCCAGGAAATCAGCTAGAGCTTGGCCCTTAATTGCCTTTTGAGACACATACTGAATGTCGAACTGCTGTAGAATAACCGCCCACCTTGCCAGACGTCCTGTAAGCATTGGACGACTAAGGATGAATTTGAGCGGATTATTACGAGATACCAATTGGACCTCGTGATGTTGCAGGTAGTGTCTCAGTTTCTGAACTGTAAAGATTAATGCTAGGCAGCACTTTTCCATACTTGAATACCGGGTTTCTACTTCAAGTATAGTTCTACTGAGATAGTAAAGACTATTTTCATTCCCAGAATCATTCTTTTGAGAGAGAAAGGCACCCAATGATCGCTCTAAAGCTGTCACATAGAGGATAAGATGTCTAACCTCAACAGGTGGCATGAGTACTGGTGGACTCAAGATGTATTTCTTGAGAACATCAAATGCTTCTTGACATTCTTCAGTCCACTAGTAAGTGACTCCTTTCTTCAATAATTTGGTAAAGGGTAAACTTTTTCCTGCCAAATTGGCGATGAAACGCCGAATATAGGCTAAGTGTCATTGAAGTCCTCTTAATTCATTCAAATTTTGAGGAGGTGACATACCAAGGATTGATTTGGTCTTCTCAGGATCGACTTCAATACCATGATGGCGTACAACAAAGCCGAGGAATTTTCCTGAGGTTACCCCAAAAGCACATTTTAAGGGGTTCATCTTCAAATTATGTTGTCGAAGCTTGTGGAATATGATTTCCAAATCAGCCAAGTGATTAGAACGTTGTTTGGATTTAACCACCAAATCATCTATATAGCATTCAACAAACTTCCCTAAAAGAGGTTTGAAGATACGATGCATGGCGCGTAGATATGTTGTACCTGCATTCTTTAAACCAAAGGGAATCACCTGGTAACAAAACACACCTTGAGGAGCTCTGAAGGCTGTATATTCCTCATCTTCTGGGGCCATTCGGATCTGATTATATCCGGAATATCCATCCATGAAAGAAAGTACTTTATAGCCAGTCGTTGCATCAATTAAGAGTTCTGTAATCGGAACTGGGAAATCATCTTTAGGACAATACCGATTAAGATCTCTGAAATCGATGCAAACCCTAATTTGTCCGTTCTTCTTCTTTACAGGGACAATATTAGCCAACCACTTGGGATATTGAACTTCTCTGATGAAGTTAGATTTGATCAGCTTATCCACTTCAGCTTCAATTTTGGAAGTATAGGTTGGGTGTGTTCTTCTCGCAGCTTGCTTAAAACCTCGATGTTCTTTTGGTAAACCCAAATGATGAGTAGAAACATCAGGATCAAGCCCAGACATTTCTGTATAATTCCAAGAAAAAATATCTTTATTTTTCTTTAGAAAAGAAATATACATCTCTTTCTTTTCAAGGGTCATGGCCGCACTAATTAAAGTGGGCCGTGGATCTTTCTCTGTACCCAGATCTACTTCTCTGAGTTCATCCACAGTGGTAGAGATACCCTCTTTGAATGCTGGAGGAGCATCTCTAAGATCTTTCTCTTCCTCTTTATCATGTGTTATTTCTTCCGTGTCTACTTGCAAAGTAGATGAAAAAACGAAATTCTCATGATCATAAGAGATGTCAAAATTTTCACATTTTGAAGAAGAAGCTTCCATTTCCGACCCTATTGATGATAAAAGGTCTTCTTTGGGAAATAAAGAGGAGATGATGGATTGAGAATCGATATCATTATTCACCTCTGATGTTTCTATAACTTCTTCTAGCCTGATTAGCGAAGTATAGATTTGTTGGACTTCAGCAGATGAAATGAAAACGTCACCACTTATGCTTTCATCACTGCTTGGTAGGATACCAATTTCTCCCATGTTGTCTGGCTCGATCGCTGTAATTGACATTATGGATCTTTCAATAAGAGTATTTTGATTTGGGCCTATTTTGTCAATTTGACTGATAGGTAACACATAATCTGTACTCACATGTGAAAATGGATTTATTGGAATTTTCTCCAAACCATATGGAGCACTAACTTTGGTAATTTCCTTCATTGTAGATTTTTCTATTCCCTTCATGTGATAAAATTTCGCCTTAATGTATTGAGACTCACATGTCTTGAACGGGGCCTTATCACCATACAATGTTCCAACTTGACCATCGAAACAGTATTTGAGACATTGATGGTATGATGAAGGAATAGCTGCATGCTGATGTAGCCAGGGTCTTCCAAGCAAGATATTGAAAGCTGAGTCTTGATCAACAATCATGAAATCCGAATTGGATACAAGATCTCCAAACTGAGTTCTGAGTGTAACTTCTCCCAGTGGTTCTTGTTCATTTTTATCATATCCTTTTAACATCATGGTAGAAGGAGATAAATCAGATTCTGTGAGGCCCAATTGACGAAGTGTAAGAATGGGCATGAGGTTGACTCTTGAACCATTGTCAATGAAAGCTCTTCGAACATCTACACCATTGACTTTTCCAGATAAGTACAAAGGTTTTATGTTCCCATGAACAACATCATCTTCATCTTTATCAGTAAAAGATATCACTGCATGGCATTCTACAGGATTATTCTCTATGTGATAGATTTCAGCTGCAGCAATTTCAGCTTCACACTCCTGAGGACTTGACAAAGCTTCGATGAGTGCTTCCCGAAGAACTTTTGACAGATTCAAAACATCCAAAATTGATAACTTGGATGGTACTTGGGACAAGTGTTTCAATATATCATACTTTTGATCTAGAGGTCTGCGTTTCCCAATAGGAATATGCTGTTTAGCATGTACCTTGGAAGCAGATGCTTTGGAAGATGATGCATCTTGTATTGATGTTGGCAACATCCTTGGTTTTGGAAGATTAGACTGATTATATCCATTTACTTTCTGAGATAAAGAAGATGGAAACATTAATAGGTCTTCCAAAATAACTGTTCCAAAACTGAGTTGGCCATTGGCAGAAGAACTTGCTTGTTCTTTTTGAGCTCGCTGAAGGGCTCTACCACGAGTTTCTGCTGCATATACAGTGCTAGCAGGGGTAAAATTAGAGTAGTGTCTTTGGAAAGATCCACGTCTTCCCCTGTATCCTGAACCTCTAGAACTTCCTCGGATTCCCTTATTTGATACAGGGAATTCATGCTCATCAAGACTGGAATATGGATCTGTTAATTGAATCATATTAACAGAACCAAAGATTAACTCTTCGTCTGATAAAGACTCTGCCTGGTTAGCCTGTTTAGGCTGTGCCATTTGGTGGGACGGTGCCCGTGGCATTGAAGTAGATGGCATGAAATCTGCCAGAGTCAAAGACAATTTAGGCTTTGATACATACTCATCTTCTCTTGATTCCTCTTTCTTCTTTGAATTGCGCTGCCCTTTTGAGGATTTGTCTTTTGATGGAGGCTTTACTGCAGCTTTTGTAGGAGACACAATTGGCTTCTTCAATTGTGTTTGCAAAATGGAATGGGTCCAATTGATTGTCTTTATGACCATCCAATCATCATATTTTTTCGCAGTTTTGCTTTTGACTTCCTGCCACTCGCCTCCTTCCTCTGGATCTGTAGCGGTAATACACGCTACCTGAGCTGAAGAACCCTTCAATTTGACTTGTCCCAAGTCGACCATCTTTTGCAGGAGGTCTTTAAAGACAAAACACTCCCGGATGGGATGCCCCAACATTTGATGAAAGGGAAAATAATTGGGACGGTCTTCATCTCCTTCCTTGTTTGGCCTCTTGGGCACTGGTAATTGAACCAAATTATTTTCCAGATCTGAAATGAAGTAACCAGGAACTTGGTCACTTCGGAAAGAGTATGTATTACTCTTCAAATCCTCAAATTATTTTCGTCGTTGATCTCTTTGATCATTTGGACGAAACAACCTTTGTTGTTGGCGTTCAGGAGGTGGAGCCCTTTGAAAAGATGAAGGTTTTGAAGTAGAAATAGGTACAGGTGCTTGTTTAAGCATAACTGTAGCAGTTTCCGCTTTACCCATTCTCCTTCCTGGAGCTGATGGAATTATACGAGATTTAACCTTAGCCTGTATAAGGTAATCTTAAATCTGTTGAGCGATTGAAGTAAGGTCTCGAAACCCTCCTGTGTATTTCACAGGGATCAATGGCGTGCGTAATTCGTCACACAAATTTTCCACACAGATTGGCAACAGTTCCTCCTGGGGGAGTGCTAAACTCAGGGAATACGTTAATCCCTTCCAACGAGCAATGAAATCATAGACTCTTTCATTCTCCCTTTGCTTGCAGTTTGTAAGATCGAAAACTGTCGTTTTTGGCAAAGTTGAGCTGAACTAAAGAAGGAATTTTTGACTAAGATCCTCCTATCCGATTATTGACCGGGATTGCAAGCTTGTATACCAGACAAAAGCTGGTCCTTGCAAGGTTTGCACGAAACATATGAGTTTCACTGCTTCTTGCTGTTCTGGAGTTCCCATCATAGGATCACAACAAGACACGTAATGCGTCAAATGTTGTTCAGGGTTGCCTGATCCATTAAAAGTAGGGAAAACAGGGTTTCAAAAACTGGATGGAGGAGAAATTGAATCTACCCATTCAGGGTAAACTTTCTTTTCAGGTTGAACTTGCGCCTGTTTCCCTTCCATAGTTTCTAACCGAGCTGTTAATGACTCAATAGTAGTTATTAACTTTTGAGAAACATCAGGTTGAACTTGGTTTTGGGTAGGTGCAATGAATGGAGCTTGGACAGACGTGGTGGTTGGTGCTGCAACTGATGGTAGTGCTGCCAACCGTTGTTGCGTTTGACCCGTAGGATTAGACCTCTAAGGGTGTACTGATAAAGGAGGATATTCATGATCCATCTCAGTAGTTAAAAAAAATTCCTTCGGCTGTCGGACTTCAGCATTCTTAAGAAGAAGACTACTCTGAAGTAGTTCTGCATTCAACCTTCTTAATTCTTTCATTTCTTCCTCCTGTTGTGCAAACCTTTGCTCTAATGAGAGCGATTGACCTCCTTCAGAGGAAGGGTGAGAAGTAACCTGATTATTTCCTTTCCCCTTATTGGATCCTTTTCGGAGAGGGGGAAGTGGGTTACATGAAGGAATACCGAAACTTTGGGTAAGCCTTTGATTACGTGTGCGCACACCTTCATCATTTAGGTCTGCGTGCGCAACTTCTTGAGCAGGAACCTCTTCGTCTGATCCCTCTAATTGAGCCTCATCTGGTGAATCAGCAGCAACATCATTGATGACATTAATGGATGCATATTGCATGGAATCCTTTCTATCAGCATTTCTGTGATATTGTCTTCTTCCATGTCCATGATGAGACATGGAATTCCGTTGACTTGATCCCTCAGGAACTTCTTGGAGAACCGTCACTTGGAGAGAATCTCCTGATAGCTTGGCTCTTCGTTCCTCTTGAGGCTTATTCCCTAATCGAGAGAATACTTACTTTCTCTGAGGGAGGGATTGAGGATTTTAAAAAGTCCCCAGTCCGGTGGACTGGGGATGTTCCTGCTGCTTCCGCTCAACTCCTCGAATCCCATTTGTTGACTCTGAGGGTTGGGTTAGAGATGTTCCCAGTCTGACAAGCTGGGGTGTCTCTTGACATGCTATGTCTGAGATCTTCTTAAAATCTCTCTTGATCTTGCGAATCTTAGTTCGGAAATTAGCTGGATGCATTAACCTGTATCCACTTTTATCACCTGGTTTAACAGACCGTTGGATGATTTCCGAAACTTCTGTCATTTGATGACGTGTTTGCTCCAGACGAGAGGCTTGTGCAATATTCTCACCTGCTTGATGTAGGAGAAATTCAACAACTTGTTCTCTATATATATGATTTTGAGAGGAACTAGTTGAAGCATGTTCTTGAGCAAGCTTTTGATTATGAACAAAGCCCATTGACTGTGGCCGGCCATGGGCAATAACATTGCATGAGACCATTTTCGGCGTGCTTTGCTGACGGGAAAGAACTGTGAAATGTAGTGCTCCGTGAACACCCCATCCTCTGATATGAACATCAGATGGAGCATTGGCAATTAACTGACGCAATTTTCTTAGTGCGCCAAGGCATGAACGTTGAAGGGATCTCTGTTGCTTTTCAGCCTTCGGATACCGAGAGACTGATAAAGATGCCAAATCAATCTGACGTTGTAGCCCTTTTATTATCTTAAGATGATTTTCATATTCATCATAAGATAATACCTTCTTCTTTAATTGACAAATAGTTTTCCATATGTTGAGACGAATATCATGAATTCCATCATCCGTCAACATCTTTGGAATGTCGTACTGGGAGTCAGCCAAAGGCCAAAACTTGACTGGTACTTCACCTTTTGCAAGTTTTTTCCTCATGTTCAGCATTTACTCTTTATCATTAAATAATGATTCTTCTACCTATTTGGACCAGAGATGTTGCTTCCTTGTTGCTTCATTAAATTCGACAAGGTTGGTAGAGAGATCATTGATCAAACTAGAAGATGCATGACTTAGGGGTGGTTCGGAGAATGACCTACACCCTGGGCTATCTTCTGATTGAGAAAGTATTTCACTTGTTAGCGATAAAGCATCATACATGACTGGTTTCGCATTTGCAAGTGCCTCAAGATAAGAGGGATTTCTCGGCACTACATTATCCACTGGAGTATTTTCCAGGCAATGTGAATCACTACTGCGGAGAGGACTTTCGCAGCGAAGTTCATCATTATGGGGAGGACCACCATAATGGGTTACAACAAAAGATGAGATCTCTTGCTCCGTGGTCTTCTGACCACACAGAGGGTTCCTGTGGCTCTCATCTGAAGAAGAAACTTCACGATTGACCGAACTTTCATGAAGCAAGCCTTCATGAAGAATTGTCTGTTGAAGACCTTCAGAATTAATGTTCCCGTTGTTGGGAACTGAGGGAGTAGAATCTTGAATTCCGACAGATAAATGTCTGAGGGCTTCAAGAACTCCAGAATCGAGTAAGGCCTTGTTGCAGATTGGCCTTTGATCTCCTGACTGTGCTGGGCAGATCTTTTTCTTAGATGCCTTCTTAATCACTTTAGAAACCACTTGTTGACGAAAGTGGTTACTCTGAGTAGGTGTATGTGCATGATCAGGAAAGATGGTCAGGTTAGGCTGACGATCTCCACTCAAATCAGGTGTATGTGCCTGACTTGATTGTCCGTATGATATAGGGGAGTATGCCCCATAACCCTCTTGGACTGGAACAGATGTGTGTGTCTGTTCCGGAGTGAATCATTGATGTGTCACTCCATTGCTAGGGATAGATTTATGTGTCTGTCCCTGAGATGATGTTGAAGCTGTTATGATATCCTGGCAAGCATCCAGAATATGAGCAGGAATTTGCTTATGCTCTTTCACCATTGACAAAATATGTTTGGTGAATTTGGCCGCCGGAACGGGGATATACGTCCATTCCGGGCTTGGAGTAGGTGTATGTGCCTGCTCCTGTCCTCCTTTTCCTGTTAGTGAATCCTGACAGTACTCAAGTGTGGAGGCAGAGAGTTGAGTCTGCCTCTTGTTTGTCGTCGGGGCTTTCCAACTGACTTCTCTGTGCGCTACCAAGAGAGACTGTTGGTAGGCTTGATTAGTATTAGCAGGTGTATGTGCCTGCTGATTACACTTCGCCAAACGCAGTTGACGAGATCCATCATATGTAGTCAGACGAGCCTGCTGACTAACTGGTGATGTATAAGCAGGTGCATGTTCCTGCCTATGGTACTCTGCCGGAATTGCCTGGTGGGATTGGCGTGATGCTGCCAGACGAGTCTGCTGGACAGCGGAATTAAAACGGACATGTGATTGTGCCTGCTTGTTATTTGCCACCAAGTTAGGTTGGTGGACTTCTCCGGAGATGGAAGGGATGACAACCTTCCCATTGTTAACCGGATTCCGTCTCTGGTGGTTCATCTTTCCTGCTCGGGTTCGAGGAACCTGAGCTGAATGCCTGGAGTCGGTACCCTCATCATGTTGAGGGCGCACTACCGCACGAGTCTAGCGGCGATTGTTTATGGGAGCCCTCGAGAAGGACTCCTGTCTTTTTGAATTAAGGCCCTACGGGACCTGCTCATTCACTTCCTCATAGTAAGGGAGTGAATGGAAATTTCATTCCGGGGATAAAGACCCGAAACGGTTGGAGACGGTAGTCAGCACCGCCTGCTTCTTGATCGTTGGTCGTCGTTGTCCGGACGACCAGGTAGAGTTGTTAACTTGGAGGGCTTGACGAGCGGCCTCCAGAGTTGGGATAGTATCGTTGCGACGGTACTCCTTAACAAGTGCATTAGAAACCCAGCGTTGAAGACGCTGAGTTAGTGATGTCATCCTTAGAGCGGACGACGTTCCAGTAGGAGTAGCAGCATTGGTTTTCACAGCAGCATACCTCATAGTAGAGGTGTTCACAGCAGCAGTATTCACAGGGGTGAATTTAAGAGAAGCCATTTTGCAGAAGATCTTGAGAAAAGCGTTCCTATTCCATATAACAGACATAATCAAGATGAATCTGGCCACTGCATCTTTTGGATGAGCACATGTCAATGATTGATTTGTTGGCCCAAGGGGCCTAACAAATAAGAGGAACATCACTTTAACTTGGTTAAGGATTCACGTCGGGTTCACCATTTTTTGTTTCGCACGGAATCCGGGTATGACTTCCTATACGAGAGATTCAAACGTTCTGATCGGTTTCTAGCGGGTTTGTTCATAGAACTGGAATCATCCAATGATTCCACATTCGTTTGGACCTACTTTCCAAAGGTAGGCGCTCATTAGTTTTTGGACTAATGAGGCTTAGGAATTTTCATTGGTCGAGAGGATGGGAGGTCGGACTCATCACACCTTTTTGAGGGGAATTATTGTCTACTTCGGGACTCTCTTTATAGATTTAAGTTATGCTCGTGAATCCTTATTACATTACCAAGTATAAAATGAGCTTTCCTTTAGTTTTAACAATCAATGATTAAATATGCAAGAAATTTAGAGAATCTTTTATATGTATTCGAGGTTCTTCATCAATAGAGAATCATCTATATCTGTTTAGAGATTCTTGGTCAATGGTATCCCTCAAAACATTTATATAAAAGTCTCTTGGTCATTATGATGACCAGGCTGGTTTTAAAGCCACTCAGTGGGGCACTTGATGTTTATCTTCATTCAGAAGGACATGTATTATTTCAAAGTTGGGATCGAACCCATAAATGGGCTACCTACGTATCCTTTTTTTTGAAAAGGAATCAGAACCCACATAGTTCGAGTAATGGAGTATGATGTTTATGATTGATGGCTCAAATAAGAATGTCAAAATTACTTTTACACTCTAAGCTCACGTGAGTCATGATCGATGTGAGAAACAGGAGGTATTGGTAAAAATTAGACAATTGTGCCATGAAATATACAATCATAAGAAATTGTTTGGGGCTTATATATGTATGACTGCCCAAATAGATGAAGGTTTAGGATTTACTTTTAGGGAGAAAATCCATGAACAGGGTCCATAAAGGTATATGTGCTTCATGGAGATTTGAATACTCTAATATTGGGGCTTACTCCTAAGGAGGATGCCCAAATTAGGAGGGGACTTATGATTGGGTTTTACTCCTAAGAAGGATGCCCAAAATTATGACTGGGACTTATTCCTGAAAAGGAGGCCCAGGTTAGGGGACTTGGGGCTTACTCCTGAAAAGGAAGCCCAAGATTATGACTGAGTATTATTCCTGAAAAAGAGACCCAGGTTAGGGATTAAGGTTTTGGGTTACTCCTGAAAAGGATGCCCACATTTGAGATTGGGGATTACTCTTAAGAAGGATGCCCAAAATTAGAGGACTTGGGGCATACTCCTAAGAAGGATGCCTGGTATTTGAGATTGGGGATTACTCCTAAGAAGGATGCCCATATTAAAGGATTATTATTGCGGCTTACTCCTGAAGAGCTTGCCCATATTAAAGGATTATTAATGGGGCATACTCCAGAAGAGGATGCCCAAGTTTGGGAACTTTAAGAATTTGGGGCTTACTCCTGAGGAAGATGCCCAGATTAAAGGATTTATAACTGGGGATTATTCCTGAAAAGGAGACCCAGGTTAAGGATTCTCTCATCTTAAAGGATGAGGTTGAATGAACGAACTCTCAATCTTTGGTGACATAAAGATGTATAAATCACTAGTTTTTGAGAGATATTGCACCGAATTCCTTTCAGATAAGGAAGTCAAATCAAGAAATCATGCCATAAATGGATTTGAAGAGTATCTTGAAGACTGGATCTTGAATAGGAAAGGTGAAATGAATTAAGAGTGGTAAAATGGGAATGATGGGCACCCAAAAAGGTAGGGGCGCACAAGTCTTGAAAGGTGCGCAAGTCTTGCGTGGGCGCGCAAGTATTGGTCATGCAGGTATACCTGCGCAACACAAGGTGTACTTGCGCGATTTTCAACCAGCATTGAAATACTTGAGAGACTCTTCATTAAACCCTTTAGTATCCTCTTGATGCTCTTCTAGAAAAGGGACGCGCAAATTCTATTGAAGGAATAAGGCGGCGTGCAAGTATGATCAGTTCCCATAAGGGCTGGCCATTCAGGCGCGGAAGTGTTGATGAGTTTCAACACTTAGGCCTTCCTCCCTATCTTTAGATCTTCCATTCTAGGTAAGAAATTACCTTAGAAGTGTTCCGGAAGCTTTGAGAAGAGACTTGGGCGTCGGGAGCTTCAATCTGTGTTTCTGGAAAAATATCCTCTCGAATGGGGGGCCCACAGGGTCTATTTATAGGCAGGAGAAGACCCTGGGCGGTTACCGGGCAGTTATCACTTAGGTCGCGCAAGTCACTTGCACGACCATAAGGTGTCGCGCAAGTAGACTTGCACGCCCACTAGGCAGCGTGCAAGTACTTGCACGGCCACTAGGCGGCGCACAAGTGTACTTGCGCGACCTTGAGGGAACATGCGCGACCTATGGGCAATGTTCTCCTTGTGCATCCCTTTGTCGATTTTTGATGTTTCTTCAAAGGATGAATCACTTTGGACTTAGGTATTTCCCTATTTTCAGTCGTTAGACTCTATGACGGAAAGGAGCGTCAACACCCCCCAAGGGAAAGGAATCTGCTCCCTCTCTCTAATACGTTTTGTTGCCGTATTCAGATGTGTTTCGACAAAGATCCCAAAGTGTGGGATTTTCATGGGGACATTCCCCTCGTCCCATGACCAAGCTTCGTGAGCTCGCTATTTGGATCCTCATCCTCTCCCACATCCACAAGGACCCTCGGACGACATGGATACTAGGCTTATGGGCTCTCCATGAATGCTGGGCCTGAGGTCCCTTCAATCGTTTCGGGCCAACGTCCCTACGGATATTGGACAACAAATCGATAAAATCCCGCGTTGCGAATACGGTCAGCGGTCGATGCTCATTTGTCTATCCCCATTCTAGGATAACGCGATAGGATGCTGTGTTGCGAACATGGTCAACAGTTATCCTCCATCATCACGCCGCCATCATCGTGATCTGAATCTCAAGCACCATGATTCACACATTTCCACTTCCTCATGTTCAAGTGGAATTCCATCATACTCGGCTCTTTCTCTTCGCGCATCTAGGTGCGCTAAATGATTGTGTTAGTGTCATTGGGCCGGTATTCACCGAGCGCCCCTTTGCCCTAACCTGCCCCTCTCTGTGTCAGGAAATTCCCACCACTACTACTTGTTTCCCACACCGAGCACGACTCACGTGGGCTTAGTAGTTTTGGCAGGATGTGTACCAACGCGGTCAGGATGCTCCTCATCCTGCATGACGTTAAAATGTGCTTTCAGAACTACGTATGGATTGATTCCAATCCTCATGGGGTACGTAGGAACACCCGGCCACTCTGCTTCGGGCCCATCCCCATCCTCACTCTTGGTCCCTCGACCTGAAGAGTTTCCTCCGGGGGTATGTGGTATGAGTTGGACTCCAAGTCCTCATTCACATCAGTTTCATATCTACCGCACCACACGCTTCCTTCCCTCTTATTCCACATCCTATCGTATGACGTTAAACTACAGGAGTCTATGTATCCTCAACGCATGACATTAAACTACGGTTCTACCCTGAACAAGTTCCGGATGACCCAAGATCCCACTGGGAAGTGACAGATCCCCGCGCCAGAGATGCCCTGTCTGAAAGAAGGAATGATCCATGATCAAACCGATGCGCCTATCTAGCGTGCTCCCACCACGGTGGGGTAACTACCTAAGTGTTGGATTCTGTTCGGATAGACCATCACTCCACATTCCACGCATTGTGTGCCCCTTATTCGGACCCTCGTCCCCTTTCATGTATCACAGGACCCCCTAACGGCCTGGTCTCATGCCGCATCAGCTCACATACCGTCCTAGGCCAACGTTCCGGAAGACGGGTCATATCTGGAAGGACCCCCTAACAGTATGGATTTCTGACCTATGGTCCGCCATCTGACCTGGGCCAACATCCCGAAGGATTGATCAACAACATTTGTGACATGGTCCCGTGTTTCGAACATGGTCAACGGTTAACCCTCATTTGTTGTCCCCATTACAGGCTAACACAGTAAGGGTACTGCTTCCCCTCCAAGGTTAACGGTTGTCCCTTATTGTCACGCCATCCCCACAGTGTTCCGAATCATGGGTATCATAATTCATGCTTCCCATTTTCATTTGTCTGGACCGATTTCAGCGCCCCTGGCGTTGCCCCGTTCGCACACAAGAGCACATTGAAGAAATTGTAATTCGGTCATCCTGAATGTTCCTTCTCCCATCAAGCCTCTCCCATCTCTCAGAAATCCGGACTGGTAATCCGAATCCCGGACACCGGGCTCGACCCACGTGGGCTTCGGGAATTGTCGCCGAACGTCCTGCAAATATTGTAGGGATGTAACAAGGAAATTCGACAGTGGAAATCGTCCGTGCTACGGCATTCAAAACAAAGGTAAAATTTGGAAGCACGAATGTACCAATAAAGGGTTTTGGTTTTGTTACAATACTCGGGGGTCGACTTCCCCCATGGACGGGTTGACCCCGTCAAAAGAGCGTTGCAGCTCTGCCACCCGTTGACTTGCGGCATCCAAGGCTTGCTGCAGCTGAACCAGCTCCGGCTCCTCCTCAGCAGCGGCGGGGCGCAGTTCGTCAGTCCTAGCTTTGGCCCTCTCTACGTCAGCTTGAACGGTGGCCATCTTTCCAGAGGTCTGCCTTATATGCTCTTATGCTTCTGCCAGCTGGGCCTTCAACCATGAGAGCAGCTTATTTTGTGCATCAAGAGAGGTTGAAAGCTCATCTTCTCGGGTCTGCATCAGTTGAACCTCGCCTTCAGCCTCTTGGAGCTTCTTGATGCTGGTCGCTTTCCTCCGCTGCCAGCCCACGCTGAGCCCACGATCATGCTCCCGGATCTTCTCAGCCATAAGATCTCGGATGAATGCGTGAGGACGTTGGGCATCCACTCCCCCAGCGCACAGTTCATGCAACCGCGAGCAAAGCCTATCCATTTCGGTCAGCCATTGTGCTTGGGGAGTGTCCTTGATAAAGCGCGTGATCAGCTTCCACGATCTGCGGCAGACTATGCTGCTGTCTTCCTCGTCAGAGGCCGTTTCGTCCCAGTCTGCGCGATTGGCAGGCTCGTACGCGGGATACGCCCACAGGAAATCCTTGGCAGGATCAACATCCGGTGTTGAATCCAGTGCGACACCTGGCGCCAAAGCGGACGTGACAGAACTGGGACCGACTGGTTGATCCTCTTCCTCGGAGTCCACCTCGATGACTTAGGGTACGACCCTGCTGGTGGACCCGCCAGTGATGATGTGCGTCGCAGCTTGAGGAGATGGAGGGACTATCGCCACCATCACTGGCATGCCCCTAGGAGGGACACCACCAGACATCCCGACCAGCTTTTCCGCAGCAGCCCACACCAGTCGAAGAACTATACGACAAAGAGGGACATAAACGTTAGTTAGCATGGTCTACATGTGACAACGAGGAGACCAGTGGAGGAGACTTACGGAGATCAACCTCCGAGCGCTGATCTTGAGCCGATACTGAAGAGACTCCGATACGAGGCCCCCGTATACTGTTGGAAGGTCTGGAGATTCCAGAGGAGCCACCTCGGGCACCCTGGGCCCACCAGACGCGGAAGTGGACGCAGCCATAGGCGCGGGTTCCGAAGGTCCCGCATCATCACCCGCCAAGGAGCGAGAACGAGGGATACGAACAAGTTCCTCCTGCATGGCTCAAAAATTGGTGAGAAGTCCATAGGGACCCAAGAACAGATCGTAAGGAGAGAAGATCGGAATGCTACCTCGAGAGCCTCTGCGAAATCGTCGGATTCCGAGCCTTGGTCTCCAACCTTGCCCTCCTCCAGCGTGCTCCCTCCTCTAGCCTCATCCTCCCGAGAGCAGTCCTCTGAATCCTCCGGCAAGGGGAAGCGCTCCCTCAGATCGGCAGCCGATAACTTTGGGGGGACCGTCTGATTCAACAGTACCCTCACCCGGTCTGTCATTGGGCGAGGGACACCACTGGAGTGGACGTAATCCTCCAGTTCGTCCAGGTACTATGCTGCCTCCGCCGGAGACGCCATGAATCCAGCCCGGACTGGGCCTATGCCCGGTAATTCCATCCCGAGGCGATTCAGGTGGGCCCATATCTCGGGTGGGCTGAGGAATTTCCGGTTGACATCCCAAATGTCCCAAGCTTCCGGGAAGATGGCATCCTACGCCATGTCAATATGACTCAGGCGCTTCCCCGGAGCCTGGGTGGATATCCTACGAAATCCCCTCGGTGGCCGCCCCTCTGGATGACCCTGATCTTCCGGAATCACCGGATCCACCACTGCTTCCATACCCTCGGTCGGTGCGGGTCTCGCCGCCATGGCAGCCCCGCCACTGCGAGCGGCCCTAGCTGCCCGCCGACCCCGACCTCGAGATAGAGGAGGCCCACCGTCACCAACCCGGATCGTTGGTTGCTTCAGCATCTCCCTTGGGTAAGCGGCCTCCCAACTGATGGCGTACTCTTTCACTAATCCGAAGGCGGCGGTGGATGGAGGCAATGCAATCCGCATCTTTCCATATTCCCGTGTGAACAGGAGCCACAACTGCCTCATCACACACGGGTGCTCCTCGTGACACACCTCCCAGTAGACCTGCGGGGTCAGCCGCTGGAGGCACCAGAACTGCCTCGCAAACCGATGCGGAGTGTACGGTTCACAGAGCGGCTCACGATCTATTCGTTCCACAAAAACTCCACCTCGGAAGGCCAGGAGGTAAGCCCGATGTTCTTCCATTCCCCGTCCGTCATCAGTAAGCATCCCCGTCGGCAATGGGAAGGGATGGAAGTTGAACTCATCCGCCCTCCACACCCTATTCAGCACCATCAGAACGACCAGTTTGAACGGGAAGCTCCTGACCGCGTTCAGGATGGAGGGGCGGAAGTTTGATCCCGGTGGCGAAATGGGGTTTGGATACTCGTAAATCCCCCTCATATGCACTGCGATCCACCCATACAGGAGGTGGAAG
The DNA here is from genome assembly GCA_963277665.1 of Viscum album. Classification (NCBI taxonomy): domain Eukaryota; kingdom Viridiplantae; phylum Streptophyta; class Magnoliopsida; order Santalales; family Viscaceae; genus Viscum; species Viscum album. Next base: position 200,928,753 of record OY728125.1, on the reverse strand, counting down.
GGCCCGCATATCCTTGGCGGCTTCTTTCCCTCGCTAATATGCCACAGCATTCTGTACAGTTTGGTGAGCATCGGGATCCCAAGGTTGATCCGCTGCCCCATGGCCAACATCGACTCCATGTTAAACGAGCTGGGTCGCACCCCCATGCTTGTATCCCTCACCAGTAGGATCCAACCACAGATGAGAGCCGCGATGAAGGCCATCATCCTGACTATCGGCTGTTGTTCAGTGCTGACACTGAAACCCCATGTCTTCCATTGGCTGTCCTCCAGGACCCGCCAATACGAGTGCCCCTTGCCCTGTTGGTCCGCCCTTGGACAATTTCGAGGCCTCGGAGGGAACTCTCTATTCTCTGGGAAATTCAGGAAGTATTTGAACCATCTCCTGAAATGGACATCCCTCACTGCCTCCTTGTCCTCTCCGGGGACAAGTGCTATCAGCACCGATGCCATTCGCGGCATTTTCTCCGCATCTCCCCACGCGCTGATGACGAGGAGGAATTCGTCATACATGGCCCCCAAGATTGGGACCCCAGAAATCTGGTGGACATCCCACAGGCTGATGCCCACCTCCCCGTGATGCAGGTGAAAAGTGTTGGTCCTAGATGACCATCTACTCAGCAACTCCGGCATTAGCTGCTTCGGCTGGTAAATGTGGAATTGGGAGGCCCATGCCGCCTCATACAACCCCACTCTCCTCATCTCGGCCCCAAACTCCTCGCTTGAGGCGCCTACCCAGTAGGCCCAGGCCCAGTCATCAGTAAAGTTGCCGCCCTGGCGCAGGTCCCACTCATCAGACCATCCCTTCTTCGAATTCTGCAAAGCTTCCTTTAGCATGGTACGATAGAGGGGAGGGGAAGTCTCCGGTTGTAGTGGCTTCCCGTCAATGTCGTTCACATGGTTGTAGAGACAGTCAGCGGTGACTGGTGTGAAGTCCTCCCGCGCATGACCATCGGCCGCCCTGAACCATTGGTGCTGGCACGGTGTGCTCCTGAACTAGCAAGCTGGTTCATCCCTATTCGCCTCAGGGATAAAGACATCATCCCTCAACCAAAATCCATACAAAGGCAATTTCTTGCACTGCGGATAATCTTTCTGACCCTCCGAGAGAAGGTCTGTCAAAGAAGTGTGGTCCGAGTGGCTCCGGATCATCTCCCCTAAGCATGGACAGTTGGCCATCTCATCTCGACGATCAGCATCTGGAAGGACCCCCAATACAGCCTCTTGATGGGCCATCTCAACTCTGGCCCTCAGAAAAGAATTTTCCAGCTGGATCGCGAAGCTCGACCGCGAAGCTGAATCGCGAAGCCGGATCGCGAAGATCGGTCGCGAGGTGAAGTCGCGAAGTCAGGCCAAGGCCGACAAGAAGAAGTTCTCTTGGCGCGGACGTGGAGTCGGAGACCCGCGGTTCACCGTGAAGCTCACTTCGCGGAGGGCTGTCGCGGAGTACGCGGAGCTTCGCGAAGTCGAGAGCGCAAAAAGACAAGGAAGGCACGTGAAGACAAAATAGAGGTCGACCCCCTATTTATATGCGGCGACCCCAGAGCATCGCGGCGCGCCTCACCCGCGCGGAGCATCGCGGCGCGTTCGGATCTGTGGCCCCGGTCAGCACCGCGGGTCCCCTTCGCGAAGCCGCTTCGCGAACCACCGACAATTTTGGCGATTTTCCCTCAAACTTCGACCCTTCACCCTCCGTGGCTCCAAGTCTGAGGGGGGGAATTTTTTAGCACCAAAAATACGGCCCGAAAGAAAGGAATGAAAAAGACAGCTCGCGTGCTGCCTCGCGAAGCACCGCCGCGAAGCACCCACGCAAAGCCCCCCGACCATTGCGGCCCCGCGAAGCCCCGAAGGCGGTAATGCTCCGTGAACGCATTTGATGTTCACGAGCCGCCGCGAAGCTCCTGAGGCGGTAATGCTCCGCGAACGCATTTGATGTTCGCGAGCCGCCGCGAAGCTCCTGAGGCAGTAATTGTAACGACTCGAAATTTTGAATAAATCTTGTTTCCTAATTTCATGTGTTATTTTTTTTATACTCAAAAAAAATGTTTTATTTGATAAACATGATTATAAATAAAATGAGACCATTTGGTTTTTGAGTGTTATATGACCATCGTTCAATATGACCACCGTGAACAAGATGTTTTGATTATTGTCTCTAAATTTAAGTAATCTTGGTTAATTATTATAGAAAGAATATTTGATGGCCTCACCTAGTAGGCTTGGGCCGATCGAAGCCCATCTAACAGAGCTTGGGAAGGAGGTAGCACCATTGGGCTTTTCTTTGGACCAAATCCAAGCTGAACTTCATCATGTGAAGCTAGAACGGAATTGCCTTCGTGAGAAGTTCAAACTGATAGAAATTACTACTCGGGCATTGTTGACTGAGCCGCCCCAAAATTCTATCACCCTAGCACACCTTACTCTTAGGTCCTATGCTGGTATTATAAGGGTTTATGTAACTAGACCGTAATTGCCTTGTGTAATCCTTGTTTTAAATAAAAATTGGGATTTCTTCTTATGATGAAGTTTATGAATTTTTAAATGACTGGATAAAAATAGTATGCATATTTTTGATGAATTTTCAAAAGGATATTTTAAAAAAATGTTTGTGTAAACCTTAAATAACTTAAAATGTGTAATGATTCTCAAAAAATGGTCTTCTACAATTATGTTCAGTACGAAATTTAAAGTCTAATAAGATCAACATGATTTTTGATGAATAGTAAATTATTAATAGTGATTTTATGATTAGGATTAGTAATATGACCAAATGGATTAGTAATCTCACTTAAAGAAAGTTTTAAAATAATCTAGGCACCTTGATTAAGTAATGTGATTCAATAAAATGGTTAAATAACGGTTTCATAAATTATTATTCAAGTATTAGTTTTTTCGGGTGAATAGTGTTTTTTAATTAAAAATTTAATTAAAAATAATTAGAAAATTATTTTTATAAAAAGGACTTTATTTTTGAACTCAGAGCATCGATATTATGTTATGGTAATTTTTGGGGATTTTTCTGAAAAAAATGAATTTTCGATGAATAGTGTTTTTATTTAAAAATTAAATTAAAAATATTCAGAAAATTATTTTTATAAAATGGAGTTCATAAATGTAATTAGAGAATCGATATTTAGTTAAGGTAAAATTTTGGGATTTTTCTGAGAAAGATGAATTTTTCAGTGAATAGTAAAAATGCAGTTTTAGGGTTTCGGTATGTTTAATGACATCATAACTGTGTCATGATGATGTCATGAGATATTTTAAGGGTTGGCTGGACAAGGGTGATGAATTATTGTTTTGGGGGCCCCATGCGGCCTAACTCCATGATAAATGCCAAGGGAGAGCACACGGGTTTGAGAAAAGCACATGTGAGGTGTCCCTTGGCCATTAATGCCTTGTCCCCTCACTTTCCCTATAAATACCAAGCCCTCATCTCATCAATTCGACTCCCCACTCCTCCCCAACTAAGTTATGGTCTCATTACCACCCAAGGAGTCCTCCCAAGGTGTCCCCAATCCATCAAGGTCCCGACCTTTGAGGTTTAAGAGTTACATTATAAGGTAAGGGATCCGACCCCTCTCTTTCTTTTCAAGTGATCTCTTTTATGTCATTCCTTTTATGCTCCATGTTCTTATTTTGGAGGATATTCTTTTATACTCCTCTTACTGCCCTTTTTATGTTCATATGATGAAAGACCCCCTCTTACTCTCATCATTTCGTTTTAAGAATGTTTAAGTGGCGCCGTTAGGCTGCGGAATTTTCAAGGGATTCATTCACCTTTCTCTTTTTCAGAGTTCTACTTTCATGTCAAGTCTTTCAAGTTCATTTTAATTATGTTGGGGTATGATCTATATATCTATCATACTGTACTCTTATGTTCATATGATGAGAGACCCCATTTGATCTCTTCAATTCAGTATTTTGAAGTTTTAAGTGGCGCCGTTAGGCTGCCGAATTTTTAAGTGGTTTTTCACCCTTCTCATTTTGAAGTTCTACTTTCATGTCAATTCTTTCAAGTTCCTTTTTGTTATGTTGGGGTATGATCTCTACATCTATCATACTGGACTCTTATGTTCATATGATGAGAGACCCCATTTTATCCCTTCAAATCAGTATTTTGAAGTTTTAAGTGGCGTCGTTAGGCTGCCGAATTTTTAAGGGATTCTTTCACCCTTCTCCTTTTCAAAGTTCTAATTCTATGTCAAGTCTTGAAAGTTCCTTTTTATTATGTTGGGGTATGATCTCTATATCTATCATACTGATCTCTTATGATCATATGATGAGAGACCCTATTTGATCTGTTCAATTCATTTTTGTTGAAGTTTAAGTGACGCCGTTAGGCTGCCGAATTTTCATAAGAGAAATCAAATTTTTGTCTTCCTTCCATGTTTTTCATTTCAAATGGTATGTCCTTGAAATTGCATCACCATGTCCATATATCCTTCTTATTATGTCCCTATACTATTTTATGGGTCAATTATGATTGTTCGAACCATGTTCCATCTCTTTTCAAAGTTTTCTAAAACCTTGTAACAAAGGCGTTATGCTGCAGAATTTTCGTCTCAAAATGCCTCTCTTTTCTCAAAATTATTTTATGTTATAAAGTGAATACTCAAAGCTCTTATTTCTACAGGGGTATTAACATATATACAAAAATGTTCTATTTTAAATTCTGGGATTTACATACATAAAACCCGCTCTCCCCTTCCGTGGGTTTAAAGTGACGTAAAGATCATGTCTCTAAAGCAGTTTTTAAAACATTACGATTATGAAAAGAAACACATTATTATATGCTATATGGGTTATTTATGAAATGTTTGATGATGCTATATGTGGCTCACATGATAATAAAGGCCAATTTAAGGGTGCTCCCTGATAGCGCTCCAATGCATTGGGTAATGATGTAACCACTAGAGATTACAATTTTCACGATACCTTGGTGAATAACCTTGGTAATTTTCAAATGACACCTTGGGGATGGACCTTGGTGATATGTTCATGATTGTCTATGTTAAATGATGTATCCACATATTCAAGTTATGAAAAATGTTGTTTTTATTATGAAATGCCTCATGATTTCTTTCTCATGCCTTAAAGTTCTTTTCATGTCATTATTGAAGTATATCAAGTTCACATGTAAAATGTTCCTCTTGTTTCCCTTACTGGGCCTTCTGCTCACCCTTTACTTTGATGTGTGTTCCCAGGTTATGAGATGCAGTAATGAACCTAGGATGAACTTGAGGAGAAGCCTTTCAAGTGTTTAAGAAGAATGTTTTTTTTTCTTTAATTTATTATGTTCCTGGTTTCCAAGACACTAAACCTTAATGATCCTCGATTTTGTAAAATGTAATGAAAGTTTATGTGATGAAAAGGTGGGATGCTATAGTTGGTATCAGAGGATGGTTTAGTTATTTGTGGAAATTAGGATATAAAAACTTTAGGAAGAACCCTATAGAAGAGTTTAAATATAGGAAATCTTCCTGGTATTTTGGTGAGTATTGAGTAAGGGGTTTCCAAGCAAATACATCCCTGTCTGGATACGAGCAGGTAGAGGTGGCTCTGGCACAGATGTACATAGGGGTAAAACCCGAAAACACCGCTTTGAGCTAGACTCGAACAGGAACTGGTACACGACAACGGGCCTTGCTGCACTCTTGGTTACGACACTCCCGAGGGATATGCTTTGGTAAATTCATAAGCTTAGTATGAACCATTGTTAAAGGAACAAAGATAAAATAAAATAAAGGTTCACATAAGAATATATGATCATGGATAACCTAGAAGGGAACCTAGGGGATCACAAGTTAGGGTATACTTTACTTCTACATGTTATCCTTAGATGCTTTAAGTTTCTTTTCATGATTATTGGCTAAGTATTTAAGCCCCTAACTATAAATTCTTTTCTTAGTTAATGGCGGGAAATGGAAGAACATGTCCCAACAACCAATGTGATAGGAAATGCTACGATTTCCATATTAATACGACAGAGATGATTTGGGGATTAAAAGATGATTATTATTTTGGAATACGTTCACCATTTTGAGGACCATATATGATCAAGGTAAATAGATTACTAAGGTATTTTCATTGAGGAGTAAGGTTGACTTATATTTTGAAGAATCAATGAATTTAAGGTGGACTTATAGTAATTTAGGTTACTTACGGGAATGATTAACCTATCTTGGGTAAAATATGTTTAGGTTAGCTAATTTTGTTATAAGATGTTAGGAGTGGTTGATGTTGTTTGGAGATGAACAATGAAGTTTATTTTGGAAGACTATGTTATCAAGTCCTTCTTGTATTTGGGTTTCAATCTCAGTTTAGTTTACTTTGAGGAATTTTAAGGACTGTTATTTATGGAATGGTCTATGATGAACTTTGGGTATTACCATGGAACTTTGAAGATTTAAAAGTAGTTTCCATTCCTATGGGATTCTTTTTGAAGAGTTGTTTTACCTTACCCTTTCTAATTTTGGGATAATGTTTAAAGATAGAAGAAATAGATAGTTGATCTTTTGTGGATTATGTGATTCTCAAGAAGATGATTCTTGTGTTTTGATGAGACCAAGTTGTTTTGAATGCTCATCGTTGGGAGAAAATATTAGTTTTGGTAGAAACTTATTAAAGTATGAAACTCTACATGAAGGTAGATATATTTCCTTATGTTTTTGTTCTATGTTGTAAATGAATTCCTCAAAATTATGAAAAGGAACGTAAAACAAAAACGTTGTTGGTTTACGTTTCCTACTAGGTAATCAAAGACCGCTTACACACATCATAATTTTGGGATTTTCTAGTGGTTAAATTCCTCCTAATCATGTTTTCTATCACTCTCCTTTAGAACATTACCCTTTGTTTTTTCCTCCATGTCCATGTTTCTTACACGGAATCCTAGTATGAGTAAACTCGGGTGGCCTTTGGACTTCCTTTTCTTTCTTTTAAAGTAATAGTGTTACTGACACTTTTTCCGATGTGGGACTTTCAATGAAATTTCAAAACCCAAATTAAAAAAATTGCGAGGACGCAATTTCTTAAGTGGGCAAGATTGTAACGACTCGAAATTTTGAATAAATCTTGTTTCCTAATTTCATGTGTTATTTTTTTTTATACTCAAATTTTTTTTTATTTGATAAACATGATTATAAATAAAATGAGACCATTTGGTTTTTGAGTGTTATATGACCATCGGTCAATATGACCACCGTGAACAAGATGTTTTGATTATTGTCTCAAAATTTAAGTAATCTTGGTTAATTATTATAGAAAGAATATTTGATGGCCTCACCTAGTAGCCTTGGGCCTATCGAAGCCCATCTAACAGAGCTTGGGAAGGAGGTAGCACCATTGGGCTTTGCTCTGGACCAAATCCAAGCTGAACTTCATCATGTGAAGCTAGAATGGAATCGCCTTCGCGAGAAGTTCAAACTGATAGAAATTACTACTCGGGCAATGTTGATTGAGCCGCCCCAAAATTCTATCACCCTAGCACACCTTACTCTTAGGTCCTATGCTGGTATTATAAGGGGTTATGTAACGAGACCGTAATTGCCTTGTGTAATCCTTGTTTTAAATAAAAATTGGGATTTCTTCTTATGATGAAGTTTATGAATTTTTAAATGACTGGATAAAAATAGTATACATATTTTTGATGAATTTTCAAAAGGATATTTTAAAAAAATGTTTGTGTAAACCTTAAATAACTTAAAATGTGTAATGATTCTCAAAAAAATGGTCTTCTACAATTATGTTCAGTACGAAATTTAGAGTCCAATAAGATCAACATGATTTTTGATGAATAGTAAATTATGAATAGTGATTTTATGATTAGGATTAGTAATATGACCAAATGTATTAGTAATCTCACTTAAAGAAAGTTTTAAAATAATCTAGGCACCTTGATTAAGTAATGTGATTCAATAAAATTGTTAAATAACGGTTTCATAAATTATTATTCAAGTATTAGTTTTTTCGGGTGAATAGTGTTTTTTAATTAAAAATTTAATTAAAAATAATTAGAAAATTATTTTTATAAAAAGGACTTTATTTTTGAACTCAGAGCATCGATATTATGTTATGGTAATTTTTGGGGATTTTTCTGAAAAAAATGAATTTTCGATGAATAGTGTTTTTATTTAAAAATTAAATTAAAAATATTTAGAAAAATATTTTTATAAAATGGAGTTCATAAATGTAATTAGAGCATCGATATTTAGTTAAGGTAAAATTTTGGGATTTTTCTGAGAAAGATGAATTTTTCAGTGAATAGTAAAAATGCAGTTTTAGGGTTTCGGTATGTTTAATGACATCATAACTGTGTCATGATGATGTCATGAGATCTTTTAAGGGTTGGCTGGCCAAGGGTGATGAATTATTGTTTTGGGGGCCCCATGTGGCCTAACTCCATGATAAATGCCAAGGGAGAGCACACGGGTTTGAGAAAAGCACATGTGAGGTGTCCCTTGGCCATTAATGCCTTGTCCCCTCACTTTCCCTATAAATACCAAGCCCTCCTCTCATCAATTAGACTCCCAACTCCTCCCCAACTAAGTTATGGTTTCATTACCTCCCAAGGAGTCCTCCCAAGGTGTCCCCAAGCCATCAAGGTCCCGACCTTTGAGGTTTAAGAGTTACATTTTAAGGTAAGGGATCCGACCCCTCTCTTTCTTTTCAAGTGATCTCTTTTATGTCATTCCTTTTATGCTCCATGTTCTTATTTTGGAGGATATTCTTTTATACTCATATTAATGCCCTTTTTATGTTCATATGATGAAAGACCCCCTCTTACTCTCATCATTTCGTTTTAAGAATGTTTAAGTGGTGCCGTTAGGCTGCCGAATTTTCAAGGGATTCATTCACCTTTCTCTTTTTCAAAGTTCTACTTTCATGTCAAGTCTTTCAAGTTCATTTTAATTATGTTGGGGTATGATCTATATATCTATCATACTGGAATATTATGTTCATATGATGAGAGACCCCATTTGATCTCTTCAATTCAGTATTTTTAAGTTTTAACTGGCGCCGTTAGGCTGCCGAATGTTTAAGTGGTTCTTCACCCTTCTCATTTTGAAGTTCTACTTTCATGTCAATTCTTTCAAGTTCCTTTTTGTTATGTTGGGGTATGATCTCTATATCTATCATACTGGACTCTTATGTTCATATGATGAGAGACCCCATTTGATCCCTTCAAATCAGTATTTTGAAGTTTTAAGTGGCGTCGTTAGGCTGCCGAATTTTTAAGGGATTCTTTCACCCTTCTCCTTTTCAAAGTTCTAATTCTATGTCAAGTCTTGAAAGTTCCTTTTTATTATGTTGGGGTATGATCTCTATATCTATCATACTGATCTCTTATGATCATATGATGAGAGACCCTATTTGATCTGTTCAATTCATTTTTGTTGAAGTTTAAGTGACGCCGTTAGGCTGCCGAATTTTCATAAGAGAAATCAAATTTTTGTCTTCCTTCCATGTTTTTCATTTCAAATGGTATGTCCTTGAAATTGCATCACCATGTCCATATATCCTTCTTATTATGTCCCTCTACTATTTTATGGGTCAATTATGATTGTTCGAACCATGTTCCATCTCTTTTCAAAGTTTTCTAAAACCTTGTAACATAGCCGTTATGCTGCAGAATTTTCGTCTCAAAATGCCTCTCTTTTCTCAAAATTATTTTATGTTATAAAGTGAATACTCAAAGCTCCTATTTCTACAGGGGTATTCACATATATACAAAAATGTTCTATTTTAAATTCTGGGATTTACATACATAAAACCCGCTCTCCCCTTCCGTGGGTTTAAAGTGATGTAAAGATCATGTCTCTAAAGCAGTTTTTAAAACATTACGATTATGAAAAGAAACTCATTATTTTATGCTATATGGGTTATTTATGAAATGCTTGATGATGATATATGTGTCTCACATGATAATAAAGGCAAATTTAAGGGTGCGCCCTGATAGCGCTCCAATTCATTGGGTAATGATGTAACCACTAGAGATTACAATTTTCACGATACCTTGGTGAATAACCTTGGTAATTTTCAAATGACACCTTGGGGATGGACCTTGGTGATATGTTCATGATTGTCTATGTTAAATGATGTAGCCACATATTCATGTTATGAAAAATGTTGTTTTTATTATGAAATGCCTCATGATTTCTTTCTCATGCCTTAATGTTCTTTTCATGTCATTATTGAAGTATATCAAGTTCACATGTAAAATGTTCCTCTTGTTTCCCTTACTGGGCCTTCTGCTCACCCTTTACTTTGATGTGTGTTCCCAGGTTATGAGATGCAGTAATGAACCTAGGATGAACTTGAGGAGAAGCCTTTCAAGTGTTTAAGAAGAATGTTTTTTTTCTTTCATTTATTATGTTCCTGGTTTCCAAGACACTAAACCTTAAAGATCCTCGGTTTTGTAAAATGTAATGAAAGTTTATGTGATGAAAAGGTGGGATGCTGTAGTAATGCTCCGCGGATGACGTTGACGTTCGCGAACGCGCCGCGAAGCACCGAAGGCGGCGCGCGAGCCCTGCTTCGCGGCGCCCCTTCCCTATAAATACTGGACTCCCCCTGAGTCCCGAAGATGGATGATCTGACCTTTCGGCTTCTCCTCTCCCGAATCGCGAAGCACACTTTTCCCCGAGAATCATGAGCTCCGCAAGGTACTTCTACATCGCAAGACTCCTCTGCATTGTCTCGTTTTGAGACCCTCATCCGAGAGGGATGCCCTTTGCGAAGCTCAAGGGAGTTCGCGGAGGAAGGGGATTCCCAAGGGAACTCGGGCAGCCGCAGAGCGTTTATGCTTCGCGAAACACCAAACCCATGCTAGTGATCCCTATGGTAAGGCAGGAACACTACACATCGCGAAGCACACTGCTTCACAGGACCCTGCTTTGAGAGGCACCTCTTCTTCGCGAGGCAGTGCTCCGCGAACACTGTTCCACTTCGCGAAGCACCTTCCACTCACACCTATGCCCCACGCTAAGGCCAAGGCACTCCACTTCGTGAAGCACACTCCTTTGCTTAGCGATTCCTCTTCCCGTGCGACCCTCCAGGTTTGCACGATGTGATTTCAAAGTCCCATGGACAATACCACCCGTAGCGTTGCTTCGCCTAATGCTTCTTTGCATAGGCACGCTAACGGTAATTACTTCTTCTCATAGTCACGCTAACGTGGACCCCTCGATGGTTCATTCCACGACCCCCCTTAACCATGGCCTTACTGGTACCTTCCCTTCCCCAAGGACCAGAGGGTACCGGTTATGTAAGTCTTAGGGGTGTAGAGTGAACCCACCTCGTCCGAGCTGCAGGACGTTAAACTGCCAAGCACCACATCCTCAACACATGATGTTAAACTGTGACCCGACCTCATGCCCCTCACGAAGGGTCCCCCCAACTCGAACATTTTTTACACCACTCGTCTCCACGGGAATGGAATCACCCATTCACATGGGATGAGATCCTCCTTGTCGGAGTGGCGTATGTTCGTAGGAGAAGGGTGACCCTAATTCCCCAACGGATGGCTGCACCTCTGCATCTCCGTACTTCCCCACTACTAAGGTCAATGGAGGGCGTGATAGGGAACAAGGAACCTCCCATCATTGGACCAAGGTCCATCTTTCCCGCGCTTTTTCACACCATGGGCCTCCATCCTGGAGTAAGTCCCAGCACCATGGGCCGCCTAACGCGTAAGCCCCTCTTCGCTTCTCAAGGACGCTTCCTTCGCGACGTGATCGTCAGGTCCTTGCAACCTCTTGTTTCTCACACCGAGCATGACTCACGTGGGCTTAGAGTGAGCACCGACCCTGACCCCCCACCTAGCGAACTACGAGGACATTGATCCATGTCAAGGCATGGTACGTAGGAAGCCTCTACGAGGTTCAAGCCCACCCGTCATTTCACGTCGGGTCTCACCACCGTCCAACACGACGTTAAACCGCATTCTGGTCCAGTGGTAAGCCGTTGCGACCCATCTTAGAGAACTACGAGGACTTTGATCCATGTCAAGGCATGGTACGTAGGAATCCTCTATGAGGTTCAAGCCCACCCGTCATTTATCCACGTCGGGTCTCATCCCCGTCCAACATGACGTTAAACTGCACATTCCACTCGAACTACGAGGACTTTGATCCATGTCAAGGTATGGTACGTAGGAAGCCTTCACGAGGTTCAAGCCCACCAATAGTGGACTCCCGGGTCTACTTTCACGTCGGTTCACCGACGAACCCATTTGAACTATGGGGACTTTGATCCATATCAAGGAATTGTATGTAGGAAGCCTTCATGAGGTTCAAGCCACATTGCTCGGTTGTTCATTCACGTCGATTTTCAACCCCCATCCAGCATGACGTTAAACTGCACTCCCCGTCCAGCATGATGTTAAACTGCATGCCCCTCTTGTCCCGTACGACGTTAAACTGCACACCTACCCGAACTACGAGGTCTTTGATCCATGTCAAGGTGTGGTACGTTGGAAACCCCCACGAGGTTCAAGCCCACACATCATCCAATTCACGTCGTGTTCCACCTACGTCCAGCATGATGTTAAACTGCATTTCCCAATCTGAACTACGAGGACTTTGATCCATGTCAAGGCATGGTACGTATGAATCCTCCCATAGGTTCAAGCCCATTTCCCATTGGACCAGGGTCCCTCATTTACGTCGGTTCACCGACACCCAATGCCCATCGTTTATTCACGTCAGGGTTCACTCTCATCCCGCATGACGTTAAACTGTATCCCATCAACCGGAACTACGATGTCTTTGATCCATGTCAAGGCATGGTACGTAGGAAACCTTCCCAAGGTTCAATCCCACCACTAGTGGAACCACAGGTCTACTTTCACACTGGTACGCTGACGATGCTCATCGGGCCAAGGTCCACCTTCACGTCGGTTTATCAACGCCATCCTGAACTACACGGACTTTGATTCCCTGCCACGGGGATACGTAGGAAGCCTCTTCAAGGCTCAAGCCCAACTTCACTGTCGCCTCTGCGATGGTCCCATTTCATGTCCCCTCCACGCCATCCATCCACCTACCAACCATCCCGATTCTCGCCCGGACCGTCTTATCCTGGTGAGACCATGTCGGTACGCTCTTCTTCTCATCCATCCATGGGCTGGCCCCGGTATCGATATCCCTTCAATGAGCATCCCTCAATCCGATCTATCCTAGCTAATGCTCTGGTTGGGTTGGTCCATCTCCGCTGGACGTTAAACTTGTGGCATACCCTGTGGTAAACACGGGAAGCTGAGGAAAACCTCAAATATGTGTCTATGACATATAATTCCCCGCGCTCGATGTGGGATGCCTCGGGCTTCCACACCCTCGAGAAGCCTTGTGACCAAGGATAACAGACAGACATGCCAGGTACCCCATCATCCAGACACGCTACTGATGCATCAACGTGACTACTCCCCTGACTGAAGGTTGCTGCCCTAACTGGACCCTTTGGAATGTCCCGACAGAAGCAGTGTAATTAACCGGTGCCCATGGAAACATGGCACTGGGAAGAGTTTCACGAACTACGTATTAAATCTGTGGGGGAGACCCGGACTAGGTGACGAGTTCTAAGGAGGAATCCGCAGGAGGAAGAACCGACATCCCATAATCCCGTTTCGATCAAGGAGCAGACGTCCCTGAATAAGGAGCGAATGCCGCCCGCCTTTGGAAAGCAGGAATGCGGGGAAACAGAAGCGCCGCGTGCCCTCCTTCGCGGACGGAAATGAATATGCGCGCGCGCCCCGGCGAAAGCGTCAGAAACATATTTAAATAAATATTATTTCATTCATGGTTATTATTATAAGAAAAAATTACTCCCACAAAGTTATTATTTATATTATGTATATATACTATCCTTTTACTTTATTATTAACATTACTGTTGCACTCTGACAAACAGGGTATAGTCTCCCCACTATAAAACCTTACACTATCCATGCTAGTTGGAATCCTTTGGTTTATGGGGATGTGTTATTAATGCCATGTGGCCTTATTGTTTAGTTAATTTTGAGTGAAACATCCCTATGATGTCACAGGAGTGACCCCATTCCATTGTGACCATGAAAAAAAAGAAACCAATGATCTTAGTAATTCTAGAGTATCAAAACATTAATAATTGTATGTTCCTTAGATTATCCCATAATGGTTAACCACAATAAAATTTTTTTGTCTACTGTTCTTAATTTTAATTAATTCATATATAATACTATGGGTTAAGGGGGGTAAGAATTATAGAAAGATCGATTACATAGTGAAATTATGTAATTGGATCCATATCAACTAAAGATGAAAAGTAGAAACCCATATAATTAAGAGGTAAAATTAATTTGGAAAGTGAGAGTTTAAAGAATATTAATAATATTGGAAATGATTCTGCATCCTAATTATCCACCCCTCTTAGGGTATCTTGAACCTAGTCCCATTTTCCCTAACATATCCAAATAAATTCCCCTTCTAATGATAAGGATTTCAACAATGTAATTAAAGTTGATCCACCCTTACTCATTCTTTAGGAGTGAAATAATTTATCTAGATGTTAAAAGATACATTTTTAAACATTCTTATTGACTTTTTTCATCTAATACCACTATTAAAAAATGGATCTAGATGAGCATACTTATATACATGGGAAGAATGTTTAATGGATATAGCGTGTAGTGAGAATCAGAAAATATTTTGTAAGAGCATGTGAATTGAAAACATTTATTGGAAACAAACATCTATCCATCGGAATATATTTCAGTGCATATATCCCTTTTAGGGGGGGGGGGGGGGAATATCCAAAGTCATATATGGATGACTGAACATTAAATTTTTCTTTTCCAATCACATTTGAAAAAAAAGTGAGAAACCAACAAACACATTGAAGAAAAGCGGTGAACCAAAAATGACTTCATGACTTATAACATTCAAACACAATTGATTAGAATAAAACGACCAACCAAACAACTCATTCAACATACAAAAGCATCCACTCAATCATTCAAACTGGAAACCATCACAACAGGAGTTGAAATCACCCAAAGGCCACGGAACCATGAACTAGAAACCTAAAAGCATAAACATCATAAAAACATGAAAAAACCTCAAATATTAACTCCTCAAACGCCACCGTTTCCACCATTGACACTATCCCAAAACCATGAACCCACCAGTGAACTCAAGTCAGAGGTTTCCCGAACACTCCAATGATGTGAGATGGACTACTGAAAATTTTTCAAGAAAAACACGTCCACAGAAGGCCAATGTAGGATCTCGATCAAGGATGAACATTTTTTCCTGGCACAGCTTCCTACGATTGGGACCGTAAATGATTGGCATACCGGTGCAACGATAATCACGAGATAAAATAAAGTGAAAATTGTGGAAATAAAATGGACAAAAGATGTAACTTGGAAAAACCCCCAAATGGAATGGGTAAAAAACCATGGGAAAATAGAAGGATCACTATGGAGTGAAAGTGGGTACACAATCCCTCACTATTACAAGGAGAAAACATTTAGAAAATTCATCCTTGAATATAGTGGGGAAACCACCTCACAAATACTACTCAAATAGGATAACCGATGATGAGATTTCCGGTGAACTTGATGATGGGATGCTACAAATGGGATGAGGCTCTTTCCTTTTATATTTAATCCTCACCCCTGCTCTTCCTCTCTCCCATGATCAATTGGTGGGGATGGCCACCCACCACCCACCAGCCACACCTGCCTCCCTTGATAAATAAGTGGGAAGCCACTGTCTGTGTAAAAGAACTTCTGACACATCTCCCAGATGAAGATTTGATTGAAAACCAATCACATATCTACACATCCTTTCTATCTACCTAATCATGCTGCTCAGGTATCTACAAGACCACTCAAGGATCTGCACTATCTAAACTTTTCAGAGTTAATTGCCTTTGTCAGGAAATCTGCCAGATTTTCTTTAGTATGATTTTTTTGCATATACCCACTTCCTTCCTCCACCACCATCTCAAACAATGTGATATTCTACCCCAATGTGATTCATATTGTATTGAAACGATGGATTCCTTGTAATTTTAAAGGCACTCTAACTATCACAAAATAAAGGAATCTACATCTGTCTATGCCCGAGCTCCTCCAACGACCATCTCATCAAAATCACCACTTTGCAAGCCTGTGTAGCTTCTATATACTCTGCCTCTGTCATTGATAAAGCCACAAATGATTGTAACTTTGAAATCCAGCTCACAAATCATCTTGCAAGAGTAAACAACTAACCAGTAGTGGATTTCCTTTGGTCAGAATCACCTACAAGATATGAATCAATATATCCACTAACAGTAAAATCTGATGCTCCATAACATAATGAAGCATCTGAGGTATCCTTGATGTATCTCGAGATCCTCTTCACTGTGCTCCAATGATCCCGTCTTGGATTATCCATGTACCAACTTACTACTTCCACTGCATGTGCAATGTCTGGACTAGTTCAAACCATAGAAAACATCAGACTTCCCACTGCTGATATATATTGTACTTGAGACATTTCTATCCTCTCTGCTTCACTGCTAGGACTCATCGTGGAGAATAACATGAAATTAATGGGAAGAGGGGTAGATATTACCTTACTATCGTTCATGTAAAAGTGTTTCAAGAATCTCTGTAAGTAACTCTTATGTGACATTCAAATCTTCCCATTATTTCCATCTCGGTAAATCTGCATCCCAAGAATCTTTTTTTCTGGTCCCAAGTCCTTCATATCAAACTCCCTAAGAAACTTTTCCATTGTTTCGAAGATCTGATCATTGTCGGGGCCTGAATCCAACATGTCATCCACATACAATAGAAGAATGATGAAATAATTACCATCTTAACCCTTTAAATATGCACAAGGATTTGAATGAAGTCTATTGTATCCAAGCCTCATGATATAAGAATCCAATATCTTGTACCAACACCTCAGTGCCTGTTTGAGACTGTACATTGATTTTTTCAAGCTAAACACCATGTTATCTCTTCCTTTGTATAAAAAACCTTCGGTTTGGAGAATATAGATCTCTCCATCTAGATCAACATGGAGAAAAGCATTCTTCACATTCATCTGGTCAATATGTAATCTTTATGTACAACACATCACTAGAAATAATTGAACAGTTGTTAGTCTAACAACAAGAGAAAATATTTCATTGAAATTAATACATTCCTTATGAGAAAATCCTTTGACCACAAATCTTGCATGATAACATTCCACATGGTCCTTTCCATCCCAATTGATCTTAGTGACCCATTTTTTGATATCCTTCCTTCCATGAGGTAATGGAACAAGATCCCAAGTATTCTTCCTGTGAAGGGATTCAAGTTCCCCCTACATCACCGCCATCCATGAGGATACATCAATAATCTAGGTCACCTCCACAAAACATGATGGTTATCCATCCTCCAACAATATCCAGGATGAAATATTGAACTCGGTGACATATTCTGAGTGCCATACTGGTGGTCTTTTCTCTCATGTTGTCCATTAGGGTCCATACTCAATCGGTACTTGATCATCGTGCTCTGGCAATGCTTCAAAGGAAAATGATTCTTCCTTGGACATGTACTCTACATCGAATGTTGTAGTTTATTTATTCTCTTTCTCCGTGTCTTGATCTGTTTTAATTTTCATCTTATCTTCTGCAAAAATGACATGTCTACTGATGATAAATTTGTAGGCAGTGGGGTCCCACAAACGATACCCCTTCACACCATTAGCGTACACGAAAAAGATACATTTCCTGGATCTCGAATCTAACTTTGATCATTTATGGTCATTAAATAATGTATATACTGTACTTCCAAAAGTATGTAACAAAGAATAGTTAGCGGGTTTACCAGTCCACATCTCCAACAATGTATTCAGATCAATCACCATTGAATGAGATCAGTTGATCACATAACATGAGGTATTCACTGCTTCTGCCCAAAAAGTTTTTTCAATTCCTGATGTCTTCAACATCACCCCCATTCTATCCAACAGGGTTTTGTTCATCTGCTCTTCCACTCCATTCTACTGAGGAGTATACACCACCGTGAACTGCCTCTTGATTCCTTCTTGTTGACAAAAAGTATCAAATTCTTCACTTGTATATTCTCCACCATTGTTAGTCCTTAGACACTTGATCTTATTTATAGAGTCAACCTCTTTCTGTGCATTGAATGTTTTGAAGAATTCGAAAACAACATCCTTTATCTTGATTGGGTACACCCAGAATCTCTTGGAATAATCATCAATGAATGATACAAAGTACCTTACTCCTCCCAGGGATATAACCGGTTCTTGCCAAATGTCGGAATGGATAAAATCTAAGATCTCCTGACTTCACGCTATTGACTTCCCAAACATTAACCCGTGTTTCTTTCTCAAAACACAATGCTCACAAAATGTTGAAGATACCTTTGTCTGCCCAGGAAGCAACTTTGGATCCGCAAGAATATTTATGCCTTGTTCAGAAATATGGATAAGCTTTTGATGCCATAACGCCATCAACTCTTCCGTTGAGGTTGTTGATGCAACAACTATCTCCATCTTCTTGTAAATTTCACCCATAAGTACGTACAAGTTCATTGAGATATTCTCCACCTTCATTACCATAAGTGCACCCTTCACAATTCAAATCACTCCATTCTCAGTGTGGGTCTTGAATCCTTTGTTATCAAATTGTTCAAAAGACAATATGTTATTCTTCAAGCCCATCACCTAACATACTCCTTGGATGTTCTGTTCTATGCCATCATGAATCTTCAGTTTGATGGAACCTACTACACCGATCTTTAGTGTGTGATCATTCCCCATGTAGAGAAGTCATTCCAGGATGGTTTCATATTGGTCAAATCATTCCCGTCGAGACGTCATGTTCTATATTTCTCCTGAGTCGATAATCCATGAATCTTTGAGATGCTACCTGCTTCCAGTAGTCGTTGCCACTTCACTAACTAGTATATCTAATTTTTCATAAGTACTTGCCACATTCCCCTGAGAGTTTTTTTCAATATTATTCTTATTTAAACAATCCTTCTTGACGTTTTCCTTCTTGACACAATCGAAACATGTGACATTTTTCTTCTTGCTCCTTGATTTGGACCTGCCATGATTTTGGATCCCACTGGAACCATGCTCCATCACCCTTCCTCTCTACATTTACATAGCCTCTACTTGGTGGGAAGTTGTATATCATTCCACCTTGTTATTGTGCCGAATTTATTCTTCTAGAACTATGACTGAAACATCAATAAAGAGAAGCATATCCATCTGGATATTGTTGGTTAGGCTGGTGTTGGGTTGTCATATGAATCTGGAAAACACTGGAGTATAATCTTCGCATGTTCAGTATCCACAATTTTATAGACCAACGCTGTGAGATGAACCAACATGGTATTGAGGTTATTGATATGGTTAGTCACCAATGATGACTCCACCATCTGAAGAGTGTACAATTTTCTCTTCAGGAAAATTTTTTTTCCAATGACTTGGCCTCGTATACTTTGTCACAGTATCCCATATTTCATTTTCCATATTTTTCTCCGCAATACTCGATAAAACCCTGTCTTCCAAAGCCAAATGGATGTTGGAAATAGAATTCCCATCCATATCGTCACATTTATCCTCCGTCACACTCTCCGTCTTTTCGCCGATTTCCAGTAGGCAATTATCCTTCCCCAACACTACCTTCATCTTCATTTTCCACAAGGAAAAATTATTCCTGTTGAATTTTTCAATCTCGAATTTTTCCTCCATTTGGACACGCTGTCAGTCCAGAAACTTTTCCGTTTCAGAATGGTGGGTTTAATATTCTCAATAAATTATTTCCGATGTGACAGATCAAATGGAGATTCAATAACATAGCATAATCAAATTTACAAGAATTATTAATACTCGAAAATGTGAAGAACACTGGTCCGGAACCATGCCTTTGATACCACTTGTTGGGAACATAAATGATTGGCCCACCGGTACAACAATAATCACTAGATAAAATAAATTACAAAAAGCAGAAATAAAAGGGACACCAGATGTAACGTGAAAAAACAACCAAATGCAAGGGGTAAAAAACCACAGGCAAATAGAAGGATCACTACACGGTAAATGAAGGTATACACTCCCTCACTATTATAAGTAGAAAAACCTATGAAAATTATCTATTGAAAAAAGTGGGGAAACCGCCTCACAAATACCTCTCGAATAGGATAACTGGTGATGAGATTGCGGGTGAAGTTGATGATGGGATGCTACAAATGGGATGTGGCTCCTACCTTTTATTGGTAACACACACCCCTGATCTGCCACTCATGCAGGATATGGTGGGGTTGGCCACCAACCACACAGCAGCCACGCCTTCATCCCTTGACAAATATGGGGGTGACCACCATCCGTAGATAAGAACTACTGACACCTAATCCACCGAGAACCACAACCCAACCTAGAATATCAATGATAGATACTGCCAATACTAAAATGACAATGTCCATGAAGAAATCAAAGAAAAAATTATAGAAACTGACGATCCAGAAGAAAACCACAAATCAAAAATGAAGTAGGAAACTGTCGCATAGGATCTAGGAGGATTCCCTCTGCCCAGATCTCATCACCACCATCCTGTTCGAAGTCAAAAACCCAAAAAATACACCAAGCAAATGCACCAAAAGCAAAGAAGAGACTTGAGGTTGATGGATTTGATTACTCGATCTCAGGCCGTCACCGTATAACTAAGGAAAACTCTATCTATTTAGAAGTAATTTGGTGGTAAGGGAAACAATAGTGAAAGGGAAAGATGACTAAGTACATGAAGCCACCAGAACCAAGGAAACCGCCCGATCCTTCTATGAATAGGGGTGGTCTCCACAAAAATCCGATCAGAAGGAGGCATCGATGAAGAGAAACCCAAGCGTTGTACCCCTACTAGATGAAGTAGAATCACTTAAATCAAAAACCATAAAGGAAAAACCTCCCCCTCCAAGAACACCAGAGCCGAAGCCAAGACGAACCTAATGTGTAGCCAGAAACCATACCGGAGTTTTCACCAGAGCCAAGTAGGTGCCATGCTGAGCGGAGAACTAACCCTGATCAACCACACTAGAGGAGGGGAGGAGGAAACTCCACTGAAGAAACCGTATGTCTACACGAGAGTTGGACCTCGTCGGTCAGAGGCCTATTTGTATTCATAGCCATAGTCATATATGAAAATGGCACCAGAACATCACTTAGGGACCCTATAGCGACAATCATATTTGATTATGGCTATAAAAATTCACATGGTAACCCTATATCAATGGTTATGTCTGACTGTGTTTATATACCTTCAAAGGGGGGCCCTCTAGCTGTGGTTATATATGCAATGGATGTAGAACATTTCATGTGAACCCTATATCCATTGTCATATATTTTCATAGCTATATCCATTCATAATGGTACATTGTAGCCACGATAATGTATTACCATATCTATGGCCATTATCATTGGACACCTATATCCACAGTAATAAATGACCATGTCTATAACCAATCCACATGGTATAAAATTATTTTAAATAAAATTTCTTATAAATTTAAAAAATTTGAATATTGAAAAAATATATATATTTTTATATAAAATTTCAAGTGGTGGAGTAGAAGTTCCTTATTATTATATATTTTAGGTTGGATGATTAAAACATAGTGGAACCTTTTTTCATAGTTACTAACATAGGTTAAGTATCCATGGAAATAGGTCCAAATCAACAAGTCAACCAAAAACCACATGCACTCTCCATTGGAAATAAGATTCACATAAGATAGTCTAAATCCATGATCTGAGAGACTATGGAAACATAAGAAAACCGTATAGGATTCGTAGTGATATCCATGGGCTGTTGTTTGTGGATATTGCATATTCATCAATATTCATGCTAATAAGAGTAAATGTTTCCATGCATCTGGATATAACCAATATCCATGGACATTGGGGATATATCCATGTGTTTGGCCGATAGAAATAACCCTTTTTATACTCATGTTTGATATTTTAGCCTCCAGTAATATGAAAATGACTTTTGATCCTTTATCCACCTATCATGATTAGTAATCTCAAAAAATATTACACTGGCCAGGTGACCTTTTTTTAAACTCACATATATAATAATTAACAATATAATATTGTATAATTTTTAGTAGTGATTATAGAGTTAATTTCCTACCAATATCATGACTTAAAAGATTCCCCATACACTATAAGTCATTAAAATACCCAATATTTTTGAATACATTAGTATATAATAAATTTACTTCAGACAACTTTAATATAAACAATGCCTTTCAATCTTCATACCTAGCTTGACTAAAAAATTCACAAGAGATCTATTTTAGGGAATATATAATAATAAAACATATATATTCTCAATTTTCATTTATAACTAAGAATCTATAAAAATATTATAGGGAGTGAGAACATCCCACAAATCATTCAAATTTATAAAATAAGCACAGATATATTTTTTATGAACACATGTTACTTTTTACTAATTGATATAGGGATTATATTCCATCTAGAATTTTCATTCTTTAGAAACAATTAATATTAAGATCATATACATGTGTAAAAATGCTTTCCCATATTGTTTTTCATTAATATACCGTGATCCCAAATTCATCTTTAATGATTGTAATTCTATTTTATATATAAAATAAATTATTATGAAATATGTTTGTAATCTAAAAATAATTTAATACAAACATTTATTAAATATTATCTCATTTAAATGATAACCAATTATAAATAACACTATGTTATTTAATCAATAAATATCCAAATTAATATATGTAATGAGTCCACATTAGGTCCTCTCCCACAACATAGCTATATACATTGGCTATCATTCCTATATTAATAGATAGAGGTATTAAAAATTTATGTGAATAACCCTTTTCTAAAATATATTATATTGGTTATACTTACATTATTCCTCCATTATGAAATATCATATAGTTTTCCCAATAAATTTAACCTAAATCTTTTTGTAGGATTTTGTTTTCAAACTCTTATAGTTTGAAATTTCCACAATATAAAAAACAGGTTAATCCGTGGGAACCAAATATTATTGTAAATGTACATATTTAGAAGATTGTGGTATTGTAATGTGTTTTATTTAGAGGTAATCAAATACTCAGTGTTTTTATAATTAATTTTCAATTACCTTGTCTTCTTATCTCATATTTTCCCTTCACATGTATGAAACATTCTATCGATTTCAATTTTTAAATAACTATTCCTTCTAATAAATTATTGTGTCCATGATAAATCGTTATATAACTCATTATAAAACTTATTTATTTTGATATTAACCAAAATTAAGAAGTTATCTATATTTAAAAATAGACAAATTTATATTATGCATAAGGAACATATAATTCTTTCACGTAACATGATAGATTCATATGAAAGAAACAATACAATTAAAATAAATAATGGGGAAACTGTTAGCCAACCAAAACATTCCTTGGAAGATTCTATACTCCCATGATAGTGATTAGTTTACCCAAAGATCCACTATCCACAGTTCAGTACTCAATAAATACTTGAATTGCCCAAAATTTTTAAAAAATATTATTTACAAACTATAATAAACTTAGATATTCAAGTTCATAACCTAATAGATGACAATGGTCTATTAGAATAAAAATAAATTTATTATTATAGAAATAATGAAACTTTTTAAATACATATATAATAATTTTATTAAACTAGTTTAACACATTAATATAAAATGATTTATAATATAATATTTATATTCATGAATAAATCATGTAATAACAAAAAATAACCCTTTCATAAATTTTTACCTGAAGTAAATATTTATGAACACTTCATAAATAAATCAATTATAAATAGATTATAATATTTTCATGTTTTTGAACATTCCATAATAATGTAAAATAAAAAATTTATTTTTATTTTTAATATTAATTAATTCATATTTTTATTTATATTACATTTCATTAAATATATGATATTTAAAATATAAACAAGTTATATGTTAGATGAAAAGTTCATACATTACGTAAGAATTTTACATAATCAAAATATCACATATTTAATACTTTTTGATTGATGACCATATAATTTATTAAAATAAAATTTCATATTATTTAAAAATTTTCTCAAATATGGACCCTTTATTTTGAACCTTTTAAATTAATAATTATGACAAAACTTTTTAATTAAATAAAAACTCATTTATATTTTTAACGTATTTTATAATTTAATAAAATATTATAAATAACATTATAATTTCTAGGTAAATATTTTATGTCAAATTTGTACATAATACCATATACATAAATGTTATCGAATATAATAAATTTATATTGAGGATATTTATTTTTAAAAGTTTCATAAAAATTTAGTAATTAGATATAAATATTTTATAAATAATTAATACATAAAAGATTAATTTATTATATAAATGTCCCAAAATAAAATTTTAATAATAAATTATTTGTCAAAAACTTTTATATGGAATGAATAATACTTATTAAATAAGTGAAAGGAATAAACAAACCCTAAAATAATATAATATTTCCATTGAATCTAAAACTGTTCGGGAACAAAAATTAAGAACATATTCACGTTACACCATAGATAATCATTCATCTTATTCTCAATAACTAGTTTTTTGAAGATAAATTAGATGACACCAAAGGGATCCTTTATCCTAGGTATACCTATAGGATGATGAATATTCAAAAATTTGAGTGGGATTCTCCTTTTTTCAATGTCATGCTATTAAATTTTAAATTAATGGTTGAAGGATTAGACGTCATTGGATGAATTGATAGAAACCACTAATTTATTTTGTATGGACTTCAGTCTCTCTATATAGACCATGAGGAAACTCCCTAACTAATCCAGGCATTTTTTGGTTCATTATATAATGTTTTTGTAATGTTATTTTTATAAACACACTACAAGAATTTGACATATGCATGGTTTTATCATACACACACACACACACAAATATATATTAACCAATTCCCAAATATATTTCATAAAATAATGTTATTTTCATTGGGAAGATATCTAAAAAATATCATTCAATACTTTTCATCAATGATTAATCATCAAATATGGATCATTCAAATATTTTCATTGTGATATCAATATATCACTTGATATAATACAACAAAATAAATAATGTTCTGATATCCAATATAATTTTCAATAATACACCCTAAAGGCATATAATATTACATTCTGTAGCAATCATCTTATGAAATAAAACTTACTTATATCATACAATATTATATATTCCAAAAATATGATATGTTTACTTTAATTAAGGTTAAATCAGTTGGCCTTGGAGTATGGATAGAGGGATGTGGGTGGCTGTAAATTCCCCTCTTAAAAAATTAAAGAAAAAGGTAATTGTAAATGAAAATATCGATGATTCTCATATGATAAAGTATTCAAGTTACAATTTTTATGAAGTGGTGAATATATAAAATTGATATGTTTTACAAATTTAACCTTAAAATTAATTAAGTGTGTATGCACAATAGAAAATAGATGGTTTTAATTTATGAAATTATTATTATAGGTTAAGAATGAATCAACGTGTACATTAAAAGAGAGTTAAAACCGGATTTGATAATGGAGTTTGATAATAGCTTATTGTAATCCTCTGCATCTCTACCCAGAGGGTTGAGATATTTATTTTAATACTCCCATAATCATGGTTTTGAACAAGAAACCAATACTCCATTTCAATTTTGTAGTTATTGAAATTAACTCAACCTCCCTTAATTTTGTAATAACCCATCACCCTTGATTTTCATCAGGTGTAGAAGGAAATATATTGAGAATGTGTGTTAGATAATGAGAGATATTTTATTAGGGGAAATCTATCACAAATTTGGGATCAAATCCATATAATAAGATAATACATATATTTAGAGACATAAGGGGATGGCAACCTTTGAGATTAAGGAATGGATATTGTCTCTTGAGAGGTATTTTAATATTTTGGTGAATCTATAGAGTTGTGTTATTGACATGCTACATGGAATTATCATTCAATAAACTATCATTGTCATATAAAATATAAGCCTCCTGAGATGACTATTTATATAGAAAACCACAAATTTATACACAAATTATTACAATATTTTAACAAAAATATACCTTAAACACAAAAAAATGATAGAAATTCATAATGTATTTAGACGAATTGGTACATAAAAAATAAATAAGAAAATAAAACATCATTATTTAAAACTAGATAATCAGATCTCAAATCACTTGGATCTTCTACAATAGAATGTGATACCCTAGGTAATATATATTAAAATTGGGGGGGGGGGAGGATAATAAGCATATTAAATTAATAAACATGATAAGGAAGAACAATGTCTCATTCAAAGGTATAATTTAATATTATAAAAGAAAAGGCTCATCAATAATCTCACAGGGGAATAATGTAATGAACATGGTGTCATAAGACCATTAAAACATTGGAAATGTGGTGGAAACACAAAATATGACATAAGCATAAGTCAAGGATAACATCTAAGAAAACATCACATGGTGAAAGGAGTCCCTTAATGGATTTTCTTTACTCCCTAATACTATAAATAATGTATCATGATACAAAAACATTACCCAATGGTTTCGATCACTATCTTTGTACACCCATCATAACATGTTCATGATTATGTGTTCCTAAAAATAAAATAAATCATATGTCTTAATCATAAGAATATCCCATGGAAAGAAATCCGTTTCATAATATCACCTCAGATCATAATCATAAAAAGTATATATATATTTAAAAAATAAAAAGGAATTAAATATAATGAATTTTCTTATCTCATTACATAATCATAAGTCTCTATGTAGGGTATTCATTTAATAATTAAAACATTATATCATTTTTATATCAAAGTAAAAAACTTCCAAAAAAAATTTCGTGAAATTAACCATGGAATGAAATGGATTTTCGAGGCATCTTGTCATTATAATGATAAACAATGCATATAATTAATTAAAATTGTATTGTTGGATCATATTCCTGTAAAATAATATGTAACATCTAATGATGTCATCATAGTTTAAATTTCCCTTAAAAGGCCAATTGGAATATTCCTAGAGGAAAAATATACATTTTTACATTAAAATCACTTATTAAAAATATAAATATTTCCAAGATATTATTTTTAAAAAATTATTTTAATATAAACATGAAAAATTGGAAATTTATATTCAAATTATAAAATGGTTATGATGGTGGAAAATTCTATTCCTTCCATATAAGCTTAAAGAAAATATTCCTTTAATAACATTGTTAGAAAAACAAACAATCACCTTTTTTGGAGAATAATAAGAAGATTAAATTTAAACCATTTTTTAAAATTAAAATTTGTATTTTAATTAATTTAAAATATAATAGGTTAATATTAAAAAAAAAATTTTAAACATTTTTAGAACACATGGACATTGAAGAAATTATTTTTGAACTAAGAGATAAATAATTCTTGTTTTTTTAAAAAAATTGTGTTTGTCTCCTTAGTTCATAAAAAAGGGGAAAATGAAAGTTAGAAATTAAATCTATATAAATATATAGATTATAATAAATTTGAGGATTTTCTTAAGAGGTATATAATGAAATTTAATTAGTGGAAACTAATCATAAAAATTCATAAAAACTATTAAATAATAATATAAATCTTTAACAACTTGGGAAAAATTTGAATCATATACCCCATAGAAGAAATAACCAAAGATGGGTACATATGTCAATATTATCTTCCAGAGATTCATAAAAAAATTCATTAATTTGAAATATATAAACCATGTAAAAGAAATTACTGATGAATATAACATGTGTCTCATAGAAATAAATGTGGGATGAAAATCCATTACCTCAAGTCGAACTCATCACGAAAGATCTTTATATTCGTGAATAAAAAAATATGTTAATTATTAAATTTACTAATAAATATTTTAATTTTTATTATTCCTTTTATTTTAACTATTATGATGTATTATTTAATTACTTAATCAATTAAGATCACATTATAAATTTTGACTATATTTGGATTGTATGTCCAAAACAACTTTGTAAGGTTGAATATGATAAAAGTGGTCATTATTAATTCATATATTGAATAATAATTATGAAATAATTATCATTATTCATATGAATCATACTTTGAGGATCAAATATGAATTATTTATAATAAAAATGAACTACGTTACAATCATAGAGATGGTAGGTTGTATGCACGAATGGGTTATGTTTCCACTTTTCAACATTCATTATGGAAAGAAGGTAAAAATTACATAGTCTTTATAGAATTTTCATTAAATAAAAAATATAACATTCTTTCTATAAATATAATTATATACCCTATTCATGTGATACGGTAATGATAAACTAATCAAATCACTTTTTAGAGGTGGTAATCAACACGTACTCATGAATGACGTTATCATTTTTCAATGAATAGAAGGATAAGAAAATATAGGATATATTAATTTTAAATTAAAATATATATGTCATTAAAATATTATATATAAATTAAATTTATCATTATATCCTTGTGTGAGAGATGGTGATGGAAAAATAATTTCATCGGTTTGTGAGGTAGTAATCCACCGTACACACTAACGATGGTTTTTTCCCATATAATTGAATAAAAGATTAGAATTGGTTGTGTAATTAAAATAATAACATATAATTATATGATATATGTTGATTTAATTTTATAATAAATTATTAATAATGTTTTATGAAGGTATCATAAGAAATAAAATGAAATCACTTGGTTATGAATTATACCTCCTCATCAGACAACCTCTTTAGGATTATTCCTAAAACCTTTATAGTTTGGATTTATGATCACATCATGGAATGTATGATATGAATATTTATATATAGAAGGGATTTATGAATATATTTTAACAACAAATTACTATTTTATAATTAAACATGGGAGATGAATAGATTTCCTTTTATAGTATAGGGGAGGGGTACTCTTGGAATTATATAAATTAATAAATTAATAGAAATAAATTTTCATTTAATAATAAATCTAATTGGTTATAATAATAATGTATGATAATTAAGGGTTTTAATAATATCATCAAATATAATCTATAAATGTTTAGATTAGGTTTTTACAGTTCTCTCTTTGTTTTATCATGTGTTAACCCTTTTTAACAATTATGACGATAACATTGTTTTTACTCTTTATGATTCATTATAGTTAATATAATTTGAAAATTTGACAATAAATGGAATTTTGTGTATATTTTAAACAATAATCCAATAACATATATATATATATTGGATTTTTATTAATTTCAAATAATTTTATAAAATATAATTTAATATAAAATATCATTAATTCAATTTTTGACAAAATTCATTTTATTTTACATTAAAAATATCTAAATTTAAATATAATTTTAATATATATCTTTAAAAAATAAAAAAAAATTATATTTATAAAAAAAATTTGGAACACAATAAATTATTTTAATTATATTACTTTTAATATTTTTATTACAATTTTTAATTCTTCAATTAACTGAATAAATACTATTTTTATGCTGTGTAATAATTATAGCCAATTATTTTAGGACAAAAAATTATAAAGAAATTACCATGATAAAAAATTATATTTTAGATAACACTTTTATAACAAATAATATCCTATGTTTATCCCTATTTCAAAAATATCGAAATAATAAATCCAAAACAATGCCATTTTTAGCTTTTCATTACATAAAATAATATAAAGGTAAAAATCAAATAAATACAAGGAAAAAATTTAAATTTATGAAAATAGTTGAAAATCAATCAAATGAATTATCCAATATGAAAAATTAAATTTTTAGGATTATTTTCTAGTCTTTATCATATTATTTTTAACCATAATTACTTGATTTATCCTTATTATGAAAATAATTGATTACAATGATTTCTATTCATAATGACAGAAAGATAAATTGATCTATTTTCAAAATATGGACCTCTTAATAATAAATATGGATTCCATTTTTAAGATAAAATTTATATAATTGGAAGAAATTAATTTAATATTACAACACAAAACATAAGAAAAAACAATACTTTAGAAAAAATACCATTTAAGTATAAAAATGTTTTCATTCAAAATTGAAGAATAAAATTCATTCCAAATACAATAATTGGATTATTTTTAATCAAAATTAAATAATGGAAATTTTAAACTAATTGATAATTTAATTTTAATTTTGAAATACTTTATATGAAAATACAGTTTTCAATTGAAATCTTCATTTATAATTAATCATTGAAAAATAAAAATTATCAAAATAATCTAAAAATTCCAGCATAATTTATTCTTAAATAATCATTTCAAAAATTATATCCATTTTATAAAATAAAATTTCAAATAGTTTTTAAGATAAATTATATTAATTACTCACAAAAATAAATAAATACATTTTTTAAGAAAATATCTTTAAGAATAAAATGACTTTTCTAGGAATAATTGAGTTGTTATTTAATAAGAAATTATCAATACATTTTTACTGAGTAATAAATTTATATATATGTATAATAAAAAATATAAGACTATTCATACCGAAAAATTTAATGTTTTGGAAATAATGATCATAAATAAATAATAATATTTCATAGTTCATGTGGAATTGGTGTTACATGTCGAATATGCTATCAAACATTGTTTTTATTTTAAAATAACTATCTATTAAATTATATAACATTAAGAAATCATACCCTCACAATGTTTACAAATTTTAAATAATTAATGAATTAATATTTTACGTTAACTTCTACAAAATCACACACCATAAATAATTTAGTGAAACATTCTCACAAAAATATGGAAAAGGAAACACATAGGTCATTTTGACTAACACATAATAAGGATTCCAAATTGAAGTACATTAGTGGGAAGTCGAAATATGAATATACAAGAGAATTATAATTTCAAAATAATGATAGAAAGTGACCATGGTCATTGATAATAATAAACTCAATGATAAAATTAAACATGAAAAAACATAACTATAAAACAAAGAGATGTGAAAGAGTCAATCAGTTCATTAGAAATAAAGGTAATATGATATAATTTTTGTTTCAAGATCCTTTTCATAAAGTTGAAGAATTACTCTACCATCAATACTAAAAAATATGTTATTATACTTCTTTTACAAGTATAATTCCATCAATTAATCAATTTACACTATGATCTAATATTTTTATCCAAACTATCATTAGTAAAGATGATTTTTTCAGGCCAGAGGGACTAAAATCAACTTTTAATGGATCATATAATCCATAAAAGGATAAAAATCTATGATTCCTATCTATAGACATTAAAAAAACCCAAAAGTGTTTTCTTTATGAAATATAATTACCTAAAATAATAATCCTTCAAATGAATAAATAAAACAATATTCTCTAAGGCCTCAATAATAACAGAAAATTTTAAACATAGTTAATTTGATAAATAATTAACCTCACAATTATTAAAAATATTCCTTGACATGTTTGAAACTGAAAGTTCAGAATTATTTTATCACATATTCATAATATATTAGTTTAACATATATCTATGATAAATATTAGTCACTTATAATGTCATATACCAAAAAATACATATTTCAAAATCTTATAATTTTTAAAGTATGGTATCATTTTACATAAATAACCTATATAAAGACAAATCCACATTAAAATGACAAATTATTCAAAAATATACTTCAAAAATTATTAATCAAATAAAATACTATAATATTATGTTTACCATAATCATATAAGGGTCAAAAAAATAAAGAACCTATTCCTAAATAACATTAATCAGTTAATTAAAAAATTCATTTTCAATCCCATGGTTATATACATCATAACAAATATATTTAAAAAAACTTAATCATTATATATCACATAATTTAAGTAAAAATAATTTCTAAATCATAACATCACATAGGGTAGTGGTAGTCCTAATACCATTTTCCACATTATGTTGTGGGGTTAAGCCCCATGAACATATTAGATATGACAAGTTGTTTCCTAGCCTTTTCCTTTTACCAAAATGAAATTCATGTAAATTCTATAGCATTCCAAAAAAAAATTATGAACCTCGTCAAAAATGTAATATCATTCCTCTAAAATAATCCTTCTTGTTAACCCTAATGGTTACATATACCTCATCCAAATAAATTGTCTCATAAAAATATCATTAGTCACCATAAAATCTCATCTTATAAACATGAAAACGGGTATCTAAGAATTTAAATACATGATCATCCTTAAATTTATTAAACCATGATGGCCTACATAACCCTTATGTTATCATCATAATAACAGATATATACTTTTAAAAATTATCATAGTCAAATGATGTTTCATTATTCTTATAACTAGAATATTATTGGTATAAAAATTCCACCAAAAAATTATTACACCCCAATACATTAAAAAATGTAATAATTTAAATTTTTTATTTCCATAACATATGTCCTTTGGTATATGAGTTAACCATTAGATTAGGTAACTAACTCAGATAAATGTTATATTCCCTTCATATATGGAATTGAACTATAAATGTTACAGAGTAAGGAAATTCATATCCTTTTATAAAACTCATCAATTTCATCTAAAATTACTTAATATATTCCCTTATTTTTTATACATAGAAATCTTATCATTACATTGAGACATTTACTAAATAGATTATTCCCACATATATGTCATGTATGAAACAGAATCTTCTTCCCTTAGACTTCTTGAAACTCTATTTTTTCTCATATTAGGTTTGTTAGGAATATCACCAAAGATGATGTTATTAATGATAAAATGATATATTTGATCAAAATTGATCATAATATTCTTCCAAATATCAATTTATTAGGTTTCTCATAAAGAAAATAATTCCATTGTCATTCACACTTGGTGTTAAAATAATTAATCCTTATTCCAAACATTTACTAAAACGAAAAGAGAAGCGAGAGAAATAATATTCATAGTAATAAACCATAAAATCATGAAAAACAATTTATATGATTTTTAAATCATTTCAACATATTTTAAATCTACATCACATTATATTTTAACTATTACATTCATTTTCATTTTCTATTCAAATCCATTATAATGGTTCATAAATAAAATTTGTGTTTTCCAAGCATATACCCTGAGAGTTTCAAACTAAGTGTATAGTAAGGGAACACTCACTATAAAATAGAATTATGGACATGATATATTCAACAAACTCTTTTTGAGTCCATTAAATATAAATTAATTAGTTCCAAAACCACATTCCCTTGTATTATCCATACAAGGATTTAATTTCTTGGAGACCACTCACTCAATACTTCACCAAATGTTCTATGATATTTTGGTACACTTTGACTTATCCTGATGGTTTTCAAGAATGTATCCTATATATACTGAAAAAAATAAATATACCTTGTTCTAATACCAATTATAGTGAACCATGCCTTTTTATAAATAATACTAGAAGAATTTTAACAAAAAATATTCATTAAATAGAAAACAATGATCTGAAGTCCAAGTTTATCTAGAATACTAGGTACAAAAAATATCAACATGAAAATAAAATTTAAATATTTTAAACTCCATAAGGAGAACTTATATATATTTTATATCGTGAAACTACATGGAATTACATGGGGAATAGATCACCAAAATTAACGATCTAAAAAATCCAGAAAGGGAATAAACCTAACAAGGAAGAATAACATATGAGTCAATGGAATAACATAATATCATTAAATAGAAGGATCATGAGTAATAACATAGGAGAAAAACATAAATAATATGGTATAATATGATAATGTAAACATAAGAAATGTGGAAGAAACATAAAACATGACATTAGCTTAGGTCAAGGAAAAATGTAAAGAAAAACACATTTGTTGGAAAGAGACCCATAATGGTATATGTTTACTACATAATCCCAAAGATAATGTCTCATGGAAAATATTACCAAATGAATTGGAGTTCCATCTAGGTGCACCCATCATAACATGTTCATGATTATGTGTTCACAATATTAATTTAATCATAAGGTATAATCATAAAAATTTTCTCTAGAATGAAATGGGTTGAATAATATATCGTCATATCATATTAAAAAAAATCATAAAGATTCCAAATAGAATAAATAATTAAATATCATGGATTTTATGTAACATTAAATAATCATAGGTCTCAAAATAAGTTATTCATTTGTGAATTAAAACATTAAATGAGTGTTATGTATATGATAATGTTTCCATAAACATTTCAATATTTCATAACCCATGGAAAAAAACAAGTTTCATAAAAATATTTTCATTATAATCATAAACCATATATATAATAACTATGGATGTTATCATTTGATCATATCATCATTAAATCACAAGAAAATTCCTAATATTTCAATTTAGATAAAAATTACCTTAAAATACCACTTAGATTATTTCTCAATTAAAAAACACCATTTTACATTAAAATAAGTTATTTAAAATCTAAAATGTTCCAAAATATTAATGAACAAATTTCTTTGAAATTAAAATTATAAAATAAAAATGTAATCTTAAATGTATTGATTAGTCCTAGTTGTGGGAATTATGTTCATTCTAAACGCGTTAAAAGTGAACATTACTTTCATAGCTTTTAGAAAGTCAAAAAATACCTCATTTGAAATAATGTAGAAGATATAATTAAAAATATTTTGTTAAATGTCAAAAATATGTAAAATAATTTTAAAATATCATTTTATAAAAGTAAAAAAAAATGTTTATTTTAATATAAACATGGACATGGAAGAAAATGGATTTTAAAACGATGAGAGAAATAAAGTCAATTTTTTATTAAAATATTATTTCTACCTCTTTAGTTTATAAAGGGAGGAAAATCAAAGGAGAATTTGTCTTTTTGTAGAAATAAATATAGTATACAGAAATGCAATAGTATAGTAAGGGAATATAATTAAATATCATCATAAAAAGACAATCCTAAAAAATCCCAATAAACAATGAGTTTGTACCATTAAACCCTTTGGAAAAATCTGAATTATAAGATCCACAAATGAAATAAACTTATATGGATATGTAAATACCAATAATTTTAAATATAAAAATAATAAATTAAATTAATGGGTAGTACATACACTACCTAAAAAAAACAAGTGGTTAACATTGTATGAGACTCACAAAAATAACAGTGATACAGAAATCCATACCGTGAGATTCTGACTCAACATATATGTTATTGATCTTAATGAATAATAAACATAAGTTAATTATTTACTTGTTTAGAAAAACAATTCATGTTTATTACTCCTTTTATTTCACTATTAATGTCAAAAATCCACCCAGAGGGCCCACCCATCCAACGATAAGTTGAGTATGACTACACCAATCCTATATCCAATAAGCCAGAAGCTGGAGACCATACCCAAATAGGCATAACAATAACATGGGATACCTTAGATTAAATCA
The DNA here is from genome assembly GCA_963277665.1 of Viscum album. Classification (NCBI taxonomy): domain Eukaryota; kingdom Viridiplantae; phylum Streptophyta; class Magnoliopsida; order Santalales; family Viscaceae; genus Viscum; species Viscum album. The sequence continues at coordinate 200,893,242 of OY728125.1, read as the reverse complement.
ACTATATCTACACACACTTCCCTAAGCCTATATGATGATAATATATAAAATAATACTGATACAAATTCAAGCGCACCACCAAATCCAACAATCCTTACTTAATTAAATACTTGATAGTGATAAGTGACAAATACATGCCCAAAAATATCTGTATAGAAGTCCAAACTTTTAGGAAGAGGGGAATACAATCAAATGTGACTCCTGGAATGAACCACCATCTGTCTATCCAAAATATTAAGATCCATATACTCTTGGTGTACCGAGAACCTCATCGAATGACCAATCATATTCATAAGGAACAACACATGTGGGAAGAGTGCATGTAGGGGTGAGTATAACAATACCCAATTGGACACCTAGAAATCACTATGAATAAACCATTAGAATTAGTAGTCATACAATCATAGGGATATGTCCATAATATTCATAAGAATATCATCCATATATACTCATAGCACACACATAGTCTCAAGGAATGGTCTCAACCATATTTGAAAGCCTATGATTAGTGAACAAAGGTTTTATATAAATATCATATAGGAGAGCACACTCACTGAATCAGATATAACTGCTAGAATCAATCTCATATTTCATGATCATTAGGTATCTCCATAATAAGTAAGAATTTGATGTCTAATGGAAATGATACATGGATGGGGAACACACCCAAGTCCATGGGGTATACTAAAAACCCAATCTAGATTTACCTTGTAAGAAGGGGATCAAAAACCATGTAGTTTGGGTCACAATGATTCCATGAAACCCACCTAGGGATGATAATCATGATAGAGGATCTAGACCAAGCCTCATAGAAGTATTTCAACCCCTATATCTGAGACGAATGTTCCTATAAGCTGAAAAACATCCCATAAATAGGACATAATTCCTAGTAATCTCTCAAGGAAATGATCAAGGGAAGAAAATATTCATAAATGTACATACTGTGTCTCTTTGGAATTGAGTCCACCCATGTATCCTAGCCCATGACCATGTCCATGTCTGTGTATAATTGGTCATACCCATGTATTTGTCTATATACAGGTAAATAGCTATACTTATGTACCATGTCAGGGAATTATGACTATTTTTTCACTTGTTTGGGAGCCTAAGTATGTGCTCCAAGAGCACACACCAAGTTTCCATGTGGTATCACATGTCGTCTGATGCATGTAACACTACTTGTTATAAATTTCACATAGTGTGTGATATTTATATTCTCCAAGGAAACCCATGATCCACACAAGGGGGTCCCACATGGATTGTGATCCCATATCAAAAATGTAATGTGTGATTTCCAGAAACATGTGGTTTCTATTCCACATGAACACGAACTACCTCTACCTCTAGATCTACTATCAATCTCTCCCAAAGATAACAAATATAGTTTTACCAAGCCTCAATACTTCCTACTCACTAAATATCATACATTATTCTACTCTAGAAGCATCTATATATTTCAAATATAATTGAATATTGAGAAATTGAAGAATGGTTTTCCCCAAATCTGAATCGACCGATCATCTAACGTCATCTTTCATCACCATCACATCCTTGATGACATCAATACCTGCAATATTAATTTATTTTACCTAATAATGTCTATGAGATAATTTAATACCTTGTATTCATGAATCCTTGGGTCCAAGTAATTGCTTGTGATGAATGTGAAAAGAGTGGGTGAAGAAATGTACAAAACAAAAACATGAGAAATGGACCCTGAACATTATTTCTGTTAGCCTCCATTCATTTTAATTATAATTATGAACAAATATATATAATTTAATAAATAATATAAATAAAAAAACCTAGATAAGTTATACCTATAGCTGAAATATGCTCAGTTTGTGAATTAATCCAATAGTTAATTGTTTTTCATTTGTCATAGTAAAAATAAAAGGGGGATCAATCCACAAAAGAATGTTCTAACTCGGTTTGGACCAATCTCTGGATAAAAATCAATCATTTTTATTATCATTGGCAAGATCCTCAATATTCCTTTCACTCTATTTGAAGATCCACAATCAGGTTATTTCTCATCTAACAATGGTCTTCCAACAATCTATTTCAAATCTCTAGGGTCATGTCGGTAACTCATGTATTTGTTTATAACGGCATTTTTATAGAAAATTATTAGGTCATTATTTTTTTAATTAAATAAATAAAAATTTAATTTATTTATTAATCTACCTACAACACTGCTCATCCCAAATTTCAGACATGCTCCATGGTTATGTCTTATCTATGGTAAAACCCAGGATCTAATCTCATAGAATGCCTTAGATTTATGATCTGAGTCCTTTTTTTGTTATTACACTATTTCATGAAATCTGTGTTCTTTTGAAATTAAATATATTTAATATATCTCAAACAAAATTTTTTCCTGACTATGACTTATAATAATATATCGTCTGATCACCTAGTCACTAAAATATTACTAATGATATTCGAATATTTTATCAAGAAAAACAATGACCTTAAATCGTCCCCACCATAGGGATTTATGACCTATAATGACAAACAAAAGCATACATAAAGATATGTGGGTATTAAGCATGCCTCTAGGTTTCTTTCTTTTGGGTTGTCTCCAAATATTCATTCTCTAACACCAAACACACACTAAAAGAGTAGATCACCTAGGAAGGATCTTATCCTACTGATCCTCAATCTATACTAGAAATCCTAAAAATGTATATTCATCCTCCATATCTATATCATACCGGTTGATAAATGATAATGGATCTTACAAGTATATCCTCATCCAAAACACATGAAAGACATCATGTAAATGGTTCAACAGCTGGGGTAGATCAATGTGGTATCCCACCTTGCTGACTCTATGATGTATCTGAAAAGAGATAATGAATATCATTGATAGCTAGTTTCCACAAAAAAATAACTTAAACCCATATAGAGGTTATACCTGGAGGAACACATAGTCTCCCTCTTCAAAATACAAATCCCCATATCGATGGTCTATATAAAAAATATAATGGCTATGTAAAGTCCTCATCTCCTCCCAGATGATATGAACATTCTCTGTTCTGGATTTCTATAATTTTGGGACCATGAGTGTTGACTCTCCTTAGTCATTCTATCATAATGTTTACCAATAGGGTATCCTATAAAATTCCTCGAATAGAGGCATAACGATGGTGGAATTATAGTTATTTTTTTCCAAAAACTGTAATAATGGTAACATTTCCTCCCAACCATGGAAAAAGTATGAATTTAGAGATCAAAACATGTCCTCTAGGACCTAAATTGTCGAATCATTCTAGCCATCATTATGGGTGTGAAAATTCATGATAAAATTCAACTATGTCCCAAAGGACTTCTGAAAACAATTCCATAATAGAGATTTGGATCAATTATCTTATTTAGAAATGATCTTTTAGCGGACTTCCTAGAGCTAGAATATCTCTTACATGTATAGGAATCCCAATATCTCTAATAACTCTTATCATTGATAACTATGATGTAGGGGGCACTGGTGAGTTGGTCTATGATCCCAAATATGGAATCATTCCCTCTAGACTTCCATGGAATTACCATCATGAATTCTATATATATACCATCTCACATCCCCTCTATCTCCTCATGGGGTTGAGCTAATCCTGATGGAACCTTGTGCCCAACTATCCCTTGATAAAATGTAATGCATCAAGATACAAACTCAGTTACTCAATTTTTCATCACTGACCACCAAAACTGATATCATATGTCCTAATACATCTTTCCTACACATGGATATACTTCTAACATATACGTATGAAAGTCACTATGAAAATAATCATGCGATATCACTGGTTCCATCATGCATTATTTAAAAATCATTATGTGCTCCCCACCTTCATAAAATCCTTCATGAGCACGTCGAGTGGATATTTGATTATGTAGGGTCTCACTATCAATTTCTATATATTGAGCATACTTTAGTCAATATAGATGTGGTGGGGTACAAACCATCGATGATAGGTTAACTATTCCATCTGTATCCACTAATAATAAATGTAATGACACCAACATCACTGTAGCCACCCTCAATTGTTTCGAACAATATCTCCTACAAAGTCAATATGCTACCACATTCCACTTCTTAGGACTATATAAAACATAAAATGCATATTCCAACATGAAATATTTTAATATAATCTCTCTCATTTTATGATTCTTATGATATAAGAAATAATTGATACTCTCATGTTTTGAATATAAGTTAAACTTCTCACCCATAAGATAGTGTCTCCACACCTTTAGTTTGAATACTACCGCTAATAGATCAAGATTAAGGGTTATAATGTTCTACTCATGTGGTCTCACCTGATGTGAACCATAAGATATTACATCTTACCTCATCATATAAATGAACCATGATTAATCCATAATTAATCATTGAAAACAACATACTCGTCACCATAATCCAATATTCTTAATATGGAAGTAGTAATTAATATCTATCTCAACATCTAAAAGGAAAATCGACACCTATCTGTCCACATTAAATTCCTCCACTTTTAATTAAAACATATCATGTGACTATATATCTTAGAGAACTATTGTAAAACATCTCTGATAATAGCTTGCCAACCCAAGGAAGCTCCACACCTCTTTTATGTTCTCTGGTGTCTCCCAATCCCACACTGCCTCGACATTCACCTGGTCCAATCCTACACTGTTTTCTAAGATAATATTTCATATAAAGTGGACCTTATGAATCCCAAACAGGAACTTCGACATATTTATGTAAATATAGTGCTTTCAGAGTACATCCATTTCCATCATAAAGTGTCATTTGTGCCCCATCTTAGATGATGTGTACAATAGGTTATCATCGATAATGACTACCAAAAGTTGGTCTATAAAATGATAAAACAATGGGTTCATGAGTTCCGTTTACATAGGTGGGATATTCCTCATGAAACATGGTATCAATTAGTACTCATAGTGAACATAAAGGCATCAAAAATAGATATTCGATATATCCTTAAACCATAATCTCAAATGGAGATAGCCTAATCTAAGATTAACCTTTTGGAATCATTGTGACCCTCTGAATTGATCAAAGAGGTCATAAATCATTGGTTGTGGATTCTTTTTTTTCACAATAATCGAGTTTAGAAAATTTCAATCTATACACAACCTCAAACTCCCATCCTTATTTTTGGGAAACAATATTGGGGATTCCTAGGGTTAAAGACTATGTTTAATAAATCCCTTCTTCTAAACATCCTTGAACTACACCCTCAACTTATGAATATCTATATGATACATCTGATATTCTGGATTAGATATCGAGGTCATCAATGTGTTTAGATCAATGTATAATTCTATCTCTCAGTGGGAATGTAATCCAGGAACATCCTTAGTATATATTTCCTCCTATTATGCGACAATTACATGAGACTAAATGCTCATAGCATCTACTACATCAAGAGTCATTCAGGAAATCTCATGTGTAATAAGCTAAAATCCCATATGAATGAGCCCATCCTAGTCTACATAGGTTTCCTTTTCTACCCATAGGTAAAACCTCATCCCATCCCAATGGACATGTTGCATACTCTGCCTAAAACATTATATCTAAGCTTGAACCTTAGATAACCAGTCCATCCCTATAATGATGACATAAGGCCTCATCAAAGCTATAAGGAGATCAAAAAAGAAACTCTCACCTACAAGAGTTAGGAAACACTATTGTAATAAGAGTTTGATTACTTAGTTACGTCTGGAAGGAGTCTCTAAATGCTAGGGTCCAGCCAAAGGATCAACCAAAATTTATAATTTGTTAACAATATAAGTATCAATAATGTTGTGGATCTCACCCATGACTATAAATACGACATATAATGTTTAAAAAATATAGATCATACCTCATAGAATCCTTAGATACTCCTGGTCATATGCATGGAACTGCTGCTATTTTCATTGCCTCTATCCACAATCTCGCTAATCCTGGAGAAGACCACCTCGGGGTGCTGGTGGTAACAACTCAAAATGTCTTAAACCTCTTTATTTTCTATTATATACTCTAAGGTTTTATTCACATTACAGAAATACCTGCTCCAAACACTACAATTTCCTAGATGGCCCATCCAGAATCTCTTTCTATGTCATATGATGGGTCAAACAATCCCATGTTGGATGTCCCCTATCATTGCAGGAGTATCTACGCCACTCCCTTGACTTCATAGATCTATTCTATGGGAACTTAATTATAGACACTCTATCATATGATCACCTAATGAACCATATTTCTCATCTAGGTCCATTTTTCTATCATTAACTACCAAATAATGAAGTCTCAACAATTGTGTACCCTTGTCAACAAAGATTGTTTTCATATACTTAGTTAGATAACTCTCAACCACAAAAGCACACTCCATCACCCTAGTATTGTCAAGATTTGAAAGAGGTGTCACACTAGCTTAGATGTATCTGTGTATACCTCTTTTGAAATTACATTCCTGAAATAACTAATGATGTAACATATCCATTAGGTAATGAGATAGGTTTGTGAACCTCAATTAATACTCATCCATAGTCATAATACCTTGCTAAATATATAGGAGCTCCTAAATGCTCACAACCCTCATCATTGCTAGAGATAAATACTATATGAAATGGGTATCAAACACTAACCATGAATTTTTTGACACATCATATTACTGGTACACTAATCCCCACCATCACTCCACAGATCCATGGAAATGACCCACCACTCGTAAACAATGTGGTCCATAGGTGTCCTAACGAGACAGTAGACTCATGTCACTACGTCAATATTTTCCTCATCCACCTAAGGTTATCGATTGTAATTTCTTGTATTATCGGAGAGGTATAGAATTTTTTGTTACTATTTAAAACCTCTTGTTTTATGTCAATTAACTCTAAGGGTTAAGTGGTGGTTTGAGAGATTTTGGGGCTCATTTAGATCCTCATGATCCAGAATATAACGAAGCATACTAAGAAACATAGTTAGAGCATGGTTAATGAGGACCATATGAATCAACCATTAGAGTCCCTAAGGGAACATGGGAGGCTACATGGTCTATTTGAAAACATGTGATTCGGGTCGCATGCCGGTACGAGTGTTAAAAAGATATAAGAAGATCCATTTTTCATGGGTTGCAAATTGTTAGCCTAACCATGTGCCAAGCATGTGTAAGGGGACATTGTAGACAGGTGATGGTGCATGGTTGGCACATGATATGGCCAAATGTACAAAAAACTATGTGAAACAAATTTTAAATGGAACATTAATTTTCCCCATTAATGTTATAATATCCTTATCCATTCTTCCTCCCTCATTTTAACTTTAGGATTATGCACAAGTCTCCCTTTTCCTCCTAATGTTGGGATTTTGATATCTCTTATATATAATATATGATTCCTTCACTGTTGGTTATATTGGATTCCAAAAAATATGCCCTCCACTTATCTCCCTTCTATTATTAGATTCTTAGTCCTCATAATGTTCTATTTTGGTGTGATCTCGTTTTTAATATTATTAGGGTATTAATGAATTAATTTCTTATTCTAAACTGATTCTTGGGCTGACAATGGATTAGGAGAGAACTACAAACCTATGGTAGGTGTTATAGCTTCATTACCTCACGTTTGGATTCTTTTATATTGTAAATCATTGTGTTGTGCACCATATATCTGTGATAATGCTTCAAAATTAAGTAGTAAACTATTTTAAATAGTTTCTCATGCTTAAAATGATTCTATCCAATGTCGAATCACATCTTAGGATGCTCTCTTTAACATGGGCCACCCCTATGCGTGTGATGTTATTTGAGAGCCTTTTTTATATTTTTTTATACTATTAAATAAACAATGAAGGGTGTGTTGATTGGTTATTAACATATTTGGATGTATAAATTTAATAAATAAAGTAGTTTTCTATTTATTATACCTTATGAACTATTCCCAATGGTTTCTATTGTTTAAAATTTATTGGCCATCTTAGTTAATATTGATATAAGTAAAATTATTTGCAAATTTTAATGAATGTGGTCATCTAAGAAATAACTCATCTATAATATGAGAGAGATACATGGATCCTTATAGGATTCCTTATACTAGCTTGTATTACTTTATTTTTAGTTTCTCATATGGATCATATGCACATTGGGAGTGATACCAGTTATGACTAGGATGGGATCACCATAAATTTACTTTACCTCTGTGTGAGAGACCCTAGTTACGAGACCATGGGTGGGATCATTACTAGAAGGTTACAACAGGGAAAGATTGATACTCCGTCCCCTTTGTGATATACAATGGTTGGTTCAGAGGGTTATTCCATGCTGTACTGAGAATGATTCTGAGTATTCTATTTATGGATTTACATGGATGGACTATCATGGTATGAGGCATTTATATTACCCTTGGAGTGATACTTTAGATAGCTTCTTGATTTCCTTGTTCATAATTAAGGTGAATCTTCTTAAATTGTAAGGATGAAATTTAAATTAAAGGAAAATGATGTGAAACAAAAACATTCCGAGGGTGAATTCTCTAATAAAAATTACATGTTTGGGGATGTCCACCTCTTGATGATTATTTATGATGGCCCATTATACCATATTTCATACACACATAGGTTACATTGGCTCCGAGATATCTAGATTAGGCTAATGTAGGTATAAACATTGGGTTATCCAAATAGGAACCTAGTATAATATATTTATTAATTATTTATTTCCTTTCAATTATTATTATTCAAAAATGGGTTATTTCATATGCATGGACTAGTTTGATCTAGAAATCATTTTTGGTGGCAAAATAAGTATATATAACGTGATACAAGTCCACCTTTGGTACCCAATAAGAATTAATGGTTGTAGGTACAGAGAAATAGAAGTGATCGTCTTTTGATGCTTGATCTATAGTATTAGGATGGTGAAAATAGTCATAGGACTGAGCATAAGTTCATGATTCAAGTTGTAGCTGATTTTGGAATTTTTTTTTATTTTTTTATCTCATGGTATATGACTATATTTTTAGAATCCAATGTAGTCATTTTTTATTATTGCAAGATAATTATAATCATTTAATATATATTTAATATTCACATTCAACTTATTTATTATTCATGTATGATTATTTGTTATTATACTACTATTCCATGTTACTATCTATTTTTGTTTCATAACTATATTGATTACCGCAGTTCAACCCTCAAACTCGTGAGGGGATAGTCTCTCTATGGATATACTGAAGGCTGTTACTGCTATATGGAATCCATTGGCATAAGGGAGGAACACTTGTGGTCATTTGGTTAACTATCTTGGGGCATCACCTAGTGGCTTCAAGTGCGGGATGCTATAAAAGTGGAATAAGATCCACTTTTCCTATTGTCTTAAAAATTCAGTATTATACATGAGACTAGGATGTAATGTAATTTGTTAATGATAATTTTTATAAGAGTAGGTAACCCACATATAGGGTAAATCCAAAATACTATGGATGGGTTATTGATGTTATTGTATTATGCCTATTATAGTTGAATTAATTTCATCATAGGAAGATGCACATGTTTTGAGAAATTTTTCTTACAACATTTATTATTAATAGTTTTTCTCCTCCATTTACCAATGAAACTAGGGTGAATCATCTCATGTATTATATTGTCCTCCTTAGGAAGAATGATATGAATTTTTTCAAGAAATATTTATATTTCAGCATGCATTTCATGTAAATCATTTGATTTCTACATTTTCCTTTATTAATACATATTGAAATGTGAAAATGAAATCCACAAGGATAATATAATTAGATTAATTAATGTGCCAAAGTAAATATAAATTGTTTTTTCCTACATAGATTGTTGATGACCTTAATTATCCAATTATTCCTTATATACACTATGAACCACTGGTTCTACCTGCTGAAATATTAGTTGATTTGATTAATGATTGAAAATAGTAATTCATTATGTATGTAGTTATATAAATTAAAAATGTATGTTCATTAATAAAATAGACACAAATGACCTATTACATTCCATTATTATATGTAAATTCATATTTTAGTTACTTGACATACCAACATGCAATTTATAAAGAGTATGTGCCTCTAAAAATTTGGAATTGGTGGAATCATTAACTGGATTGAGATATCAATATCTATAAGAAATAGAATATAACTTTAATAAAATTAATGTTTTAAAATTAAATGGTTACTACTATCTGGGGTACCAATTGAAAATTAAAGGGTATTTTCCTCTACAACTTTCTATTGGCTCTCCATATATCAGAACCTCTAATTTGTCGTATGAGACATTAAAACTAGCACAAACTTAGATGGAGGTAGCAGGTTATGTGTCTTATGATCTTTCATGATCTCTATCTTCACATAAACATATATTTAGGAGCATTTTGAGAGGTGTGAATTGTTAGGGGAAGGATTTATACCTATCCTTTCTAGTTTTCCCTAATTTCTTATATTCTGTTAAATCTTATTCAAGGAATGTTCTTGGAAATGTTATATGTATTATAACTCAAAATCATCATGCAGCAATCCAGGTGGGTGGAGAAGACCATGATCTAGAGGTGGTGGACCCTGATCCATAGTATTAACTCATATAGATCAACCTAAGGTACTTCCTGTAGATCTTCCAACGGGAGTCGCTGCTCAGTTCCATGATATTGTCTTCTATTTCATGAAATCTTTATATGGAACTCTGAAACATTCTTATACTATGGTAGAGTTGGCTGAGGAATCCTAACAGCATAATCCTCTAACATTATTGGGGGATGGAAAAACACATGCTGTTGAATCTTGACAAGAGTAAATGATTTAAATTGTTTATCGTATTTAAACACCTCTAGTATAGAAACCCTTCCCTTTGAAACGTATTATTTTATGATTTTATGCAAAATTTTCCATCAAATACAAACCATGGACTGTAATGTCTTATGTCTTTGTAAGATTATCTATATAAAACTGAGGTCATGGAAGTTGAATAAAACATATTTATTTTAATCATTGATAATGTGCTCCAAACATCCTTTGATCTCTTACTTCTGTATAAGATAACCTATGGAATACATGAACATAGGGATGAGATTAATATTATTGTAAGGGAATAAACATAGGAATAAATAAAAGAACATGGGTTAGAAGGTATAACATGATGAAATAAAAAGGATTGGTATATAAATAATCCTTTGGAAGCGTAATATTTATATAAATGGATCATGTATTCATGGAAACATAGCAATTTGGAAGAAACATATAACATGACATAAACATGAGTCAATGCTAACTTCAAAGACTGTATCAAATGGTGGAAAATGTACAATAATGAATTAGGTTTAATACATAATCTCATAAAAGTTGTCTCAAGATACTAAACATTACCTAATGCATTGGTAAACAATCTGGGTGCACCCATCATAACATGTTTTTTACAATATGTTCTACATAAATAATCAAACATAAGGGATAAACATAAGGGTTACCAATATAAAGAAATGGGTATCATAATAATTTCATAAGGCTTAATCAAATAAAATAAGATAATAGATTCCAAAAAATAATGGATTTAAATCATACATGAACATTCATAAGGGAAAATATGAATATATCATTATAGACAATGTCCAACTGAAATGAAATCATTTAGAAAGTGAGTTTTATAAACAATAGGAATAATTCCATTAGTGTGGTATGAGGGAAAATATTAGAAATATTTTAATGAAGAGAAAAGAATAATTATAGTATAAACCCATAAATGAACTAAGATAATTTTCCATGATTGAATAATTTAATTTATAAAAATAATTATGGATATAAAAATATTATGGTATGTACATGAAAATGGATAAAAAATTAGGGTGTTCCCTTTAATTGGGGTTGCCTATAAATAGAAATTAAAAATGTAACCTTCTGAAATATGTATTTTCCCATCAATAAAGGATTTATTGATCTAGATAATTAATATTAGAATATATAAAAGTAATATAGATAATGTAAAAGGAATAATTAATAAATAAATTTCATGTAAACAGAGAGATAACCTAACTGAAAGGAAAAAATAGAGGTTTAAAGAGATCCCTTACATTTTGTCTAAAAGTGTGTTTCACTTGTCATTATTATCATGTATAATCAAATTAGGTTGATTAATAATTTAACTTAGAACCTATTAAACATATATTTGATTTATTCAAATTTTATTAAGTTAATTTATGGATTTATTTATGAGTTATAATATTCAGTTTTGTCATTCTAGAAGCATATGTTTTATGGATTTCATGGTCTGTTCATTAATGCTTAATTGTGGAAGTTCTTTTCAAATGATAGAAAAACTTCATAATTGGAATTATATTGTATTAAATAATTTTTAAAAATTTAAACGGTCCAATTTACCATTTTTTGAGAAATGATAATGATACATTGGTTGAAATGTTAATGAAAATTATTACATTATTTTGGTATATTTTCAATCAACATGAACTAGTTTTTTTATTTGATATTATGTATAAATATTAGTTTGATAAGATTAGAAAAGTTGTAGTATAAATTTTCCATTATAAATGTTTTATTACCATCCTTGAAGGTGGTAATAGAAAATGAATAATCATCATCCATGAAGGTGGGGAGTCGACACATCATGAATGATGTTTTAATTTTTAAGATCAAATGAGAAGAGAATTGATTTGATGATAGATATACCATTAAAATAATAACATTAAATTGTATATATGATACAAGAGTAATCATGTCACTTTGGATAGTATAAAAAATGATTATTTAGAAGAAATAATTTGTTTAAAAGAGAATGGTGGAGGATTTTACACCTTCAATATCGTCTACTTAAGAATGTCATTAAAGAGCTTTGAAATGCTATATTAGTGAGACCATAAATACCAGAAATTATAGAATAGGATTGGGAGATTAATTAGACTGATTTTTAGCATGATCTAGAGCTTCTAATGTGTTATAAGGATAGGTGGTGAGTGTTGGTATTTATATGAGGATAAGTGGGATGTTTTCAATCATTTTATTCATCGTTATATTATTTTGGATGAAGTCTGGAAATAGTGTGGATTCTTGGGACTATGTATAGTAACTAGATAATTCATGTTTAAACTAATGGGTTCTTACATTATCCATAACATAAAATTCATTTATTTACATATAATGTGAAAAACTATATATTACTAAATTTCAGTATTTATTAAAAATTCAACTATTTTAGAAAAATCCTATAAATTCACCCAAACAATTTTTCAATGTTAACATTAAAAAAATGGACTCAATGTTATGAAAGTAATTATCTAAATTTGATAAATATAATATTTAATTAAAATCATCATTTACTCAAAATAATAGCGATTTTAATATTATAATCGATTTCATGGAACCTTGAAAAATTCACTATCGTATCATAAAATTTTCATATAATGATACAAAAAAATATATTAATTTAAATTTTAAATTTATGGAAATAAATTTTCTTTTAAATCATTATATTAATTACTGTATTTAAAATAAACATTAATATTTCACAAAAATACCAAAAATTAATTTATCATTTTTTAAATAATTATTTACTTATGGAATGATATAAATATAACATGTTTTCATATATAAGATACATTAATTTTATTAATACTTTAAAAGGCGAAGTTAATCTTTAAGTGGCTAGATTACAATTTATATATATCACCTTACTATTACAAGGGTCAAGTAACTATTCTATCGGTATAGGTTCCTTAATTTCTATATACACAACTTACTTCATTATTTATTTTTGAGAATAAAGTTATTTTTGGGTTCTATATGGGATTTACAAGAATTATACCATATGACCTAATTATAAGAATGGAATTTCTATTGATAAAATACTTGGTCATTACATAGAGAGAAGAGGGTAAATCCTGATACATATATGCTTCACGATTCAGCTAAAGGCTTGTGGGGTGTAATTACCCATGTAGGACGTCCTGAGTGTATGGTCTAGGGGTATTCTAAACAACCTTCTTTGACTACTTCTTCCCCCACATGTTTCATGCATACCAAACCTAGAAATTTATTCCCAAATATCAGATGTTTATGGTAGTGATGGATTATTACACTCATTTAACTGATTTCCAACTATTCACAGTCACACTAATTGGTGATGAGCTGAATATTGTGAGAAATTTTAAGGATGGGATTGTGTATGCTATATGATCATAGGTGAAGGTGTTCCACTTAAACACCATTATAGAAATACTGAACTTGGACATCCTTATAGATAGAAACCCGAGGGAAGGTGGCAATGCGAGCTAGTATGGTTGATCTTCCAAGAAATGAGATTAGTTATCAAGTGGAAGGAAGTGTCAGTTTGAGGGTGCACATGGGGGGTAGTTACAGCCAGATGAAATGCAACGATATCTATGTGTTGTGTCACTAGTGTGGTAGGACTTGTCACAGGAATCCCTAGTGTATACAGAACCTGATTCACTGTTCATATTACAGTAGGATGGGTCTCTTACAACATTTCTATAGAACATATTATCTTGTATAAAGTGAGAAGAGATCTATGCCAAAACCACTTTCAAGTATAGGATCAATATCTCCACGAAAGGCTAGTAGATGGTCTTTTACTAGTTGATTAGGATGATGAGGTTTTTGTGGATGAGGTACCCAGATGTTTGGGGTTCAACAAAAGTGGGGTAGACCTACCTATGTCATTCGGTGTCCATCTCAGGGCAACAGTTCAGGCCATATCTATGTAGTGTAGGATACTCATGATTATCAGAGTTTGTGGCCTTCTATGGTTATAGGTACATTTATAGTTTCCTCTACATTAGTTTCTTACCAATTTAAAACTGGTTCATCACATTCCTTTTTATCTATTAAAATTATGGAATATCTGGGCCTAGAAATTTAGTACTTTAGTGGTGTTATAACTCTCAACACAATGTTTGGGGTTTTATCAAAAGTAATATGTTAGTAAAAGTAGTTACACCTTGAGACAGGTTGGTAAGAATTTTGGTATAATTTCATTTTGCTTGAGATGACCAGCTTCAATGTTATTCTCAGTATGTAATAGAAAGTACCTCATTTACCCCAACATTTGTTTCCATTGTTAGATGATTTAATTTACCTCCCTTAAGGGAAGATCATATATTCATAAGGGAAGGAGGAATATCCATTTGACTCTAGAGAGATATGAGCATTATGTACTAGGTGGGATGACAACCAAGATGGAGAGTCTCTTTATAAGAAATTAAAAATGTCATCTTGTTGAATTCCCTCATATTGTGTATCGTTTCACTAATGTCTTACCCAAATATTTCATTAGAATAATTCTTATAAAATAGTTGTAATTCACTATCATGCTTCATCTTGGTGCGGAACTAGTTTCCATTCATCCTTAGAAGATGGAAACCATAGAGCTTCAAGAACATAAGAATCAAATGAACAATCATCAAGAAAAGGGTTTTATCCCACAAAGCACATCACCTTGGTGTTCACCAATCCATTTCACCAAGAAGGTAGATGGTACCCTTATGTTGTGCATGGATTAAAAATAATGAATCCATCTTAGGTTTAAGTACTGGAACCCACTACCTCATATAGATGATATCTTCGACTACCTATAAAGAGCATTAGATTTATCTTATATCGATTTGAGGTATGGATATTGTCATGTGATTTTAAGACCATCGAATATACCAAAATTGGAATTCCAAAGAAGGTATAGATTATATGAGTATCCAGATATGCTGTTTGGCCTCAGAAAAATGCGGATAGTCATTATGTTCTTCATGAAGCAGGTTTTCCACCCATTTATGGATTCATTTGTAGTAGTACTCATTTATGACATATTGGTGTATTCTTGCACCAGAAATGACCATGACACCCATATTGAGATCATCCTCAATATAATGAGAGAAAACTGGCAATTTGCAAACATCAAAAAATTACACTTTTGGATTTATAAGGTTCACATAATAGGTTATATTATTTCAGAGGTAGGTATATCTATTGACCCATAAAAGGTTTACATTGTGCTTTCTTGGGATCAGCTAAAGAAAGTATTTTTTATATGATGTTTTTTGTGGATGGATGGAAATAACTTGAAATTAAATTTGGATTTCTCATGATTAACAGAGGCACTAACAAGAATAACTAAACATTTTGTGAAATTTGAATGGTAAGAATCTTATGATATAATAGTTAAAATGTTTAAGGGGATACAAACTTTAGTGCCGATCTTGATTATAGAAGAATCATGTAGAAGATATTATATTTACTATGACGCTTGATGAATTAGTATATGATCAATTATAATGTAGGGAGATTATGTTCTATCATATTGGTCCCACCTTATAAGACTTAATGAGAAGAATTACCATATGCCTGATTTTTAGTTAGAAGTCATGGTTCATGCTTTATGTTGTTAGAGGAATTATCTATTTGGTTTGTTGTTCATTGTTTACATGTATCACAAGAGTCTTAAATACATATACACATTGTAGGACATTAATCTTTGGCAGATCATGTGGGTAGAGTACCTATAGGTGTTTGACCTTGAGCATGTTTATACACCTAGAAATGGTAATACAATAGCTGATGCCCTGATATTGAAAAATATGACACATGACTTCAAAGAGGCTAGATGTGAGTGGCAGTTTATGGCCTTGTTTTCTATGATGTGCATATAGGTCCAAGAATATCATGGTAAAACATTTTTTGGTGCTCTATTAGTGACTTACAACATTATGGAGTATTTGAGGTTGTGGTAGCAATTAGATACCAATGACTTCATCATGAGGGAGAGTGTATTAGTTGAGAACACACCCCCTAGTTAGATTTATGATGATAATGAGACCCAAAACTTCCATGGATGTATCTATGTTCTTTATAACATGTAGAATTAGATAATGAGAAAATATCTCTATTTGGGAAGTTCAACCTAAGAATACCAAGATGTAGACATATAAAACTTTTATTGGTGTTTTAGTAAGAAGACTAAGATGTAAAGTTTCATCATGCGGTCTTCCACCTATCAATAGGTGAAGGTAAAGCACCGAAAACCTACTAGACTTATAAAACCCCTATACCTTCCAACGTGGAAATAGAATTCCAAAAATATGGATTTTATTATATGATTACAAAGATCCCATCATGTTAGTGAGGTATTATGGGTGATTATTGATAGGTTGACCAAGGTCACACACTTCTTGCTGATGTAGGAGATGTTCTCGGATAATAATATTGCGAGGCAATATATTCAAGTGATTTCATGCCTTCATGGAATTCCACATTATATCATATCATACCAAGAAACATGTTTTAAATTATGTTCATGGAAGTGCTATAGAAGGAACCAGTTTTATAGGTGATCATGAGTATAATGTATAACCCTTAGGCCGATTGGCAATTCGAGTTGAAAATTTAGGGGTTAGAGGACATGATTTGGGAATGAGTTCTCGATTAAGGAGGTTCAAGTGAGAAAAATATAACTCTGGTAGAGGATTCATACAATAAATATTTTCAAGAAACTAATCTGATGGATCCTTATGATGCCCATTATTGTAGGTCATTATGTTCACCCTTATGCTAGTGAGAGGTGGGTGAGGTAGCACTACTGGGTCCTCATCCCATTCCGGATACTTTATAGAAAGTAAATATGATTCAAAAATATATGGATATAGTGTATTCCAAGAAGAATCCATACACCTATCATCACCATAAAAGTATGGAGTTATTGGGGGGATATAGTTTTTTCTGTGAGTTTCTGCCACATTCATTCATAAATGAATTTGGATACAGGGAATGATATTGTCTTATTATATCGGGTCTTTCAAGAGATTGGAGAGAGTTGTGCTGATATCCTATCAATTGTAGTTACCTAATAGTTACTTGTATAAGAATAATGTCTTCGAAATTTCAAATCTTTGCTATTATTGTGCCGACCCATATCATACATTTGAACCCAAGGACATTGAGTTAGGTGGGATGTGTCATTCAAAGAACATATTGTATGTATCATGGATCAAATCATAAAATCCCACAAAGGTAGGACTGTTTCAAAGGATTGGGTTCTTTGATGGATCTTCATTGTACAACATAATAATAGGGAGTTAGAGGTCGATGTGCACATACATTGTCCATAACATTTCTCATATGATTCGTTACCACACTTATAAGGGAAAATCAAGGACATGTTTGTTAAGAGGAGAGGTTGTAATTTCTTAGACATTCATAGAGGTATAGACTTTTATGATACTATTTAAAGCCTGTTTTATATGTTCCTAATGAACTGTAGTGGATATGGAGTGGTCTTGGATAGTTTGGGGCTCATTCAGAGCCCTTATATTGAAAATTTAATGAAGAAATTTGAGTCACAGGGTTAGTGATAACCTTAAGAATTAACCATGTGAGCCACTAGGTGCAAAGGGGTGGACATACAATTTTTCTAAAACCATTCCATCTAGGACACATGCCCGTGTGGGTGTTTCAGAAATCCAGTTACTGCCATTTTTTAGGTGTTGTGCAAAGGTCGGTTAACTGTGTAACTATCCCATGCGATGAGAAATCTTTGATAGGGGATGGTGCATGGTTTGGATTACCGTAAGACAAAACTGTGCAACTGAAATTTTAAAAGGAAAATTAATTTTTTGAGACAATAATAATTTAATACCCAAACCCCTTCTTCAACCCTAATTTTCTTCAGTAGCTCATGCATGGGCCTCTTTTTCTTCATTGAGATATGATTTTAATATCTCCCCTATAAAATCACAAATTCATTCTACATTTAGTGCATTATATTCCCCTTAATTGGATACCCACTCTAATACATTATCTTCTAAGATAATCTTCCCTCATGTGGATCTATATTGATGAGACCTCATTTTAACTAGTTTTATTAAATTTATAAAATCATCTGATATCTCTTGTTTTAATTCCATTCAATGACTGACACTTGATGATGAGAGTGATACAAATATAAGGTACATGTTCTAGATTATTCTTCTAAATTCTGGTTTCTTTTAAATTATAAACCAATATTATACCCACCATAAATCTATTACGACACTTCCAAAATAATTATTAAATTATTTGAAATAGTTTTTCATTCATAACATGATCCTACCCAATAAAGAATATCATCCATGATTTCTCAGCATGACATGGGCCACCCCAATGGGTGGTAAATTCATTGATAGCTTGTTTTCTAGTACCCTAGATTGTGAAATCACCCTTGAAGACTTTTTTGAAATGTAATAAACACATTTTTAAGTATGAATTGAATTAATAAATATGTTGTCCAAGAGTTAGAACATATGCCGTATTCCCAGTGGTTTTTCTTATTCTAAATGACTTTTCCAACATAGTTAATGTTGTTATAAGGGAAATTAATTTATAAATTAAATGAATATTTATAGATAAGAAATACGACTTCTCTAAGCCAAGAGAGATACTAGGATATTTAGGGGATTCCTTATATGTCTTAATTGAGCCTTATGTTTAGTTTTTTTGTGAAATGTATACACTCTGGGAGTGATACCAATTAATCATGGGACGATCTCATCATGAATTTACCCTCCCTCTAGGTGAGTGATATTTGATCCCTATGTGTGAACTCGTGGAAATGATCATGCCTATATGGTTACACTAGTTCATTAGTGATACGAGATTCCTTACATGACATACCACAAATGGTCATAGAGGTTTATTCCATTCCATACTAAGAGTAATATATGGGATTTCATTTATGTATCATGTTGGATGAGCTCTTATTCTATTATGTATTTACAGTTCCCTTGGATTGATACTTTGGATACCTTCTTTATCCCCTTGGATGGTATTCGGGTTACTCTTCCCAGATTCTAAATATTACATTTAAATTAAAGGATAGTGTTGTGTAAAAAAAAATAGTGACACATACACCCAGAAAAATCACATGCGTAGGGATGGTCCACCTTTGTATGCATATTAATAATGTACCATTATAACATATTTCATACTTGAATATGTTTCCTTTTTTAATAGGAATCTATATTAGGTCAAATTTTGAAGAATCAGATGGGTATCCAAATAGGAAAACAATATGATTTATATATTTATTATTTTATTCATTTCATTTATTATTGTTGGCATAATGCTCATTTTAAATGTGTAGATTAGTTTAATCTAGACAGAGTTAGTGGTGTCCTATATATAATATCTTACACCCTGTACTGGATTCCATTTGTAGCCAAGAAGAATTAATGGTTGTAGTTATAGATAATGGTAAGTCTAGTTTCTAATTCATGACCTATAGTACTATGATGGAGCATGAGGGCAAAGGACAGAGATTATGCTCGTGATGCTAGTAATAGATTCTTTTGGTCTTTTTTATCTTTTATCATGTGTTATATTCCAAAATCCCATGTATCCCATGTACTCATTTTTTTATAGTTACATGATCATCATAATCATTTCTCATTTATTTACTATTTATATTCTACATATTTATTATTCATGAATGATTACTAGTGATTATTCATTCAATGCATGTTATTATTTTTTACCACTGGTTATCTATATTGATTACCACTATGATACACTATGCCTCATGATGGAATTGTATCCCCATAGACGCACCCTAGGACAATTATACTATTCAACAACCTCTACCACATAAGGAGGCATGTTTGTGGTCATGTGGCTGACTGTCTGAGGGAAACACATAGTGGATTCTAAGGTGGGAAGGTACATGGATCACCTTAGAACATTAGGGGTAACAATTTCTAAAACTCATGAAGCACACTAATAATACAAACCTCATCTAATGCTACTAGGGGTACCATATTCTAGTTAATAATTAGTAGTAAGACTGGATCCTTACATGGAGGTAACACCTCCTAAATAGGTCCCTTTATTGAAGCCTTATCCCTGAAGGGTTCATCTTTGTGATCTTTCTTTTGAATGCAATATGGAAAATTTCATGGAGGCATCATAAAATATATAATATGTATATTAGTAATGAGTATCTTGGGTGATAAGAATCTATAAGGACATTGAAACCACAAGCCATTTATATATGATGCATGTGACATTGTTTTACCTTCAAAAAATGTCTAAATGTACTGAGTTCAAAGGTAGGTGATCGTAATTTTTGTGTATGGATATGTTGGTCACAAAACTAGTATTATAGTCCTTGGACTAAAAGTTGATATAGAAACATATAAAATTGTTCCCATAAATACAAAAACATTCTGACTATGAGGAAAAACTCAAAAAATCTGGTCCTAAGAAGAAATATGACTCAGATACAACTCTCTCATGATCCAACCCACTTAGGCCCTCCTAGAAGATGATAAGATAAGTTTAACTACCACAATCAGACCTCTAATATACCTAGGGATAGAGACCATAGTTGAGTAGGAATAATATTCACATGGGAGACCTTAGCCTAAGGTACCTATATGCACACACAAATCACCAATACCATAAAATGACAAAATGTAAAATAGAACTAATAATAAATGTCTACACACATAAAATATATTTCAATAAGGGTATTGAAAACTAGGAAGCAATATGTGTAATATACAATCCCACAATTAATGATAAAGAAGTAAAACTGGATATAAATTTTCTATTATAGTCAAATGTGACTCCTAGAATGAACCACCATCTGTCCAGCCCAAAAACTAATATTCATCTACCCCTAGAGCATGCAGAACCATATTGAATTTCTAGTTTTATACATTAGACATGAAATGTTCAAGTATATCCCAGGAATGGTTATGTAGAACATCACCTGGTAAGGCACCCCCAAATCACTAAGTATAAATCATCAGAAATACAAGCCATATCATCATATGGACACTTCAACAATAAACATAACAATAACATCTAAATATTATCATAGTAGATACAAAGTCTCGAGGTATGTTTAGAACTATATTTTCCATCCTATGATTCTTTCTAGAAGGTTCCACGTAACTGTCATCTAGGAGAGCACACTCCATGGATCAGATAAAATTGATAACGTCCAGTCAATAAGTCATGGTTTTCTAGTCTCACCATAAGAATTACATTAATTACATCAGAGGATAATGATACACAATTGGAGATTACACCCAAGGACATGGGGTATACCAAAAACCAAATATGGATTAACCTGATAAATAGGGGATTGATGCTTGTATAGTTTTAGTTACAAATATTTTAAGAACACCACCTAGGTTTGATGATAATGATAGAGGATATCACCCCATGACTCATATAAGGATTCCAACAACTTTATTTGAACCTAAATTTCCTTAGAGGGGATCACCATGTTTTACACATGAAAACATTCCTTAATAAACCCTCAAGGAAAGGATCAAGGGAACTCACCCTAAAGAAAATTTTCGACAATTAATGGAACAAGGTCTCTAAGTAAACTTTGGAAAATTTCATGTACTATAATATAAGTACATGTTGTGTCTCATAGACACTGGGTCATCCCATGTATTGTGACCCATTACACTATCTATCTCTGCATACACCTATTAAGGCACATTTATGTGGACATTTCCATGTAAAAACACTTCCCATGTACCCCTATCCAATTTATTTTCCTAGCCATGTGCCTAGTTCTGTGCAAGGTTAGGTAAAAGGTTGTGTTCTCCCTTACAAGACATATAGTCTCTAAGTGGTTCCATAAGTCATGTGATACTTGTCCCATGTCGTTTGATATTTGACATATATATTTAAAACATATTGCAACAATGAGGGTACCACATGGTCTGGGATCCTAGATTACACTTCATGTAATTAGGGTTTTCCAAAAACATTTATTTCCTCTAAAATTTATTCCCACTCCACCTTTGGCTCCGGTTCTTCCACCGATAACTCCTAGATATTATATATCTTGTCTGACAGAGCCTCACCATCACCTTCTCACTGAAATGTGTACATTGATATTATTGAAAATCAAACGTCGAGTCCCACCATCACTACATGCTGAAAGCATAAAGAATATGTATTTATAAATATAAACCTATCAATCATACTTCAACACCATGCCTCATAATTTCAAACTCAACCACATCTATACCCAACGTAGTGATTCATTTCACTGATGAATGGTTGCAAAACAATCAAGTATTATGTATTAATTGAACTGAGGGTTAAAGTAATTACTTATAATACATGTTGCAAGAGTGGTGTAAGAAATGAAAAAATGAGGATTGGACGTTGACCATTGTTTGTGTCTTACACAATTCATTTCTATTAGAGTGATGAATAAAGAGGTTTCATTTAATTGAAAATAGAAATCCATAATAACTGATAAATATAACTCATATCCATAATAATATTGATCAGTGAACCAATTTTTTAATTGATCATTTCACATCCATACTCGAAAAAATAAAATGCGGATATATCCAAAAAAAATATCATGCCACAGTTTGGATCAATATATGTTGAATTATAAATCAACATTGTTATCATTAGAATGATCCTTGAGATTCGTTGAACATTAAGTGGTGATCCATGACTCTGTTTTTGTTCATCTGATAATGATCCTACAAATATCTCTCTAGAATCACTAGGGATATGTGGATAACCATTATATATTTCAATAATATTGTATTTATATACAATTAATATGTACAATTTTTTTTAGAAAAACAATAATAATTATTTTATGTATTTATTAATTCACTTGTGATTATGCTCCACCCAAATGTCTAATGCACTCCAAGGTTATGTCATGCCTAGGGTAAAACCCATTCCATGAATATAACTAGACATATAATTTCTAATTTCATTTTATATTTGGGATTTATTCCTCTTTTTCGGTAAAGTTGTGTTGTTGTGCAACATAATAAATTTAATACATTTCAAACATCAATTTCAGGATCATTGGGCCTCATAATAATGCATCATATCAACGCTTGGTCATGAAAATATTACTAGATATATCTATATAATTTACATTGAAAGAATAAATTAAA
Organism: Viscum album; assembly: GCA_963277665.1. Taxonomy (NCBI): domain Eukaryota; kingdom Viridiplantae; phylum Streptophyta; class Magnoliopsida; order Santalales; family Viscaceae; genus Viscum; species Viscum album. The sequence continues at coordinate 200,869,294 of OY728125.1, read as the reverse complement.
ATTACCATGTTATATTTAATTGGTTAATCTATTGAGTTGATGTCTGATATTTTCATGATATTTGGACTTTATGGCCAAAATGACTTCAACATGTGGACTATTGTAAACGTGGTCACTGTTATGTTATCTCATGAATAATAATATTAGAATAGTAATTTTTTTTATATATCAATCATACGTTTTGAAACAACTATATGATGTTTATGAAAAATTAAATACATTAAAATCATTGAGATGGTAGGTCTAATGTACACATGAGTAACATATCAATTTTTCAAAGATCATTATGGAAACAATGTAATGATTAATTTAACTTTATAGGATGTAAATTAAATTATAAATATAATTTTATTTATTTAAATAAACATATATATACCGACCGGTTATGTGGTAAAAAAATAAGTAACATCTCTATGCGAATGTGGTAACCACCGGTACCGACGAGCAACATGATCATTTTTAAATGAAAGGAAATGTAATAAAATATATTATAAATAATTTTTTGAGATGATAAATATTATTGAATATTATGTATATATATTTATACAATAAATTCATCATTATAACCGTATGTGAGAGGAGGTGATGGAAAACGAATTACATCAGTGCGCTTAGTGGTAGTCCTCCATACACATGAACTATGTTTTTTCTCTATTTGGTGGACGAGGATATTAATGTATGATGTTGATTTAATAATATAACCTCTCAATATATTATAGGCAATGATTTTATTATATCAACATGGTTGGATAATATTTTAAGGATGTATTTTTACATTCTGTTTTGTCACTTGGATAAAAAGGTATCAAAGAAAAACTTCTTAAATGGTAGATAATTTGAGAAATGGAGATTTATAAGGGTAGAAAATCAACTAAAGGAACTTCATGTAGTTACCATCAAGTAGTGTAGACATGTAGGGTACCTACACATCGATCTGCATGACCAACATGAGCATCAGCCATTGTGACACACCAGCATGACCCCCCTATGTGGCATACCTAAGAGAAAGAGTCCCTTCACCTATGGTACCATATTTTCTTATAAATAGGACCATGGGGTCTTCATTTATATGTGAAAAAACTATTTTAAGGCATCCCAAGGATCTTCTCACCATATTCCTTCACCCATACCTTCCAAAACCTTATAGGTACTCCTCCAAACTTAATGAACTGTGAATTAATGGGGGGGGGGGTGTGAAATTAATGTACTACTATTGTTTAAAATACAAAATAAATGTACGAAACATCCTATACACAATTGTTTATGAAAACTGACATAATTTCCCCTTCCTTAAGCATGGACCTATGTGAGCCACTTATGAGAAAAATATTTAAGACCCACAAAAGCTTGAGTAAGGTATATCCTAAGTGTTATTTCCTAGGTGGCCCATCATCCAAGGTACCATCACCTCACCCTAGACTACCTATATGATCCTCCCATTGTCTCACCCTAGTCCCTACCCCACACAAGACTCTAATAAGGCCCTATTCTAAGCCACCAATGGTAGGGACTCTCTTCTTTTATACTCATTATCTGAGAGGGAATGAGTTGAAACCTCCCCTAAAGCCACAACAATTCAGAAACCACGAATTGGGGAACACCAGAATGTCTCCCATTTGGAAATGAATTCATATAGTCAGAGGTTTCCAAAACATGTCCCACCTCAGGGTTTGAATCTTTACAGTGCATGGGGATTTTCATTCCCTTGGTTATAAGTACCACAACTTCTGGGGTAGTTTCAAGGAGTTATATAACATGGATACATGGGATAGTACCATGTCATCATGTTGTCATCTCTTATACCCCCAAACTCCAGTTCTAGGGGGTGAGGGTGACTATTAATATTTAATTTTCATTCAACCTAGAACTAAATCATTCCCCATCATAGTAGAACCAATTATAGTTAATCCCATATGGTGTAAGACACTATCCTTTCTTTTGGGAGATTTCATTCTTTCTCCTATTTTCCATGAGGGCCATGTATGAATGGGTAGTTATACATGGATATCATAGATATTAAATGGGAGAAGGAATGGGTTCCTCCAAGACCCTTGTTATTATACTGTACCCTTATCCTCTTCTAGGAGTAGAGGAGTAGAATTGTGTGGTTATCCAGAAGTTTAACTTACTCTTGTCCTTAAAATTCAACCGTGAATCATCCTAACTTATTTTAACATATAGTATTTCCACAATCCCAACATCGTTATGGTAATATGCATGTTTCTGTGGAGAAACGTCTTACATATCATCCTCTCTCCTTATCTCAGAGTTCCTCCCTTGGAGTGAGTCCTCAAGGCCATGTATCCATCCCCTGAGAAAATCATAATGTGTGGTTTCTCAAATATTACAATGAATAATATTTATCATACAGAGCATTACTCAAGTGGGATTAGAGGTTTTAGGTTAATCATGATATCCACCTAACCCCCCTCCCAAAGGAAACCTTAGTGTGTAATCCATAAAACTATTAAACTATAGGAACTCTAATTCCTTCTATAATCATGATATATATGATGCTTAACTAAAGCCCAAGATAACTGATCCAACTATGTAGGTATAAGACCAAAACAAGCCTCCAAATAACCATGAGTTCAGAAATCCCTCATATCCCCCCTTTTATAGGGAATCCTCATCAAGTGTAATCCCCAATGTAATCCTCCAAAAGGGATATAATCCCATGTGAGACAACCCAGAGGGCCTCCATAGGTGCATATACTCATAACTGAACAATGTGGGATTTGATTCTGGATAAAATGGGATAATTAGGAAACCTCATAGAGGTTCAAACCCAATTCCCCAAATCAACCATATTTTCTCTCATCCACATTCTCAATAGTGTCTAATTAATCCTAGAAATTAAAATCTATCCTGGGTTCCCTAGTCTAATTTGGAATAAGCCTCACATGGAAAAATTATGAGGAACCTTCCGGCTAGATGCCCTTTCCCCATGGAATTAAAATTTATGGTTATCTCATTATCACATGACGTTAAAAGGTATGATGTTCCCCCTTAAGAAACAATGAAATACATGGGTTATGATTCCTTTCACAAGAATTCATATGAAGCCTATATCATGGGTCAAATCCCAATATCAAAAATAAATTCCATCTCCTTGGATGATGACAAACTCCAGAGAATCCCATTGTGTTGCTATAAAACCACCATCGTCACAATAACAGCTAAAGAATATCTAATTACCACATAAAGGGATACCATTAATGTTGAACCTATGATACATACAAACACATCCATTGATGAAGAACCTCATATACATGAAGATGTTTATAATTTCCATACATGATAATAATTCATTGTTAATTCAATTGTGGCCAACATAATACATGGTAATTAATGAAGGATTCATGAAAAAATCTTAAATATTTAAGAGAGTCTCAATGTAGGAAACAATTCCCCCCTAAAGAGTGTGATGATCTTGACCACTCATTCTATCAACCAATGTGAGTTCTTAATCATCATTTTCTAAACATCCCAATGAGAACATTTCATAGGAAAGTAGGTCCCTCATGGATATTAAACTTTTGGAGTTTTCAGGTACCATGAACAAAATAGTTAAAACTGATTTCAAAGAGTGAACCCTAGGTGAATGATTGCACACAAATCAACCCCCGGTAATCAATCATCAAGAGGTGAATTTTCCATTGGAAACAAAAATGGATAAGCCGGTGTGATTAATTAACCAAGATGATAGAATCACTCATCTTTCAGGCCCCTTTCACATTCAAAATGAATGAAGTCTAAAAAGGAAAATCAATCATGCATGTGATCATTCAAATGAGTTACTTCATTGACCCAATTTTCTTTTTTTTATTGTCATATATTGTAGTCCATTACGTTCAAAAATCTCTTTAGTCCATTTACATCTTTCCACCTTTCACCAATGTATTCTCTAGCTATTGTTTAGGTTAAGTCTTAATCCATGAAAGCAATGATATCATCAACCTAGTGTCTTCAATGCTATGTCTCTACTTCAGTGGTCTAGGAGTATCATCATAATGGTATGATCTCAACACTAGAGGGATCCATATAGGCCCTCAAGATCATGAAGACCCTCCAATCATCCATCCAGTGATGAATGGTGGTACTGACGCTGTTGGCGCCAACCATTTTCTTCAATTATTTTGGGATCCTGTCCCTAGAATGAAACAACTAGTCCCTCCATTACCTTAGGGAGGTGAATCAAGATGCCATGTAAATCCTCATCCAGAAGACAGATGGGTCCTTCTAAAGGGATCCTTCAAGCGATCATCACAACCAACATTGCGTGGTAGTGATCCCACAACATGTTGAGGTCATCATCATTTGTCAGTGGACCTAGGCCATTTAGACTCAGGGTTGCAATATAGTACAATAGGGGAAGAGAGAAATCAATTTGGAGTATGGAAATACTTTTATCCCCTCCATAGAATTCCACTGATCAAATTTGTTGGCTATCTATGACTGGACACATACCCCCACCCACCCTAACTTACCCAGCGAGTAGAATCTCATGGCAGAGTCGAAGGAACCCCTCCATTGAAATATATAATAATACCAAGATTAGGAACCTACAAATTATATCGTTCACCAAGTCTTCCAACATACTCATTTGGACAACCCCAAATAAACATGCCAACCATGTGTGGTGGAAAGCCACGAGCAGGAACATACACATGTATGCCTTCACCAAGAATGCCAGAAGATTCATCTGGAGCACACAAAAAATACCAACAACCATGTTTATAGGAAATCCATAAGTAGAAACCAAAACCTACATGAATTTATCAAGACCCACAAATGTGTTTTCTGTGATCACTCAAAGACGTTAGTAAAAAATACCTGATGATGAATAAGGGAAAACCCAACTCTCTTCCCCCACACATTAGTACATTCAGTGTTCAAATACATGAAATGGAGGATATGAGAAATCACATACACCGATTCTAGATATATAATGTGCACATATAGACATACTATTCCTTGAATTCGCCAAGAATATCCTATCAATGGTGAAAGGGTAGACAAAAATACATGCTGACATCCCAAATATGTGCTAGGACTTCATAACTTTGACAACAGTAATTTATAGAGACATACACATATCAATGTCCCCACAAATGGCTTGTCTCATCAACATGTCACACAAGAGTATAAATACACATATGCTCTTATCCAAGAGGGTGATGGGGGTAATCTCTCACATGATACATGCACAACTAGTTTGAGAATAGAAACTTGTTCCAATAGGAGATAATTAGCATATTCCAATGGCGAATATAAGGATGAAACAAACCCTTTTCAATGAAGACATCTTCCCCCAGTAGGTGGCCCCTGTCACTCATAAGAAGGAATCAAAAAAAAGTATCCCCAGAGATAATTTGATAAAACAATATCTGATCTTCGAGTCTGTAAAAATTAAATCTAGGGTTCTTGAAGACCTCAATCCTTTATCATTGGAAGCTGTGGATCCTACTATCCCATCACTAAATCATAGGGATAGTAGTACTAATTATAAAGGTCCTCCTCAGACACTTCACCATGAGTTCATACTTCATGACCATAATCTGATTGTCCTCAAGAGCCCATGTCTTGATGAGAGTCATAGTATCCCTCCACGTGGAAAGAATACCAAAGAGAAAGAGGGTCTTCCCCATGCTGTAATCTATCACGGTGGTCTTGCCTAGGATGGAATTAAATGATAATTTTCCCTCTGTAGTAGTGTTTAAATTCATCAGAAGTGTCATCCCCTTAGTGATATAGCAATGAGAAATCCATCATACATCAAGGCACTTGAAAAAAGGCCAATCATATCTGATTCCAAGTCATTGGAATCTGAAATTATTTCTCACCCAGAAGTCATAAAAAGTGATTTTCATTCTCATAACCTTACTTGTATTACATTCCTTTAAACATAACAGTAGAATTCCCTAAAAATAATTTCTCACATGATAAAGCGGCAGAACCTCATCCACTCTAGTCAGATCCGGTAGATGTGCCTCCAAATAAATACCAAGAAGATGTGGAAAAGATGAGGAAATTGGTGGATAAATATTAAATACCATTCCTTTTCTAGATATTGTTCACCCATAAATAAAACATTCAAGAGGTGCTATGAGATTATTGTGTGAATGAAATATGCCTCAACATATGGACAATACATTGCACATTACCCTATTATGAGTATCAAATACATGTCATGGTAATAAAATGATTTAAATTAAAAATTGACTTTTTAGATCTCCTTTATTCAAATCATTAATATATAAATAAATAGATAGGATCCCTTCAATGGGAATTACATTTATCATTAATGAGATTGTCGCAACTGCTCAATATTATCCCATTTGATGTTTGTATTAAAGGATGGGGTGCACATAATGAATTATATTTCACCGTTCTCCCAAACTAGCAATTCATGTTGAATGTTTAATCTTGAAATTTCATTTCCTTAGTTTGGAATAAAAAAAATGAATCTATTCTCAGCAGAAGACATGATGAAAAAAAATATACCTCAAAAAATATCCCTGATATCAGTCTAGGAGAGAGTAGGCTATTTGTATACTTTTTCATCACGCATCCCATAATATCAAAAAATCCTACCATTTATGGGAATTAAAACATTAAATGATACAAATTTCAAAAATAGGACAAATATCAGCAAAGAAAGGAAATTTAATTCCATACCAAATGATGCACTCAACCCATGTTCAAACAAAATGTCATAGAATTAGAAGGGAAGCTATAAAAGTAGTAGCCATGATAGTTTAGGAGTAACCCCATCACAAAAGTATGGTGGATTTTTCAACACAACCATTGAGGATATAAAACCAATGCCTAAGAGTTTTGAAAGTGAAAATGGGAATTTCCTCATCCCCTAGGGATGAGGGATTTTTCACTATAATAACATCCTACTCATCATATGTCACTATTATCCAAATTAGTAAAGATTCCATAGAGTGGACCCTAAAATTTGGTTCTATAATATGATCTAATACCCTTATTAGGGATGCATATGATCAAAATTCATGGATATTACCATTAGATTATTGTCTGACAAATGATTCCCAAAGAATCTGTGAATGAGGGGAAAAGGCATCATAGAGGTGGAAGACAAATTCAGTCTCACAAAAAGACCAATAAAATTACATCCTTGAATTACACATTGGAAATTTTAATCATCGCCTCCCTTATAGACCCTACCGAACATGAGGCCAATTCTTAGGAGGATATGGAGGAGGGAATTTCAGTTCAAAATACGGTACACACTGAAAAAATTAAAGGTGGTGTGTGTACTTTAAACCAGAAACATTCCCTAAATTTTATTAGAACCTAAAAAAACCCATCATTACCTCATCTCAATGTATCCAACAAGGAAAATGGTAAGGGGAAATTGTACATCACCTACCTCCTTCAGAGTTTTATCCCCTTTCTCTCAACAGAATATTTGATCAATAATAGGAAGATATGAATGAATTGAGAAGACTTAATGTGTAATTACCCTAAGTAAGACTTTTTACTAGATATTTTATACAAGAACATAATTAACATGAACTTTTAGTTGGAATAAATCATCAAATAGGTTTCCCCATAGAAAATGAATCAGATCTGGAACATCCTCTCAATGTGGTATAGCAACCACTAATATACCTAGATCCCGTAGTAGTAAATCATGAATTCCTTCAATTGGGTTTCCAACTAGAACATGTTCGTGAACATTCTTATAGGTCTACCCATATATTATACCCATAGAAGAAACCTGTAGTTCCACAGTTGATGACCCTACTACCCACCACACCTATTCAGGATCCAGATTTCATACATGTTCAGACCCTTTCAGCTACACCTTCTCAAGATCTATCTCATTCATACATTCCTTGAATACATATAAAGGATATTGAGTCATTAATGTCTCAATTTGGGTCCATAAACTAATGATTCAGACCAATACAACTGAAAAAAAGTTACCCCCAATGGGTAGTTCTGAATCCCCCACTATTGAACTTTGGGAACCTAACATTTACCCATTTTTATGGCTTTGGATACCTGGTGTATCATTTGGTGAATCTAATATCTCACTATGATCCCATGATGTGGAACCAATAATATTATGAGGCAGTGAAACTTAGGTGCATTATTGTATCATTTTAGGGACTAGTCTTTTATAGTACACTAGCTTTCAGTCTCGAACAATTACAGGATGTGAATACCTCTATTCAAAGTTTCTTTTCTACTTTATTTAAACATTTTACAATACAAATATTATTGAACTATCCAACTAAAATTAGAGGGATAATAAAATAGTATTATATTAAATTCTCATTAGAATTGATATAAATACTCCTTAAACTACTAACTCTTAAAGAGGAGTTGCTTCCCATTTGTATTGAGAATCTTCACGATGAGTTGTAAAGACAAATTATCCCTATTAAATATACGAAAGTATTTTAGGATGTCGATGTGATTTCTCAATGGTTGGAAGACTCTATTGCATATATGAAATCTAATTCATTACAAATTCAATCATCTTAGGGGTAGAGAATAAGGAAAGTGGAGGTTGTCTTTGCTACACTTATGCAGGGCCTTGTACCCACTCGTGATCCAATTATCTCACTTTATCATGTTCTTACACCTCCTAAGCATTAGAAAAAACACCCACATCATTAATATGATCAAATTTATCAATGGTGAAAATAGTTTTAGATGTTATAAAATAATGTATATGATATTTTAAATGACTATGTAACAGATTACAACATCTCGACATTAGATAGAAATTTGATCATATAACCAAATCCCAGGAAACATATAAAGGATAGAAATAATGATCTCTCAAACTATATTCCCTTCTATCATGAATTTATTATCAACATCAAGGAGTGTATTGTTTTAATATACATTCAGAAAAATATTGTGGACTCCATGAATGTGAAGTTTAAGAATTCACCTACTCATGTGGAATAATTTTCATCTTCCAATACATAGTAGGAAAATGATTGAAATGAATTAAAGAGGAAGATCATATAGATGTTTGGTGACTGGATGGTAACAAAAATGATTAGAGGAACAAATAATATCCACAAATCAAATTTGAGACAACCAATTTTGTCATAAACCACTTCTGCTAAAACAAAATCATCTTCATCTATGTTGAAACCCTCAAAATTAAAGCCCTCCAAAAAAGAAACATGGATGAAAAAACAAAAGAGAAAATTAAATAATTTGACTCTGTTATGAAGCTGAAGTTGTCTTTTAAATTTAGAGTATTTCATTCCGATGGTCCTAGAAGCATTGGTATCACCCTTCTAAATGGTACAATATGATTCAATCCAACATATGTAATCTCCTTCGTATGAGAAGTTGATTTCTAGATCTATCAATAGAATTCAATTTATAGATCCATTTTTTGATGAAGACTATAACTATGAACCCAAATTACCTATAATTGATTAAGTAACTATTTTAAGAGGCTATTAGGTTAGAGGATACAGGGGAAGACATGGTCATTCAAGGAGTCATTACTCAAACCATGTCTCCACTTGAACTATCTGCATGGAAAAGATCAAGGGAATGATCTACAATGATCTCAATAGGAACAAGGAAGTTCTACATCATGTTACAAGGTATGTACTAAAAAGTCAACAAGGATGATCAGTTAGAAGATATGTCATCACTTAATCAACCCCGACATGTAGGCATGCCTTGTAAACCTAAACCAATGATATTCAAATCAACATCAAATCCTATTCCCAGTGATACACCATCAAAATTAGTAACATATTATCTTAAAGAACCTATAAAATAGAATCCCTATGCTGGGATGTGCATACCTATGGAAAAAAACTTTGATGTTTTGAAGAAACATGCTCTTTTGCTATCTAATCTTCCATCCCTAGGGGCCCTGAGTCTACCAAAATACCTATGAGATGATTTTATATAGGCTTTGTCAAGCCCTACAGAGTTTGGAGTCAAATTTGGAATTTTGTAAGTATATCATGTAAATAATGACTATATCGAATGAAATAGTCTTATATTTCAGTTACCAGAATGAGTATTTCGTCATAAAAGGGCACATCCAACCCTTGTATGTATCTCGCATGATAAGTGATATTGATATTTGACGATCTTTTATTTATAATGGAATAGGAGTCAACCAAATTCGGGTTTGGTCACTTCACCAACTAGTTTTCACTTAATCTCACTCCCCCTATACTCTTATGTTATAGGTTTATAATTAGAATACATAAAAGCCCTTTGAGAAATCGAACTCCAATCCCAGTTTAAAGATATCATGTCTAAATCAAAAATGAATGTTTTTAGGAAGGATACAACCTTTAATGTTCTTCTAGGAAGATCTTGGCTACATCAGCGTGGTATTATTATTTCATTATACAGCATGTGGCTCAAATATTGATATAAATGGCCAAATTTGGGTATTTAATGGTGATAATGACTCATTTAGATCATGTGATAAATAATATATTTACATAGGATTCTTCCATTCAAAATTTAAATATTCAATGTATACCAATTTCACTATCATTAATGCACTGAATTTTTTGAAGAGGATTCTAGAAATCCCTTTCAATAAGTTTGGTGAAGAGTACTTGTTTCCCCTCAATCAAATAATATTGGATGGACCAAAGATAAGCACACAACATGAGAATTTCATGAAGATAAATTTTACAAATTATCTTAATAACATTGATGAAGGTTTAAACTCTTTGATAAATAATGAATGCCTAGATTAATATATCTAAATTTTATCCATAGATCTTCACAAAATACATGCTATATCAACCAGAAAAGAAGAACATGTCACGAATATGGGAGAAAATGAAATCATAATTAGTAAACAATCATATCCTCTATAGTGCTCCAAAAATGGAATGACTCATCAATTTATCCTAAAATAGTGGATTCATCCTTCGAATGTATGACGGAAACTCTCCATAACTATAATAAACATCCCCATCACACACTTACAAGAAACTGGCATAAGAGTTAAAGCATTTGTAAGGGGATGATGAGAAGACCTCCATGGTGCCCCAATATCATTTGAAGAGGGAAACTCCACAACAATGGATGAAATCAGAGAGAAAAATATGGGTATGATGGAAGATTCATTACCTAATTTGATTAGTGAGTACATTATTACTAAAGAACATGAGGTATATGATTCCTTCCTGAAACAACACTGATATGTGTTTTCCTCGAATTACAAAGAAATTACAAGACTCAACTGAGTGGTGTCCACCCACCACATGGTTTTTTAGATGATCACCAGGGATACAAACATGAATCTAGAATGACACACCTGACTCATTCCTCAAAAATTTAGGCTAATTTGAAAAAACAATCTTCAAGGATGACTTAATCCATGATGTAAAGTATCAAAAATGGTTATCCAATATCTCCCTTACAAAGAAAAAGATGATCTAATAAAAAATTTCACCAACATCAAAGATCTTAATTGGAACTATATGAAAGATGAATTCCCAGTTCCAATCACATAACTTTAAATTGATGCAATAATTGTTTTTCATGTCCTTTATTTCATGTATTTAAATTCATGGAACAACCAAATTTGGATGGCCCCAAGAGATTAATAAGTCACCACCTTCAGGGCCCCAGGAGAATATTATACTATCAAGTAATTCCCATTGTCTTATAGAACACTGAAACCACATATCAATGTGCTATGTATCACATATTAAAACACTTCTTGGGGAATTGATTGAATGATACATTAATTATCTATTGGTTATGTCGTAATAGTGATCTGACCAACTGAGTAACCTTGAGACCATCTTTGACAAGATTTGAGAGCATAGCCTGAATTTGAACCCCTAAAAAGGTGATTTTTGGTTAACAATGATTTATTTTTTTGGATTTTTTGTACACAATCATGATATTCAGGTTGATCAGGATAAAATGAAATCTATACTTAGAATTTAACTGCCTCAAAAACATAAAGAGTTAAGAGGAATTAAAGGAAACATAGAATATATCATATTTTTCATAGCTAACCTTTCACGAAAATGTATTCTCTTCACCAAACTAATGAATAAATGGGTCACATATCACTGGACCCATGAATATCAAAAATAATTTGATAGCCTTAATATGTACTATTTTATTCCACCATTATTAATGACACATGATGAGGAAAATCAACACATTCTATATATAGAGACCCTAAAATTATCATTGGGTGCTTTCCTTTCAGAACAGAATGATTATAGGAATGAAAACAACCTTTATTATCTTTGTCAAGACATGCTCTATGTGGATCCTCTTTATTCAGATATTATTAATAGCTTATTGGAATTAATCATTGAAGTTCAATAATTGAGGCACTGACTACAACATCACAAGATCTAATTGGTCTCTTACAATAACCCATTCAAATATATACTCAAATTTATTATGTTTATTTTATGTCTAGTAGGTTGTAAAACTATTCTTAAGTAATTTGATATAAAATTAATGCCTTTAAATATAGTGAGAGTCTAATCCTTAGACGATTTCCTTACAAAATACTCGTCTATAGAAACAACATCATTAAATATTGAATTTATAGATTAAGAGATATTTTCTATTCAAGGTGGCCCCCAAACATGGGAAATGTATTTTGATGGTGCAGCCAGGATCCTAGTAGGATGAAGGTTGGAAGACCCTATGCTAGAAAAATTTGTGTTCAAAATCATTCTTATCTCTCTAGGAAAGGCAGTTCTATCTTAGTCATTCTTATTGTCAAAAGGGTGTACTAGTAATGAAGTGGAATATCATTCCCTCTTTGTATGAATGGAACTAAAACTCATAATAATAGTGGACCATCTAAAGGTTAAATTTGATTCAGAGTTGTTAACCAAACATATCAATGGGGATTACACCATCAGAAAATAAGAGATCATTCACCAATATGAATGTGTTCATGGTTTGATAGTCAAATTTCCCTCAGAACCAACATTGAATCAGGTCATTCAATCATATAACTCTAAGGTAGATGCATTGGAAATTAGAGTTATAGCTATAGAAGTACCAAACTGGGTTGAAACAATTATTAGCATTTCACATTGTCAGATGGTCTCACCATTTATTTAAGTTAGAACAGAGGAGATCAATGAAGTCATCCCTATCCCAGAGCCATATGGTACTACCATGGTATGGATGATTCCCATCATGGAATTCCTCTAATATGGATAAATTCCATCAGATAGGGTCAGGAAAGAAAAAGTATGGTAGTGAGTAGTCACTTTTACTCTTTATGATGATCAAAATCTCCATAAATCCCTATATTAATGAGGATTTAATGAAGTCTTTATCATATATATCAACAAAGAAGTGTCCATGGTTAGTATAGAATAAGTTAATATAGGGTCCTATAGTTCCCACTAGTCAAGATATAATATTTATGATCACATAAAAACACCTAAATACTTTTAGACTACGATGACACTAGATTTCACAGAATTAACCATGAAATATCATTCCTTCAAAGTGAATTCCAACATCATCTATAAACAACCAATGGTTCTAAAAACATCTAAATACTTTTGATTAGTCTCTATTTAGGGTATAAATGTTGTGGAGACATACCCCATATACATACAAATATTTCAAATACATCATAACTAGTACTGATTTCTTCTCAAAATGGGATGAACCAATACCCCTCAATGAATTTAAAGAAAAATTGTTTTTACATTGTTAAAGATTTCACAATTACAAAATTTGGTGTCCCTTGTAGAATATTTATGGATAATAAAACTAATTTCTAGTCCACTGAGGTGGAAAATCTATATTCAGAATTCAAAATCAAATCTAATCATTCATCCTACTACCATGCAATGGAAAATAGACAGATAGTGTCCTTCAACATGACCTTTTCCAACATAATCTATAAGATGTTGAAAAGAGGTAAAAATTCTTGGCCTAGAAAACTTTTTTAGTCCTTGTGGTATTACTAGAATACAACTAATAATACTATAGGTGAAACATCATAATCACTAGTATACATAAGGAAAGACGTCCTACCTATTGAGGTTCAATATCCATCCCTCTATATTTTAATTTTTAACCAACTATCCACATATGAGAAAAACAAGAAAATACTGGATGAATTGAACTGTCTTGATGAGAAAATATTTCACACCATTCATCACTTGAGATTCTTTCAAAAATGGATAGTGTGGGCCTTCATCAAGAAGGTTTGCCTTTGTTTATTCTATCAAGGGGGATTGGTATTGGACCATAGATGTCTGATTATACTGTGAAAGAGACCTCCAATGCTTGAACTAATCTGGGAGGGACCTTACTTCTTACACACACTCCACCTTAACTAAGCTTTTTTCCTTTATCTCAATCGATGGTGAAATAATTACGAATCCAACTAATGAATTTTTTATATGAAATATTTTGTGCAATCAGAGGTAATAAATCATAGAAACAGGATTTTAAACTACATATTTTGTATTTATCACATGACTGTAAAATGAATGACATGTTATCCATGTTTAATGAAATTAAACTATATGGTATTATCATCTTCATCACATGATGATATACTACATGACATATGGTACTAGTCGTACAAACCAAAAAAATGAAGGAAACCATTCATCCTCACAAGATGACATTAAACTCTATGATTTATGTCTCTCTCATTTGACATCAAGAAACACCCAAATTTCCATTTGTTGTCATTCCCCATGGTCCCTTAAGTATGGGACTCCATCATAGGTATAAGTCCCAATCACATTCCACTAACCCCTTAGCAGGTCAAGATTCCTTCTTTTCTAGACATGTGGATGGAAGAACTAGAAGATCCTATACATATGACCCAATAACATTTTTGACACTCTATTGTGGAACATTTACCCCTTTATAGGTAAAAGACCACACATTATCATGTCATTTCTCAAAGATGTTAAACATCACACCCAATGTCCAAGAATCATGATGATAAATTTCACTATCTTTATCTAACTACACATGGATTGGTTATCATTCCAATGAGATACCTAGTCACACTTGGATATCATATCCAGAGACCATCCAAAATAAAAAAATTGCCCCTTTCCCTTGTTCACAGGTCATACCTGCATGAGAAACCATTCAAGAGTTTTGTCTGTCTTGATTTTTACTCCAAAAAGATACGTAGTGGCACCTAACATACATGTCTTAGGCCTAAACATCATTCTAGAAAACATCGAAGCCCCATTTCCCCACATAAAAAATAGAATGATGTTGGGAATTATTTATAAATACTACATGTGGCTTCATTATTTCCTTAGAATGATACATAGTGATGCTCATGTATTATACCCTAGTGTAGATGTATTTTATTCTCACACAGGAAATCCCATGACCTTATCACCTGACATTAAACTATATGCAATTCTTGAACTATGTATGGATTGATTCTCATTTCATTGAGATACATAGTGATGTCTTGGTCTTATCCCATATTCATTACAGAACCTTCCTTAAATTTTCCCATCATAATCACCAACGTCCTTATAACATGATATTAAACTCCATGGACAACGTCCTTATTGAAGGATGATATACACCCCACAATATTTTAAATAACAATGTATTTCATGATTCTGATTCTAATGAGATAATTAGTGATGTCCATGTTTATATTATTGTGTCCAACCACAAAATCTCATCCCATTCAGGTCAATTCATCTTTGTTCACATCCTATAATTATAAACTACGTGATCAATGTCCTCATCGCGTGTTGGTAAATTTCATGGGACTTAGAGAACTACATATAGATTTATTCTGATCCAAATGAGAGACATATATATTATTGGGTTATACCTCTTAGAAAATTCATAATGAAAATATAAATTCCAATATAATTTACTTCTGTTACCTTTTTTTCTATGGAATATTATTTTTCTACTCATTGTTTCTAACAATGAGAAAAAATCTTCTAGGATTATAAGTTTTTGGTAAAGGATCTCCCAAAATAGGAAAGTCATATCAATTCATGTTACAATACTCATGTTCCCAATTAAATGACATCAAAAGGCACACCAAATGTCCTCCTTACATGAAAATAAACTATATGACTTCCTCTAGAACAATATGTGGCTTGATTCTACTTCCAATGAGATATGTAGTAACATGTGGAACTTTAATCATGGTCCAAGATTCATCATAATATGGTAAATGAACCCATTATAATATGTATAAGTCATATATATATAATAGGATTCAATATGGGTTGTCAATATATGTTTGAACCCTTAATAAAAAACCCATATTTCCCATTACACATTAATTCAATCAGTGTGGGGGGAATTTAATTCAGAACAATTTTTGGATTTATTCTTGCTCAAAAATGATGCATAGTGATTCTTGAGTTCTCTACCATCATCCATCCATCGTCACATCAAGTCACCGTCATCCTTACCACATGACTTAAAACTACATGGTTGATGTCCTAACCACATGATGTTAAAATGCATAGTACCTCATGAACTATGTGTTTCAAAATTCTCATCCAAGTGAGATATTTAGTGGAACCTTAGGGTAATTTCATAGTCCCATGCATGTGGTAAGGAGAAATTCCCCTTCTCTTTCATACAAACAAGGATCTATAAAGGAGGAAACAGTAGGGTCCCCTCATTAAGGGGTCCTCCAACTAAATAGAGATGTCCCACTTCTACATATGAGTCAGATATATGTAAGGGAGGCTCCAATTCATGGAAAATATCAATAGAAACTTTTTACTTTTCATTTGACAATATTTTTTCTCATTTTATGACTCCTGATCATTTACAATTTCATATCTCCATAATCATTCTCCAACATCTGATGATAGAATGTCTGATATCTAAAGACTTCTTTATCTAACTATGCTCTAATACACCCCAAATATCATTGTATAAAGGTGACTAAAAAATTGGGTCCTCATCCAAATGATGAAACTATTTATGATACTATAACACATATCATATGAATTTTCATTAAACAACCCCACAATAGGTTTTTAAATCAGTGATTACATCATCATTTGGAGAATCATCTTTTTTTCTCCATCAGACATGAAAAAATTATATTATAACCCATGATTCGAATTTGGTTTACGGTCATCCCTTATATACTTTTCCCATATTCTTTCTCTGGATCTGAGAACCTTTAATAAAATGGGTTTCAATTTTCTTCCTTTTTTCGAATGTATTCTAGAATGACCTTGGTAATACAGGGCATATGTAACCTACTATTTCTAGGATGTTATGGTATTGGTCATATGAGATAAAACTAAAGGCACTTCATTTCTTACATGGCGTTATAGCAGTGTAGGAAACTTCTCCCCTAATTGTTTGTAATTATCATGTTAAAGTGATACTATCTTTATAAGGTACTTTCCTACCAAAAACCAAACTATGTTCTCAGGGAAGTCATAATCTCTACAAACATCCATATAATTTTAGAAATAGAATGTTAGAATTCGTAAGAATTTCTGGACTAGATAAGCTATAACTTTCCCCAGATGTATTTTCATAATGTGGCCTACAAAATGGGTTTGTCATCCACTGTATTCCACTATTGATTATTCTCTAATACTTTACATATGTATATACATAAAATACCCAAAATGGGTTTTTCAATTAGTGGTAACCTCGTCCTCATGAGAGATAACCTCTATATACATAATCCATCTTTCACCATACAACTTATTTTATTAAAAAATCAACAAATTACAACTTAAAACATTCTTATCTCACGCTTGAATGTGGTAGAATATTTCTGTATGGATTAAGAAGAATGAGGGATTCATTAAAATTTTAGTCAAAGTTAAAGACCATAAATTATATTCCTTATAATGTCCTTATTTTATGTCTTTAAAATTCATCTAATAATGTCTTTATTTTATGAAATTAAACTGAATAACCTAATTTCTTCACCTATATGTATTTAAACTAAATTTTATAATTTCCTTGTTGTAAGAGATTAAACTACATGATCAACATCGTAATCACATGATGTTATACTACAAAACATCTTCCTTTATGTAAGACATTTAACTTCGTGGTTATTTTCTTGATCCCATGAAAATAAGCTGCAAGATACATTATCATTTTTTTAGAAATGGGACTTCCCCTGAAAATGGTCATCTAACAAAATTTATCCTCTTTCACACAAGAAAAATTCATGTAAAATTGGTTTTCCATTCACTGTAATTTCCAATACAGATTCTATCTTCATTATTAGACATTTCCCATTGGGAAAACCACCCATTGTGGTCTTGATAAATATAAATATATATAAACTCCCCTATGATATCATTAATATAATTTCATAATCCCTAATGAAATCTTTTCCTAACTATGCTGTAAAATTCCCAAGTTATATTTTTATTAAGTATCCCACAAAATGGTTTTATCAACTAAAGGGTTCCACTATTGACTATGAAATAACACGCCCCAGTTTGATTTTCATAAAACAACCCGCAAAATAGGTTTTACTACCAGAGGTAACTTAGTCCTCAAGAGATACCTTCTCTATTCTTGAATATAATGTTTTATGTTTAGAAACAAAAAAACATGGCTCAAATTTACCCTTGAACGCATCTAATGTTTTTCAGAACATTCATAACCATAAAACCTTTTTTAGGCCATAAATTCAAATTTTATATCAAATCTATTCATCCTAAAACACCTTTCTCACTAGTCCTTCTTGTATGACTTTAAACTGTCCATGAAAAGTGACATAACACTCACTGGATTAAAAACACAGAAAGGGAATTCTAGAAAAAAATTTAAGTCTCAGATCTCTAGAACTGCACTCTTTATGGACAAGGAAGAAAATAATGAAATTAAGAGATAAAAGGAAAAATATTTTTTAGGATAAAAACACAAAAATGGATGTCTATGAAAAATCCAAGACTCCCCCTCTATGTCTCCTCCATATTGTACTTAGAAAAAAATTAATGTGATGACATAGAAGACACATTGTTGATAGGGTTGTTCATACAAACCAAGGAATAATAAAACTAATCTCTCTAGGTTCCATGCTTTTGGAAGATATTAGAGTGTCTTCCCATCCCTATAAATATTATTAATATTAGTTGAAATAAATATATTTTCTATATACAAATCAGTTTCAATATTATGTCATGATCACAAAAAATTGGGATGAATTCATAGGGGATTCGAAGAAAATTATTTTCACATTTGAAACAAGACAAGATCGGAGGAGCATATAGAAGATGGAGTCTCTCTGTAACACTTTACAAGAGGCCATAAACATAACTCTTTATTTTTTGAATGGCTTCCATACACCCATCAGCCACTTATTGAAGCCTATCCAATAGAATGAATTAAGTCTCCCCAGGTTAGTGAAGGGACTCCCCCAAAGCCACAATAGTAGTTGACCCTTCATTTTGGGATTCTTCTATTGAAATTTGGAGTTGTAAGAGCTCCATGTAAGTGGCATCCAATTCCTAAAAAAGTTTTAATACATTAACGGTTTTCTCATTAATCCATTGATTAAATTCCACTATCTTCTTGTTATGGTTGGTCCCTTCTAAGGATAATGAATCATGGAGGTCATCAGTGTTGATGAGTTTTTTAACCTCTATAAGGTCCTATTGAAGATCATTCTCTCACTTCTATTTTTGAATGATCTCCTTCACAATAGAATGAATCATGCGGTAATCAAATCCTCTATATCACAAAATGAAAAATATGAATGAAATTCAATGGATTCCCAAAGGAAGGTCATAAAGAGGTGTCTAAAATATTAATTTACAGATATCCCTCCAGGCCACATGGCATGTGATGTGAATAATATTCTATTCCTTTGAATCTGACTTAGATCCACTATCAGAGGGAGAAATATATATCAGGATCAATACATATATCGAGGAATCCTACCCCACTCCCTCATTGTTAATAATTACTTCTTGTTAAAATATTGACTATGGGGACACAAAGCCTTCTCCATCAGACTCAACCACAGAATACAATGCATATGGACAATGGGAAAGGCTCATAATTAGCCTCAAAATGATAACAAACAAGAGAAATAGGCGATGATTAAAGTGGTCAGTGAAACTCACCTAGTAATATGTCAACATCTTGGGTGGATTTACCTATAGCATCCCTAAATTCATTATTTTAAACTATAACCTCTAGAAGAGAAGAAATCTCTCAGGTCCCTCCGACACTCACTAAGGAAGGCTCAGGAAGATTTTTCATTTCAAAATAATATCGAATCAGTCCCCCCCATCAAAAGTGGTAATGGGATAGACTTTAATGTCATGGTCATTAATGAACTCTATGGAATTATCTATGGATAGAGATGAACATTACCACCATTCATGATTACAGAATCATAAATAAAAACACTATTTGGGAAAAAAATAATGACTTGTATCCATTCAATTCCCTGTTAAGTTCCTTAAATTATTCTAAATTCATAAGAAGATTAATATGTTTCAGCATTCCATCAATGGTCATGAAAATATTTCTCATTTAATTTATTATTGTCCCAAGCCCCATTGTAATCCCAAATTTTGGGACACTGATAATTTTTAGCTCGATAACATGTATACCACCCTCTACTAATGACATGAGACATTAAACAACGTTTTTAGTAAAAGTTGGGTGTAATTATCAGTCATCACAGGGTCATTTGGAGCATAATATGTAACTAAAATATCATAGGGATGAAGGTTATATATCAACATATTAAACATTATGATGAACCATTGACATTAACAGAATCCTCCCAACTCTCTACAGTGTAAGGTGCGGTAACAAGCAATGGTGACATAGCCTCAACCCATGACACTTCTTCAATTGTGGGTGTTGACCCACAAATAGGGATTTGCACTTAAGCAAGAGATCCCTCATCATTTCATGAAGTATTATTTTTAATTATAATTATAGAGGAACAAAAAGAGATTATACAATATATTTTGATTTATAAATGTTCTCTTGAAAAGGAAAAGGTTAATGATATAGTAGAGACCTACCGTCGCTGATGAGGTTCTTAGCTAATAATTTTATTCTCCAAAGTATCTTCTTTTTTGAAGGAGGGTTTCTATAACCATCCTCCTCAACGACATGTATTGTAGGGGGAAATATAGTTTACCCCACCATCTTACCCTCTATAGATTTCTAGAATAAGGATTCCTCTATTATTTTGGGAGATGAATCGTCAACACTGAGTGGGGTACCACATGGTTCATATTTTGGTGATGGGACATCAGATGATACCTCACTAGCCCACTTAAAATCAAAATGAACCTAACCCCATTATAAGATATTTGTTCCAGTTAATAAAGAAGGATAAAAATATGATTTACTAAAAAAGGTGAAACTTATGTCTTTGAGATTGGAATAGTTAATACATTATTCAGAAGATAGGTGGTCAACCCATTCAGTAGTTCCCCATATCACCATGTCCTCCCATAGTATCATGGAATTAATATAATCTTTAGTTTCATAATTGAGAATCTCAATTTCCTTGATATAATTCCCCACCTTAGAAGGGTTTTCCTAGAATTGAATATTAGGTGGGGCTCAGGTATCTCTTATCTCCAGAATCCTTCACCCATAGGACATCCCACCTTTTTCTTACATAACTTTTCATTATATTTTACAAACAGAGGATCTTTGAAGTCTAGTGACTTGAAAATCAGAAAAATAAAACATGAAAATTTAAAAAAAAAATTTAATACTCATTGAAAAGGTTATTTAAAAGTTCATCCTATGTATAATTACTGCATCTCATAACCTAGAGACATACATCAAAGGAAAGGGTGAGCTGAAGGCCCAATAAGGGATGCAAGGGAATCAATTTACTTCTGATATCAATAAGAACATGATGAAAACCATAAGACATGTGCAATGAAAAATAGTCATATCATAATAAAATGAACATGAATCACTGTATGAATATGTGGCTACAACATTTCATTTTCATATTCATGAACATGTCACCAAGGTTTATTCCAAGGTGTCATAAAAAATTTACCAAGGTTATTCACCAAGGTATCGTCAAACTTGTCATCTCTAGAGATTAAATTCATTACCCAATGTATTGGAGGAATATCAGGGAACATACTTAATATGTATTTAACTTAATATGAGACATATAGATCACAATCAAACATTTAATAAGTATCCCATAGAGAATAAATGAAATGGGTTTCATTTCAAAATTATGATGTTTTAAATGTTCTTAAAAAACATGATCGTTATGTCATTTATAACCCATAGAAAGGTAGTGTGGGTTATATGTATGTCAATTACCAAATAAAATGTATCATTTTGTTCTTAATGAATACCCATATAAATGAAATACTTATGTGTATTCACATAAATAAAACAATATAATTTCTAGGGAGAAGGAGAGAGACATTTTGAGAGGAAATTTCTACAGCATAACGGTTATATAACATGGATTTAGAAAACATTGAAAAGAGTGGGGACAGGAGTCAACTACTCATAAATAACTCATTATATAGTAACTATACATAATAAAAATAAATAAGATCATTTTATGTATATTTTAAGGAAATAACACATGAAGATAAAACTGAAAGGAAAAGAGAATATTTGATTACTTTTACAAAAATTCGGCAGCCTAACGACGTCACATAAAAATTTCAAAATAAAATTGATGAGATAAAAAAGGGAATCTCATAATTTTTACATGAAATTTTTAGTAATAAGAATATATAATAACAAACCCCCACATAATTAAATGGAAACTAAAAGACATAACATAAAGGAAGTCAAGACTTAAAATAAGAGGGTGAAATATTCCCTAACCTTGAAGAGTAACTTCAAAAGCATGATGTTTGGGACCTTGGGGGATTTAGGGAACCTTGGGAGGACTCCATGTGAGGTAAAAAGACTAAAAATTAGTTGAGAGGGATTTTTGGAATGAAAGGAATGAGCTAATGGCTTGGTATTTATATGAAAATTGAAGGAATATTTAATTAATTTCCAAGGGACACCTCATCAGTGGTATTTGCAAAACCATGGGATTTCCAATGGTATTATCCCATGATATTGGCCACTTGGGATACCTCCAATCATATATTACTATTAAACACTCCACCATAATTATTAAATCATGATTAAATCATCAATTTCGTCATTAAACAACCAAAACTCGAAACTGTATATTTACTATTTACCAAAAAAAAATTAGAAAAATCCCAAAAATTAACTCTAACATAATATTGATGGTATGAGTTCAAAAATGAACTTCATTTTATGAAATTAATTCTCTATATATTTTGAATTTAATTTTTAAATAAAATAAATTTTTATTACAAAAATACATCTTTAAACTATAACTCCTATTGTAACACTTTATGAAAGTAATCAAGGGCCCATAATATTTTTGTATAGCCGTAATACAATAATTTACAATATATGATTTCATTTTTTAAAAATTAATTTCCATTTGAAATTATTAAATTAATTATAAAATTTTAAATAAAATATTTATGGCAAACAAAAATACCAAAACATACACTATGATCGTTCTTTCTCTTTTAATATGACTAAAATGTATTTATACATCCATGGGATAAGTTTCTATTTTTCTGGTCGATTTACCATTCATTACTATTCATACAGTTATATTACTATTCATAAATTTCTATTCACTAAAAATTATGTCGATCTTATTAGACTCTAAATTTATTACTGAACAAAACTATAGAAGATCATTTTATGAAAATCAATTCACATTATTAATTATTTAATGAATAAACAAATATTTTAAAATACCCCTTTTTTCCAAAATTCAACAATAATATGGAAATTATATGAATTATTCCTATATTTATTTGGTCATTTGAAATTTTCAAATTTTACCATAATAAGAAGTGATAATTTTATTTATACAAAAGGATTGCAGAAAGTAACTAAGTATTCGTTACATAGCCCCTTATAACACCTACATATGAGCTAAGTGTAAGGTGTGATATGGTGTTAGAATCTTGGGGTGGCTCGAAAAATATTTCCTGTGTGGTGATTTCTATCAGTTTGAACTTCTCCCTTAGGAAATTTTGTTAAAGCTTCACATGTTGATGTTCAGATTGGGCTTGGTCCAGAGAAAAGCCCAGTGATGCTACCTCCATCCCAAGCTCTGACAGAAGGGCTTCATATAGCCTGATTCTACTGAATGATACCATTGAATCTTCTTTCTGTATTAATTGACCAAGATCATTTGAATTTGAAAACTATAATTTTAATGTTAAGAGTTTAGTTTCTAACGATCATATTGACCAATGATCATTTAACAGTCAAAACCAAACAATGTCATTTAATTATACTCACTTCTTTAATTAAATTATATTGTTTTTTTGAGTATAAAATAAAATAACACATAATATTAGGAAACAAATATTATTAAAATGTTTTGGTCGTTACAACCCAACTTGAACGAGTGACCAGATGAATTCAACAGCAGATGAAATGTCCTACAAAAATTTAACTAGCCCAATTTATAGAAATTATGATACCATCTTTTCATGTTGTTATGATTATCCAACATCCTTGGATTTTATAGTCTTCCTAACTCTATATGTTGTAGACACAGGGTGATAAATGGAACTCATGTCTCTTTATAATGGTGAATAATAGACCCTCTTAGTTCATACTCAATTGTCGTAACCATTTCGATTCAATATGGTGAAATAAACCTTACACGACGTCATTTGGAAGGAATATTGTACCTAATTATCCACTCCTTCTAAAGGGGATGAAGCATCCTCTGATAGAGAAGAAACACCTTCTGCAGAATTAGAATCCTTCATACCTCTCTTTCCATGATTTTTAGTTATTCCATTCATAACGTGAGGAACATATTATTCTAAAATCCCCTTGGGGTATGATGATATATAGGCCTCAACTTTACAAGTGGTCAAACCATTGATTTTTTTCATTGGATACTGTTTGATATACACTTGAGTCAACTCAATTGATGTATGTATTCATAGCTATTAGGCTACCATCAGATTCATTTATAATCTAACATGCATTAGTGGAGATATAGTTATTTTTTAGGCCCATTAATTGGCATGAAAACCTATATGAAGGAAAGGCCTCACATATAAATTAACCATCGATATGAGTTTCTTGAACAACATATCTAAAGGAGAATATATATGATCTTATCTCAGTACTAGCCATCCCTTCCTTAGTAAATATCTCAGTATATGGGTCCCTATAAGAGATGATGTTTAACACTTCCAATATTCCCAACCTCAATATGATATCACTGGGATTCATCAACATGGGAGGAGTACCAACAACAACTAGAAAATTTGGTCGAAATGGGATCTTTAGAATCTCGATCATTCTTAACATAGAGTAAGATCTCATGTGGGTCCTGACCTATCCCAGTATTACATAGAATGGTCCTTCAATACTAAATGTATCCTTCCCCACAAGAACATGTAGTAGGATTTATTAAATAATTTCTAGGATGGGGATTTCATAGCCCACATACTTCTTCTCTAAATCTTTAACCACCATGATAAATGTCCCTTGCCTCACGTTGTCCTTAGAATCATGGATAGGTAGTAAGTAAACTATTATCCACATTGATAAAAATCATATGACAACTGTCTTCACAAGAACACTGGACTTATGCTTATGGCCCCAATTTTCATACACCTGTTTTTACAAAGTCATCCCTAATGTACCAATAGAACACTACTTCACCATCATGGGATGACCAATTGAATGTTTTAAAGTGGGGTCCTTGCCTTTAGCTCTATGCAAGAACTCCTCTAAACATTATGATGGATATCCCCCATTAGTACGGGTTCTTTCATCTTAATATCATAATCTATCCTCAGTAGCTCACACACTTGAGGTGGAATACATTCAACGTCATCCCACGATACCCTCAGAGGGTTGAACTCATTATACATATCTCCAAGGATCAGAACATAAGAGATCCTGAGTACAACCCACAAGATGATACCAAATTCTCTATGAATCATATGTAAATTGTTTTTCTATGGACTCCTCTATCATATACATTGAGAAATGAATTCATAATTGTAGTGTGCATATGTTTTTCCTACCCCCATGGACTCATATATTTGGATATCTTGCAGCTCCTTTTTGAATTCTACAAATGTATGGTGCACCCAGTTTTCCCACTTCCGTATTTGCTTAACACCTCCCCAAGGTATATATACCAGTCTTTCCTCTAACCATTTGATTGATCTTTCTAGGATTATTTTAAGATTTACATATATACATGGAGATTTAATTTAGGTGTGTTCCACTTTTGATCCATAGAACTATATATTTGGTGCATGAGACATGATGCAGAGGACATCCCAACATTAATATATACAACCATTCCTAAAACATTGTTAGAAGTAAAAATAATGTAGTCATTAAACTAGTAGAGAGAAGTATACTTCTTCGAAGTGGGTATGAGGACCACCTTATGGTGAACATGGCTATAATGTAGCATATAATTACTCTCAATGAAGTTACAGTGACATTTCTATAAATTTCATTCTAGATTGGGTAGAGTAGTATCATGATCATATTATTATTAATGTGTAACTTTCTACCATATCCTCCAGGCGATTATTAGCTTGTTCATCAGAAACTCTTGTCTTCATAGCGATCTTTGAACTTGGAAATAAGTAACAATTTGTTTCATTAACAATATTTTCGTTTTCTAAAATATCATAAATAAAAAATATCAATGGAATGAATTCATGTAGGATACTCTCACATGATCCTTGCATAGGTACCACACGCTTGGCCCTCTCCCAATGACTCTACACAAGTAACCTACCTAGGTGAATGAATTGGGTAGGCAAATACGATCCTAATATATATAAATTATACTTTAAAAAAATCCTAAGGGGGTGGTTTATATGGGATAAAAGCACAGTGAGACCAAATATTATAAAGTGTGAGGGAAACCCGTTGAAATAGTGACCTTATTAATAAATGAAGAGGTCCCTCTCTGCGGGCCACATGCACACCCCTCCTACACGGATGACCTGTGAGGATGAACAACATAGATGATCACAAAAAATGGCCTAAAAAGAGGAACTATTCCAACCATTCACCCATTTCATCCCTTTACCTTGGGATCTGATCCTATTCTTTCGATTAAATCCAATATCAGGTGGGAGATTTTGTTGACACTCCATTTTTTCACTTGGATGAAAATTTTTCAAAGGAAAATATATTAAAGGGGAGAGAAGAAGATAAATGAAGATGTCTAGGGATCAAAAATCCACCAAAGGTCCTTTCTCATGTACTCCCTAACAAAATCAAAATGTAGTGTTCCTACTCATAGGCCTGTGAGACCAACTTATGTATCATCCATTATGGAACACCTGTATGACATCCCTGCATGACATACCTAATCAAAAGATTCATTTTTCTCACGTTCCCATATTTTTCATTAAATAGGATATTACGACTTTATTTTCACAGACAAGAAACTTTTGGAGGCTTCATAATGCTCTTTTCACCCTATTCCTTTTCCTAGACCCTCCAAAAATATCTAGGTACTCCTCTAAAGCATGGAAAATAGGTTATTATATGGAGTACTGAAATTTAAGGCCTCTAATGGTTTATAATACATAACACCTGGATGAGGCATCATTTCCTCCATATTCGACAAACACTAGTGAGAGGTATACTTCCTTAAGAGGAGACCAATGTGAGACACTTCTTGTAACACCTGTGCAGACCCTTAAATGCTTGAACAAGGTTACACAAATGTATAGTTTCCCTAGTGGTATATTTCCCAATCTACAATCAACTTTCCCATGTATACCTATGTGAGCCTCCCATGGATCACCCAATCCTACCTATGTGATCCACCCATGGATCTCCATATTCTCTAACAAAAGAGACTGAACATTCAGGCCCTCATTTAAGACACCCATGGAGGTGCCTCTACTTATTTGGCTCCCTTGTATAAGAGGGACCAATTTGAAACCTCCACCAAAGTCTTCAAACAAGAAAACCCATTAAAAGGGGCACACCGACCTATCTCCCATTTATATTTTTATTGATATGGTCAGAGATTTCCTTCAAATGTCCCACCTAATGATTATGGTCCTTGGGGTGCATGTGGATTTGAATTCCCACGATCATGAGAACCACAACCTTGGAGGCAGTGTTAGGGAGTTCGTAGTATTGGGTACTAGGGATAAGAAAATGTCCTCAACTTGTCATATCTAAGACATGGATCCTTCTATTATGGGTGGGGAGGATGTGGATTTTTTTTGGTTTCCTATTTAACATAGAATGAGATTTTCTTCCCATGTTTCAAAAAAAATTGCATGGATTCCCTCAAGGAGTAATCCTCTATCCTTACTTGTGGGAGGTTCCACTCTTGATCCTATTCACCCCAAGGGCCATGTTTAGGAAGATAGTCAGACATAAATATCATGGATATTAAACTAGAGAGGGGATAAGTGAACTCAAGTACCTATTTATTCTCTCTTACACTAGACCACTTCCACCAGCTACAGTGGAGAACTATGTGGTTTTCTAGATCTTTCACTTACCTTTTCCGTCACATTATTGAATGACTCATCAATATTCATTTTGATAGAGAGGCTACATAAAATCACAACATCCACATGGTCAGATTTATTTTTTGGCTGAAATTTTTTTAGATCATCCTCTATCCTTCATTAAGAGTGCATCACTAGGCATGATTCATCATGTCCATGTATGCCACCCTAGAGAAAAGAGGATTGTGTGGTTACTCAAATATTTTACTTTCAATTTTTTCTTAGATCAAGCATGACACATGTGGGATTAGAGGTTAATGGTAATAATGATATTTACATGACCCCCACCAAAGGAATCCTTAGTGTGTAACCCAAGATACTATTGAAATATTAGAGCTCTTATTTCAATCATAATCATTCTATGTAGTATTCATTCCTAAGGACCGAAATCACTGGCCCCCTCCTTAGGTATAAGCCCTATAGAAGGATCCAAATCGCCACGAGTCGAGACATCCTTTGTGGTACCATTTCACATGGATTACTATTCTTGAATAACCCCCAACATAATCTTTGCAAAGGGCCATACTCCCATAAGAGATAGACCTGAGGGACTTGATATGTTTCATCCCTCATAATAAAAAATTATGGTCTTTCATTCCAATCCAAAAGGGATGCGTATGAATCTCATTATGGTTAAAACCCCACAACCAAAATCAACCAAATTCTCTCTAGGGAAAATTCTCCATAGGGCCTAATTTAACTCAAATATTCATATCCCTACAAGGTTCCTTATGCTTCTTCAACATAAGTCCCACACCAAACATTTACTAAGACTCTTCTATCTTGATTTCCTTGTCACATGATGTTAAAATGAACGGTTAGGTCCTTATCACATGACCATAAAAGGTATAATGTTCCATATTAAGAAGAACCAAACCATATTGTTTATGATTCCTTTCTCAAGGATACTTAGGAATCCCATATCATTGATTTGATCATAACATAAAAAAACTCACTTATTCCTAAATGATAATACACCCCAAAGGACCCCATTGTGTTTCTAGAAAAGCATCTTCACCACAATAATAACAAAATAATATCTAATTAGTATATTAGGGGATAAAAATGATATAGAACCTCATATAGACATAGACAACTCTATTAACAAACAACCTCTGATACATGTAGGTGGTTATTATTTACCTACATGGTAATAATTTATTATTAATTCAATGGTGACCCACACCTTACATGGGAGTTAATGAAGGATTCATGAACATATATTATATCTATAAAAATATCCCATATTATGAAATAATTCCCCCTAAAATGGTGTGATGGGCACTTTATCCCATCCTCTCAACCAATGTCAGTTATTATGAATCGTTTTGTATCATAATGAATAAGTTCCTACCTTTGGAAATTATGTCCCTTTATGGATATAGAACCACTAGGTATTTATGGTCTAACAAACAAACCCATAGGAAACATATCAAAAATAGTGAAAGTGAAGTAAATTATTTCACACAAACCCCCCCTATAATAAATCATTGAGTGACCAATTTTCCATCGAAAACAAGGTCGAATAATATATAAAATGAAATTTATTTTTTATGAACTATACATTTTCTTTGAACAATCTATCTAGGATTATATCTAAATTTATCCTGGTTTGGATTTTCGATGAAACCAAGGACTCTAAGATTTGAGGAGGGATATATGGAAGGGATATATGTAGGTATTGGCTAACAAAATGGTTTATGAAGTTTAAAAAAATGAGAAGAGGTGGTTCCCTTTTAAAAAAATGAGTAGGGGTACTCTTTGAGTTACATGAAGTATAAAATTAACATAAATTAATTTTCATGGAAAATGTATAAAAACTAAAATAATATGAATTCAGGATAATTTTGGGTCTAAATAAGCCTAGCTCCCGCTCTCTTCTCTCTCCCTCCTAGGGTTTCGAGAGCTCTCTGGCGGTGATGTCCCCTTCTCCGGGTTCTCTCTTCTTTCCAGGTTCTCTTTTTCTTATTGAATTATCTTATTCTCATCGTCCCCTCCTTTACAGTGTTCCATTCTTCTAGGCTTGGGTTCTCTGTTTCCATTCCCTCTGGTTCATCCTTTCAAGCCCTCTGGTTTGGTCTATTCCCCCTCTCCCACACTACTCTGCTAGTCTGGCCTGACACGCTTGACCACGTATTAGTTAGGTATGTTGGTTTCTCAGACGGGTATAGGATTATGATGTAGGGAGTAGTGGTGTGCAGACCTTCCCTTTCAGTAGTTTCTTCCCCTGATTTGTTCTTAGGGTTTCATTCCCATTCTCCATTTTTTTCGTCCATGTTTGTTCTTTCATTCGAGGCTCCTCGTAATGGTATCTCTTCGCTTCTTCTCTACTCTTGCCACTAGATCCTTTGTCTCTGGACCCCATGTTGGTCTAGTGAGAAGGCTCTTGGGGTAGCTTGGGAGGTGTTGATCGAGGAGTTTTTTTATATGGTTTTTAATTTTTTTTTAAAAAACGGTCAGGTTAATTTTTTTTGTCAAAATGCCATCAAAAGGCGGCATTGGCGATGCCGCCTTTGCGTTTCAGGGCAAAGGAAGCATCAGTGGTGTTGCCTTTGGCCTTTACCAAAAAGGTGGCATCCGTGATTCCACCTTTCCCCTATATTTATATATATTTTAAATTTTAAATTTTTATTTTGTGTTTGTTTTTGTTTATATATATATATATATATATAAACGAAACAAAATTTTTCAGCAGAATTTCTCTGCTACTAAATTTCCAACGGTACTACCATTACAGTAGTCTAGATTGTGACAGAAACCGTCACCCAGACCTCCCTTTTATAAGATAGGTTGCTCTAAATCCATTCTGCATTTCCGATGCGGAATTCAAGTTTTTTCCTTTCCTACGCATTATATTCTGCATTTCTGATGTGCGATTGTGTTTCAAGTACGTGATTTTGAAAGAAAATAAAATATATACTATGAAACGAATATAACTGGAACTTTAAACATTGATTAATCAATAATAAATATTTTAAAACAAAATGAATGTCCAAAAAAATGTTATTGAAAACTAATCTATAAGCATTCAAAAGCGCATACTTGAAACTAAAAAATGGTTCAAGTACCTGACTTTGAAAGACTATAAAATATATAATATGAAACGAATATAACTGGAACTTTAACAAATTTATTATTCATATAAGAAATAGTTAAAAAAATGAATTTCTAGAAAAATGTTATTGAAAACTAATCTATAAGCTTTCAAAAGCGCCTACTTGAAACTTAAAAATGGTTCAAGTACGTGAATTTGAAAGACTATAAAATATAAAATATAAAACGAATATAAATGAAACTTTAAACATTGGTTAAAAATATAATAAATAGTTTAAAACAAAAGGAATTTCCAAAAAATGTTAGTGAAAAGTAATGTATAAGCTTTCAAAACCGCCTACTTGAAACTTAAAAATGGTTCAAGTACGTGACTTTGAAAGACTATAAAATATAAACTATGAAATGAATATACATGAAACTTTAAACATTTATTAAACATATAATAAATAGTTGAATACAAAAGGAATTTCCAAAAAATGTTAGTGAAAAGTAATCTATAAGCTTTCAAAACCGCCTACTTGAAACATTAAAATGGTTCAAGTACGTGACTTTGAAAGACTATAAAATATAAACTATGAAACGAATATACATGAAACATTATACATTGATTAAACATATAATAAATAGTTGAAAAAAAGTAATTTACAAAAAAATGTTAGTGAAAAGTAATCTATAAGCTTTCAAAACCGCCTAATTGAAACATAAAAATGGTTCAAGTACGTGACTTTGAAAGACTATAAAATATAAACTAAGAAACGAATATAAATGAAACTTTAAAAATTGGTTAAACATATAACAAATAGTTGAAAAAAAGGAATTTCCAAAAAAATGTTAGTGAAAAGTAATTTATAAGCTTTCAAAACTGCATACTTGAAACTTAAAAATGGTTCAAGTACGTGACATTGAAAGACTATAAAATATAAACTATGAATCAAATATAAATGAAACATTAAACATTGATTAAACATATAATAAATAGTTGAAAACAAAATAAATTTCCAAAAAAATGTTATTGAAAGGTAATATATAAGCTTTCAAAACTGCCTACATGAAACATAAAAATGGTTCAAGTATGTGACTTTGAAAGACTATAAAATATAAACTACGAAACGAATATACATGAAACATTAAACATTGATTAAAAATATAATAAATAGTTGAAAAAAATAAATTTCCAAAAAAATGTTCGTGAAAAGTAATCTATAAGATTTCAAAACTGCCTACTTGAAACTTAAAAATGGTTCAAGTACGCGACATTAAAAGACTATAAAATATAAACTATAAAACGAATATAAATGAAACATTAAACATTGATTAAACATAAAATAAATAGTGGACTTCTATCGGTAGACTTGAAATGTGTTTCTATCGGTGAGGTTCTATCGGTGGACTTTTATCGGTAGACTTGAACAGTGTTTCTATCGGTGGACTTTTATCGATAGACATGAATAGTGTTTCTATCGATGAGGTTCTATAGGTGGACTTCTATCGGTAGACTTGAACAATGTTTCTATCAGTGAGGTTATATCGGTGAGGTTTTATCGGTAGACTTGAACAGTGTTTCTATCAGTGGACTTCTATCGATAGACTTGAACGGTGTTTCTATTGTTGAGGTTCTATAGGTGGACTTCTATTGGTAGACTTGAACAGTGTATCTATCGGTGGACTTCTATCGGTAGACTTGACATAGTAAGCATGTTAAACCTTTTGTGACAGCATACTGATTAGATCAATATGTATTAATGAATCCCTTGTTTGATAATTTCTAAAAGGGTTCTGAGTTACCCTCTTGTTTGTTAAAGGGCCAAGAGCCCGTGGATGTGATTGTTGTTAGCCTACTGCTTGTGTTGAGCCTCCTTTTTGTTTAGTAGCATAGGGTGCTTTTGTAGAATGCCTGAGAATATGGGAAAGTATTTCTGTAATTAAAGTTTGATTAAATTGTGAAAATCCATGGGGATGGAGATACTAGATTTTAAAAGTGATGTGAATTATAAAAGGAGCAGTTGATTTTTCTTATGTGATGTCTTTTTAGTTTAATGTGGAATTTTTCAGGATTAATTAATGTTTAAAGAATTAATTAACGTACAGTGGAACTAGTAAAATGTGAATGGAGTAATATATTAATTCTCTTCAAATGTTTGGGTACTTTTAGTTTCCCCTATCAGTTGTAGTACTTTTTCTTGACATTTCATATATGTACTTGGGTTTCGTTTATATTTCAGTTTTGAGATGGAGTTGATTGGTGTCTATGTTATATTTCTCTTCTGCATGTGTTCTCTTAGAGGGTAATGCCTCCCATTTGTGTGTTTATTATACCCTCGGTGCTAGTCGCCAACCCGGGGCCTACTGGAGGCGGGACTCGGGGGTCATTAACTCTCTTCTCAATTTCTTTTTGCGGTAATACTCGATATGAGTCATCCCAATCACCATAAACCTTCACAATTTCTTTTTGTTTCGCCTTCCATGCCTTATTATACGAAATCTTATAACCAAATGTCGGTTGTATCCTCTCTTGCACAAGGGCTATCAGAACATCTTGACATGTCCTCATCATCTCAATAACAATGGATGACACAAATTCTACATCCAATGAAGCATGATCTTATGTCAGGCTTGGATGAAAGCAAGTATGGGTTTCCTTAATCTTCGAGATTCTCCAACTTCTAAATGCAATGTCAAGAATCTGCTTCAATTGAAATCTACAATCATCCCCATATTTCTCACATCGTATAACATATCTTCTATGATCTGATTCATAAACTACATAGCTACAGTGCCTCAAAATGTGAAATCTCTTTAAGGTATTTTTTAATGCATCTTTACTTGAAAAATTTCTTCCAATATATAAAGTCTTGTCAAGCTCACTAAACCTATCTTGTATGACTCTAGGAAACTCAGTTGCCGGTGTACAAACATTATCTTCAAATTCAGGAACACGTGTCATTGCTTCTGACCAAGATGCAAAAAGTGGTGGATGATTTATTGTAGGTCGAGTCTGTTGTAAAACTACTGCATTTCTCAAAACTTCCGTTGTTCCTTCCTCATCACCACTATTATCATCATCTGTTTCGTTATTACGAAGCTCCTCATCAGAAGTTGGGTTAACATGTATATCCGGGAGATCAAGTAGGTTGTCCTCTTCTTCATCATTTGGAATAGTCTCAACTTCATGAGGTGGACTATCTTCAATGACCCTTATAAGTCTATGTCTATGTACAATTGGATGTTGTTGTTGTACAGAAGAAACATCAACACATAACTCCATCATCATACCATCCGATCGTTGAGAAAACAGATAAATTACTTGCATCCAGTGCGCATCATCAACCAATGGACAAGCTATATGCCACAATGTTGACGGGAACTGCAAATGTCTATAACTCATTGCATTGATCTTTTGATCGGGTCCTAGATTTAATGAGCCACTAATTCTGTCTTGAAGGTCACTTAGGGTTACACAATCACTTGTATTAACCACTGTTATTAGTTGGGTACTGTAAGAAGCTCCTTGCTCAGTTTGAATAACCTCCCCATATCAGTACACACAATCAAACATTATGCTCTACGTAAAAAAAGGTTTCTGATCAGGATTCTGATAATGTAAGTGACATTGATGGTTAACAATTTCTGAAATTTTGATATCCAATTTGTTGCAATAAAAGCCAGAAACTCAAAATATTGTGTTATTTATATTTTCACGACAGCTTCTTTATTTTCTACTTAATCATTAATTTAATAATTATTTTCTACTTAATCATTAATTTATTAATTATTTTCTACTTAATCATTAATTTATTAATTATTTTCTACTCAATCATTAATTTTTAATTATTTTCTACATAATCATTAATTTATTAATTATTTTCTACTTAATCATTAATTTATTAATTATTATCTACTTAATCATTAATTTATTAATTAATAATTTATTTATTAAATAATTTCTACTTAATCATTAATTTATTAATTAAATTTATTAATTAATCATTAATTTATTAATTAATCATTAATTTATTAATTAATATCTTAATTAATCATTAATTTATTAATTTATTAATTAATCGTTTTATTATTAATTAATAAATTAATACTTAATCATTAATTTATTAATTATTTTCTACTTATTCATTAATTTATTAATTATTTTCTACTTAATCATTAATTTATTAATTATTTTCTACTTAATCATTAATTTATTAATTAATTTCTACTTAATCATTAATTTATTAATTATTTTCTAATTAATCATAATTTATTATTTATTTATTAATTAATTTCAAAATATTCAATGTAATTAAATAATAACTATTAAGATCATTACAAAGCTAATAATAACTATACAGATAGTACTCTATGTGTGTTTTTTTAATATATCTTTGACATTTTAGTAGTTTATAAAGAAATATGACTTTCTTATGCAATCCCCAGGGAGTGTCAAACCAGAATGCTGCAAGGCCCATTGTCATGCACCAGTTCCCGTTCGAGTCTAGCTCGAATCGGTGTTTTCGGGTATTACCCCTATGTACATCTTTGACAAAGCCACATTCACTTGTTTTTATCCAGACCAGGATTTCGCTTAAAAAACATAATCTTTATACTAAAAAAATATCATATTTAAAACTTACAAATTAATTACACAATATAATCTACTAAAAAATTTAATAATTACAACTAAATATAATTCAACTAAAAACACATTAAATTAAATAAAATTATACCTCTAAATGACGCTTTGGAAAAAAAGCCAACAACCTTCACCAAACAAGAAAAATCAGAGATTCTAGAGAGAATATGAGAGGGAATGGATGGTTGGAATTAAGGAGAAGTGGGGGGGGGGGGGGGGCGCTGCCCTTTTATAGCGCGAGAGGGCAAAGGCGGAACCTGCGGTGCCACCTCTGCCACATCAAAGATCTGGGCAAAAGGCGGCATCCGCGGTGCCACCTTTTGCCGGTACTGCAAAGGCGGTATCCGCGATGCCGTATTTTCCATGAAATGCAAAGGCGGCATCGTGGATGCCGCCTTTGAGGGGTATTTTGAAAAAACAATTAGCCTGACCGTTTAAAAAAAAATCTAAAAACCGTATAAAAGAAACTCATTGATCGAGTGTCGGAGTCTTTTCAAGTAGACTCACCTTGTCTTCTTTCCCCGGTTCGGTTCTCCCTCTAGGGTTCTTTTTATTCTTATGGTTTGTGGTTTAGATGTGTTGTTTCTTCCAGTTGTTTTCCGATGATACTGTTCACTTCAGATTATTTGTGTTTCTGTTTTCCGGGTAATCGTTAGTGTCTTGAGGTTGAAGTATGCGGTGTTGGGTTCCTTGGGTGGTTCACTGTTTTAGGTCGGTATTTGACTGTGGTGGTGGGTTCTGGTGGATGTCTCGTTCGTCGTCGGTGTTGTCAGTTTGGGTCTGAGGCGACTAGATCTCCAGGGTGTTCTTCCCATGGTGACTCCTTTGTGATTTTGTTTATGAAATCTACAGTGGGTTGGTGACATTGACGCAATGTCTAAGACGTTTCTTAGTGTCTAGGTGGTGACAGTATCAGCTTCTCTACGATAATGATGGTTTCTATTGTTTCGATGCTGTAGACGATAAATATGGTTTCCAGTGTTTCGATGTTGAAGATGGTTTCCGGTGGTTCAACGATGATGATGGTGAAGACTTTTTCTATTGATGATGGTGTTAGAGGTAGGATTATTGTTGTTAGGGATCTCGTGTCGACATCAACTAAAGGATGATGATGGATTATCTATTTTCAAATTTCAAATTTTGAAATGCTTTTTGATTTCACGACACTATGGAGTCTTGGACCGCATAGTTGGAGGTGGGTTATTTCATGAAATTTAGTTTTTTTCTTTATGGCAAGACTCTTTTGATTTTGTAGTGGGTTGTGGAGGTTTGGAATCCCTTTTATGTTTGATGGCATGACTCTGGATTTTAATGTAGTGGGTTGTGGAGGTTTGGAATCCTTTTTATGTTTTGCCGGGTTGAAACATTGTTATGGTTCACACCTAGCCTTTAAAACTGTTAGAAAATAAAAAATGTGCATTTTCGTGGGTCTAAATAATATCATATAACAAAAATTTTAAAACATTAGATTATATTTTTACCCTTATCTCTTTATTTTATCACGTCTCAACCATTTTTGATAATTCCCGTGATAACAAGGTTTTTGCTCTTTAAAGCTTAATATAGTCACTATTAAAGGAATGTTTCCCAATAAACAGACCATGGTTTATAATTTCATCTATATTCCAATAAAATTGAATGAAATTGGTTTTTATAAATTTTAAAACAGTTAATAAAGTATTTATTAACATAAAATATCATTAATATCATTTTTGGAAGTGTTAATTTAATTTCTCTTTAAAAATGTCAATATATTAATGGAATTCAAAATTAATGCTTTGAAACATCAATAAAATTTTATAATTTTCTAAATTTTTTTACTAGAAACATAATTATTTCAAATTGTTGTACTTTTATGGGTTTTAAATTATTTTATTTTATTTTTATATTAATTGAATAAATACACTATCAGCATTGTATAAGCCTTTAAGGTTATTATTTCCTCATTAAAAATTAAAAATTAATTACCATGATAAAAAAATTATATTTCAAAATAACCAGGATAACTAAACATATCCTTAATTTATAAATAATTCGAAAATTTATATTTAATAAAACAATGAGAATAACTGTTTGACTTTTCTCTATATAAAATAATATAATTGTCAAAATCAAACTAACATGTAAACATTTTTACATATATTTGACATTTCGATGTACATGGCCAATATAAACTCATAAAATAAGGTAAATAAATGACTTAATGTAATTTTTTAGTCATTATACGATTATTTTAAACCTATATTACCTGATTTACTCTTACCGTGGTGGAAATTATTTACTATGGTCACTATTCATAATGACCCAAAATAAAATGCACCTATTTAAAAAAATTTGATATACTATATAAAAAATGTGGAATCTATTTTTAAAGATCCAATTTCTTGAAGTGGGATAAATTAATTTGACAATAAAATTGAAAACACAACAAAATACAATTTTTCATAAAATGCAATTTTAAGTGTAAATTTTCTTTATTCCAAATTCGAGTATAAAATTCATTGAAAAACTATCATATTGTTATTTTTAATAAAAATTTTATAATAAAAATTTAAAAATAATCCAAAATAGAATTTTACTTTTGTGAATAATTTAAAAAATACAGTTTTCATTAATAATCAATATTTTTCACTATTCATTGAAATATAAAAATTTTCAAAATAATATCAAAATTTTACCATAAGATTATTTTGATATACCGTTTTCAAAAATTATGCACTTTTTATAAAATTTAATTTCTTAAATATTAATAATTTTATTGAAATATTTACTAAAAAAATGAATGAAAACAATTTTTGATGAAAACATATTTTTAATGAGTAAAACAAATTTACTAAAAAATCGAGTTATAATTTATTTAGAATTTATAAATACATTTATACTGAGAAGGACCATTACATATATTTCATAAATCTATAAATGCTATTTATACTGGTGAATTTAATGCTTATGTACTAAATGTCGTATTTAAATAATAATATTACACGGTTCGTTTAGGTTTGGTGTTGTGTGTTGCATATTTTTTGGAGTGTAGTTTTATTGATTAAAAATTATAGATGATAAAATTATTGGGTTAAAAGGATCTATGGTGCTCTTTGATTGATCCATGAAATTAATGAAATGATTCAATAAATATTTACCATGTTTTATTTTCCTTTTGATGGTTTTGAATTGACGCCACCAGCTAGCCACATAATTCCACTAGCAAGATGATGCACTCACTATAGGATAACTAGAACTATATTCTTATACTAGTTGGCTGATGGATTTTTTGCATGTTGGTCTATTTTTCTATCACCACTGGCTATCCATTTCATTGCACCAAGTAGGTGGTTATATTTTCAGAGCTTTAACTAGCCGTTTATCACATCAAGATTCCTTAAATAGCTTTAATTAGATCAAAATATTCCACACATGAGTTAATCACATACATTATGGCTTTGAAAATATATTCGACTTAATTTATTATATATCTATCATATTCTTCCATTACAAAAAAATACTTCAATAATTTCATTATGCTCAACACCTGGAACATTATAGATGCAATGGATTCCCTCTAGTATAAAATCATTAGATATATAATTGAATATTTTTTATCATGAAAACACTATGATATATAATGAGATAGATAAACTAATATTCCCATTTTTTATGTTAAATATAGTTATCTTAAAAAGATATATCAAGGGTAAATAAAGAGTGAATCATGTAATCACAATAATTTACGATATTTCAAAAAAGATATTCAATATGCCTAAGTGAAACATCTACGCATTTAAAAGTAAAACCTTAGTGAAAAAAAGACACATTATTACCCTAAATCATGATTTATAACAAGCATTCCTAATGTGATAAACTGATCTCCATTAACAAAAAAACCACACAAAACCTCTCCCCATTAATAACAAACCTCCCCTATCAAAATCTTCTCCCCCATTATGATTTTAAAAAAATAATTAATGTAAATAAAAAATATATAGAATATAATTTCATATAAGGTAAAGTAATACATTCATGCAACATTAACATACCCTTAATGATCTTCATAAGATTAAAAAAATAGAAAATAATGTTTGTAAAATAGTAATAGTTCATAAAGTATAAAGAAGTAATGCACAAAAGATAAATTATATAACTAACATTGATGTTCACTACATATAAAAAAAATAAAATGAAATTTAGAACACACATTAAATGAAAAGTGTGATACTCAATATTTCAAAAATTAAATTTTAACGATATATTAAAATAAATATTAAAAAAAGAAAATAAAATGAAAATTTCAAAATGACAATAAAAATAATTTTTTTAATTGTATCCTAAGAAGAAGTTTATAATATTTTTTAAGAATAAGATAGAATATAATAAAATTTAAAATAATAAATTTTGAAATAAGAAATTTTTAATTAAATAATTTTGAAAAAAAGTATATTTGAAAAATAAAAAATTTGATTTTTTTGGAAAAATAACTAATTTAAAAAAACTGACATTTGTAAAACATAAAACAAAGAAACTAACAAATATTAATAATAAAATATTTATCAAATTTTAAATTTTGATTTATTTTAACTAATCAATATATTTGAAGAATAAGAAATTTGAAAAACCATAAATTTGGAAAATAATAAATTTGATGATAAAAAGAATGTAAAATATAAGAAATTTAGAAAATGAGAAATTTTAAAAACATGAAATATTAAAATATAAATAATAAAAAATGATTTTAAAAATAATTTTTTTTAAATAATTATAAATTTTAAAAAATAATAAATTTTTAAAATAGAAAATTTGAAAAGCATGAAATTTAAAAAACAAGATATTTAAAAACTAAGACATTTTAAAAAACATTTGAAAAAAAATTAAAAAACTATATTTCTCCCCTTTCAATTATAAGAAAAAATATGATATATAAAGAGAACAGATCTAGAAATGAGATGGAAATATTAAAAAACTTATCTCTATTGTAGATCATTCCAAATAATTGCTGGAAAAGGCTCTTTATTAACTTGATAATTTAACAAATAGATAAAGATGTAACATTAGATAAAAAATTTCTGGAGTTTGATATTATATTTTTTAATAACCAACAATATTATATAATAATTAAGGTTCATTTTGTTGCCCTGTAAAATATCAATTAACACTGCCTAGTAGTAACCATAAGAATTTGGGTCTGACAATGTTAGGTAATAAGGATTTAGGAACTGAAACATTTTCAGTATATGGTGTTCTTGTTGAAATATGGTAAAATAATGAATTGATTCATGACTCATATAAATATATATATCATTCTTTCAATCAAAATCATAAATAAGTTTCCAAAAAATATGAAAATATTTTCATGTTTTTTTGGGATCAAAAAAATAAAAGTTTTTTTTGAGAAATATTATTGGATTTTTTTTAATAAAAAATAGGAATTAATTTAGGAATAATATATAAAACCCAAAATCATATATTTATTTTTCACACATTGGTCAAATTGCATAATATAATTTTTATGCTTTTTTATTTGTTGTTTAAAATTGTTAACAATATGTTAATATTAATGTTTCATCAGCAAATCATCCTCTTCTTTTGAAAGGATATCATTATTATTAAAACTTGTATCACATTCATTAAGAACTTGATTATATTTACTTATAATATATTCTTATTTCGAAATTAGTTCTTCATATAAATTGTTATGTTTTTTTGTTTATATTAATATGTAGAATAAGATGAATATGAGTGGGATAAATAATGAGAAATTGGAGAACTATCCATATCTCCCACCTATAGATGTGCGATGAGGAATTTAGGACTTGAATTTGTTGATGATGTAGTAAAGGTTGAGTCCATTGAGTCATCCCAAATACACCATGTTATAATTTAATGGACTTCATTCCTTTACTATTCGCATTAATTTAAATTTTTTAATTAAGAAAATATGACCTGATGTGATCCATTTTATTGTATGAAATGCATAAAAAATATAGTATTTTAACTCAATTCATCATTTTTTCATAGGTAGTTGACTTATTATTATTATTGGGGGTTTTAATTTTATTTTATAGAAAATAAACTTGGGTATTACTTTCGAATGAAGTATAATCATCAAGGGATTTGAATGTAGTTATATTTTTAGGTTGTTTTGGTTTCTATAGCCTATTTTTCTACTTTTTAAAATTGGGACTTTTTAGTAATTTCCTTTATAATGAGTGATACAATTATTTCCTCAACAACCATATTTTTCATATATTTAGCTTCTTATATAGTTTTCACTATTGGTTCCAAATATCTAAGTAAGACTGAAATATTATTCTTCACTAATGATTTAATAAATAGATCATCACCAAGAGACAATTTTCTAATAAAAATGAAATTAGAATGGGTAAAAATATTAGAAGTAGGGTTATTTGGATACATATAAAATCATTAAAAGATATATCTAAACTAATCAAATATAGTATGTTTAAATTTATTCATTGATTTTTCTTTTTTAAATAAATGTAAATTCTAGATTACATGATTATTTTTTATAGAAGGGATATTATTTAATTTAGCTTACTCAAGACCATTATGAAGAGAATTAATTATTTCCCCCTTCATTTTATAGGCCTCAATATCTTAGGGATTCCATTTGTCTTTTGATTCTTTTGTAAAAGGGAATTCATAAATAACGATTTTCCAAAAAAATTGAAGACAATACAATGAAATGTAGACATATGATTTTCCAAATATGTGTAATTTGTGATATCAAAAAACAGATCATGA
The DNA here is from genome assembly GCA_963277665.1 of Viscum album. NCBI lineage: Eukaryota > Viridiplantae > Streptophyta > Magnoliopsida > Santalales > Viscaceae > Viscum > Viscum album. Next base: position 200,826,295 of record OY728125.1, on the reverse strand, counting down.
TCTAAAATGTCTCCACTAGGGAATCATTGGATATAAAATATTAGTTTTCATACTATATTAGTGCAGTTTTAAACAAGTTAATAATTATTTAAGATATGTCTCTAATACCAAATGATTCCTTGATAGTAGAGAACACGGTGAGGGGATTCTCTATTTTGAAAATAAAGATAAATTTAGTGGTAATTTCAAATCATAATGATATTTATATGATAAAAAAATGATGTGATTATTTCAATAATATGATGGATTGATAATTTTTATTTGTATTGTCTAAATAATTATAAAATTGATTAAGTGAACATGAATAGTGAAAATAGATGAATCAAAATTTTGAAATTATTCCTAAATATGTTGAATGATGCAATTAATAAATTAAAAGATGGAAACAACATAGTTGGGTAGTGGAGTCTGGAAATAGTGCAATGTGTGCCCCTAAATCTCCTCCACATAGGTTTTGATGTTTATATAATAACTCTATTGACCATGTTGGTAATAAAGAATCTCATATTCATTTTCTATTTGTTTTTATAGTATGAAATTCCTCCTACCTTACTTAAATAGTATTATCAACACATCTCCCTATTTTTTTTCCAATTGTAGAAATAAAACCATAGATATTATAGGTGAGAATAAGGTAAAAATTTTCTTAGATTAAATATATCAAAAAATTGGTCTCATATCTCTCAAATGATATAATAAGATGAGAGAGTGGAGTATAGATAAAACGAGATGAGTGAGTTTTATATTTATAAATTAAAATTGGATATTGAGAGGTATTATTAGATTGGCTAGAATTGTTATAGATCCATCATTGACATGCTAGTTGATTTGATAATTCAATTCACCTTTATTGTTAGATACAATACAATCCTCCCAAGTGGCTATTTATAAAATGAATAGGAATTTGATGTGTTATGGGTCAATATATGACATTAATGTGTTGAATCATGGATTATGTAGCATTATTTGATACTCCATTCAAGTATTTAGAAATTAGCTAATAGTTATCCACCTAATGCCACTAGAAAGCTAGAGAACCATATATGGGATTCCTATCATTGTCTACATCCATTAGATGGATGATGGACCTCTTACATATTGGGCATTCAATACATCACCATCGTCTAGACGATACCATGAACCGTGTAGGTGTTGTAGTCTATAGAGTGTCACTTTGCTCTTTGGCCCATCAAAAATCATTCAATTGATTCACATTTATCAATATATTACTTCTATGAATTGAAAGAATGCATTATGACTTCAAAAATACCCTCAAATTATAACTATAATGATCAAACATTATATTCATGTACAACAAGATTCCATCATCAATATCAATAAGATCCACACATAGCCCCTTATATAATCAATTTCCATTCATTCAAATAAAATAATTTGATACATAATTGAGTGTTTATGACGATGAAAATTATAATAGATAGAGAGAGAGAGAGAGTAGTACAATAGTATCACCTTAAAAAATAACCTCTAAGAGGTCTTCAATCTCTTAAAAATATTTTTCCTTATACTAAAAGATCAATTTCCAAGTGATATCAAATATTTTAATAAATCAATATAATACTTATTTATCGTTATTTTTTCCACATTTTTTTATTTTACAAGATCATTATATTCAATTGACAAATAAATTCACATATAGATATCCAAAAAATGCTTATTTTTACGTATTTTGAGATCATACAACATTACTAGATCCGTATAATGAAAAAAAATTATTTTTCATATCTATAAAGATGTTGAATTTAAATTATTCATCAAAATTATAAAAATTTCATCATAATATTGTACTTATTGATTATGAAAATAAATAAATAAAAAACCAAACTTCTATTTAAATTCTTATATGAATAAAATTTTCATTCGATATAGATTTTTCAATATTGATTTTATTTAACAAGAAACAAGGAATTCTATCTTATGTTGATTAAAAGTTTTTTTAATTGTGTGTACCCTCGAAAAAACTTGAACTTGTACTCTTATATTAAAATTTCTTGTATATATTTTTATTTATAAATGTGTTTATCTTTCGAAAATATATTATAATACTTTTTTTAAATATATTGTAATTACCTTTAATAAATTATCATATTAAAAGGTTATAAAAGTTTCTATGAATTATGAGAAACATTAAAGTCAATTAAAAAATATTAAACTATCTACATTGGTCTAGATTGGTCAATATAATATGAAATATATGATATATGAGTATCAAATTTTGGGGTTTTATACAAATCAATACCTCTTATCTTGAATAAAACACTTAGTGGTCTCTTGTGTAGAATATGGTGAGGTATAAATCAACTATAGGAACAACACTTGTTTTCGGTGTCCTTATTTGAACCTATATAGATACATGTGTAGAGATCTCTTGAATTGAGATAATTATCAATGTTTGTACTTAATTATATGCTTTTATCCATAATGAAAACCATAATAATTTATGTTTTTTGTGAGGTATATTATTTGAAGTGCATTAATAAATATATAAAATTTATGGAATGTTTATGTAAATATCTTTCACTTCTATGTATTTGAAAAATATATCACTTGTCATTTGAAAGGGATTTTATCAGATTGAATACAATGTAATGTTAGATGATGTAATTCCCATCCAATATAGTAAAATAAAGAGTGAAAGTATGTTGAATCAAATAATCCAATGTATAATATATATATATTGAAAAATAAATTATATTTTAATATGTATGATTACCCCAAACATTTTAATTTTCAAATAAATCACTTTTATGTATAAGTGATAACCAATAAAAATGGTTTACACTATAATTTATTATCCGTAACAATTTATGAATTTTTAATTATTGTAGATTCTTATATTTTTCCTTTATTTAGAGTCACTTATACTATTATATGTTCCAATGGGTAACAATTTTTTTTAAATCTATATGTTCTATTGATTTGAATAAATCAGAGTTTAGGATCTCGTGGGATTATATCAGTGATATAGTGAACATCATAGTGTGAATTATTGTAACTATAAAACTGAAAAAAATTAATTTCAAATTAATTCATTTATATAATAATTTTAATTTAATTTAGATCTATATGTAATAAAAAATTATTAATTTTTAAATACTTTAATAAGAGAAAAATAGTTAAGAGACCATTAAATATTAAGGGCCTATAAAACCTAAAGAGGAAGAAATAATCAAAATCAATAGTTTTATTATACAATGAAATAGTGAGGGTGTAGATATAATATTTTTATTGATTATAAAAATATAATCAAGTCTATATTACATATTAGATTATATATATAGGTAGGATTTCATTATGTACATCAATGAAAATAATTATTGTTTAACATAGGAGTAAAATAATTTTTCAGAACATAGATTATTTGTAGAATCCTTAAGAATGTTACCCATCCCTATAATCAGAACACATTTTTTTAAATTCAATAAATATATAGTAACATGGAATGACTGATTTATCCCTTTTGTATAGACCATATTTTCTTGAGGGGATTATACAAGCATTTTATTAAACTCCAATATTCTCAAATAACACAGATAATTCCACATAAGAAAACATAGATATTTTTAAATCATGTGTAGGTTATATTTGTGGATACATTAATGGTTCCTTTGAACTATTATGATCTAAAAATTAGTGTATAATGTCAATATCACATGAATGATTAAGGAAAAACATAATTTCAATTTTTTATTTTGATTTTTTGTAATATGTGGTCTATGATATTGACTATGTAGAGTCATGGGGTTTTAAACCATTTTCACAATGTTTCTTGATTCTATATATATGTAGAAAATATTTAAGAGTGGTTATGAGGATAAGAAGTGTTTATTCTATTTTCAATGTGTAAAATGGTCGTGGTGGTAACCCAATTATACTTCTTTTGTCTCTATATTTAGTAATATATGGTTTTCAGCTGCGGATAATTTGATAATTTATATATAAATAAGTATTGGAGTGGATTATAAAATATATAAAAGATTTCATTTTATGGTTCATTATTTATTTCCTAGAATAAACTAATTCTATAGTTGTGAATCTGGGTGATATTTAATTTAATACCTATATTTGATGAGGGAAAAGGAATCACTCATTTCGAACACTTTAGTGAATTTATGTCAAGTCATGTGATGTATATAGTTTAAATATGCCATAGTGAATTTTTCTATTTATAGGGAAATTTTTACAGTATGGGTAGCATGTTCCAAATTCATATGGATTTAAAGGGTGAGTTTTAACATGCTAAAAAATAATCTATTTTCAACACTATGGTTGTGGTAAAGGTCACATTCAAAGGGTAAAATAAATAGTTGATTTTTTAAGAGGATGGGGAATTTTTATTACAATGTTTTTTGGATATTAAATTGATTATATCTATAACTAAATACTCATCTTCCCATGATTCCATAATTGGGTTATAAAAATTTAGTTGTAAATGTATTCTCTCCCTTTGATTTTATAGATCCTCCTCTCCATCATATCAAACAATGGTGGAGTCTTGGGTGTTTATTAATGACCATAGGTTTTCCTAATTAGTTTCCTTTAACAATATGTTAAATTCTCATCTTCTAGTGTCTAGATAAAGGTATATCCCTATGAAACATTACATAAATATTTATTTAGTGGATTTTGGAAGTATTATCAGTAATTTTTTTATGGTATGAGATTTATTGAATTAAATTTTATTACCTGGAATTATATTCTTAATTTAATTATTTTATTTTATTCATTATCCCTATATATATTTAATACCATTTTAACTATTATAATTTATTTTATGTAATTCTCAATTAGTAATTTGACTCTTTATTTCTAAATTTCATAGAGTAAATTACTCTAAAAACTCTCACATTGGTCATGGATACTTAATTAATTTATTAGATTACTGTAAAATTTATTGTATAATAGAAGACTGATTCCTTTAATGGTTTTGTGTGTGAAAACTATTTTCTAGTCATGTTTTGATTTCCAAAATCTGACTTAATGTGTGAAAAATCAAAACCACTTAATTACATATTCACCAAGTACCATGGATGCACCATCTTCTGTTAGTATAAGATTCCACTTTACTAAGGACAAAATGTACGATTGTAGAATGATGAATGTATAGATTCATGTAATTTATAGTAACTAATTTATAGATGAGTAAATTTTGTAATATTAGTTTCTAATTCATCATTGAAGTTTCAAATAAATTTGATAAGACTACAATAACTGATCCTTATAATGAAGGCTATTTTAGACTAAAATTAGTCTTATGTTTGAGTGAACTTAATATTTCATATGTTATGACCAACTAATATTAGGGGATTTGAATTATTTTTTTGAGAATAAGGTAATGATATATTATCTAAAATGTGAGTGAAAATATTGAGGAAAAATTTTATAATCTTATACATGATGCAGGGAAATAAATATTGAGGTTGGATGACATTATGTTCACAAAAAGGGTATTTTAAGGGATTGAAGTACAATTTGTTTCTTTGAGTGATTGGTAGGTAAAATAAAAATATTTTAAGACAGGGTAAATGTAATATTATACTAGAAATAGTGGTTTACCTTTATAAATTGAGGGTGATGGGTCATTGTTTTGGGGTGAAACCTAGGATCAAATAAGATACGATTCTAATTTGGAGGGGAGAAAGCCATTCCCATGCAGGTATTTCCTCATAGATAACTTGATGTTACTATTTGTCACGATGAGATTTCCAAAGGGGTTTCTTATATTTATGAGTAATTTATGAAATTTGGTATATTATAACTTTTTTATAGTAGGGTTTCTATAATGAATTTTCCCTTTTTATTTTTCTGTCCTTAATAAATGATGGTGTCTTTCTCCTATAGAGTGGGAAATTTTCTAAACAACCTTGTCTCTTGGGTTCATATTCCTTAGTTTAAACATGTTTATGTCTGTTATTATTATTATTATTTCATTAATTAACATATCAAAAACCATGAAATTATAATAAATATTTTGTAGTGGGGATCAACATGGTTTCCCGATTGTTTTGTCCTATTTTTTCCAACCAATAAGTTCATAGGATTTTCTTGTGTCATTTTACCCCCTTTTGGGTTCCTTATTCTATTGGTTGATATATATATGTGACTTCCACTTATAGGATTTCATTTGGTTCTCATTTTCATGTTTCAAATTCTATAAATATGTTATGAGGTTCATGGGGCTAATGATTATGTATATGATATGTAAAATTATCCCCAAAAGTTTTATTAGTGTGTTGATTATTTTAGTGCACTGATCCACCACCAAAACTACTCCTTAGAAATATTTTCATAAATTATATACATATTGAAATTTTATTATGGATTAGTATGGAATAAAATATAATTTTTTGAAGGTTTTCAATAGGCATTTAATTTTTGTTGATTTTTTATTTTATGTAATATATTTTATTTTTTTCATATTGATTGATATGTTTAATATATGATAAATTAAATAATATGTTCAAGATTAAAATGAGAATGGGATGTGGAAACATGGGGAGATGATTATTGAATTTGAAATGATATATAAATTATGAGGCATGAGTGATTGAGTTCTATAAGTAATTGTTTTTGTTTGTGGGTGTTTTTTCCTTGTATTTATCATCGTATGGATTTTATACTGGTTTGTAAATGTGACATTATAGCGACTATATTATTTTCATTCTCATATTTGTAGGGAAATTTATTTATTTTTTATTATAACCTTTTAGTACGAAATGGGTGTTCTCAATATTCTTAACCATCTTGAGAATTTATGTTACCTAATTAAGACTTTCACTTCATAAGCACATTGTTTTGTGTATTGTTACCCATCATTGTTGTTTTTTAGAATATATCTTCCACATGATTTCACTATATTTATGATTTATGTTTTTATAGTGTGATATTACTTAATGGGAAGTGGTAAATAGAATTTGGTTCAATAATGGAGAAATATGTTCTATTTATATCTAGAATAACATTTTCTTATCTGTGGAAATTATGTTTTGTAAGTATTTTGGAAAATGTAATAAAGTATTTTTATGGTTGTTTCATTAGACATGAGATTTAGGTAAATATAAGAGTATGGAATATGGGATGTAAATTTTCATGTATTTTTATAGTTAAATATTTAGAATTTAATAGGATGTTAATTAGTTTCTTGTAAGGTGGTTTTACAAAGAATTAACCCTGATTGTTAGGTGAATTCTTATGTAAATGTTTGATAAATTAATTTTGGTGTCGTTAATTATTGTTTTGGGTAAGCCTTGTGATGTGGAAAAAATGTGGTTCATTATTATTATATTGAATATTTAAATATTTTATTTAATTAACTGTTATGTTAATGTTAAATTGTTATTTTCCTATCTATGGATTATCATTTCAACTTTTTATTATGTGTTATTGTGAAGTTGTGATAGTAGAGGATGGGGTAGTGAATATAATATTTTCATAGATGTTATGTAAAGATAATTTGAAATGATATAATATAATATATGGTGGCATATGTTTAAATTATGAGGTATTGTTGTTATTATATCGGTTCATTATAGAGATGTATAGGAGGAGGTTTGCATGAGTTTAATATAATTCATGATTATTTTCTCTATTATAATATGGTGTGTGGTACAAATTTGTGGTTACGAAATGACTTTGTGTTCATGGTGATGTGGTACGATGATATGTGACATGGTAATGGAATTAAGGTTTTAAGAGGTAATGGTTTTAGTGGTGTTGATTAATTTAATGGTTGTTTTGTTCTATTATTATTGTACATTTTATGGGGGTGTTATTTACCATTTCTCTTTACTATGTTTTGAGTTTTAGAATCTTATAATTCGACAAGTGAGTGTGGTGATGAATTTTTATCCCTTTTTATCTATATTAAATATTTTTTGGAATTTTGAGTGATTTATGACTTTTATCATACATTTTTTATATTATATATATATATAAATGGTATTTTTAGAATATTTTATTTTTGAAAGTAAAATTGGTATTTTTGGAGAGTATGTGGTGATATGTGAAGTTGTTGATGGTTGAGGAAATGGTGATTTTGTTAGAAAGTGTAGTTATGTTATTATAACTACATTGATTTCATACGCTTATCTAATATCTTATATATTATTTTCCTTTATATATTAATTTATTTAGTAGATATCTCAGTTTTTATATTTAATTTATACAGATATAGATTTTTTTGAAATATGATTCTGTTGGGTAGTTATAAGTTTTGACCTCCCTAATGTTGTTCTGTGAGTTGATTATGAAGGATAAAATAATGGGAATTCAATGATACTTTTTTGGTGGATTGAATGGTCTCTAATGAATGATTTGGATACCTCAATGGGTTTTTAAATATTTTTATATAATATTATACATTAATATGATTTGGTAATTTATATTTGGGAATTACTTATTTAGTGTAATATTTAGATTATATTGGTGGTATTTATTTCATTTTATTTGGTTTAATGATGGAAATTCCTCTCATCAATGTGTTTTATAACATATATTATATTCTCTATTACAAATATAATTGGAGGTTGTATTTTAGGATCATACTCACATTCTTTCAAAACACATGATGGGTTCAACAATAAGTGAGTCAAAACAATGTGGTATTAAAGATTGAGTTGAGAGTGAACATTGAGTTTGGAGTTAGGAAGAAGCGAGAATTTTTTTGGGATGATATGGAAATATTTCAATTGAATATTTACATATGGAATAGTCCATTGATATAGTATTGGTAATAAAGGAACTCTATAATAAGAATAAAAGGTCCTTGATAACTTACTGATTTTATTTAAGATAATTTGTATTTGTTTCAGGGTATATCCTTAAAAGAGACACATGAATAATTTTTTTTTGGTTGTGTACAAATTAAAATTTTTACAATTTTTATGTTGTAAATAAATTAGAAATATAAATAAAAATCAGTTAAAATAAATATAAATGTCTTTCTGAAAAACTGTATTCTACACAAATACGGTTTCAACACAATTTTTGCACTAATTTTAAAATTAATTTTTCCCATTTTATAAAATTTAATTGAAAAATTTGACATAAATTTTTAAAACATCATTTAAAAATTAACTTAGAATAAAAATTGTATAATTTTTGAAAAATATAATATCTAATGAAAAACATAAAATTATAGATTTTTTAGAAAACTACCTTTTTATTTAAATAATTTATAAGTTAATATTATTTTAAAATTGTTTTAAAATTAATATAATTTTAAATATAATATAATTAATACAATTTATTTTATTGGAATTAATTTTATATTTATTTCTAATTTAAAATATTTTTACACTTAAGAAAACTTTTCTTTGGAAAACTAGTTTTCCAATGCGCTTGTGGGTTTAATTTAAAATTAATTTCATAAACTACTATAAATTGATTTTTAAAAAATTTATTCCATATTTTTATTCATATTAATTAATAGTTTATATTCTGTCCAACTTAATTTTTTTTCAGAATTAATAGTATAAACTTTAAAAATTAATTACAATAGTAAATTTTAAAACATATTTAGAAGGTGTTAATCTAATAAGAGAAGGTTTAAAATATCAATAACACTTTTCCAATTCCAATATAATTCCATTTTTTGACCTTATATCGTATAGTGATTTATAATTATCCTTTTTTATTCCTCATAGAATGTGTAGTTTGTGGGTATAGTTTATTATTTTTATAAATTCTATGTGTGTTCTTCCTCCTAGTTATAAATGGACACCCCATATTCCCTCCTCTTCACTCTTCCAATCAAATTTGGATTCTAGAATACCTAAAAAAATAACTTCATTATATCCCAAACCATTACCTAGAGTTCTAATTTTGATCGTAAATCCATTCCTAGAAGTCATTAGGTATAAACCAAAAGATGATCATTGAAGAAGTGGTATAGTTCTTAACTGTGTTTATTAGTATTATTTATACCCATACCCCATTAAAATCATCTCCAAATATGATAAAATAATAACAAAATAATCTTACATGTATTTATGTTTTATTATTTCAATGAAATAAAAAATATACATTTATTCAACAATCAAATGGAAAATGAAATTGTCGATCATGTGTTTGGACAACTACCACCTTACAAACTGAAGTAATACTTTTTCAATCACTACCTCTCAAATATGGATATAATTATGTATTATATATACATATATATATTATATTTATGACATAATAAAACCTTAAAAACTGTAATATAAAATTTACCTTCATTTCTTCCAATCTATTAAAAAGTGATAATGTCGCTTATGCATACCTGTAGACTACCCCCTAAATGGAGCGATGTGAGACAAAAATGTAAAAACCATGATTAATTTTAAAATTTTGAAAATATATATATGTGATATTTATATCATGACTAGTATTTTTTTGATGATGTAACAATTATTAACACAAAGATATCAAAACTATCATTCCAACACATACATGAAAAAAGAGCAGTTATCACCCAGAAGAGTGTTTTTTAATAAGAACTATGAAAAATGGAAGACAAAAAGGTAATAAGTATTTAATATCTGGTATTATATATTTGATTATAATTTTTAAATATATGAATAATATTTATATATTTATTATAAAGGAGTTTTGAAAATGTACAAAGGAAATCATTCTTGAGATATGAGTTTCTCATGTTACTTTTACTTCCATGAGAAATTAAAAATATTCAAAACATATTTATTTAGTGTGGAGTATATACTACCCATTTTATATGTAATATCATGAATCTAATTACATTCATCATATTTGATGTTCCATGTTAATTAATGGGTGATATGATTCAAATGATACCAAAGTAGAAAGGGTTTATTTTACAAAGATGTATTTTATAGAGATTAATTATGATTAAGTTTATCATGATGAAACATTATGATATATCTCTCAATATACACATGAATTTTATTTTTATTTTTGTATTCACGAAATTTTAATGTAATATAAAAAATTTCTTTTATTTTTACCAAAAATTATTAAGAAAATGTTTTTAAGAATAACTAGCTTCATTTCCCTCTTTGATAAAAAATCCTTTCTCTTTCATGTCTATAATTTATAAAATTGTTTTTAATATATTTTTACTATTATTTTATTATTTTAAAAATTTATATTAAATTAATTTTTAATTTAAATTCTTTACAAAATAAATCCTTTTTTTTTCATTTTCTGTAGAATGTACTTATTTAAATTTTTTAAAAATGTGAATGTAATAATTGTTTAATATACCTGGAATGAACAGAATTTCTCTCCATCATGAGCACTCATATATTTAAAGATTCTTGTAAAAATTACCATTATTATTTAAAAACAAATTTTTTTGTACTATTTTAGATATTTTTATTCATTAAAATTTATTTTCAAACTGGGATGGTTATTTTTATCACAGATTATTTTAATGATATTTTTATGGAATTTCTATTAACCAATGACCACACTACTTATTTTACTTATATATCAATGTGGATACAATATAATGATACCATAATTATTATTTCTATAGATACTTTATGAATATTTTTAACGGGGATGTAGTATTTTTTCTATTCTCTATATTACTGTTGATGGTGTATTATTTGGTTTGATGATTGGGAAAATTATTTACATTTTATATACAGTATTTCAATATAAATATTTACATTGATTATATTTATTGATTGGGAATGATTATTTACCTTACATATTCTAGTTTATCAAAATGAATTTTTATGTGATTATGTTTCTCCCCTTTCATATAAATAATGCATTGTACATATTATGTGATAGTAGGGGCCCTATATAACCCATTGATGAATTTATATGTCTTATGAGGCAAACCATCTTCTGTAATTCGACTGAGGAATTTCCCATTTAGGTAACATATCTTGGTTTAAGGCCATGATTCTATTTTTTTATGATTTAAAATGTTCATTCCCTCATTAGAAGACTAGTTATTGATTTCCAATTTATTTTTAAATTATTTATTTTATTAATGGATAAGTTTTAGATCATTTTATTATTTATATTTTACTATTTTATCAACATTACGTCTTAGCGTATTATTATTCAAAAACAAGTTATTTATTAAATGAAATTTGTTTCTATTTATTTACCTTACCATATTTAGTATGCCTTATGTATTTATGATATCTTTCTATATAAAAATACCTTTATAAAGAATATGATGTAACCCCTTTCTTATATTTACTTTATTTGAGATTATTTGAAGTGTATTGTAACTAATATATAGGGACAAAATAAAGGGAATAATTGTTTTCTCAAAGTAAATACCATGTTGTATTTTAAGTTATAAATTATAATATGAAATTCAAGGATGTATTCATTTTTAAAGTAATACTGAACTATTCGGTTTTTGAGGATGAGATCACTTTTATTAAGAACCGATGTAATAAAGTATCCAATGACTATGTGATAATAGGTTCAATGTCTTTATAGATAGTATCTGAGAAATGTTTGTTGAAAAAAGTGGAACTAGATTTAAGAAAACTCGCTATATAACTGACTTTGATGATACACCAAATTATTGAATAAAATCTCTTTTTATGGTAGATATTAAGTGGATTTCATAAATATACATCCATTTATGGATAATACAAGTGGATTTGGATCTAGAACATCTTTTACTAGGGGTAGTAAATCTGAAAATTGTGCATTGGGATTTTATATGATTTTCAACTAGTGAACAACAATAGGAATTACAAAACACCTCATTTAAAACTCATGGGGGATATTCTTTGGTTAATTCATACTTATATTACAAACCATTATAAAGGTTTAGAAAATATTGTTATGAATTAGAATATTTTCAACGGTACTTATTTTATGAATTTTATATGAGTTATACACAAAGTTTTTGTTTATGTTATGTGTTTCACTAGTCTTGAAATTATACCTTTTGATTTATAATGATATGATATAATCTAGTGTACGAAGTTGTTTACAAATGGCATCTAGTATATGGAATGAAAACCATATTAATGGATGTAATTTATGTATGGATTTCACTCTTAGGAAATATAATAAAAATTGAGCCAGTGATGTAATTGTAACTGATTAAATTATAATTATATTGGGTTAAATGAATTAGGTTATATCTTAATACATTTAACACATGTAGTATCCTACAGATAAAAACATGGTATAAAAATATTACACTACATCAGGAATCATTAAATGAAATAATTTTATGTGTTAAAAAATTCATTTATTGATTATCAATGGATATGTTCCTAAAATAAGTTATTTCTCTCTTTGGAAATTAATTAATTGGATATGGTTGTCATGAAGTTTTATCATCTCTCAGGTGATGCGAATTAATGGTTGTCATTAAATCAAAATACCATAGAATATTATTAAATATAGATCATGGAATGGAATTATTTTAAGGTAATCTTCTTGGAAAAACATTTTCCTCATAAGAAACAAGAAGATATAGAGAGACAATTCTTGACACTTATACAAAGGAAGACTAAAATGTTTCTATGAATGAAGAAAAATTCACAATGATAGTAAGGTATGCTATGGACAATATACATAATCCAAATGTAAATATAGATCAATTTTTGATGGTCTTAAGATAATCCATCATACAGAACTAATTTATTAAATATTAAAATCATTTAAGGATATAATATCATGTTCTATCAAGAGAATGGATAAATTCAATATATCTTATAGATTTGAATGAATGAATGATAAGAAAATGGTTATTTAACACCCCTAAAGAATAAATAAAGTAAAAAGGAATAATGAGAGAGTAGATTTTATAGTTTGTAATAAATGTGAAAAGAAACGCCTTGGAACATACTTGTTGGGAATGAGGTTTCCCCAAAATTTTAAAGAGAAATTCCACCATACTCGTGACTTAATGGTTAATAATGAACCTTCTAGTTTTAAATACTTCAGTTGTATGGAGATGATACACTCCTTAAATTATTATCCTAGATATAAATGTAATATTACTTATAATTACAAGGGATAAAGTCTAAGTCTCTAGGATCATAATAGATGAGGTTAAATTTAATAATGATGTCGTGGAAGATAGTTTACCAATATAGCCAAATTTAGATAATCCTTTTTAAAAAAATTATGTTTACACTATTTTATATCTTATATTTTTCTATGATAAATAGATATTTCACTGTCTCCATAATATAGGAGCTATCATTCATGAATCCTTATTGAATATTCACTAAAATGACAATGTGTAAGACCGTTCCTATTAGGATCTAGATTTTTTTCCCTGTTTTCCCACATCATTGTTTTACAAATGGTTTACATTTATATAGTCATTATCATGGAATGTCTTTCACAATAAGATGAAAAAATTTATTTAAGAGAGATATAAATTATGATTTGTGATGAATATATAGAATTCTATATATTTAGAGTGGATACTTTATTAATTGATTTCATTCTAGATCCCTCACTAGTAGCTCATCTAAATACTATTCTTAGTGAATAAATGTGGACAAAATCAATAAAGGTAAAATTATATATTATAATTTAGGAAGAACCTGTTATACATGAATACATAGATGTATTTCCTATGTAATTAAATGTGAATCTACTAGAGCATAAAGTTGAGTTTACTATTAATTTAATACCTGATTCAAGGATAATATCATTGAATCCCTAAATAATTAAAACTATTAAATTAGTGGAGTCAAAGCGAATATTAGAGTAGTTCTGTGATAAAGAAATTATACTCCCTAGTGTTTCACTGTTGGGATACCTTGTTCTTTTCATTATGAATAAATATTAGTTTATGATGTTGTGAAATTGTTATATGGAAAAAATGATATTTTGATCATGATCAAGTATCTTGTTCCTATCATTGATGACTTATTCGATTAAATTCACATTGGTGAATATTTTTAAAAATTGGACCTTGATTCTGGGAATCAATATTTTTGATTAAATAAACAATATATTCAAAAGGAAACAGTTTTGTATGAGGCATGGACATTGTAAATTTATAGTAATTCCATTTGGATTAACTAATTCACCACCTCTATTCATTGTTCTATTGGTCCGAGTATTAATAAAATATAATTATAATTTTTGGTGCTATTTATTGTTGATATATTAGCTTACTAGAAGAGATATTTGGACCATGATAATCACTTAATGATCATTCAAGAAACTCTTATAAGAAAAGTGTTATATGTTAAATTTACAAAGTGTGAATTTTTGGATTCAAAATATTTATTCTCATGGACATAATATATAAAAGGATGGGATATAAATAGATTATTTAGAGGAAACCAAATTCTGAGAATGTCCTGTAGTAATGAACATAATTAGAGTATATAGTTTCATTGGTTTGAAGGTTACTATAAGTGATTTGTTCAATATTTTTACAAATAGACAACGTATTAAACAATCATACTCATAAAGGGGTTAATTTTTTATAGACGGTAGAATGCTAAGAATTTTATGAATAATTGAATAAGATGTTGATCAATTATCTGATTTTGAATCTTCTATCATAAAATAAAAAAATGATGTATATTTTATATATAGCGATGCATCGAAAAAGGAACTTGGATGTTACATTATGAAAAATGACAAATTTATTTACTATTTACTAAGGAAGTTAAATATTACTGTAAAAAACTATCAAAACCATGATGTTGAGTTAGAGGCTATAATAATTTTCTTAATGACATGGATACATTTTTTCCTTGGTGAAATTTATGAGATGTACAAGGATTATAATGTTCACAATAAATATTCTCATAAAAATATATCTATATGGGAAAATTTTAATGGATCAAATTACTCAAGTATTCTAATTACTCAATACACTACCACCTATGGAAGAAAAATACGGTATCAGATGAATTTAGTATGAAAGATAATGGATTTCTAAACCAAACAAGGATTAATTGGGATCCTATGTTAATGGGTCTAGTAAATATGGATATGGAAGTTATTAAATAAGGACAAGAATCAATAATTTTTCAAATACTTCCATAACTTATTTTTTGGAATTGAGGGAATGCTATCAAATTGATAATGATAACATTCAAAAGAAATTTGAAGCAATTACTGATGGAAAATGGGAAAATAATTATATAAAAGTGGTGTTTTAAGGTTTTTTAAGAGATTGTTCTTTAGATTTATACCTAAGTTGAATATGGGATTTCTAGATTATGATCATAAATCTAATTTATCTATATTAAATATTTAAACAATGATATAAATATATTTTAATGATCAGTTTTGGTTGGATAATATGAAGTGTGAATTTGATGATTATGTGTCTAGATGTTTGGTTTTTCAGTAGGTGAAGGATGAAAGATAGTATCATAGAGGGGTCATGAGGATATTCTTATTTGTATGTTGAAATGGGATGGAATTACTATGTACTTTATCACTAAATTACTGATGAATCTAAGAAAGAATTATTTAATTTGCGTTATTGTTCATTTCCTCAACAAATATAAACATTTCCTTTCAATTAGATAATATTTATCTCCGAATAACCATCATGGATATATATTAATGAGGTTGTAATACATCATGGTTAACCTATTTTAATTATATATTACCATGATCCATTCCTTGTATATAAATTCTACAAAATTAATCATAAGGATCTTTCTATTGCACTTCAATTGGGTACCACTTACCACCCTCAAACCGATGGATAGTTTTAATGGATTATTCAAATGTTATAAGACATGTTGTGGTCATTATTTGTTAACATTCATGGTATGTGGGATCATTATTTACCTTTGGTATAGTTATCCTATAATAATGTCTCACATTAAAGTATTCATATGGTGTCCTATGAAGTATTATTTGGAAATGTAATTTCAAACTCCAACTTGTTGTTATGAATATGGTGAAGAGAAGATGGTAGAACAAGAAATTGTATTGGAGATAATGACAATGGTAAAAATAGGTTATATCAAAATCAAAGCAACTCAAATCATGAAAAGGTACATGCAAACAACCTATGGAATGTTTTGTAATTTCATTTGGAAGATCAGGTATTCTTGAATGTACCTTTATGGAATGGTGATATAAGGTTTGGTATTAAAGTTAAAATGAGACCCATGAATATGAGACCTTTTTAAATCTTTTAAATAATTGGATGTGTGGATTCTTATTTGAAAATTACACCATGTATCTCAATATTAAATGATGTTTTCTATAAATCATTTTGATATAAGTACATTCTAGAACAATCACATGTAATCAACTATGAATAAATATAAATGGAACAAGGATTATCGTACTGTGAAGTGACTACCCATATTATGAACACTAAAGAACAAGTGGTGGGGAATCGAGAGACTCAAATCATCAATGTACTATGGAGAAATAATATGATAGAAGAGTTAATGTGGGAATTTGATGAAGTTATAATGAAGAACTACCAAAATATTTTCATGGGGAAAAATTATTGAAATCATGATGACGATTTTTTTAATTGAGGGAAGAATGTACCAACCTGTGAGTTTATAATATATTCCCTTATAAATAAATTCAACCACATCCATTTCTTGAGAAACACAAAACCCAGAGTCTAAAATAAATATAGAATAGTATACTATTATAACCCAGTATCTAAATTATTTAGAATGAATAGGACTAAAAAAATCGCCAAAATTATATGGTTTAAAAATGAATGTTTTTCTAAAAAATGTATTTTTCTAAAAGTTGTCCCATCATATTTTGAAAATTTATTTTCAAATTATTTATTTTCAAATTTTAGTTAATCATATTTGAAAAAATGACCAAATTTTTTTTAAAAATAATGTAAATACTATCCTAGAATTAATTGTTTTTAAATTTTCTAAAAATATTATTTTTTCAATGAATAGTGAAAAAATAATGATTTTTTAGACAAACTTTTCATTAAAAAAATTTCAAAGTTACATTTTGTTTTAAAATTTATTTAAAATAAAATTACATAAAATATATTTTAGGTAATATATTTTATATCATTGTAAGTAAATTTATGTTGCGTTTTGATATAAAAATGATTGATACTTAAGAAAACTATCCTTTGGAAAAGTTCTTTTTCAATGCGCTTGAAGGGTTATTTTTAAATTAAATTCTTCCATATCAATAAATTTAATATTTTAAAATTGATTCTGTATTTTTAATAATAATTATTGATGTTATTGATTATGTTCACCATATTTTTTTATCATAATGAAAACTAAAAATACTAAAAATCAATTTCTATGGTTAAGGATAAAACAGTTTTACCAAAGGTAAAAATAACAAAATAAGTGTTAAAATGACCTAAAATGGATTTATAAAGAGCTATTTTGGTGAGTTTTTAAATATTTAAAACCTTAGTAAAAATCATTCTTTTCAAATATTCCATGTGTGTCCTTCCCCCTAATAAAATGACATCCACTCTCATCTCTTATTCACACATCAAAAATCATTTAGATTAGAAATTACCATCCTTAGACCCTTGTATAAATACCCAAACATGAAATAGATTACATTTGGTTATCACAAAACCATTCTAGTAAGTATTCAGGTATAATCCTAAAGAGTTTTCCCAAAGAATAGGTATAGTTCTTAACAATGAATATTCATTATATTCGTTACTATATCCCTTTAAAATATTCTCCAATTATGATAAAATTGTACCACCAATATGTTAAATATACTGAGACTTTATTATGTAAATTTCGTAACCTATATCATTATAATCCTCCATAAATGGGAAACAAAACCATCAATCATGTGTACGGTGGACTATCATCTCACAAAACTATATAATGTTTTTCCTCCACTGCCTCTCATTCATGGATATATTGATGGATTTGATATATATATATATATATATATAATTTTAAAATAATTTAACTTATTTATTTATATTATCACATATACCGTCTTAAAATATATTCTTTATAAAAATGATAGTGTTTCTCATTTTAATATGTGGACTACCACCTCCACAAACCTATGTGAGTCAAATTTTATTTTATTTTTACATGGTTTTTAATAAGAAAAAACTTCATTAATTTATAAGATATAAATAATATAATAACTATTTTTGAAAGATGAAATATTATTTACCATTATTTTTTTCCATCCGTTAAAAAAGGAATCATCATTCAGGCATACATGAAACATATCATCTCCATGATGAGTGTAAATCATTTATCCATCTTTAAAAATTATAGGATACTAAAAATACATATAAAATGAATATATATTATATTGATATCTTGATTAAAATTATGTATATTATTAATCCATGATCATAGTATAAGGTTCCAAATAACGAACCAAAACACAAATGGAAAACTATTTTTCACACAGAATATTATATTTAATAAATAATTATTAATAAATTGGTAATTAAAAAATATAAATAAATCATATATGGTATGATATATATGATTATAATTTTTTAATTTAATTTTACAAAATATTGTTTTATATAGTGGGTCAGAACATGTGTGATCTAAATCGGACTTGAGGTAAGGTTTTCTTATCTCAAATTTACATTCATGAGACATTTGCAATATTCCCCACTTATTTATTCCTTGTGTTGTGCATACTGATACCGTAATGTGTTATATTATGATTTATTTAAATTTATGATATTTAACATTTTATTATATATTATGGGAGTTATGATTCAAAAGTTATAAACCAATAATGGTTTATTTTACTGTCTCATCGTTTATCAAGATTATTTATGATTAAGTTTTTGATGATGAAATATTATAATCTATAATATAATAAACTCATTAATTTCCTTATAATATTATTCTTCATGAACTTTTTAGGTCATATAACCTTTTTATTCCCTCGATTACTTAATTATTGAGAATTTATTTAATAAAATCTAAGTTTATTTATCCCTTCAGTTGAACAACATTTCTCTTCATGGCCAATGTTTTATTAAAATGTTTTCTTAATATTTTTTATTATTCTCATATTAATGTCCAAACTCATTTTATCCTTGTTTTAATTTTAAAAAATATTTTAAAAGTAATCTTAATATTATTTTCAGAAAAAGGTACTTTTTAATTTTTAAAGAACATCATAAAGGGATATTTTTTTGCATTCTCAATATGAAAAAATTTCCCTCTATCATAACCACTCATATATTTTAAGATTCCTCTAAAACATAACATCATTATTTTAAAAGGAATTTTTTTCTTAATATCATATGAAATTTTATTTTTAAATAGTGTTTTTCAAAGGAAAATGTTTATTTTCTTCCATAATTTTTTTAATAAGATTTTATGTAATTTCTATTGATTGATAAAAATAACCCTTTTTTTAATTATATTGCGCTGAGAATTTTTTGTAATGATACCATTATTATTTCTTTGGATGGGTTATGTTTAGTTTGACTAGGGTTGATTAATTTTGATACCATTCACCAATATAAAATGGTTCATAATTATTATTATTTTGATATATGAAATTATTAACATTTGTATTCTAGATTATAATATAAATGTTTAAATTATGTATTTTTATTGATTAGGGAAATTGTTAATATTTTTCATTATAGTTTTTCAATGTGAATGTGAATGTTCATTTTATTATGGTCATAATATTTCATTGGAGGAATGAATTAGACCTTGTAAGTGATGGGTTTGTCCATCAATAGCCCTTTAATGAATCAGTAGGTCCCATGAGACAAATATTCTTGGGTATTTGGCCATGGACATATGCCTTTATGTATGATATATAGGAATGAGTCCTTGATTGTATGTTTATAATTTATGACATCATCTATTCCCTCATTATTTGACTAGTTATCGATTTCCATGTAATTATTTGATTTTTTATATCCGTGACTAAGTTTTATATAATGTGAATGTTTATATGGAATTATTTGATCATCATTTATTCCTAAAAAAGTATTCTACATGAAAAGTTTATTGATTAAATGGATTTTTTTAATGTGATTTACCTCTTTATTTTTTTGTTATTTATGTATTAATTACAACCTCCATTGTATAGATACCCTTACTAATAATTTAAGCTCAACCTATTCTTCTTTTTTCATTATATGGGATTCTAGTAAGTTTATTATGACTAATATATAGAAATGTATTCATGGTAATAATTGTGTTCTCAAATAAAATACTATTTTGTATTTTATATTTTCAATTATAATGAGTTATTGATATATATATATATCTAGTTTTCAAATACAACTAAACTATCTAGTCATTTGTGATGGTATCACTTGTATCTATCATCAATGTAATAATATAGCCATTGAATCTATCATACTAGGGTCAGGATCATTATAATCTCCCTTGTTGGGATTGTGTATGTCATTCCTTTTTGATTTGGTTTTTTTACTTCATGGGGATGAGAATTCTTTATAATACATCTAATTTAGATTCTTGTGTTTCCCTATTCATTTAATTTGTTTTTTCAATGCTACTGAGGATTTGGGATAACCTTTTAAAGTGGATCAAATGTGATGAAGTTAGTTTTATATTATTAAAGGGTAAATCTATTTTCCTGGTGACCCAATTCTACCATTATAGATCAAGAGATACCCAAGTTTAATTTTTGGTCATTTATACTAGATCGATTCACCAAAACATTTTTCTGTGGATGATTCTATCTATTTTTAATGTAGTCATCTCATGGATCATGGATTGCCCCATGGTTGATTAAATGTTCATATTCATGGTGTTGGATAATGTTTGGTGGGAATCCAACCTACCCTTGGGAATGAGGAAACATATGTCTGAATACACTTTTTGAGTATATGTTGTCTTTCGGTGAAATTTATGACATGTTTCTTTCATGGATTTTTCATCAACTAAGGTGGAAATAAATATAGCTATGTGATATTTAATCATGGTTATCTTTATTTCAAGGGTGATATTGATTTTATATTGAAATGGTTTATTATTTTCACTATGGTAGTTCTCAAATCCATGTTCAATGGGTGAAATAGATTAAATTTTTTTCATGGATAAACCATTTTTAATTCAATGGGTTTTATATCTCCAATTGGACATATCCCCTATATCAAAATTTATCTAATCACAATGTCATGGTGAATTTATTTAAATATATACATATAAATCAATCACCGTTATTTTATCTTCATACTTCTACTTGATTGGGTGAAACCTACAGAAACTATTGTGTAGCATTTTGATATTTTAAAATATTATCATTATGTTCGATAGTATATATGACACATACCACTAAACTTGAACAACCCACAAAATATATAAGCATTATAACATAGTAATTAAATTGAATGTTATGAATAATATTAACATATTTATGAAATTTGTATATAAACATACTACTTAATATAAATATATTGATATTTTTTATTAAATATTCACTCCAATTTTAGAGAATACATTTTATTCATAAAAATCACGTCTTCTTCAAAAATTATTTTTATTTATTTTTGTTAGAAAATATTATAAATAATTTATAAAACTTTTATAAAATGTATTTTTTACCACCCTAAACCCAGTATCCCAGATTCAATGGTTTTTTTACATTTTCATATGATACAAGGAATTGAATCTCAAAGGACTTAAAATTTTAGTAGTATTGGTAGGTGTGATACATTAATGAATTCATATAAAATTTTAAAACATAAGATACATAGAATATTTTATTTTGGAATACCATTATCCCCCTTATGGTATCCCTAACAATCAATCACAAAACACATCAGGGTTTTCTGGGGGAAATAAAACAGAATAAATGGGTGATCCTAGATTACTCAATAAGGCTAAGAAAACAATATATGATATGAATAAATAAGTAATAATCCGTATGGGATGGAAAATAACTAAAACACATTCCATATAATCAATAATTTGAGCATAATATAGAGGGAATAAATGATTATCAAATAATTACATATAAAAATCATGTGAACTTGAAACTTGAACATGGATATTCTAACTAATCAAATAATCATATGAAATATCAGTAAATGAATACATAATGTTGGAATGAATAATGTTGGTAATCAAAAAATAACAAGGAAGACGTTTTCAAATACATCTAGTACCGTTGATTTCTTTTTCCCATACACCTATATAAGTGGGTAAGGCCAAAGTCGAATTTATTCCTCATAAAAAAGTGTTTAAACATAATTAACATAAACATTCATATTGAAAATATAACATACAAAATTTTAATATTTACGCCAATCAAAAAACATGATCATATACCATCTATAGTAAAATCGTTAATGATAATAAAATTGTAAACCCCCTATAAAACTGATCATAAACAATCTAAAAATAATAATAAGTATGGTTTAATTAGATCATATCCCCATTAATTTATATGTAACATAAAATAATGTCATCTTATATGTAAAATGAATTTAAATGATCACTTGAAAAAATTCTTAGTGAAAATATCCTTTATTTGAAAATCTACCTTTTTATTTTTAAAATAAGAAAATTCATAAAATATTGCCCAAATAATTTTTAAATTCGAAATAATTTATTTAAAATAAATATCCAAAATATTAAGGAAAAAAATTTATTTGAAAATAAATTTGAAAAAATGTAAGTTATGCTTGAACACATTGAGTTATTATGATAGTTAAAAACTTTGTTCATGTAATTTATGTTAAAAAATGATGCATTTAACACTTTTGGTGAAATAAAAATAGGTATTTTTTGTAAAACAACACGAATATTCATTTAAAATCGGAAGTATATATGCCACATAAAATAAATAAGTGGTAAATATGGTGTATGTCTTGTGAAATAAAGAGTGGGATTAAAAAACCTTTACATTAGTCTGACTCATAACGTTTGTTCTTTATCATTATAAATAATAAAGTTATGTTAATTATTTGAATTATTAAGAAAATTTTTCATTTTAATTGTATCTTTTATTTCCGTGATTACCATTTTAAATTTTATTACATAATTAATTATGTTTTCGTCATATATTTCAAATATATTATGTTTATGTGTGAAAATTGAATTTGGTAAGGTAATTGTGGTCAAAGAGGTCATTATTTAGAAATATTCAGAATAAAAATCCTGAAATTAATATCATATTTATACATTAATTATTATTTTAAAATCTATCATGAAATATAGTTATGAGAAATGAAATGTGTTAATACTATGGTGGTTGTAGGATGTATTTACGCATGAGTACCATTTCCATTTTTCAATGATCATTAAGGTAAGTAATATATTATCCTCTAAGAACGATAATAATATAATATATACCATATTATTTATTTAAAAATACTTATATATATAATCCATTTGGTGTAGTGATGAAAATAGTTTCACATCATTTTTTGAAGGTCGTAGTCCACACATTCACGAACAAAATTATCATTTTTTAGGGTAAGAAAGAAAAAAAATATTTTATTCTAAAAATAATATATATTTCATTAATAATATAATTATATCATCTGTATTCCATAAATTGATTAACATTATCCTTATTATCTTCCATTTAAATCATTATTGGAAGATGAATCACTTCGCTTCGGGAGGCGGTAGTTCACCATACACCCGAGCGATATTATCATATCCTATATGGAGTTTAATGTAAAAGTTTATATATGAGATAACTAATAAATTGGTATAAATGTGTTATAAATATCATATATATATATATATGTAAAATTTATATCAATCTTTAAACATAACCCTGAAAGGTGGTAATTGAAAAAGAGATGACATTGGTTTGTAGAGCAGTAGTCATCCGTAAACATGAATGATGATTTTATAACCCATTTTATAGAAGTGCTGATGGTTTTTGATAATTACCACGACCTAAAAACATAGTAGTATATTTAATATAATATGTTTTTTAAATCATCGTGTTTTAATAATAATTATAGGGATGTGTAAGAATAACTTAAATTAAAATGCTCATTGAAGAATGTTACTATTTCTTCAGGTAACCTCCATAGGTTTGCACCAAATATTATTCTATGTTAGATTTTTACCTAAAATAATTCCCCTATGAAGATGGTATAGAATTTTGAATTTAATTAGGTTGTTATTGTTGTATCTGAATCTACGGATTACACACAAGAGGGGGGGGGGGGGGGTGAATTGTGTCTTTTCAAAATTATTACAATCTCTTCAATTTAGACAAATTCTGTCCACTATGCTTTAGCACGGTTAAATATGCAGCGGAAAAAGTAAAAGCATGAACACACGGATGTATAGTGGTTCGGGGAACAGAAGGCCCCTAGTCCACTCCACCAATGCCTAAATCCACGAGCTTGGTGATTTTCACTATCTGGTCCTCGTTTCCACAGACCTGTTCACAACTGAGTACAGGCAGTTGACACCTTTACAAGTTTCAGGCAAACACAGCCTTCCTGGTTCAAACACGAACCCACACAGCTTAGAACGAGAAGCTGATCACTCAAAAAATAAAAAGAGTTTCGATAAAGAAAACACTTCTCCAGTTGTTCTTCACAATTACAACAGAATGCAATTGACAGTAGATAGATCGTCGTCTTCAGAAAATAAAGATCTGTAATCAAAACAGTTCTGAGTCGATCCAGTTGCAATAGATATTACAAGAAACTTCACAACTTCAGCAGCAGTAGATTCACAATAGATAGTCGATGTAGAACACGTGAATCTTCTATCAAGATCTTCCTTCGGTAATAAAGGTTTTACACTTCTTCTCGATCACCAGAAAAGAACACCTTCACACAGTCTCTGTTTCTTGCTCGTTAAAAGATCAATCTATATATTTCATATACTTTCCTGTGTATATATATATCCGAAGTTTCCAAGATAGATCATATATATTCAAATCTGAGAAAATCTTCCGCATAAATAGATCCATGAAAATCTCCTTTAGATTCGCGATATTAAATAACAGAGCCGTTGTAACTCCCCTGAAGAATCGGCATAAAAAGCTCCTTTTTAAATCAATCATTAATCCGTTGAAAATCATCTTTGATTCATTCAAAGTCGTACTTAAGAATCGGCTCGAAATCCGCTTAATAATCCGCCTGTTTGACCAATGCAAAAGGAAATATCGTCGGTCAAAAATATCCCGACGCCAAACGTAGGGTTGATGACGTGGCTCCAAACGTAGGGTTCACAAACGTAAGGTTCACAAACGTAAGGTTCACAAACGTAAGGTT
Source organism: Viscum album (assembly GCA_963277665.1). Lineage (NCBI taxonomy): Eukaryota > Viridiplantae > Streptophyta > Magnoliopsida > Santalales > Viscaceae > Viscum > Viscum album. Next base: position 200,800,176 of record OY728125.1, on the reverse strand, counting down.
CACAAACATACAAACTTTCTCTTCAGCATTCAAACGTAGGGTTGATCATCCATACTTTGTCTTGCTTCAACTCTCCAAAGAACGTACGGTTGATTATAAAAGTAAGGTTGATGATCCATACTTTTGAGAAACAAACTCAACACTGAAAACTAACGTACAGTTTCTCTTCCATACTTGTCCAACAACAAAAACGTAAGGTTCCTTCCAAACGTAATGTTCTTCTTCCATACTTTTCAACAACGTAAGGTTCATTAACCATACGTTTCAAAATAACGTAAGGTTCCTTGACCATACGTTTCTTTTAACATAAAAAGTAAACTTTTCATCCATACGTTACGTTCATCAACGTAGGGTATGAACAGTGATTCCCGTATGCGCTAAAACTGATCTCGCACTACAGTGATTCCAGAATGCGCTAAAATTGATCTCGCGCTACAGTGATTCCAGAACGCGCTAAAATTGATCTCGGAATAAATGAAGTATGAAATCTCGTTGTATGAAATAAATAAATAAAATAAATTCCTGCAAAATACTCAACGAAATAATTAGTAAACAATTAAGGGTATTTGTGAGCATCAAAATCATCATAAAGAGACAGAGTATTATTTAAAATAATCTCCCCCTTTAAAAAACATTATTTTGAATTGTTTGAAAACAATACATTGCTCAACAATCTCCCCCTTTTTGATGATCACAAAACCCATAAAAATAATAGAACTAATTTAATTGCAATCTTTATTGAAAAATTAGTTTTGTAAAATTTTAGAATTTTGAAAGGATTAAAACAATATTTAACTATAATAAAATTTCTCCCCCATAAAAATAAAAAATAGATAAAAGATAAATATCGTATATATCCAAATTCTCCCATATATCCAAATTCTCCCATATATCCAAATTTCTTCATAGGAAACAAATGAATTTAAATGTTGTGTTTATCCAAATTCTCCCCCTTTTTGTGATATCAAAAAGAATGAAAAAAAAACAGATTTGAACACATTTAATATTGCACTGAACTATAAGTAAATGCTATAGTTAACTGTGTATGAATAAGTGAATTTGTTATACTGGCTAACTCAATCATAAATCAATAAACAACAAAAAAAAATAAGAAAAGAAAAAAAAATTCATTCACAAGCTATTATATATATACGATTGTGATATACAGAGGAATCAAGGTTCATAGATAAGACAGGGAAAAAGGTGTCTATTTCCTTTGAATCGCGGTCTTTATCTCTGTAAACTGTTCTCTGAGCCTCTTCATCATCCCATCTCCTAACTTGATGATAAGATCTCTGTTCTATTGAGTCATATGAATATCTACAATCAAATTAACTCTGAAAAACTCATGCATTCTTTCTTCTTTTTCAACAAAAAGAGCCAGTTTTTCTAATAACTGATTCAAAAGAATCCTAATCGGTTGCTCTCCAGATGTCAACTGATCCACTAAAAATCTCTGATTATCTATCAAAACTGACAAAGGGGCACTATTACACTGAAGATCGTGTAATCTGTCACTCATATTGCTCATTGCTCCAGTAATTGCTTGAAATCTCCGAATCAAATCAGGTGAATAGCCTGATCCACTCACAGCACTGTTTGCAACAGACTCAAATTTATTCTCCATGTAAATCTTAAACTCAAACAAATCATATATCTTTACCATCTCTGATTTTAACTGATCAACAGCATGCAGCATATCAGTCCTAAACAAATCTACTTCCTGTCTTGAAACAGTACATTCTTTCAGCTTCTGAAACTTCAACTGCTCTAAGTTCAGAGAATTTCTGAGACTAACATTCTCAGATTCTAACTGAGAGATACGCTTGTACAACTCAACAACTTCTTCTTTTCTTGAATCAGGGGCACCCTGTGCTCGATTCTCATGTTCAGAATTAGGTTGATGAAGCAGGGCAAGTGGTAAGGAATCTGCATCCGACTGTTCTTTGTCCTTGTCCTGACAAGGTTGATCCACTGAACTATCTTTTGAAGCCTGTAACTCTTCCACTGAAAAATATTCCTGAAGTACCTCTGTATGAGCTTCAGAAGTATGTTCATCATAAACAGTAGTCTCTCTGCCTTCTACTGATTGGTCAAGAACAATATTTTCATGTAAATCTTGAGGTCCGGCCACTTCTTCACCAGGCACTGCCTCCATAATTTGTTCTTGTGGAATTACTTTTTCAACAGCCACAACAGCAGATTGAGGTTCTTCTTGAGTTTCTGTTTGAGCTTCTGGTTCCTCTATCGGTGCAGTCTGCTCCACAACAGCTTCTCTCACAAATGAATAAGAAATTACCGGTTCAGAGGATTTCACGGCAGGAGAGATAACTTCGTCATCAATTGACCTCTTCCTTCTAGATTGAAGTCCTTCTTGACTTCTCTCTTCCTCAACTTCCTCCATCTCAAAACGAATTCTCCTTGCCACTGTACTAACTCTTGATTCTGCTTGTCCCTCCTTAGACTTAGCCAGTTGAGCCTGAGCACTCTCCGAGTTTTCCTCAGCTCCAACAGGTAAGAGTTTTCCTTTAATTGTGCTCCAGAAGTATCCTACTTTCCTTAAAGTTCCAGCATTGAAAACATTACTATGGTGACATTTCACCCCAGCATCTACCAATCTGATCATTCCTCTTTTAAACAAAAACAAAGAAATGAACCTTCCATAAGGGAAAAAGGTCATTCTTGCTTCACTCTGACAGCAGTAACTCAGATATCTTATCATAAACCGAGGAAAATTAAACTTAATATCACACATCAGAAGATACATTATGTACATGTCCGGGTATAGGATTTTCTCCATCTCAGCCATTCTTGGTGGTAAACCAGTCTGAACAAATTTTACCAAAATTTTCTGATCGGGCTCCAAATCCTTAATAAACATCTTCTTTATCACTCTGGTTCCAAACAGAAAAGACATAATGTCTTCAGACTTATGTACAGAATCTCCAATATTCTGTAAATCGAAATGAAAAACTTCTTCATGAGGGCAGTTAAGAATTTGACTTATCTCTACAGATGATATTGAAAAGTCCTTATCCTCTATTTGAGCCAATAAACTATCCTCTGTATCTCCAAGGCTAAACTGAACAGTTCTAAAGAAATGTCTCATTTCTGCCTCATATAGAAACTCAGAATTTGCACTATTAAAATCTTGCTCAAGGCTTTGAAACGACAACGCTTGCTTCAACAGTAAATTAGTTTCAAACAGCCACTCTAAATCTATGACTTTACCTTGCAGTATTTTCCGACCTACTACCTTAGGTTTCTTTGCAGCACTACTCTCGGCTTCATCTGGACGCTTAGTCTTTGCCATTCCAACAACGATTTCTGAAGGTTTGTATGTTTAGGGTTTGAAGATTCAGAAAAGGGTTTTGGAGCAGATATGCGGTTTTATGTTTTCGAAAGGGTATCCTAAAAAGGTGAAGCAGTTTAGAAGGTGAAACGGTTCTGACATCCTTGATTCCCGTGTAATCACTAATCATTACTTTTATTTAAAACAAAATAAAATTACTTATAGCGGAAAACAAAAATTAAGCAGAATTCGAAAACAGAATAAGATTTAAAAAAAAAACTATTTAAAATTAAATAAACCTAACTCCCCCTTAATAAATTCAAACCTTGCCGTGGGAAGTGGTTTAGTAAAAATATCTGCTAATTGATTTTCTGTATTTACAAATTCTAAAAATATATCCTTTTTAAATACATGATCTCTTAAAAAGTGATGTCTTATATCAATGTGCTTAGTTCTAGAATGACTAATAGGATTTTTTGAAATATTAATTGCACTAGTATTATCAGATAAAATAGGTGTATTATTGAAATTTAATCCAAAGTCCATAAGAGTGTTTTTCATCCACAACACTTGTGCACAGCAACTACCTGCAGACACATATTCTGCCTCGGCTATTGACAGGGCAACTGAGTGTTGTTTCTTACTAGACCATGATACTAAAGACTTTCCTAAAAAGTGACATGTTCCTGAAGTACTCTTCCTATCTAATCTACAGCTTCCAAAGTCAGCATCTGAATATGAAATTAAATTAAAATCAGAGGTTTTTGGATAAAGCAGAGATTGATAAATAGTACCTTTTAAATATCTAAAAATTCTTTTAACAGCAGTTAAATGGGATTCTTTGGGATTTGATTGAAATCGAGCACAAAGACATATTGAATACATTATATCTGGTCTACTAGCAGTAAGATATAACAAACTACCAATCATACCTCTATATAACTTGTTGTCCACTGATTTTCCAGTTTCATCCAAATCAAGTTTTATATTAGTACACATAGGAGTTGTAAATGGCTTGCTGTTTTCAAGTACAAATTTCTTAAGTAAATCAGTAATGTATTTGCATTGATTTAAAACATTTCCAAAATCTTTTTGAAATATTTGAAGACCCAAAAAGAAATTTAATTCTCCCATCATACTCATTTAAAATTCTTTTTGCATTAATTCTGAAAATTCATGACAAAGAATTTTATTGGTTGATCCAAAAATTACATCATCAATATAAATTTGTACCAACAAAACATTATTTTTCACAGTTTTCTTAAAGAGTGTTGGATCTGCCAGTCCAACAGTAAAATCATTTTTCAAAAGAAAAGAACTTAGTCTTTCATACCAAGCTCTAGGTGCTTGTTTAAGGCCATAAAGAGCTTTAGTAAGTTTGAAAACAGAATCTGGTTTTTGAGAATTTTCAAAACCAGGAGGTTGCTCAACATAAACTTCCTCCATTAAATAACCATTTAAAAAGGCAGATTTAACATCCATCTGAAATAATTTAAAATTCATATAAGATGCATAGGCTAAAAGGATTCTAATGGCTTCTAACCTGGCTACAGGTGCAAAGGTCTCATCATAATCTATTCCTTCTTCTTGATTATATCCTTTAGCTACTAATCTTGCTTTATTTCTAGTTATTATCCCTTGATCATCCTGTTTATTCCTAAAGACCCATTTAGTTCCTATTACTGGATAATCATGTGGTCTTTCAACTAATTCCCAAACCTTATTTCTCTCGAACTGGTTCAATTCATCCTGCATTGCTATTACCCAGCTCTCATCATCTAAGGCTTCTTCTATGGTCTTAGGTTCTTGTTGGGATAGGAAAGCAGAGAATTAAAATATGTTTCCAAGGTTTCTTCTAGTTTGAATACCAGTCTCTAAGTCACCTATCACAGATTCTAAAGGGTGATTCTTTAAGGTTCTAGACTGTCTAGGCATTAAATTAAAGGGTTCTTCAGTGTCATGTTCTTCTGAACTGGACTGAATTTCTTTTATTTCATTTTCAAAATCATTCTTTAAATTCTCAAGTCTCATGTTTTCATTAGAATCGGGTTCATCTATTTGTTATATCCTTTTCTCAAAAGGATCAGATTCATCAAATTTCACATGAACTGATTCTTCAACAATCCTTGACTTTTTATTATAGACTCTATAAGCTTTGGAGATTGCAGAATATCCTAAGAAAATACCTTTATCAGATTTTGGATCAAATTTACCAAGATTATCTTTGGTATTCAAGATGTAAACCTTGCATCCAAAAACTTTAAAGTAATTTACTTTAGGTTTGTTGTTATTCCATAGTTCATAGGGTGTCTTTTTCAAAATAGGTCTTATTAAAATTCTATTCATTATATAACAAGCTGTATTAACAGCTTCTGCCCAGAAATATATAGGTAGGCTATATTCATTTAACATAGTTCTAGCCATTTCTTGAATAGTTCTATTTCTTCTTTCTACAATCCCATTCTGTTGAGGTGTTCTTGGAGCAGAGAAGGTGTGTTTAATACCCATGTTTGAGCAAAAGGAATTAAATTCATGGTTCTCAAATTCTCCACCATGATCACTTCTCAATGAGATTATATTAAAACCTTTTTCATTTTGAATAGATTTACAAAAACCTTCAAATAAACTAAAAGCTTCATTTTTAAATTTCAAAAAGAAAATCCAAGTAAATCTAGAATAATCATCAACTAATACATAAACATATAATTTACCAGCTAAACTTGCTACTCTTGAAGGTCCAAACAAATCCATATGGATAAGTTCTAGAGGTTTAGTTGTAGCAACATTATTAACAAATTTGGATGATGATTTGTGTTTCTTGCCAAGCTGACATGCATCACAGAATCTGTCATTTTCAAATTTGAGACTAGGCAAATCAGAAACTAGATGTTTCATAGATAATTTATGTATAGAATATATATTGCAATGACCAAGTCTTCTATGCCAGATCCAGGATTCACTTATATTAGCAGTTAAGCAGTTTACTTGTTGTTTACACAAGGAATACAAATCCAAAGTATAAACATTATCAGTTCTGGGTGCTCTAAACTTAAACAGTTTATCTTTAGAAACAGTACAACTATTGTTAGTAAAATCAACAGTGTATCCATCATCACAGAGTTGAGAGATACTTATCAGATTGTGTTTTAACCCTTGTACATAAAGTACTTTGTTGATTGAGACTGTCTCTGGATCTCCAACTGTTCCAATACCAATAATCTTTCCTTTGGCATTGTCACCAAAGATGAAAAGTCCTCCTTCCTTTCGAGTAAGAGAAGTGAAATTAGCTGAAGTTCCACTCATGTGTCTTGAGCAGCCACTGTCCATATACCATATTTCTTTCTTTCTTTGGTGACCTGCTACCTGCAAAGGCATTCAAACAAATTGCTTTGGTACCCATATTTTGTTGGGTCCAGGAGTGTTAGCAAGCAGTGATCTGGGTATCCATATTTTCTTTGTTTTCTTAAAATTGATTGAATCATATAGATCATTGGAAATATAAGCTTTCTTAATTCCACATATTTGAGGTTGTCTTAGAAAATAGTTTTTAGCTATATGACCTTTTGTTCCACAGAAGTTACAAATAACCTGTTTAGTGCTAGGAACAAAATAATTTTTGTATAACTTAGGTTTTTCTCCTTTACTTCCAATTCCAAACCTTTCCTTTTTAATTACAGTTTTTCCAAGTATCTCATTTAAGGCATTTTCTCCTTTTGTAAAAACTAATGCAGCCTTTTTATAAGATTCTACTTCATCCTGTAGAGTTTTTATTTTTGATTCAAAATTAATTTTATTTGAGTCAGCAGAGTTGTATTTGTCAATTAATTCCTTATGTTGTTTTAGAAAAGTATTTATCTCATCTGAAATAGCTTTATGCATGTAATTTATAGATTTATATTTTTTAAATAATGAGTCATACCTTTCTTCAAGCATATTGCAGTAAGCTGCAATTTTTTTATTTGAGAAGCCTGTTTCAGAGTTTGATTCATTATTTGAGTCAGAGGAGTAGTATGAGTGTACCTCATCAGTTTCAGCCATGAAACACATATTTGCTTTTTAAATTGGCTTCCTCCTTCTCTGAGCTTGATTCAGAAGAATTACTTGAGTCTTCAGAAACACTCCAAGTAGCTTTCATAGCTTTCTTGTCTTTCTGCTCATAATCATCTCTTTTGAAGAATTTCTTCTTCTTTGTATCTTTCAATTTTGGGAAATCCGGTCTGATATGTCCCATCTTTTTGCATTCATAACATCTCACTTCCTTGCTATCCTTCTTGAAGGATTTCTTGAAGTCTTTCTTCTTACTGTAGAACTTTCTGAATTTTCTGGCTAGCTGAGCCAGTTCTTCATCCGAATTTGAAGAATTAGAGCTTTCGGATTTAGCACTTACTTCTCTGTTCTTCATCTTTCTATACTTTTGTTGAGAAGTCACTTTCAAAGCAGTATTTTCCCTTTTTATGTAGACTTTATGCTCATTTACCTCATCTTTCATTTCAGCCTCGTACATCATCAATGTACCAATCAGCTCTCTCATAGTTAGATCTTTAACAGAAGTTGATTGTCTGATTGCTGCAGAGATTCCATTCCATCGAGTAGGAAGTACTCTTAGTACCTTTAACGCTTGATCAGCCTACTTGATTGGTTCTTCTAGTGCTGTTATATTATTGACAATTTCTGTCAATCTTCCATTCATCTGAGTGATGCTCTCTCCTTCAATCATTCTGAAAGTATCGAATTTTAATTTAGCAGTTGCATATCTCATCTGTCTTACATTATCTGTTCCTTCATAATCAACAGCTATTGTTTGCCACATTTCATATGCATTCGGGCATTGAGATACTCTGTTAAATTCATCCGGTCCTAGACCACAGATGATTCCATTCATAGCTTTTGAATTCATGTCATACTCAGCCTCTGTAGCAGCACTCCATGTATCAGGATTTTCAGGAATTTCATAGGGAGTCAGAATCTTTGAATAGACTCTGTAACCAAGATTTTTCAGATAAATAATCATACGTGATTTCCAGCAGTCATAATTATCTCCATTAAAGTAAGGTTCTCTGACCATTGACACTCCCTCTCTCGTATCAGCCATGATACACTATGTATAATCTTTAAATACTTCTAGCTTGATAAGACTTTAAAAATAAGAAGCTCCTCCTCTGATACCAATTGTTGGATCTGAATCTACGGATTACACACAAGAGGGGGGGGGGGTGAATTGTGTCTTTTCAAATTTATTACAATCTCTTCAATTTAGACAAATTCTGTCCACTATGCTTTAGCACGATTAAATATGCAGCGAAAAAAGTAAAAGCATGAACACACGGATGTATAGTGGTTCGGGGAACAGAAGGCCCCTAGTCCACTCCACTAACGCTCAAATCCATGAGCTTGGCGATTTTCACTATCTGGTCCTCGTTTCCACAGACCTGTTCACAACTGAGTACAGGTAGTTGACACCTTTACAAGTTTCAGGCAAACACAGCCTTCCTGGTTCAAACACGAACCCACACAGCTTAGAACGAGAAGCTGATCACTCAAAAAATAAAAAGAGTTTCGATAAAGAAAACACTTCTCCAGTTGTTCTTCACAATTGAAACAGAATGCAATTGACAGTAGATAGATCGTCGTCTTCAGAAAATAAAGATCTGTAATCAAAACAGTTCTGAGTCGATCCAGTTGCAATAGATATTACAAGAAACTTCACAACTCCAGCAGTAGTAGATTCACAACAGATAGTCGATGTAGAACACGTGAATCTGCTATCAAGATCTTCCTTCGGTAATAAAGGTTTTACACTTCTTCTCGATCACCAGAAAAGAACACCTTCACACAGTCTCTGTTTCTTTCTCGTTAAAATATCAATCTATATATTTCATATACTTTCCCGTGTATATATATATCCGAAGATTCCAAGATAGAACATATATATTCAAATCTGAGAAAATCTTCCGCATAAATAGATCCATGAAAATCTCCATTAGATTTGCGATATTAAATAACAGAGCCGTTGTAACTCCCCTGAAGAATCGGCATAAAAAGCTCCGTTTTAAATCAATCATTAATCCGTTGAAAATCGTCTTTGATTCATTCAAAGTCATACTTAAGAATCGGCTCAAAATCCGCTTAATAATCCGCATGTTTGACCAATGCAAAAGGAAATAACGTCTGTCAAAAATATCCCAACGCCAAACGTAGGGTTGATGACGTGGCTCCAAATGTAGGGTTCACAAATGTAAGGTTCACAAACGTAAGGTTCACAAACGTAAGGTTCACAAACATACAAACTTTCTCTTCAGCATTCAAACGTAGGGTTGATCATCCATACTTTGTCTTGCTTCAACTCTCCATAGAACGTACGGTTGATTATAAAAGTAAGGTTGATGATCCATACTTTTGAGAAACAAACTCAACACTGAAAACTAACGTACGGTTTCTCTTCCATACTTGTCCAACAACAAAAACGTAAGGTTCCTTCCAAACGTAATGTTCTTCTTCCATACTTTTCAACAATGTAAGGTTCATTAACCATACGTTTCAAAATAACGTAAGGTTCCTTGACCATACGATTCTCTTAACATAAAAAGTAAACTTTTCATCCATATGTTACGTTCATCAACGTAGGGTATGAACAGTGATTCCAGTACGCCCTAAAACTGATCTCGCACTACAGTGATTCCAGAATGCGCTAAAATTGATCTCGCGCTACAGTGATTCCAGAACGCGCTAAAATTGATCTCGGAATAAATGAAGTATGAAATCTCGTTGTATGAAATAAATAAATAAAATAAATTTCTGCAAAATAGTCAACGAAATAATTAGTAAACAATTAAGGGTATATGTGAGCATCAAAATCATCATAAAGAGACAGAGTATTATTTAAAATAATCTCCCCCTTTAAAAAACATTATTTTTAATTGTTTGAAAACAATACATTGCTCAACAGTTATTTTATGAAAAAAGGGGTTTTAATTTATTAATATGATGGAATAGTGTGTGTACTTTTTTAAGTGAGGTGAGTGTAACACTTGTAATATTTTGAAAGAACATTGTGTACCCACATTTTTCACAAGGAAAAAGGGTACATAATTGATTATTCTAGATAATTAGATATTATAGGGTCCAAAAACTTCCATACAATATATTTTAGAAAATTGGTAATCTATTATAACAATCATCCAGTTAGTTTAATGCCCCTAAAAATCAATTTATAACTTAACCATGGTAAATAATTTTTTTTATAATATGAATTATGGTAAAAACTAAATTTGAAATTATTATAAAATATAAATTATTTTTATTCCATATATGTAATTAGTTTTTCAAAATTGAATTTATATATGTGAAAAATATTAATGTAAAATTAATCACGTAGGCGCGGTGAGAAAGCATGTTTTTAAATTAATTTTTTTTAAAAATTTACAAAGTTTCTAAATCAATATTAAATTAATTGATATATAATTTAACTAAAGAAACTTTAAAATAAATTTAAAATATAATTTATATTTATGAATTATTTAAAATAAAAAGCATTTTGCAATTAAAATTTTGCAATTTACACAATTCCTTATAAAATACAATGATTTTGAAAAATCCCATGATTAACCATAAGATAACTATTATATTTATATCTAAAATATGATGTATATTTATTAAAATAATTTTTCTAATATTGTTAGAAATTAATTATAAATTATATTCCAAAATCATGACTGAACCATCATTATGGAAAAAAATCAGTTTTTTAGAAATAATTACTTTTTCTTTTAAATGGTTCAAATTTATCTATAATAAATAGATATAAATTTAATTTATTTTAAAAATTTGGATACCATTTAATATTCATAATTTATTTATCACTATTGAAACCTTCCAATTTAATGTATCTTTTATAATGATAATTTTTAATTTATAACATTATAATAAAGTATCATGTTTCATTCAAACCACAAGTTGTGTATGTTGTAAGATATCAAAAAGATTAAATTTATTTAAAACTAAATATATCATAAATATCAGGATGTTATATTCCCTTATATTCTTGGTATTTTATTTCATATATTCTATCAAATATGATGTTGATATTTTAAATCTAGTAGTAATACATTCTACCTGCATAAATAAATTATGTCCTCACAATTTAATCATGATCTCGCTAATGAAGGGGTTTTCATTTGGAAATAATTGTATTAAAACCACTCATTGTAAAAATGGATTATAAAAAATCCTCTTAATAATAGAGAAATTATAATTTGATACGTTATATGGAATAACACCTAACTATGTTTCTATATTGAAGAAAGTTAGTGGAATGTGAAGATATGAAAATTTAAGAAAATCATAATTAATTTTAGAGAGTGATAAAGATCATTGATTCCAATAAATTGAATAATCAACGGAATGTGAAAGAATTCAAAACCATAAATATGTGATGATTTAAAAGACCACCGATTTGATGTAAATCATGTTATTAGGATTGCATTCTTTTTCAATATCATTTTCAAAGAGTTGAGGAATTCATTTACTATCTAGATTTGGAATATATGATTATATACTTACATTGTAACATTCTATTTCTTAGACATAATTTCATTACTTATTTTTTATTCAATTACATTCCACTTCATTTATTACTGTATGAAAATAATATCCAAGATGTTTTTTTATTTTTGAAGCACTAACAATAAACTTTAATGGATCAAAAGAACCATAAAAGAGTGAAAATAACTTCCATATGTTTATAAATATCTTCCAAAACCAATATAGTCATTACATGAGTTCTAATATAATAAATTACTCTCTAAAACACAAAAATAACTCCAATAGATCAACACTAACATTTTTATATGAAATATTTTAACTACAAACAATGCCATAATAACCAGGACATCATGGAGGTCAGTGGTTGGGGCATAAACTTTACCGCTTATCAGTTGTGGGTTCAAGACTCGTGACCTTCTTGGATGAGACAGGTTTTCACCCAACATATGGGTAATCCAATTTCTTGAAACCACAAAATTATAATTCCTATAATGATACCAAATTTTAATATCCCATTACTACCCCAACATCCAATATTAGATAAACCATAAAGGTAAAAAATTCCAATATAAAAAAATCTTTAATTTTATTATCTCAAAATATGACACATATTAAGTGTTATTCCTACTCATTCTTGTGTTTTCATATAAGTTCATCTTTCTAAGGAATTATTTTAGTCGATACCTTACAACACATGTTTGTGTTTCCTTAATGAAATACAATTTCATTATAATCCTTAAAAATTTCATAATTTTGGTATCAAAAATATCATTGAAGAAAAATAAACCTATAACATAATGCTTGGGACTCTTTTTTCCTTAAAATGATTGTCTTAATCTCATCAATGTAATGTCCAATAAATATCTTTAGATTACGTACATAGCTCATAGAATTCCTTGAAAACATTGTGAAGTTAGTTTAAAACATATAAACGTTTTACTATTCTTGTAATTCAAAACTCAAGTACTTCCATTCCCTATATTCTTGTTTCTCATGTGGAAAATATTTTTCCATGAAGAGTACATTGAAATACTTACATGCTATGTTTTCAATTTCTTCTTCACTATTATTTTTTTGAATCAATAAACAATATTTATCCACATTTTACTTACCCCCTCCCCACATGTTGTACCCCTCATAGGTCGGCAATGTGAGAAGGGAGTTAATGACCTTCGAGTCCTGCCTCTAGTAGGCCCCAAGTTGGAGACTAGCAACAAGGGTATAATAAACACCGAAATTTGAGGCATTACCCTCTAAGAGAACACATATGAAAGATAGAGATAAGATATACACCAGGAAACTTCAACTCAGACCAAAATATAAATGAAATACCAAGTACTCATATGTAATTTCATGAAAAACTACTACAGCTGAAAGGGAAAAACTGAAAATACCCAAAAGAAAGTAAAAACAGTAGCAACCACAATCCTAAACAACTCTTGTAACCCCAAGCTAGTAAAAACCAGCTTGATCTCCAACTTGCTCCATGTGACCTAAAAAGATTAATTATACATAGGGTGAGTATAATAGTATACTCAATAGGATCCTCCCTTAAGCCTCTCATGAAAAAGTAAAGAAATCATGCTAAAGAATGTTGAACAACAAGTGAATCTAACTCATCACCTAAATAGGTATATTATGTTTTCAGCCTCACAATGGATACTCTAACCAGGTAACACATACAAGTGTATATCATATAATAAATAATATCAAGGGTTCCCCGATACTACTTCCCCACTAGTTTCCCACTTTTCCCCAACATCACACATCCTATGAAACTCTCTCCAAAAAGGATTTCCCGAAGACACCTAGGCGAAGCACCACAAAATGCACCTCTTGTAAAAAAACAACCATGTACACATAATCACGGTAACCAGGTAGTTTCTAGGATCTACCAGAGCTCTCATAACATGTATCAAAAATTGGGCATTATACCTCAAGCCATTACAGCCCATACATAGAATAAGGATCCTCCAACCATCACAACCAATACATGTTACACCTATAGTAGTCCATAGGAAACTATATCCAAAATATATGTGTGTGAATAACCACAAGCCATTACATCCCTCTACACACATATATGGGTAAAAATAACCACAATGACTACTAGTACAAGTAACTACAAAAAGTAGAGGGTGGGGCCAGTGGGAGTAGTCAGCCATCCATCCTCCTATTGGAATAATGGTGGAAACACCCCACAGGGCTTAGAATCACTATGGTGTGAGTTTCTCTAACTAATGGGGTAGAGTAGCATATAGAAACCTAAAAAGTATAGAATATACTATATCTCACAACCACACTATGCACATAACCTTGTCTTAGAGTCAACTATAGCTAATGTCTCTTAGACTTGTAGCTTCCAAATCTAAGAAAATGTAACCTATAATCACACAACCATTTAAAGAACATTATTACAATACTTCATACCATTTTTCATCATCTCAACTTTACGTTAATTAATTCTTTAAACATTAATTTACCATTAATGATTTTCACATTATATTTCATTAGCATCACTTCCAAATTCCACTGTTCCTTTTAATTTACAACCTCAACAATGAGTCCCAGTAAGCTCCAACCCCATGGGTTAAAATAATTTATTTAATCATTTATTAACATTACTTTCTCTTATTCCCAGGCATTCTAAAAAAACATTCTAATCTACTAAACACAAGGGGGATAACATGATGAGTAAATGATCTACATGTTGAGTCTTTTCTTCCTATATTAAGAGCATAAACCCGTCTTACGCGGAGAAGCAAAAAACAAAAGGCATGTTGAATACCTCACTCATCTTTTCCCCTTTTGGAAGGAGGGTAAGAAAACTATCTACCTTGAGCAGCAGGGAAAGTTAAAAATTTAAACAGCCAATAAGAATCAACAATCATCCAAATATTCACATCCAACCCATTTCATTATACCTGGTGTCCTTCTCGACACCCACATGAATAAACCGATGCATGTTTCCACTCTATGAATCAACTGATTCCACAACCAATAGGCCTTCCTACCACACACATATCAAAACTACCTTCCAGGCTCACATCAAAAAATGAGAAGCAGGAAGAAAACATCATATCAACTGGGCTCTTATCTCTTAAGCAAGAAAGAAGGTAACTTAGAACCCTATTAGATATTATCTATTATTAAACAAATCAGTCATTTAATCCATAAAAAAATAAACGATTTATTATTTCTAGGTTCGTACTATAGGAAACCTAGACCGTAAGCTATCATAATTAATTAATCATGCTTACTGTATCAATTTGATTAGCATTAAATTACAACAAGATAATGTAGATTCATTTACATGCCTCATCATCTTTAGCCAAACAATTATCAATTAATTCCATCTTCGGGTTCTCTACCAATTTCCTTTATGAACGAAAAGATAAACAAAGAAAACATAGATATCACACTATCTAGAAAAACAAGATGCAATAACATAAGATCAATATCAATTTATTTATCCAGTTCAAATATTTATTATGTCAATTCCATTGTGATCTAGTTGATAAAACATGCTAACTATACATTTGAACCTAAAATAAAATAGAAACAATGAATCCCATACCTCAAGAGGTTCTTAACGTTCTTTATATGAGAATAATCCATAAAACGGGTCACAATCACCTCCTCTTGTGAAAACTACATCCCCCCAATTATGCCACATCATGATTGTACTAACCCAAACCCTAGAAAATTCCATTAAGAACATGGATATAGCATTCCATAAAAGGTAAAGGAGAAAAATAAGTATCTTATACCAAAAGAACGATGGTAGATCATACCTTATATCAAAAATTTATTGATACTGCTTGGTTGCACCAATAATAGAGGGTGAACATGAAGCAAGAAGAAATTCATGGGGGACCAATACAATGAGAAATGTTTCATCACAAAACTCCTATGGGAAGGAAGGAAATGTTTGACAATATCACACCAGAAAACAAGGGAGGAAGATATCTTATCCTTTTATACTATTTAATAGAATAGTCGTTTATGATATGCTGAATTTTCCATTAAAAGGTGAACAAATTAAACCACACAGTTTGACCAAGTAAAGGCATCCTTAGCCTTGAGAAAATTAATATAGGGTTTATGGTCTTCTAATCGGCCTTAAATCCATTAAAATAAGGACTTGAATGCGTTTTAAATCAAAGAAAATGTTAAATCAGCAAAACTATAAAAATTTGGAAATTTGGGAAATGAAATATGAAACATTTCTGGAAACACTGTAGACTCACCGGTTTGGAAACACTGAAGACTCACCATTTATGTGACCCCATGAAACTGTAGACTCACCATTTCTGTGACATCGTGACTCTGTAGACTCACTGTTTCCGTGACACCATGAAACTGTAGACTCAACGTCTGTATGACACCGTGACAATGTAGATCTTTCATGACACTGTAGATATTCCATTTTGGTGATACAGTGACACTGTAGACTCACCGATTCTACGACACCATGACAATGTAGATATTCCATTTCTACGACACCGTGACATATAGAATCATCGATTCTGAAAACCCATGACACTCTATTTCTTCTATGACACGGTAGATTCACCTTTTTTGGGAGAACCGGGACACTATAGATCATCCATGACACTTTAGATTTTCCTTTTCTATGATAGCGTGACAATGTAGACTCAAAATTTTTGTGACACCGTAACACTGTTCATAAAATTGGAAACACTGTTCACATAACTAGAAATTTTGTAAAGTTCTAGGGATGAGTCTCCTTGACCTCCTAGAACACCTCAAACACCTGATTTAAGCAAGGGAATAGACCATAGGGGTCTAGATCATTACATCAGAAACCTCTCAAAACATTCTTGTCCTCGTGATTCCATAACCAATATAAAAGGAAAGTGAAAAGGGGTCTGAACAACCACTCGTTTAGATACCTTTAAAAAGAGTGCAATTCATAAGAAGCAGCAAAAGAAATCCATCTTATACACATTAAAGGT
This sequence comes from Viscum album, assembly GCA_963277665.1. Taxonomy (NCBI): domain Eukaryota; kingdom Viridiplantae; phylum Streptophyta; class Magnoliopsida; order Santalales; family Viscaceae; genus Viscum; species Viscum album. The sequence continues at coordinate 200,783,364 of OY728125.1, read as the reverse complement.
CTATAACCACAAAGTGAACACCATTACATGAAAAGCGTTAAACATCAAAAAAAATTAGAATAATAAGAACATATATATGACTTGCATTCCCAAGTAATCTCCTCCACACCACCGTGTCACCCAAATACATGAACCAAGGGGATAAAACACCTTTGAAACACCTTCTCCTTGCAGTCATGGATCTCCATAGGTCGCTCCTCAAAGGTTGAATCATTATCAACATTGATATCTCCCCAATTGATGATGTGAGACTCATCATGAAGATAATGACGGAACAATGAAACATGAAAAACATCACATATCTGGCTCATTTGTGGGGTAAATGCTATTCGATAGACCAAAGATTCAACACGAGACAACACCTCAAAAGGTCCAAGAAACAGAGGAGGAATTTTACTCCCCCAACCAAGCCTTCACTGCCCACAATGGGGAGTCACATTCAGGACCACATGTTCCCTAAAATCAAACTCCAAGGGTCTCCTCCTTTGACCAAAATATGATTTCTGATGACCCCGCACTATCTTTATCCTCTCCCAAATCACATAAACCATCTATGTCCTACTCTACACTAGTTCCAGTCAGAGAATCACTTACTCTCCAACCCCTATCCTGCACAATGGAGAACATAAAGGTCCTCCATACAAGGCTTCAGATGGAGCCATTCCAATAGTGGAGTGAAAACTATTTTTTTAAGTGAACTCCACCAAGGGTAAGTTCTTCATCCATCAACCTCCAAAATCTAGGACATAGGAGTGTAACAAGTCTTTAATAGTCTGGTTAGTCCTCTTCATCTGACCATCTGTCTACAGATGAAAAGAAGTTCTAAGGAATAACTGGAAACCAAAAGCATGTTGGAGACCTCTACAAACCAAGGAGGTAAAATAGGGATCTCAATCTAAATGATCATCCTTGGGACTCCATGAAGTCTCACCACCTCCTCAAGGTACTCTCTTGAAAAAAAATCCACTAAAATTGACTCTTTTATCGATATGATGTGGACTGATTTTGTTAAACGTTATACTACCACCCAAATGAAATCATGTCCTCCCTAATCTCGATGTAAACTAGTAATAAAGTCCATTGATATGTCCTCAAAATTCCACTGAGGAATATCTAATGGCTGGAGAAAACCACTGGGGACATTGTGCTCAGCCTTCACCTTCTAGAAGACCAAACATCGAGAGACCAACTCTGCAACTGCAGGCTTCTGCCCAAGCCACCAAAACTGATTCCTCAAGCCTTGGTACATCTTTGTTATGCCAAGATGCACCACTAAAGGCTAACTATAGAACTCTCTAAGAACCATATCATGCATCTCCAATGGAACAAGAATCCATACATGATACATCACCTTGGGTTGTTCATCCCCAGATCAACCATCAGGGGCCTTGCTACAAACAACTCAATCTCTATAGACCTCCACCTCTAGATCCCCTAACTAGGAATATTCCACCTACTACACCATAGATAACTGCACCTTTGTCTAAAATAGACAACCTCTTCCACCAACTTCTACCTTATCGAGATGTAATGTGGAAATTTCTTCCATTACTCTTCAGGAAGCACCAGTTTCACGCACTACATTACTATGTCAATTCTGGTTCAGTGCATCTACAACAAAATTTCCCTTTCCAGTTGTATATTATAGTTAGAAGTCATAATCCTATAAGAACTCCATCAACTGAAGATATCACATGTTTATGTCACGCTGGGAAAAAACATAGCTCTGGATCATATGATTGGTGGAAACCACAAACTTCTCGCCAGTGAGGTAATGTCTTCAAAATTTGAGAGAAAACAACATTACAGCCATCTCAAGATAGTGGGTGTAATAGTTATGTTCATGGGGACACAACTGCTGAGACCCCTAAGAAACAACCAACCTTTGCTGCATCAAAGCACAGCCTCACCCCAGATGCAAAGAATCTCAAAAAACATCAAACTGAACTCCCTATGCTAGAAGAAAAAGAATTGGATCACATACCCATTTCTCCTTCAAAATCCCAAAATCTGCCTAACATTGATCAGTCCACATGAATGCCTTATCCTTCTTGGCCAATGCTATTAGATAATTCTCAACTCGAGTGAAATTGGCTAAAAACCTCCAATAGTATCCTATGGGATAAAGGAAACTTCACACCTCTTCCACTGTCATGGGGGATTCCCAAGACACAACTTCTTCTATCATTAATCGATCCACAGCTACTCCCTACTGGGGTGCATCAGGAAAAATGAAATGGACTTCTTGAGCCCAAAACTCACACTTCGACAACTTCCCAAACAAATGTTGTTGATGAAGAACTCCCAAAATGACCTGTAGATTCCTTGCATGCTTCTCCACAGATGTGGAGTAGACAAGGATGTCATTCTATGAAAACCACCTTGAACATATCTAGGAACTCATGCAACACAATATTCATCAATCCCATGAACATAGATAGAGCATTCATTGCACCGAACGACATTTCAATGAACTTTTAATTCCCATGATGACAACAAAGTGCAGCCTTTAGGGTATCTTCGTCTGTCACATGCATATGATGATATCTTAACCTCAATTCAATCTTTGAGAACCAACATTCACCCTTCATTTGATCAAATATATTGTCAATCTATAGAAGTGGAGAGTGATTCTTCACTATCACTTTGTTTATGCGACGATAATCTATACACAATCGCAATACACAAACTTCCATCATCATTATTCAAGAAAAAACTGGTGCACCCTAGGTTGAAACAATAGGATGAACAAAACTACCATGTAACAGAATATGAAGAAGTATACGTAGCTCTTGATGATCATAAGAGGCCATCCTATAAGGATACATAGACATAGGAGATGCTACAAGGTAAAGCTCTATCCCAAACTTGATCTCTTGTCGAGGGGGTAATGTTACAACCTCTTCTGGAAAGACATAAGGGTACTATTTTATGATCCTAGGAAATAACAACTACTGAACCTATGATGAAATCAGCGTTAGCTCAACCATCAAGTGTAATACGGATGGAACACGCCTATGACCCATCTGAGGGTCTCACTCACAAACAAACACAACTAGATCTCCATATGCATCAAAGAACACAACGTACCTCATTAAGAAATCTAGGTTATCCTACACTAAATACAAAAAATCTATGCGAAGGATGAAATCATGTGATTGTATCCTTAATCATAGAAAATCTCCGCAAGAGCATTGTTTCCCCAGAACAAGCTCACAGTCTCTACATGCATCAAACAAGTCAGCTCGACCTCCAACTGGAATAGTCAATGCAAAGGGAACTGGAAGCCTCTCTACTTAAAGTTCCAAAGCATGGACAAGGGTACGTGATATAAAGGAGTGTTTCACTCCTGAATCAAACAAGGAATACACCAAGGTAGAAAAAAAGAAAAGGATACCTCGTACGATGTTTGGCTCAACTGGAGCTGGAAACGCTAGAGCATGAAGCTGACCAAATCCTCCTCCAAGACCTCTCTGACCCTGATGGAGTCCACCACCATAGTCGTGCTTTCCTCTCAGAGGATAGGGAGAATCACATGGTTTTCCTCTGTCTGCCCCATGTAACCTCTACTAATCCAAAGCTAGTGCAACCTGCTGTGGTCGCCTCGACTGGAACTACATCAATGGCGGAACCTGGAGTGGAACACCTGGTGCATGATGACTGCAATGAATGGTTGGACACTGTCACTACTATTGACCTCACCCTCCAAAATAAAAACAAGTTCCTGATCACCGGGAATAGGACTGAGAGCTGCTTCCTCCGAAGAAATGAGATGCTTAAGACTGGGACCAACCCCTGTCCAAATGGAAACTCTTCTACCCGGAAAATCGGGAACCCCGGACCATATATTTGATTTATGAGGAATCGTGACGATTCCCCTCATGAGGCAATTCAGTTCTGGACAATGTCCTCTCAATGACCTCTACCCTCTCCAACACCTCAAGATATATCTTCGGTATAAATGGGGTAACCCAAAACTGGATATCTAGATGAGAATCCTCCTCGAAATGTATTGGCCCAGCCTCCTCATCTGGATATAGGTCCGAAGCATATCGTAAAAGGCTCCTAAAACACATTACAAACTCTTGCACACTAGAGTTCCCCTATCAAAGGGTTAGAAGCTCCTGGCGACAGGATTCCTTCATTGTCGAAAGAATGAAACATGACTCTAAATTTGTCTCAGAACTCCTCATATGAGATTGTTGACTCCTCATGATCCCCGAGGAACAAGAACCACCACTTCCTCACTAGTTCATGCAGTATCGTCACAACCAAATACACCCAGCTCTCCTTCTGAGTATAGATAAAACTGAAGACTATCTTGAACTCCTCTAAATAGTCTTCTGTGACTACATCTGAAATGGGGCCCTCTTACTACTATAGATTATGGAGGAGGAACCCTCATAGTGTCCTCCTCCAATTTTCTTTTTCTTCAACCTCTACCCTACGATGATCTGCTTGCACATCCCACTAGTTATATTCTATGAAAACCTAATGAGGATGCCATCCTGGGGCCATACCGGAAAAATAACAAATAGTTATAGCTCCTAAACCTAGAATATGTAAGACTCAACATTAATTAATTAATTTTTTCCTTTATTCATTTTAGTTTACCCTTTCCCAAGGACTACCCATTCAAATATAGGAACAAAGAATAATGATGCATGATCCTTTCCTAGGTCTGTACCCTTCAACTATTATCACCTCATTTGTAGCAATTTTAAAATTAATGGTATGTGCATCAAACCACAGGGGGCCCTAAATGCCTATTTCTCAGCAGGACTCCAGTGTTTACATCACTTGATAAACTTGACTGACAATATGGCCCTACCAATTCATGAAACCTCATGTGTTCCTGGAACCAAACTCCATCCTATACCTCAACCTATCCTTGGATAACATTCTATCACGACCCCCTCCCTACAAGGAGTACCCCTCCTGGGCTGGCAATGTGAGGAGGGAGACAGTTACCCCTAAGTCCCACCTCCAGTAGGCCCTGGGTTTGCGAATATAAGTGAGGTTATAATAAACACACAAATTGAAGGAATTACACACTAAGAAAACACATGTGAAAGAGAGAGATAAGACATACACCAACCAAATACATCTCACACAAAAATTTAAATGAAATCACAATAGCCCATATATAATGACATTAAAAACAACTACCACTAAAAGGGGAAAACTAATAATACCAAAAATAAAGTAAAAATAGTAGAAACCACAATCCCAAACACCTCCTGTAACTCCGAGTGAGTATAAACTAGCTTGATCTCCAACCTTCTCCATGTGAACAGAAAAATAGTTTATATATACATAGGGTGAGAATAACAGTATACTCAGTAGGATCCTCCCCAGAGCCTCTCATGCAAAAGTAAAGAAAGAATTCTAATGCATAGTGAACAACAAGTGAAACAAACTCATCACCAAAATAGGTATACTAAGTTCCTAGCCTCACCATGGCTTCTCTCACCAAGTAATTCATACAAGAGCATATAATATAATAAAAATTATTATGGGTACCTCGAGACTAATTCCCCACTAGTTTTTCACTTTTTCCCAACATCGCACGTTCTAAGCATCACTCTCCAAAATGGATTGCCTACAAACACCTGGGAGAAGCACCACAAAAATCACCTCAGGCAATAAAAAAACCGCGTCCACGTAATCAAGGTAACTAGGTAGTTTCCGGGAGCCACCATAGCTCACATAATGTGTTCTCATACATCGGGAATTATACCCCTAGCCATTACATCCCACACACTGAGCAAGGATCCTTAAGCCATCACAACCTATACATGTTACACCTATAGTAGTCCATAGGAAACTATATCCAGAATATATCTGTGTGAATAACCAAAACCCATTAGAACCCTCTATACAGCTATATGGGTAAAACTAACCACTGTGCCTACTGGCATAAGTAACTACCAAGAAAAGAGAGCGTGGCCGAAGGGGGTAGTCAACCATCAATACTCCGACCAAACTGTATGGGAAAACACCTCACAGGGCTCAAAGTCCTCGGGGTGTTAGTTTCCCAAAATGATGAGGTGGAGTAGCCTATAGAAACACAAAAAGTACAGAATATACTATATCTCACAACCACACTATGGGAAAAACCAAGTATTCGAGTCAACTATAGCTAATATCTCTTGGACTCCTGGCATCAACACCTAAGACTAGGTATCCTATAGGCACAGAAACATTTAAAGAGGTTTATTACATTACTTCATTCCCATTTTCATCAGTTCATATTTACATTAATTAATTTTTTTAACATTAATCATCCATTATTTATTTCTACATTATATTTCATTAGCATCACCCCCAAAGTCCACTATTTCTTTAAATTACAACCTCATCATTGCATACCAGGAAGCTCCAACCCCATGGGTTAAAATCATTTATTCAAACAGTTATTAATAGAATTAGTTTCATGTATTCCGAGGCATTCTAGAAAAATATTATATGAAACTAAACACAAGGGGGATTAACACAGTGAGTAGATGAACTACCCGTCAAGTATTTACTGCATATAGAAAGAGCATAGACCCATCCTACCTTGGGAATCTAAACATGTAAAGCACATGTCATACCGCACGCGTTTTCACCCCTTTCAAAAGGAGGGTAAGAAAAATAGCTACCTTGAGTAGCGGGGCATGTGATGAAGATAAAAAAGCAATTAGAATCACCAAGCATCCAAAAATTCACATCCAACCTGTTTCATCATACCATGTGTCCTTCCTAACACCCACATGAATAAACCGAATCATCTCGTCACTCTAGGCATCAAATTCTTTCAAAACCAACATGCCTTCGTGCCCCCCATATATCACAACGACCTTTTAGACTCGCATCACAACACAATTAGTAGGAAAACAATCATAATATCAACTGGGCTCCTAACCCTTAAGCAAGCAAGAGGGTAACTCAGAAACCTATGAGGAATTATCTATTAATAAACAATCAGTCATTTAATCCATCAAGAAATAACTGATTTATTAGCTGAAGGTTCCTACTACAGAAAACCTAAATAGAATGCTATCATAATTAATTAATCATGCTTACTGTATCAATTTTATTTAAATCAAATTACAACCAAAAGAACCAGATTAACATACATTACTCTTTATCATTGGATTATATCCCAATTAAATCATATCTAATATCTCATAATGTCATCTTATATGGAACACTATTTTGAAATATCACTTGGAAAATTTCTTGAGGAAACATTCCTTCATTTTAAAATCTATATTCTTTTAAAACTTGAAAATTAGTAAAAATATTCAAAATCCTTTTTAAATTAAAATTATTATATTTATAAACTAAAAATTTCAATAATATCAAGGAAAAAATTTCATTGAAATTAAAATTAAAAAAATATATGGGAAGATGAAATCTTTTTAAGGGTTATGATAGTTAGAAATAGTGTTTATTCATTGCATGTTAAAAATAAATATTCCATTCAAAATATTAGTGAAATCAAAATGGGAATTTTTTGGAAAACAACATAATGATTCCTTACAAAAAAATTTAAAAAATTACAATGGATAATATTTTTCAATAATTATAAAAATGGGAAAAAAGTAAACCTTTTTTAGACATTTTTTATTTACTGAAAATTTATTTCCAACAGAAGAGGGAAAATAACACGGATTTTCATAAAAACATTTTCATAGACAGTTTATATACTAAAGAGAGGAAAACATTTACCTATTACATTAATTGTTCATGAATAAACAGAATAGATTATAATATATTGATTTTCTAATATAAATATCAAATAATTATCTTAAGTGACAATTAAACAAAAAAAATATCAAATAATGATGAGATTTTTAAATAAACCCTTACCACTTTGGAAATGTTTTTATCATGATCCCCATGATAAAAAATAAATTAAAGTGAAACATTAAATGACATGATGATAAAATAATTCATGTTATAAAATTAAAAAATGTAATTATAAACACCACATAATATAAATAAGTGTTGAATATGGCATATGTCTCACAGAAGTAAAAGTGAGATGAGAAACCATTTCACTGAGTTTGATTCATCTTGTACATTATTTATATTTATAAATAATAAACTTATTTTAATTATATACTTCCTTAATAATATTTTTCAATTTTATTATTAAATTTATTTCAATTATTACCATGTTATATAAGATTATATAATCAATTACATTTATTTCAAATGATTCGATGATATTTGGATTATGTGTCACAAATGAATTTAGCATGTTGAATATGGTAAAATGGATAATTATTTAAAAATAAGAATAAAAATAATCATTATATAATTACAATATTTATATATAAAGTATACTTTTAAAACCAATCATGAAATATCGTTATGTAAAATTTACAACATTACAATCATAGAGACGATAAATTGTATGTATGCTTGCGTAGATTTTCCATTTTTTAATGATCATTATGAAAATAAGTTAATTTATATTTTATCATTACATAATGATGATAATATTATACATACCATATATATTCATTAATTATACTTATATATATCGAACATGTGGTTTGGTGATGGAAAGAGATTCACATCACATTGTAAAGGGGGTAGTTCACACATACACGAACGACATTATCATTTTTAGTTTAAGAAATAAAATGATATATTCTATTTTTAGAATGATAAATTTTCCATGAATACAATTATTATGTCATTTATATCATATATATTCATTAAAAGTATCCTTATTACCTCCAAGTAAAGTGTTAGTGGAAGACGAATCGTATCGCTTTGCGAGGCGGCATTCTACTCTACACATTAGTGATGTTATCGTATACCCTATGAAGTAGGAAGTAAAAATGATATATATTATATAATTAATACATAGATATAATTTTTTTATAAATATAATATATTTACTTTTTATACATCATCATGACCAACAATGTGAGGATGTAATGGAAAAAACAATAACATCGGTTCACGAGGCAGTAGTCTACCGTACCAAAGAATGATGATTTCATAACTCATTTTATGGAAGTTAGAATGATTTTTGGTCATTAAAAAATCATAACAAATAAAATTTTATGTTATATACTTAATTTATTATATCATCATAGTTTAATTATATTTGACGGGGGTAGAGTAATAAATACAACAAAAATGAACGTTGTAGAATGTTACCTTTTTTAGGTCACATCATTAGGTTTGATCCAATAGCATAACTAGGTTATATTGATACCTAAAATATGGACTATATGGGGAGGCTATGGAAGATTATAATTTATTTGGTCTTGGATCGGTTGATCCAAACTAGTTATAAATTTTAAAAAATAGAGGATAAGGGTAGCCTTTTATAAGTGAGGTGAGTGGCACACATTTAATATTTGCAAGTGTACCCACGTTTTTGACATGGAGAAATCCTAAAACATTTCGTATTATTGATAACTATACCTTTTTTTGTATGAATATTTCTATTAAATATAATTTATAAATATTGTTAGGTCATTTTAACCCTTATTATTTTGGGTTAACCCCCAATTTACCAATTTTTACCTTAACTCTAGTAAATATTTTTATATTATCTTCACTATTAATTATGGTCAAAAATTATGTTGACCTCATTAGATAATATAAATTATTATGATTCAAATTATGGAATCCATTTTTACCAATTCCATTCATAGATTTATATAAATATAAATAAAAATTAATAATTCAGATGTGATAATAATGCATATTTTTAAAGATAAAATGATCAAATGTTAAAAAAGTTTTTATATAAAAATAAATTATGTTAATTATTACAAGGACCTAAATTGTTTTAATAAATATATAATTGAACAAATTTTTATTTAAGATAAATTTCAAATATAATTTAACTTCATAAATAACTTAATCTAACTGTTTTTTTCAATTAAAATTCAGTAATTTCCCTATTAATCAAATATTGAAACTTTCTAGAAAAATACTGAAAATTCACAGTAAATTACTTTTTAAATATTTATTTTAAAAATAAAGTTTATTTTTTCAAAACTAATTTCTAAAAATGGTAAGAATAAATATAAATTTTATGAAAAAGAAATGACTAAACTATATTTAAGAAAAAATGTTTTTCAGAAAAGATTCATTTTCCTATTAATATGTTCAAATTTTATCTCTAATCTATAGATATTAATTTTATTTATATTATAAATGTGTAAAACATATAATTTTAATAATTTAATTAATACTAATCATAACCTACAATTTAATGTTTAATATATATCAGTAATGTTTAAATTATAATATTTTAATAGAGTGTCAAATTGCTTTCAAACCCAATTTTGTTTGCATTTAAAGGTATTGGAAAGATTAAATTTATTTAAAAATAATGATATCATAAATTCTCAAGAGTTTATATTCTCTTCTAAAAATTAATTTTCCTATCATACATCCAGTCAAATATGATTTTAATATTTTAAAACATTGGTGTGTTGAAAAGGAAATCAAAGAAGTCATAGTTTCCTTAAATATCGACCACATTGTTGGACCATGCTAATTCAACAATAAAATTTTCATGTTATATGGGGAATTTTTCTCTCTTTAATGGAGAGTTTCTCTCTCATGAGGATTTCTCTTCCAATGGCAATCTGTTGTAGTGCGTTCCAAACAAAGAAATTGTTAGGCATTTACAGATGTTTGTAGCATGTGGTGTGGGGAAATCATGGGGGAAATCTTGTATAATAGAGGGGTTTCTCCCTAATGGGGAGGTTTCACCTGTTAAAGAGGATCTGGTTCCAGTGAACCCAGATTTCAAAGATGAGTCAAATCGTATTGATGGCGGCATGGATCATTGTTTTCTCTTAGTTGCAACTGTTTTGGTTCGTAGAACCCTGATGTTGGTGAGGGGTGTTAGGACGATGATGGATCTATGTACACAGCCAGAGACGTTGCATGAAAGCTTTCCAATGACGTATGTCGTGAATAAATTCAGTGGTAAGAAGGTGACTCAAGAGTGAAATCTTGAGAATCGGGTGCTAGTAGATGGTGATTGTTACAAGATTCGTGGATGGAGGTCCGGAGTGCTCCCGATCGATAGTGGAGATGATGGTCAATTTAGGGATACTTGTGGAGGTGTTGCATCTGTGTTACAGGGACTGTTAAAAATGGTGTTTGCCCGGTTGTTTTGGGACCCTGGTGGTGCCACTAGTGTTATGGTCCTTGCTTGTGACGATCTCAAGGGGGAGACAGTGATTGGAAGGTCGTTTGGGAATAGAAGGATGACCAGCAAATGGAGTATTCTACGATGTGATGACATGGGTTTTGGCCGGCATTCTAATGTCGGTGCTGACATAGCTGTAAAGCCGATGGATCGTGCCTATTATGGTGAGCGATGACAATGAGGATGCGGGACAACTATTGCGGGTTGGCTCCAGATCCTAGGGCAGCGTGATTTGAGGAGGCATACAAACCTTGGTATGTGGTATTCCTTTCTCGGTAGTTTCACCGGGATGTTGACCATGGGATAAGGATGGTTTGTGGTGCATGGACTGGTACTCGAGTGTGGCGGCGATGGGTGTTTTACCGCAAATGATGCTCGGATTGGCGATAATTTAAGGTTTTAGGAGGCCTTGGGTTTAGCCATCACCGAATTTGGGGATCGGTGACTACCTCAGCCTCAGGATGAGGTTGGGATGTGGACAGGTCTATTTTGGATACTTATGGACATGCTGTAGTGTGGAAAATGGAATGCGACTTTCTTAGCATGTTGGAAGGAGGTGACTTCAGAATGAGGGACATTTAGGGTAGTGCATGATGGGATTTGTGTGTCAGCTTTAAATTGTTATTGGATGATGTAGCCCAGCGTGATTAACAGTGATTGATAAGGCAGGGTGAGTCATCGTTGATAGTGTGTGAATATTTTGACTTTTTTTTCCACCTTTGGTTTGGCGGTGCTCTTTGTGTCGCATGTACAATTTGTGTTGATGTATTTATATTTTCATGAATAATTTTCTAGGACCGAGCAAGCTCGAGTCCTAAACTATCCTTATCTATTGGGACATCATATTCTTTGAGGTGATTAATGGTGTGAAATAATTTTTTAATTTCATTTCAATTCTGTGTGGACTAAACTCTAATTTTATTTCTCTACTCTGAAAAAAGGAAAGTGTTGGTGAATTCAAGGAGTTTTGACTGGTTGAAATCAAGAACTCATTTCCCAAGGTTATTGGTAAGATAATAGCATCCTAGTTGGGTGAAATTTACAAGGAATTTATCACTACACATCATTTTGGTTTTTTCCTCAGGAAGAATATAAATTATTGTCTTTACACTACTTCTGATTGTGTAAAAATTCATAAGAAAAAGGTAAAGGAAGGAATATTGACTTAAGGATAAAAATCTCCGTAAACTATGATGCTATCAAATAGAGATTTGGTATATCCATTCTTTGAATAAATGGGTTATCTACCAGATTTATAAATTTTATGAATTTCATACAAAAGATCACATGGCTATCGATTCTTGTGGATGTGTCTCCAAGGGGTTACTTTTAGACATATTGGGGGTATAAAAGTAGATCCTGTATAAGGGATTCCCTTTACTATCACTGAAGATTACTTAAGTTATTTCATTAATGATCTTATTTTCACTTGTTTTTATAAGAAGATTAAGGTAGGGTGCTAATTATTTTCACCCTCATATCTTATTTATATGGATGATATTTTTGTTTTTGGGAAATCTAAAAATGTTACGATATCTACTACTAAGGCAATCATTGAGCATTTTGAGGATTTGAATGGACAATTTATTATCTGGGGTAAATCCATTGTGGTTTTTCAGAAAGGAGTATAAATTTAAAAGAAAAATTGAGTTATAAGAAAAACATTTGCGAGGAGAGGATCCCTCCCCTCCACCTATCACATGTTTCCACTTTTTTGGGGTAGGGTGAAATATGTTTTTTGAAAGGGATCTATTCAAAAATTATCATTAAATTGGAGAAGTAGATAGGGATGGCCATATCAGAGGCATTAAGAGATTGTTTGGTAAATTAAATGATTACAACCAGGTTTGTCTATACTTTATCCCGGAATAGATGGACTAAAAATCTAATTAATGGGCTCTAAACCCTAGTTTGTAATTTCCTTAGGACGATGTCTATCAATGGAAAGAAAATATTAAAAAAATCATGGAAAGATTGGGTTAAGCCTATTGATATTGGAGGAATGGGGGTCAAAGACCTAAATATTTTCAATGATTCTTTACTAGAAAAGTTAAATTTGATCCTTATCTCTTTGAATGATCCATATCTTGAGTTTCTTATTACCAGATTCAATCCATGATTGCTGAATGATTATTCTTTTTTTTTCAGTCCACGGTTTGACGGGATCTCAAACAATATTATCATGACATTATGATTTGTTCAAAGTGGTTGGTTTCTAGGAACTCCTATATAAATTATTAGACCACTCTAGGGATCTCAATAATTTCTTATGTGGTAATTGTAATTCAACCTTAGTTGAATCATATCACTATATCTAAATTTTTGGATGATAATAGTACCTAAGTAATACTGCCTCCACAACTACATGATGAATTTTCTAGATATGATTTTGTTGATCGTGACACCATCATTTGGACAAAATATCTTCTTGGAATTTTTAACTCAATGGAATTATATATGTATGATTCTAATTGTGATGACAACACAACTTCATTGGTGATGAACTTCATAAATCCTTTTATCTCACCAGCTTCGTTTCATCTTATTGGGAGAATCATTAAGTGTCATCTCCCACTTTAGAGTTTATCAAAATGGGCTAGATTTTCTCTTTCTTATACATGTTTCCTATGTTTTGATGCCATGGAGTCCATGATCACATATTTGATTTGAGTATTTTTTTATAATAATAAATTGTTATATGTGAAGAATATTTTTGGATTCCACATTAATTTCAACACATTTGAGAACCATATTCAATCTATCCAGCTTGTGGGATGCAGTGAAAAACAATTTTCCTTCTAGCTACCCGCTTCTTCTGTTGTTCTATGTTTTGTATTGATGGTTTAGAATATGGTTAAATTTGAGGATCCAAATCCATCTTTTTAGTTGGTTGTTAATGACATTCATAGATACATTATTACTGCCTCCATGACTCAAACTCGGTACATTAATAATGAATTATCTGAATTGTAAATTCTTATATCAATTGGTGTAATGTATATGACCAAAAAACCACTGGTGGCTAAATTAATTAGGTGAATTCCACTAATTTCATGATGGCTGAAGGTTTATGTTGATTGAGTGTCTTCAGGTGCACCGGGACCCTCATTTTATGGTGGCGTCTTCCACACTCTTCATAGATTTGCTAAAGGATGCTTATACCACTTAATTGGAATTTGTTATTCTATTGAGGCTGAACTATGGGATATCATCAAAGCGGTTAGGTATACTTTCCAATTCAGATGGTAGTACCTATGGATTGAATTTGACTCCACATTCATTGTGGATCTTCACAAACCTCATTCATGAAATTTTCCTTGTCAAATGTTTCCACATTTGATAGATTTCCTCAGACTTGTAGAGTGTCTGGTCACTTCTGTTATGTATATAGTGATGCAAATCATGTTGCTGATGTCCTATCCAATAGAGCCACCATGGAAGATAACTCTAGGTGGTCTTTTTTGATACCATATTTTTGTTTAGGCTTATTGAGGTAGACACACATGTTAATTTCTATACCCATCTTTGTTAAGCTTCTTTGCTATGACTCTTTATTGTCTTTACTTATTCAATTATTTGTTTAAGAGCAGGTTTTCCTGAATTGTAAACCATTTGATTAAAACCATGGTGTGTAACTATAAATTATAAAAATAACTTTTTTTGATATAATCATATGAAAAATAATTTATGATGAAATTTTGATATTTTATGGGAAATTTTGATTTCTTTGTGAATAGTTAAAAATACCATTTTTTGTAAAACCTTCCTTTCTTTTAAATAAATCGAGTAAATTACAATTTTAACTATTATTAGAATTTTAAATAAATTATCACAATTATTCATTATTTATATTTACTCCAATTAATAACATTTCAAAAATCCATATCATTGAATTTAGTATACGTTTATTTTTGAAACAAAACATAATTTTAAAAATTTGTTATAATGTGACATTTTTTTTCTATATTTTAATTAATTTAAATAAGTCCAAATAAGGAATAAATATAATTAATTAAATTGATTATATATCTAATTTTTTTTATTTAAATTCAAAAAATTAAGTATACTAGTTATAGAGTTAATATAAGATCATCTTATTCTCAAAAAGTATATTTCTTGAAAACCAAATTTGCATCGTCTCTATGGGTTATATTTTAAATAACATCATGAAAAATAAATGAATTGAATTTGATAAAATGTATTTAATATTTGGAATTGGAATAATTTATATTATATAATAACTTCATCTTAAATTTTTCCTTAATGAATAGTAAAAATAGTAAACATCCTTTACCATGGTTAAGGGGAAAATAGGTTTATCGAGAGTTAAACTAAAATGATAAGGGCTAAAATGACCTAATTGTTCTTAAAATTCAATCGGATGGTCGTATTTCAACCATATAACACCCAAGTTTGGATAATTTTTAATTTTTGATCCTTTTTTCTTGTGTAAAACAGGGTTATAACTTTTTTTTCAAAATTATAAGTGCTTATATCCCCCATTTATAAATGGTTTCCAAATTTAATCTCCTATTCAAACTTATTAATAATTTTAATTTAGATAATACTCAACAAAATACCTTCCTTTATTCCCTCCTCAAGTGCTATAGGTCTTAGATTAATCATAAAACCAATATAGTAAGGCTATAGGTATAATAAAAAAATAGTTAGTCTGAAGAATAATTATCATTCTCAACTATGAATTTTGATTTTCTATATAATTAAAACCTCTTTAGATATTATTCAACAATAATTATTTAGAAAAATAATTATCTTTCATACACTATGATTTTATTATTTTATTATAATAACGTATATCCATATCCTCTTCCATCAAAAGAAAAATGAAACCATCATTCGTGTGTACGATGGACTACCGCCACACGAACCGGTGCAATTATTTTTCCTCATTTACATTCATGATAGTTAAAAATTGAATATTTAATTTTTAATATATTATATTCATGAAATATGTAACATTATTAAAATGAAAAAATTAATTTAATTTTTTCCTTTTCATTTATTTTAAAATGATAACTTCTATTGTAAATAGGTGTGGACAACCACCTCCACAATGATTTGTGAATCATTTTTCATTAACAGATAACATTGATGATATATAAAAGTATATTTCATTTAATAATATTATATTTATGATATAATTATAAATATAAATATAAAATATTACATAATTTCATCCACAATGATTGTTGAAAAATAGAAATGTTTCTCATACATATGTACAACCACAGTTTCCCTTATTGTAACATAGTTTATTTTATATATCCATTATTCAAGGTTATATTTGAAATATAAATTAATGCATAAAAATGATAATTCTTAATGATTTTTATTTTTTAGATAATATCACAATGAACCATTTTACCATATTTAACATAACAAATCCATTTTAAAATATGGATCAGAAGTCATCAAAACACCCAACATTGACTTAGCTGATTAAGTATTTAAATATTTCAACAAAATACATATAATAAATGATTTAATTATAATGTATTAAAACAATAAATGTTTCATAAGAAATTAAATAATATATATAATCTTATTTTATATGAATTAAAGGAAATCCATGGAATGTCTGGACTCAAGTTATGGGTTTTTTGTCTCACTTTTATTTATATAGGACATATAACATATTCACCACTTATTTATATTGTGTGGTGAAAATAATTCCCATTAATGTATTTAATGATTATTTTGATAAAAATTATTATAATATAAAATCCAAATGAGGAACACCATTTCCCAGGGTCTTAATTTAGATATATATAAAGCTGAAAGTGATTTCATCTGAATTTAATTTCAGGGGGGCATAATTTATTATTATGCACCTAATTAAATTTGTGTAATGTATTATTACTGTTCTGTTGGTATTATATATCCTGAATAATTCATAATTAATGTTTTAATATGTTAAATTTTCAATTATTTCATCTAATGGGATTTGAATTGAAAGTTACTAAGTGACAAGGGGTTTCATAACACAATGTCTTTTCATTGGTATATATTGCTTATTCATTATATTTGATATCTAATGATTATAGGTGAAATAAAATCTATTTTTATTATGTTTTTTACACTTTTGTTTGGATTTACAGTTTTCATTTAATCTATAAATTTATGAACTCATAATTCAATCCTGATATCTTTGTAACGATTATTCATCTCAAATTACATTTCTCAAAGAAATACGTTTAATGATATGAACATATTAATATTATGAGGTGTATATAAGACCCCATTTATCATTAATATCATAAAATAATTTTTTATAGGTATTGAAATTTTTATTTCAGTCTTTAATTTCATAGGGCTTATGATTTCAATGGTACTAAAGTTGAAAAAGATTTTTGTTAAAATTTTCTATCTTTTCTAGATTGCTTATATTGAAAGTAATTTTGGTGGAAATAATGGGATATTATTTTCCTGAAAAACAAATATATTTTATTCCCTTATGGTTACGAAAGTGGACCATATGTTTAATTTCAATTTCTAGTCTTATTGATTAAAGAAACATACTGATTGTTGTTCATCAGAGATATTAATCTTATATCTTATTTTAGATTCAGAATCTCTCTATTCAATATTCATATTTTCATAAATGTATTAAAATATATTATTTTTTAAATAAAAAACATTTACTAAATCAATTTACATGATATGTGACCTTCTTTTAAAGAGGTTTAAAAATAAAATTTCTTAATATTTTTAAAATGGTTTCCTATTGACTCCCTTTACAAAATTTTTTAGAAAAATGTTTACATTATGGTATAAATAAATGAAGATCTTTTCCCACCACCATGTAAAATTTTTCCCTTGAATTTTCATTTGAATTGTTGTTAATAAAATTAAAGAAAATAATTTTCACAATAATTTTTTTTATTTTTAGCTTTTAATGGTTATTTACAAAGTGAATATTTTATTTTCTTCAAGAATTTATTAAATGAACTTTTAATAGTATATCCATCTATAAACATCAACAAACATTGATATGAACTATGATACACTAAGAATATTTTTTAAGAGTACTATATTAATTATTTATTTGTATGGATTGTGATTTTTTTAAAGATAATTTCATTAAACCTATTATATTTCATCATGTTAATCATATTATTAAAGTATTAATGAATGTTTCCATTATTTTTAGGATGTGATACAAGGTCAATGTGATGATTTATGTTATTTGTCTTGAATTTTTTATCACGTGTTTATCCCTATTATATTTCTTGTGTAATCCTGATATAGCTAATTTGATGGGTTGATCCCCATTATAGCTCAATTTAAAATGGTTTGTACCCTAATATATCTTATGATATGATGAGTGTGCCCCTTTCTGGCTCTCCAATTCATTGGGTAATGATTATGTTCTCTATAGAGTTATATTGGAATTAAACCGTATGATTAATACAATTTGGAAGGAATAAATATGGATTCTTTAAAAATAATGTTCCAAGGTACCAACATGTTTACTTTATACTTTCTATGGGATATAAATGTTTCCTTTGATAAATATTGATATCACATGGATCATGATTATTGATTCTTTTGACAATATCCTTTATTAAATAACTATTCCAAGTTCTTGATTGGTGATCTACTTATTGATGGTTATTATTTCCGTTATGTTATGCTCATGCACTTTTATTATGTCAACATACCCCTATGCTCATATTTTTAACACTGATGGTGTTTAGTTATTAAGGTATATGCCTAAACTTACTATGCATTTGAGATCACCTTTCACATGTTTCCTTTTACACAGTTTATCAGTAATTATTTCAAATGAGTTATTTCTAGACGGGATTCATATGATTGATGATGATGTCCTAATATAGAATATGAAAAATTGGTATAGTGGGAAAATAATATCTTTAAGTCATGGGTATTATTTATATAATATTTTTTATGAACTCTATACAAATATAACCCTCAATGGAATTTGGATATGTAATTGATCCAATATTTCCATTCTTTGGTATGTTTTGGATAGAGAAAATTACATCTTATTTATTAGTGTCAATCCAAAAATTTTATTCTTTTGTTTTTAGCATCAGATCTGGGAGTGAGAGTAAATGGCTATTGTATATGGTATCAAAGAACGGTTTTGATAACATTAATGATTCATATGTTTTCATGTGAGGATATCTTAATAGTTATAGAATCTAGCATAGGATTACAATTTTAAGTTTAATTATAAGTTCCAATTCTTATACAACCTATTTTGGGTTTGTTTTAAGGACAATTTGAGGTCATTAAAGAATATTTGGGATATGTTTTATTAGGTTGAGGTATATATAACCCTTAGGTTTAATGTGATGTATTATTTAAAGAAAAATTACATTACTTTTGGTGATATACATTTAATGGTATTGTTGATTTCTAGGGTCTATTATATCATTGATGTTGAGTTAATTATGGGTTATTACAATTTATGAACATATAATATAGCTAACCATTGGAATGATAATAGATCTATATACTATGTGACTGATGATGAAGTTCATTATTTTGGGTAATATTATATTATTAAGGTAATCAAAACAATATGTGATTTTATTTCACAAATAATGTTCAATTTTTTTTTGGAATCATATATGATTTTACAGTGTGTTAGTGGTGATTCAAGTTACTTATGGAAATGATTAGAAAAAATTGGAGATTTTATTTTTATGGTACATTTATTTTTTTGAACGATAATTTAATAATGATTTATGTTATTTAGAGATAATAGTTAAGTTTATCTTAGAAGAATATGTGACTAAATAAATATAATATTTGGGTTTCAATCACAATTAGGAATATTCCAAATAATATTTAGGACACTTATTTATGGAATGATTTATTTTTAACTTTTGTTAATACTATTGAAATTTAGATATTTATGATATAAAATTTCATTCATTATAAAAAATATCAAACCATGTGATAACCATTTTGGTTTTGGATAATGTATAAATAAAAAAAATATCTATTTATACTTTTTGGGATTATTTTATATGTTATAAGTTGATTTTAGTGCTTTTGGCATGAAAAGTACTTCTTGAGTACTCATATTTTGGAGAGAAAGAAACTTTTATTGTGATAATTTACTAAATTATGATATTCTAATAATCATGTAATCATATTTCCTTATTTTAATAATTTATATGGTAATGGAATTACTAAACTCTTGGATAAGGATCATGAAAAATACGTATTTTCTTATTTAAATCATTTATGATAAAATTTATTGTCTTTTTTTCACACCTCATTGGTTTATAGTTTTGGGTTTATTGACATCATGATTAATAAAGTTATTTTCATAATTGATATCTTTCACTCTCCATAATTAATTAGTTATTAAACATTTCTTCCATTTTCATATCTTAACTTCCCACAATGTTTTTTATATTTTTGAACCTAGTAAGCTGTTATTATAGGCGATGTTAATAAATCTCTTTCTCTCCTTTCCAGTGGATGTTTTATTAACCATTTTTATGATGTGGGATTTAAAAAAGGCATTTTAAAATGTAAACATATATTTACAAAGTTTAAGTTCAAACTTTTAGAACATATAGGAGGGTGGAATGTAACACCCATTGATTTTAAAAGAACAATAGGTTTGACAGTGTATATAACACCCCACATTGGGTTTGAACGACCCAGAAAATATTTAGTCAATGTAACATCAATGAAAAACTGAAATCTTTAAATAATAATAAATAATTTAGGAAATATATAAAAATATTTCAAATAAATATAAATTTATTGTTAAATTATTTGTAAATAATCACCAATTTTTTGTGAAGACATTTTATTCATAAAAATATATTGTCATAAAAAATGATTTTTTTAATTTTTTGTGAGAATATATTTTTTTTAATTTTTAAAAACATTATAAATCATATTTAATAAAATTAAAATTATTTTTAAATCAGAATATCAAAATTAAGTTAGGGTAATATTCTGGGATTTTTCATAAAATATTGTTTTTTAGTGAATAGTGAAGACTTCTGATTTTTATAATACGCCCATTTATTTTCAATATATAATTAAATTTAAAGGTATCATTGTGATTTTAATTTTATTTAAAGTATAAAAAATATTATTTTGTTTTATTTAATCAGATTAATTAAATTTTAGTTATATATATAATATATTTTACAATATGTTTATTTTTGGGAATAAAACACATTTTTCAAAAAACCGTTTTAAGGTAAAAAATGTTTATACTTTTTAGTTGATTAAAATATCCCCTAACGAGGAATTATTTGAATTAAATATATTTATATTATATTTCAAAAAATATTAATTAAAATTCATATATTTATTATTACTACTTATAGAGTGAATATAATGTTTTACTGGGCTTAAAAAATACATTTATTAAAAACCACATTTTTATCGCTTATGTAATTTTTATTTTATGCTAAATTCAACCCCTTATTTAAATTGAAAATGATAAAATGTATAAAATGATTTTAATTAGAATAAATTTTATTATATAATTTGGTCAACTAATTTTTTTCAAAATTAATAGTGACAAAAAAATAAAAAACTTTTATATTGATTAACGAGGAAACTAGTTTATAGGGTGCTAAAATAATATGAAAAGTGTTAAAATAACCTAAAAACCTATCTAAATTATAATTTCGGTCCATTTTAATACCTATTATCATATAATTATCGATATTAGTCCATTTTAGATCCTTTTATCATGTATAAATATTGGGTATAACATTTTCTTTTGAAAAAAAATTTATTCATGTTCTCTCCCCCACTTATAAAAGGACACCAATTATCCAATACTTTTAACACTTAAAATGCATTTTTCTCATCCAATAGAAACCAAATTACATTACAAAATTACATCCCCTTGATTTATAGGCCTTAGTTTGATCAAAAAACCAATATAATAAGGATTTTGGTATAATCCTTAAGAGGTGGTTTGAATAATAGTTGTTGTTCTTAACCGAGCATTTTTATTTTATTTTATTTTTTACTACATAAAATATTATTCAACCATTTTTTTTAATAACATAAATATATTCAATATAATTATTTTTTATTATATTTTTGGGTTATCATAAATCCTTATCTTTCATCGAATGTATAATAAGATCATCGTTCGGGTTTATGGTGGACTACCACTCTGCGAACTGATGTAATTAATTTTCCATCATCAACCCTCACGAATTTTCATGATGATTGATTTAAGGTTTATATATTATTATAATGAAATACTTATCAATAATAAAATATAATATATCAATTAACTTTAACCTTTTCATTCAATAAAACATGATAACATTATTCATGCGTACGTGTGGACTATCGCCTCCACGAAGAGAAGTGATTCATTTTCCATCGCCACAACACATGAATAATATATTCAAGTATATTAAAATAAATAATATTATATTAAATATATAATTATAATTCATTAAATGTAAAATTATTTTTACCTTAATTCAATAATGATTGTTGAAAATTGGAAGTGTTTCTCATCTGTACATATGACATACCGTCCTCATGATTGTAATGTAGTTCATTTTTCATGAACATTATTAATGGATGTTTTTAAAATTATAATTGAAGTACAAAAATGATAATTATATAATTATTATTCTTGATATAATCTAACAATTATCGTTTGACCATATTCAACATATCGAATTCGTTTGGAAAAAATGGACTGGACATCTTCAAAACACATGACCAAGACGTAAATGATTAATTATTTAATTATTTTGTTAATCTAAATAAAATAAATGATTTATATCAACGGTATTAAACCAATAAAAATGAATATAATAAATGAAATAATTTTTATAATCATATTATATTGGATTTAATGGATATAAATGGAATGTCTCAGCTTGAGGTATGGGTTTATCAACACACATTTTTTTAAGACATATTCAATATTCAACACATATTTATTTATATGTTGTAAATTATTCAAATTAATATATTGTATTATTATTTATATAAAAATTACTATCATTTAAAATTATTTTATGGTTTCTCCCTTCTCTTTGGTTTTGATCCCAATATTACAAAATCCATAAGGAATTTTGTCTCCACTTAATTTCATTGAAGAATACTTTATTGTTTTACACCTAATTTAACTTATAAGGATTATATATATTTCTTCTTTGTATGTTATATAATGAATATTTCATAAAAAAATCCATTCTTTATTTTAATATTATTCAATTCATCAAAGGGAATTTTAATTTAATGTCACGAAGTGGTAAAGGGTTTCATAACTCAATTTCTCTTCAATGGGATATATTACTTCTATAATATCTTCAATATGATCTGATTACATGTGAAAACAATTCTAATTTTATTAAGTCTTTTTCCCATTTTTATAACATATTTAAACATTTTTCACATAATCTCTCTATTTATTAACTCTCAATTCAATGACATGATTTTTTCAGGGTTTTTCATCATTAATCCACTTTCCTTGAGACATATGTTTAATAATACGACCTTTTCTAATTTTATAAGGTGTATATACTTACACTTTGACATGTTATATAATTAATATATTTATTCTATTTAAATTTTATTTTTGATTTTATTTTATTCATTCATGGGGATTTGGATTGAAAAGTTTCTAAATTGGAAATGGATTTATATTATAATCTTCTTTCAATACATGTTTTTTATTATTAAAGGTTAAATACAATGATATAACAGGATCATATTTTCTTGAATCACATCAAGTATCTTGAAATATATTTTCAAAATTTTTCCACATGTTCAATTTAAATTTTCTCCCATATTGATTAAATAAACATTAAGAATGTGGTTTATAATTGATACTAATCTTGTAAATTCATTTATATTATCAATATTTGTCTTCAACTTTAATGTTTTCTAAAATATTTTAAAAAATGTTCATTTAAAAGCATTACATATTTCCTAAACCTATTTTACATGATCTTTTACACTCTATAAATAAGTTACTTAATAAATTTCATAACGTTTTCCAAATGGGTCACTTTTGACATCCTTTATAAAATGATTGAAAATAATTTTAATATTAACCTTGATAACATGAATGTATATTTATACCATAATTCACATTATTTTCATTAAATTTTTCCTTATATGATTAAAATGTGGTATTAAATTAAATTTATTTTCAACTAATTTTTTGAATTTTTACTTTTGATGAGATATTCTCTAATTGATATAACTATTTTCTCAGAGAATGTATCTAATGAACTTTATTGGTATTTCCATCCATAAAAATAAAAAACCCTTGATATTTAGTATACTCTATTAAGGATATTTTTTAATGATATCATCCTCATTCTTTCTCTATGTGTCTTATGGTTTTTTCAATGATATTATCATAGACTAATTCTTTCTCTATTGGTTAATCGTGTTATAAAATAAAACATGGATATTTCTATGAGTTTTATGATGAGATAAAAGACCTCTGTTATTTATTCATCTTATTGTTCTTGGATATTTTTTATAAAGGATTAATCCACATTATATCTCATTGTTGAGCTTGGTAAATATTATATGATAGGTTGATTCAACTCATGATATTATTGATTGATCCCCATTATTCCTCAGGATATAATAGCTTTATCCTCAATTTAGATCATGATATAATGGGTGATCCCAATTGTATCTCTCTAATGCATTGGGTATTGATTATCTTTTTTATGTAATTATATTGGAAGTTATTCATATGGTTATTCTAATTTAAAAGGGATTTGTAACATTTCTATGATGATAATGTTCTATGATACCAACTTGTTTTCATTGTTCTTTACAATGGTTATAAAGATATATATTTGACCGATATTGAAATAACATGAATTGGGATTATTGATTCATATGACTCTTTCCTTTTTTAAATATTTATTACAAGATTTATCATCCATGTATTTATGGGTATGATTTCTCTTATGTTATGATCATTCACTTTGATTATGTCATCATACAATTATGCTCATATTTCTATCACTTATGGAATTAAGTATTTAATTCATATTTTTACCATTAAATAGAATTTTATCTCACACATCTAATGATTACATTCCCATGATTTTCATGAATTATTTTAAATAAATTATGTTTATAAGGGTTTCATATCGATTATGGCGTTGACCTAATATAGAATATGAAAATATAGATATAGTTGGAAAATTATTCTCTTAATTAGTGATTATTATTTATTAAAGATTATGTTATAACTCTATAAAACTATAAAAATAAATGGTCCATGTATATGTAATAGTTCCAATATTTTTTATTGATATTTGTTTTGTATGGAAATCAAATTTGGTCTGTTTTACATATATAAATCTAGAAATGCAATGATTGTGTTTTTAACATCAAATCTATGAGTTTATTTTTTAGAATATTATAATACGTGCATCACTTCATTAACCTATTCTTTTATATTAATTTTTTATTGATGAGATATTATATTTTTATTTTTTTAGGGTTATATCAAGGAAGTTTAAAAACAATATTTAAGGATAAGTGGATTTGGTTTCTTTTAATAGATATTCTAAATATTTGTTTGAACAATGTGATTTCAAGAAACATCTTATAAAACCTATAATTATATGGTTTGTTGAATTGTTATATGTTATTTAAAAATGTTCCTTATATATAAGTTATTCTTTATTGATTTTTAAAATTTATTCTGAATCGTTTCCTCTAATTTCATAACGTGTCGATTTATTCATTATATATTGTGCTAATTCATATAAAAATTTCCTTATTTGATATAGATTATTATTTATTTTTAAGGGTTAATATTTCATTTAAGGGAGAAGAGACTATAGGTAATTTTATTTAGGATTATATAATTAACATAAATAAAGGTAAAAATCAAATTATGGGTTGGGATGGAAGGCTTAAAACTTATTTATATATTTTTTATATATGTATATATTATTAATGAACGCTTTTTTATTATACATGTTATTGATAAAGGTAGATATGTTTAATTTTTAAAAAATGGTTATATGAGTTCCATCCTGTTGTGGGAATGGAAGGTAGAAACCATTAATTAATATTTTTTTATCAATAAATGATAATTATGTGATGCGGAATTTGTGATTTAGGTTTTTGGTTTGTTGTTGTGGTCTAAGGGTTTTTTCTCTTATTGTTATTTTAGTGGATATTTTACTAGTTTTCCTATGTTTTCTTTTTATTCTGTGATTTTTTTCCATCTTTTTTTAGAGGGTTTATTGTTTAGGGTGTATTTATAGTGACCCAATATTTTTTACATCTTTTATTACATAATTTTAACCAAAATAAAAATTAAATAAATAAAAAGGATTGAAAATCGTAATCTTTTTTTCTGACTAGTTACATTATACAGAAATATGAAAAAAAATTAATCGTTATAAGGAGTTGATGAATCACTTTATGCTCTCAAAACTACAAGGGGTAACCTAGGGAATGCATAGACAAAATGGTTGAGATAAAAAGAATAATAATGGAATATACATGTGAGTCAAAGGAATGATATTATATCATAAAAGATCAATATCATGAGTATTCCATGGGATCATAATATAAATAAATTTTTTTCATAATATAATAGAAAAGTGGAAATTTGGTAAAAACATGAAAAAAAGAATATGTCAAGGATAAATTATAAGGTAACATCACATGGTGGACATAGACTCGTAGTAGATTAGGTTTACTCCCTAATCCCATACATAACATACCAGGACATAAAAATATTACCCAATGAATTAGAGAACCATTTGGGTGATCCCTTGATAACATGTGCAGGATTATGTGTCCTATAAAAGTGAATCAATCATAAGGAATAAACATTAATATTTCCCATTGAATAAAATAGGTTTCAAAATATTTCCTCATATGATAATAAATGTTTATGTCATTAAAAAGACATTTGAGAAATTATCATACGACATGTAGTACCTCATAAAATGAAAGAGAAATAATCTAGGTATATATGTGATAGAAATATGTAAAAACTTTATAGGAGGTAAATAACATTAATGTGAAAGATAGAGTGAATTAGAGCTGTAAAAATCATAACCCAAAAAAATAGTGGTTCAGATATATTCCTTATCTTAAGCCTTATGTTTCTTTCTAAACATTATAAAATCATAAAAAATGAAAATAGATTTATTATAAATTTATTATAGAACAATAATCATATATATCATAACATATACGATTTTCATATGATATCTTACTATTCGTTTGTTAATAGTGCTTTATTAAAATCCTTATTCTCGGGGATATCTACATCATTTTCCAGGCATATTTTGGTATGGTTATCCTAGTCATTATTCATTGATCGTGGTTCTACCATCTTTAGATTGCTAATAGTGATATAAATATCATATATAATCATTATATAAATATTTATATTCATACACTAAAGGTAGAGAAAATATAAATTAATTAAACTATACATGGAGACCGTTGGTTATACAAACACTTGAACATTGTTTAATATTTCAATGGAAGTAATGAAAGAAAGATAAATAATAATTAAACATTATATAATAGTAAAAATATCATAAATAAAATCTATATTTATTAAATATAAAATTATAAAAAACAATGAGAGGTGGTGATGTAAAATTAAACATATAGGTTTGCAATGCGATTGTCCACCATACAAACAAATGATGATTCTGTTTCCCATTTGATAGAAAAGGACATGGATGAAGATGATTACTATAAAATAATAATATATAAGTATATTTAAAATATTGACATTATTATTTCAACCTTATTAAATAATATTTGCAGGAGGTAGAAGAATAAATTAAACTAAAACTTCCAGTTAAAGACTATATCGCTTCTTCAAAAAAATTCAATGACACGAACCTTAAACCCTCAATGGTTAGTATTCTCCCAAAAATAATATATTTAATACGTGTAGAGGGATTTTAGGGATGGTTTTGGGTAGTTAATGGCCTATCCAAATGCTTTATAAAGTAATAAAAAATTGGACAAGATGTGACCTTTTATAATAGAGGGGATGGGAATTCATGGATTTTCATAAAGTATTGAATTAATACAAATTATTCTTCAAGGAAATATAAATAAAAAATAATATAACTAAAATATAAGATGAGGATTATGGGTATTAATCTCATTCAATAAAAATTGTTATTGTTCAGGTGATTTTTCAACCTTTAATGTTTTTAGGGCTTGGTTATCCTTTTTGATGATTACAACAAT
Organism: Viscum album; assembly: GCA_963277665.1. NCBI lineage: Eukaryota > Viridiplantae > Streptophyta > Magnoliopsida > Santalales > Viscaceae > Viscum > Viscum album. Next base: position 200,754,953 of record OY728125.1, on the reverse strand, counting down.
AACAATTGTTTTACACTATTGTGGTTTAGATATTTATTATAAAAGTATAAACAACCCATAAATAGAATAAAATTGATAACATTAACCAAACCCCAATCATTTTTCCCAATACTAATATTTTTAATAATTTTCAATTATTTAATTAAATAATATTTATTAAAAATTAACATTAATGCCATTTTTCAATATATTCATTTAATTTGAAAATAAAAACTATATGAATATAGTGGAATTAAAATATATTAAATTATTTTATTTTAGTTAAAAAATATGGGAATCATAATAATTCATTCAAATTACATTGCATTTAATATTTTAATGATCATTTATTTATTTTTTCTATTAATTGAAAAAATATTGTGTCAGCATTGTGTAAGAATTAAAGGTAATTTCTTCATCACAAATAAAATCTAATAAATTATTATGGAAATAAGATAAATTATCTTTCAAATAATCTAATTTGAACCAAATATTTCCCTGGTTTATTCATTTTAAAACAATTCAGGTAATAAAACCAAGAGAATAATATTTTTACATTTCTTCACATAAAATAATGTTATGGTAAAATCAATGACATAAGTCACCAAGATTTCATATGTTCATAGCATGGATGGAAATAAAAAATAAATATAATCCAATAGGATAATGGAATGTGTAAGGCTCATTATTTAGTCCGTACCATATTATTTTTAACCGTAATTAACTTATTTAAATGTACCTTAGTTACAATTATTTAATATGGTTAATATTCATAATAACCTAAAATAATATAGTCCTGCTTACAAATTTGGACGTAGTAATTCCAAATACGCATTCAATTTTTCAGGATATAATTTCTAGAAGATGAAGAAATTAATATAATGATAAATCAAAAAACAAAATGAAAAATAGGTTTTTAGATAAATTCCATCTAAGTGTAAAAAATATTTTTATAAAAAAACCATGAATAAATTTAATTCTGAAGATTATAATTGGATTTTGTTTAATAAAAAACAACTAATGGAATTTTTAAACTAATCCAAAATATAATTTTACTTTGAAAATAATTAAAAACCAAATTCATTTTTCAAAAAAATACATTATTTCTTAATATTCATTGAAAAATAAAACATTTAAGAAAATCATAGAATTTCTTCATAAGGTAATTTTCATGTTATAATTTCAAAAAAAAATTTATTTTTCTCATATAATATTTCTAAACATTTAGGAAATTAATTACAAATTAACTCATAAAAAATAATTGAATCCATTTATAAAGAAAATAAATTTTTGTTTATTATAATGACCTTACTAAAAATAGAGTGACTATTTATAAAGAATTTATCAATAAATTCATAATGAGTTCGAACTTTATATATATTTCATTACTTATATATTCATATTCATAAACACCAATTTAGTGACTAGTTTATAACAGTTACACTTAAATGATTAGTTTGCACTGTTTGTTCAGGATCAGTGTTATGTTTTGTATATGCTAGAAAACATAGTTTTCTTTTTAAAATATTAAGGTGCTATATTCACTTCCCCTTAAGAAATTTCACCCTTGAGATTTTTTATTATACACTATGATGAAAATAGGTAAGGGTGTTTCTCCATCACGTCTTCCTCCAGTTCCAATTTCACCTACTTATATTTATGGTTTCAATATAGTAGTTTGACTTGATGATTTTTCCTATGGTGTAGAAATTTATCTCTAAAGTAGAAGGGATTCACCTACTCCCCCTTATAAGATTCGTCCTTTTCCAAATATATAACCTCTCAATGAAGTACATGTGAGGGATCTTCTATATACTTCACAAAGAGAGATATGTGCAATACGTCATGTAGATTAAATATGGTTTCACTATGACATTTTTTGTTTTATTCATTGCATACATTTATAAGGGAATTCTCTTACGTAGATAAAGGTCATGATCGCGCATGCAAGTCCCACATGAAAGTTGCAGATGTTCGGATGCATATTTATATATGATTTTGTCACAACCGAATGTCATCAGCCTATTGTGGGGATGAGTTCCCATAGACACACACTCCACAAACCAATATGTGAATGTGCCAATATGAATGCGCCCTCGTGGGCTTTGGCCCATTTTATTCTTCCCATAGGCTTTAGCCCACGAGTTGTTCTGTATGCATTCCCTACAGGGCTACCCAAACATCTGGCCCCTTAGGTTGAGGTTCAACCGAAAAAACAAATATTTTATAATTAATTTTTTATTTCATAATATATATATATATATATATTAATTTCTAAAGTTTATATATATTTGTTTATAAGTTCTCATTTTTTCATAATAAAGTTATTATTTATTACATCAAAATATATTGATATTTATTATTATTTAATATATTCATATATATATACATTATTTGTTTAGTATTTTTAAAATTTATTTGTTTTCATAATTTATTAATATTTATTCATTTTTTTCAAAATAAATTTTTATTTGATATATAAAAACTGGTATTATGAATATATGAATATAATAGATATTAATATATATATTTATATATTAGTTTTTAATATTTATTTATATTTATTTATTTTTTATATCTAATTGTTTGTTTAGTATAAAAAAATATATTAATATTTAATATATTCAAATATATATATTAAAAAAAATTAAAATTTTTATCCCCCAATAACATCAGTGTGGAGTGATGTTGGATCAAATTATCATACATTCTTATTTACACTGGATTGTTATCAAGATTGATGGGGCTGGCTTGGGTGGCATGATTTATGGCCAGTGTTATGCACGAGCTATGTACACAGATGGATCCCAACCCGTTGGCAAGGGTTGCAGTGGCAAACAGGATGCGCCAGGAATCATTCTAGGGCACCCAAATGGAATTTGAAATTGAAACTAATGGCAGTATTGGTTGCCGGTGGGATTGGTCTCAGGAACTACGATTTTTGGTGTTTTTTATAAATAGAATCTTTTATAAAATTATATAAAAAGGATAGGGTTTCGTAAATTTATTAAAATGGGTCTCATGATGCGTAAACCCCATTCACGCATCTTGTGCAGTCGTGATAAAAGAAGTGTGAAACCCGTTCATGCTTCCACCATCACTAGGAATTGTGAATGGGGTTTACACATCCTTTGTAAACTATATGAAGGATGCGTAAACCCCATTCACGCATCATATAGAATGTTTTATTTTTTTATTTTTTGGTGTTTCAAATTTTTTTAAATTTTTTAATTTTGTTTTGTTTATATATATATATATCAAAAACTTTCAGCAAAATTTAACTACAATTTAATATCCAGTAGTACTGCCATTACAGCAGTCTGGATTCTAACAGACACCCTCACCCCATGCTCTCTTTTATAAGAGGGCTTGGCCTAGAAATCATTCTATATTTTCTATGTGGGATTCAGGTTCTCCCTTTCCTATGCAGAACATTCTTCCTTTCTGATGTGGGATTCTGTTTCAAGTACGTTACTTTGAATGATTATAAAATAAAAACTATAAGACAAATATAAATGAAACATAAAACATGAATTAAAAAGATCTGAAATTGATGAAAAGAAAATAATTTCGTAAAACATGTTGATGAATAATAATTTATAGGATTTCGAAGCCACCAACTTGAAACATAAAATTTTACAAATACATGTCTTTGAAAAAATATAAAATAAAAACTATTAGACCAATATGAATGAAAATTAAAACATGGATTAAAAATATAAGTAATAGTTGGAAATGAAAATAATTTTGAAAAACTGTTAATGAAAAAATTTTATAAGCTTTCAAAACCACCAACTTGAAACATAAAAACGTTTCATGTACGTGGCTTAGAAAACCTATAAAATAAAATCTATAACACCAATATAAACGAAAATTAAAATAATGATTAAATATATAATAAATAGTTCATAATCAATTAGTAAATTAGTAATATAATTATTAATTAGTTACTGATTAATATAATTAGTAATTAGTAATTATTAATTAGTTAATTTGTAATATAATAATTAATTATATAATAATAAATTATTTTATTTATATTATAATTATAAATTATATAATAATTATGTATTTAGTTAGTAATATAATTATTAATTATATGATGATTCATTAGTTATTTAGTAAATTGGTTATATAGTAATAATTATAATTATTCACTGCAATTATTAGTTATTAGTTATTAATAATTAATTATATAATAATTAATTAGTAAATTAGTAAAATAATTATTAATTATAAATTAATAACTAACTAATTATTATATAATTAATAATTATATTACTAATTAATTGATTAATTATTATAAAATTAATAATTATTAATTATAACTAATAATTATATTACTAATTTACTAATTAATTATTATATATATAAATTTTAATAATTAAATATTCAATTTGTAATTAACTACTTAATTTTTATATAATTAATAATTAATAAGTATAATTTATAATTATATTAGTAATTTTGATTAATAATTATATTACTAATTATAACTAATAATTATATTACTAGTTAACTAATTATTTATTATAAAACTAATAATTTTATAATAAATTAAATAATTTAATATTATAAAATTTATAATTAAAAATTTATAATTAAAAATTATAATGAATAATTATAAATAATAATTATATTACTAATTGAGTAGTTAATTATTATACAATTAAAAATGAAAAATGATAATTATTAATTATATTACTAATTGTAATTAATAATTATATTACTAATTAACTTATTAATTATTATAAAATTAATAATTATAATTAATAATTATATTATGAATTAATTATTTTATAATTAATACTTATATTACTAATTAAATAATTAATTATTATATAATTGTATTACTAATTATAATTAATAATGATATTACTACATAAATAATTAATTATTATATATTTAATAATCATATTACTAATTAACTAATTAATTATTATATAAATAATAATAATTTATTATTAATTAATAAATAATTATTATAATGAATAATTATAATTACTAATTATATTAAATAATTTTTATTTTTTATTTTGTAATTAATAATTATATTAAAAAATAACTAATTAATTATTACATAATAAATAATTAATAATTATATTACTAATTAACTAATTATTTATTTAGTAATTAATAATTAATAATTAATAATTAATAATTATAATGAATTATTATATTACTAATTAAATAATTATTTATCAGTTAAAAATAATATTACCAATTAAGTAATAATTATTATATAATTATATTACATATCAACTAATAAATTTTTGAATTTTAGTAATTAATAATTAATAATTAATAATTAATAATTATATTAATTATAATATGATTAGTAATTATATTCCTAATTATCTAATTAATTATTAACTATCTCTTATATATATTTAATCCATGTTTTAATTTTTATTTATATTGGCCTTATTGATTTTATTTTATAGGTTTTCTAAGCCATGTACTTGAAATATTTTTAAGATTCAAGCGGGTGGTTTTGAAAGCTTATAAATTATTTTTTAATAACATTTTTTATTTTTTTTTATTTTCAATTTTTTCTTTTATATTTAATCTGTTTTTTAAGTTTCATTCATCTTGGTGTTATAGTTTTTATTTTATAGTCTTTCAAAGACACGTATTTGAAAAAATTTTATGTTTCATGTTGGTGGCTTTCAATGCATATAAATTATTATTCATCAACATTTTTTACGAAAGTATTGTTATTCTTAATAATTTCTTATATGTTTAATATATGTTTCAAGGTTCATTTAAATTGGTCATATATTTTTTATTTAATATTCTTTATAAGTCAGGTACTTGAAACAGAGTCCCACATCGAAAATGCAGAATGTTCTTGTGCATGAAAGAGAGAACCTGAATCCCACATCAAAAATGCAGAATGATTTCCAGGGCAAGCTCTCTTATAAAATATTTCCCTAGGTGAGGGTGTCTGTCATAATCCTGAATACTGTAATGGTAGTACTATTGGATATTAAATTTCAAATAAATTCTGTTGAAGTTTTTTGTTATATATATATATAATTAAAATTAAAAATACAAAATAATAAAAAATTAAAACTTTCTGTAGGATCTGTTAATGGGGTTCACTTATCCTTCATATAGTTTACAAAGGATACGTGAATCCCATTCACACTTCTTGGTGAGGGTAGATGCGTGAATGGGGATCACACATCCTTTATCACGACTGCTCATGATTCGTGAACCCCATTCACTCATCTCTCCATGACAAAGTTTCATGAATAGGGTTCATGCATCTTGACACCCATTTTTTTTAAATATTAAAAAGCCGAACCTTTTTATATAACTTTTTTTTAAAAAAACCCTCTTTATAAAAAACACCTGCTATTGGGAGACCGGGTTCACAGACGGTCGATGGTGCTCCACGTGGGACGTTTGATAGGTGGTTTTAAGGTGATGATAACTCCTTTTTCAATATTGTGGGTGTAGGTTGAAGATATACCCATATATTCCTGCAGAATCATCTTCATCGATGAATATGGGACTCCACGTTACAGGGGAAAATAAAAGCGGTCAAAAAATGTAGGGACCCTCCTCAATAGTGGTGGGTGACGATGATTTTGGATAAGTGTACCCATAGCGGGGGTGAGCGATGGATGGGTTGCAATAGAAGATGGAAGGAAGATGGGACGAACCAATGACAAAAATTGGTGTTGTTTGGTGCTCTTTGAACATGGGGGTTGAGGTCCGTAGTCCACAGAGATGGCCAATGAGAAGGAGAAAGCAGAGGTGGATGAATATCGGGAGAGTCTCATAGGGCGGAATTCAAGTATAATGACCAATGAGCTCTTACGGGCTGAAGAGGGATCAATAGAGCAGTGCCATAATGATGGAGCACTTATGGGATAATGAGAATCTATAAGGGATAAGAAATTGGTCAAGGAAGGCATATTAGGCCTTTGGGCCTCATAATCTAGGTTTTATGGGACATTAAATGTATTTAAATAAAATTGGATGGATTGGTGGGCTATCCCCTGAGGTGTCTATGACCTATCATTCAACCTTGTTAGTGTGAGGTTTGTTTTTGTTTGAAGGTAAGTATACCTGTAAACATCAAATGAATAAATATAAATTCTTATTTTTTATATTAATATAATATTTTAATATTTTATTTATTCAATTAAATAAAATATAAATGGATATATTTATTAAAATACATATTATATTGATATTAAATAATTTAAAATATATTCACATGTATAACTCTATGTATGTATGTGTTTGTGTGTGTATGTTTGTACGTGTGTATGTATAAGTGTGTGTAGTTTTGTATATATATATATGCATCTCTTTCATGCGTGCACAAGTCTATTTATTGATTTAATAATATTTATTCTTTTTTAACATATCTCCATTTTTAGTATTTTTAGTATTTATTAATTTTTAATATTTATTCAATTTAAATATAAATTTATTTTTATCCATTCATCATGAATATTTGTGTGTGTCTTTAATTTGATTTGATTTATTATAATGGAATTTAATTCAATAATTAATATATTTTTTCATATTTAATACTATTCAATTTAAATATTTTTTTGGTTAGTTAATATAATCTATTTAATCATTTTTCTTCATTTTTATGTGCCTGTAATTCACATAAATAATGTGAATTCACAATTTAATAACTTATAATTTTTTAACATTATTTATTAATTTATTATTATATATTCTTAAATAATTTTAAAGATATATTTAATTGTATTTTAATATATATTTATACATATATTTATTTACTATATATGTAATATATATGTGTATATATATAATTATACTAAAATATATAATAATATAAATATATTTAATTATATAAATATATATACTGAATATTCTGCATAACGTGGGTTTTAGCCCATTGACCCTTAATTTATTGAAAATAAATTATCAATTGCGGACAAGGGTGCAAGAGAAGTGATTTTCCCTGATACACCACCACTTCAAATAATAAAGTAGACTTATTCCCAATAAACATGATGCTCTTGATATGTGATATTAGCTACCACCCCTTACTCTCAGATGACGGCCCCTCCTCCACATATTGGGATGCTTTCAAGTCTCATCATCCACCTTAGTATTAGAGTTTCCATCTGGTGGGTTGGGATCCACAAGTGCCTGAGTATCAAGTTCTCAAGCCACACCTGAGTCCTTCAATATAACCTTCAAACCAGAAATGATCATTTTCTTCACCGTCTCATTGCTTGATGATTGACCTTCAACTTGAAAAGATCCCTTAAAGTTTCCATGTTTCTCAAAGAAACCTGTATTTTGTTAGATCTGTTTTATATATTAATAAAACAAAAGGTAATTTTTCTAGATTCTGGTATAACATTTTTTAGGGTAGTCACCCCCTGGTTTGGGGTGAGAGCAACATGTTAAGAAACTTCCCTATGAGGAGTTTTACTAGACTAGATCATTGCTGTCAGAACTGTGATTTGAATCAGATCCTAATGTTAAGAAGCAATATAATCATCCACTTGGGATGGAATATCTTGTCTTCTTTCCTAATCAATTCATTTAGAATTTGTTCTTCTTGCTCATTGGTAGTGACCAATAACTCCCCGACCAAAGAACCCAAATAAATATAAACTTCTTTAGGGCCTTTCACATCATTAAAACATGTATAATCAAGTTATTACTTGACCATTTTCTTTGGGTGGGGAGAACCAATCTTCAATTTCCCCTTCTTATTTTTTGAAGAGTTATTTTCTTCCAAATTCTAAGAATCTGCATGAAACTAATCCTCAATATATAAGTTAGAGTCACATAAATATTCTTCCATATGAGCTTTATTTCTTCTAGTAAATACACCTTAGAAGGAAGCTACAATAGTATATTCCTTAGCTTTTACAGGACCTAGATAATGGACAACTCCAAAACATGATGATCAAGTATTATTCTCTATTCAAGGGAGTCCATATTTATAATAGACAGTGTTTGGTTCATTAATTCATCACAAAATCCCTATGAAATTATGATTTATAATAACACCTTCCTAAACCTCTTCTATCCCATTATTTTTAGTCTCTTGAATGGGATAAATAGTATTTTTTTCTTATATTTTTTGAAACTGTAGTTCTAATCATTCCCTCAAGATGAACTAAAGGAAAACATATTAGACATTCTTTAATTCGTATTATCAGAAACTATGACTTTGAATTCCATGAAAAACTGAGGAATATTTTCTTAATAAATTTTGAGATCAAACTCACCTTTATTAGTCTAGAGTACTAACTTATCAACCAGAGTTGAGCTTGAATATAATTCAAACAAGATATAAGAAAAGTGTTTGAAACTAAAAAATTATGTTTCATTATACAATTTAATTAGAATACAAATTCATAATGAAATATCATGTCAGGTTCATGGATTCTATAGTACCCAATTTAGCATGTGTACCTTGATAAATGTCTGAAAAAATGAATTTCAAAACTCGACCTGATTGAAATTGTGGTCCCACTCTTGAATGTGAAGAATACCTGATTTTAGGGATATTGAACCAAATATCACTGCTCGAATCCTAAAATAATTTTCAAGGAATGATAATGTGAAATAATCCATGACACATAGAGATGAATTTCAAATTTGAAAATCCCTAAATATCGAGAGTTATGAACAATAAGGTCATCACTTCGATATCGCTAGGAACCCCTAGGAAAAATGAGTTTACTAATGATGAAATGATTTCCTTTTTTAGTCATTCCTGATCACCTATGGATTTTCATTCAAATGATAAACATTTCCCTTTTTAAATAAGTCACTAACAGTGAAATCCATGATGGGAGAGATAGTGTGAAGTGATACATCTACAAAAAACCCACAATGTATAATCCTATTTCTATCCTTACCATCGGTGGAAAATTTGTGACTATCAAACCACCCATGGGGAAGAATGAATTCATCCAGGGGGAACGAAGGAAGAACACATAAGATCAGTTCCATAATTTCCATGTAATTAATTAGAGAGAATCTCTTGCTCAGTTCCCATTTTCCATGTCATCTATATTTTTATATTGGCATTTGATGCTTTGTTTTGGGTCATTTCATTCCTTGTATTTTCTCATTTTAGTAATAAATTTGGGGTCTTGGGGTTGGTTTCAAAATCCCTAATCGATCCATCTTTCTTATATATAGTCCCATATAACACATCATTACGAGTCCCATAAAACCCCCATGATAGATCCCAAAGGCCCCAAACAACAATCTCTAAAGCCCTATAAATTCACAAAATACCCCTTTATCTGTGGCTCTTAACACTACCATAGATTGTTCCATTGTCAGTGCTTCCGTTTATCAGTGCTAAACAAAAAACACAAAAAAATGTTCAACCTTTATAGTTGTTTTTAGCACTGATAAAGGATAATATTTATCTATGATTTTATTAGGGATGATAAAATAATTTAACTAATAATAATATTAATATATATAATTATCATATTTGTATTAAAAAATTGATGTTTATTTATATAAATTAATTTGAAAATTCATACATATAATTACTATAAATATGATATATTGATATATAAACATATACTAATAATTAAAAAAATTATATAAATATAAATGATATATTGTTAACATGTGATATTAGAACATATATATTTATATCAGTGTATATGTTCATATATGTGTATGCATTTTATTGTGTTTGTGTGTTTTGCGTATGTGTATATATGGATGTTCAATTTGTAGAGATATATGTATGTGTATGTTTATATTTGTGCATGTTTACATTGGATGTATAACATGTGTACATGTGTATATGTATGACATGTACATATTTAATTATAAAATTAAAAATAAATAAACATTTATCTAAATAATTAAAAAATTAAGAAATATATTTAAATAATAAATATACTTATTATATTTATAATTATTTGTTCTTATATATTAGTAAATATATATAATTATTAAAATATATATAAATATATAAATATATAAATATATTATTAAATACATAAAAAATTTATTAATATATTTATTTATAATTATAATTATGAAAATTACCTCATAGTTATGCCCTGACACTACGAGACCTAGTCTAAGAAGAAGTAATTTCTCAAGGGACATGTAGTGTGACCTGCTTTCTTGTGATATGAATGCACTAGTTTGAAAGACTAATCCACATTTTCTTGGGAAAGTGTTCAAATAAAAGATTTTGTTTTTATAAATCTTCATAGGGAAAATGCAGAAAATTGGTGGATAATATGGGTTTTCAAGCAGTTACACCTAGGAAATCTAGGTTCAATGAAGTTGCACATCATATTTCTTAGTTCCAAATGAAGAAACATTTTCAGAATAAGTTGATTATAATATCATATTCTCATCATGGATAATAGGAAGAGATTTCAATTTCCATGTTAATGGATTTGAGAAAGGTAGATGGGTCTTGGGAACATTAGCAGTATCCTCATAAACTCAAAGCATCTGAGACTCAACCAAAATATATGCAGGTTCCACTAGCTCAGATTCAGTTTCATATTGATAGAGTTACCAAGGAGGGTGCCACTGTTCCAAGAATCCCTAGTCATAATAAATTTACTTTTCATGAAGTTTTAAATATCTCTATTAGCATACATGTTTTTTGACGAGTTTCTAATTATCCATGGAACCTATATATTTGAAGAGAAATGCATTGAGATTGATAATGAAGGGAGAAATTATGAGACTTAGGATGAGGATGAAGAGACTTTTAGCATGGATGACCAAGACAAAACATGATATGTTTCAAAACAGTGGAATAGATGAAAATAGCTGGGAGGTTGGGGAGGCTCTTGATGAATGGCTGACAGACCAAAAAAGTGAGTGAGTGATCTTTTGTTTTTTGCTTCATTTTTGTGCCTCTTTTAATTTTGAAACCCATTCACTTCCATCAATTTATAACATCCTTTTATTAACAAATTTACCTTAACCATGGGTTCTAATCAGTAGTTTGCATCATTCCGGATATAATTTGAATTATAAATAAATTAATATATATTTACATATTTATGAAATTATAGTAAATTTATTTAATTAATTAATATAATTAATATATAATTATATATAATTATATAATTATATAAATATATAATCATATAATTTTATTTATAATTAAATAATAATATTTATAATAATATTTGTTTTTAATTTGAATTATAAATAAATTAATATATATTTAAATAATTATAATATATAGTATGAAGAGGGTGCAAACCATAAGTTTATGCCCATGGTTCCAAAATCTATTGAAAATAAACAAGCATACATGAAGAGATAGCATAAGATAGGCACAAAATAAAATTTATTGAAAAGCCACTACTCTTATTCAAAAAAGACCATGGCCCAAGAGACGAGAGTTTCTTCATCTGTAGGAGTTTCCGACACCTATGTCTCATAGATGATAGCCCCTCCTCTAGTTTTTGGGTTGTTTCTATGGGGCATCATTTGCATGAGTATCAGTGTTAAGATTTGGTGGGATATGACACTCAAGTGGTTGAGGATCCTATTCTCCAATCAGACCCATCATTTACTATGTGCCTAAGTATTTACCTGCAACATGAATAGCTACATGGATGTTGCTGAATTCTTGTTTGAGGAAAACCCTTCTATTAAACCTGTTTAATATTTCATGTAACCTAATTTTACCATAGTACGAGGAAGCCTTTTTGAGGACAGACACCTATTTGATATGGATGGACACATCTAGATGATGAGATGCATCAAAACATTGGATCTCCCTTGATGTAACCATAACCTCTCCTGTCTATTTTGGTCAAAAATTATTCCCCATCAATGTACCACCAATAGAATCAGATGCAACCTCTAAAATCTATTGATTGACAATATGTAGTGCATGCATACTCATGTCAGGGGTCCATGGAATATTAGACATGAAATATTTTTCTGAAGCAGAAACATCAGATGGTGCAAGATAACTTGCCACATCCTGTAAGAATGTCCCAACATAGACAGTGGTGGGGGAGACAGATGCCCTCTTGGTTTTTTTGGGTTTTAACCAAGGAATATTATTTCTCTTACCATTAACATCATTCATTAAATCATCTCGAATAAGATAATAAAATTCTATTTCATATATAGTATTAGATGAGACATCATTACTCACATGATTTAGAAGTTGAGTGCCTTCCTCAGCCTTTCCCAAAGTATGAGTGGAAACTATCACCAAATTTTCAGTACCACTCGCATATATATGATAGCCCATATGAAACATACTATCACTTATTTTATAAGGAATACCAATTATATTAGTTGGGGGCCCAAAGTGTTCCAATTTAAAGAATCATGGTCACCTAGATGACCAATATAAGTTAATGATTCATCTTGCGAATTCTGGAAAATATGTGGAGAAGCAGAACAAACTGAAGTTGAATAAATAATGGTTCATATTATGAGAGAATACACAAATTGATCGTGATGACACAATGCATTTTTAGAGATGAAATGATCAATCTTCTTATAAGGATAAACTTATAGCACATGATGAGACATATTTCAAATGTAATGGATCTGATTTGAAGGCCATTAGTAATTTTGAATCCATTCATACTGGAGAGTGAAGTGAAGAGGGAACAACCACATTGACATATCATGTTTCAAATCATGGCATAGTTCTGGAGGCTGTTGATCAATAGGCATTTTCACAATAAGAGGGATCACCTATTGATTTATTTAATGGTGGAATGGTTGATGATTCCTACTTAAATGGTAATAGAAATGGGATTATTTTAAATCCTTCTAAGGTGATTTTATAGGAAATGAAGAAGGATATTTATTGGAATACATTGAAGACTACAAGGGATATAAATGGGAAGAAGAGTTTGCAAGAGGCCACTTGTTTTATTTCTGCACCTCTTTTGGATGCTGTTTCATCTTGTAAAGGTTTTAGTGGGGTTGTACCATAATGAAGGTGTTGTCTTAGAGGGTTTTGAGGGTCATTCATGTTTTCACACTGATGAAGATTCAATATCCTTTAAGGGGATAACTCTAGTGATATGTCGACTCATCAATGGAATGTGGAAGTAATGGTTGTTGAGGCATATTACATCTCCTGTATTCTTATTATATGCACCCCCATTTGTCTCAGTTTTGGAGGGGACGTTCCAGATGATGACACTTTTGAGGATTTGGTGTATCCATGTTTTCCGAGTGGTTAGATGACTAAAGCTGGTGATGTTTAAATCTATCTGGAGGTTCCATATATGGATTCTCCTGGTTTAGGGTAGTCTGTAGTGATGAGTGTATACATTATTCATGTAAATCATTTGAAGTAATTGAGGGTCCAAAATCTCATCATTCTGAATAATATTCAATATATATTGAGGGGATACCTCCATGGACAACTAGGTGAAATATAAAATGAATATATAGATTGTACCAAATTATTTTGATATGTTGGAATCCTACAATTGTCCAGATTTAGATGAATGTCATTCTGAGAGCCTTCAGGAGAATGGTGTCAGAAATAAAAAGAGGGTGAATGAAGTATTTCTATGGCCTGTTTTATATATTGGTGATAGTTTTCTTCATCATTGGTGAATGTGAAGGTTCCAAATGAGAATCTATAAGTCTCACTCTAGGATTACCGTGCATGGGGACACTACAAAGACTGATTTACCAAGGGATAATATTATAGTTATTGAGACCTTACCTTTGGATAATAACATTGAATAAATCATGTTTGATATTTATAATGACCATCAAAACATGGTGCTGAGGAATAATATATATGGAAGTCATCATTTTGAATATCATAGTGTGAAATAAGACCTACAAGATATGGTTGATCAAGATAAATATTGGGAATCCCAAAAATAATAGAAGAGAGATTGACACCAAAATGGTCGGGTCAAATCGCATAGAAGGGGTTATAGACACAAAGAAATGTGATTGTATAGGCTCTCATATTGTTTTATGGATGTTCCATATATTCCACTTGTTAATTTTTAATTTTCATTGTCACTTTATATGATTAATCATTTTTTAAATTTTTTTGTTTAATTGGATGGAGTCTATGGCTTGTGTTGTTCGTTATATTTAAAAATAATTATAAAAATAAGTATTTATGAATATAAATATAAATTAATTAATTAATATTTATAAAATTATTAAATTGTATTAAATATATTTAAATAATTTGTATATGTATCATATTTATAATTATATATACTTATATATTAATAAATCTATATTTAATTATATAAATACATATACTCAGAACTGCACATACCATGGATAAAATCTGTGGATCTGGAAATTGTTTTTTTTTAAATAGAAAATAAATATAAGGAAATAGAGGTTTATAATTATTATGAAACATCACCAATATTTATTCAACATTCACCTCCATTTATGTCTACCACCCTTCAACAGGAGAAACCCTACCCCTCAAGTGTCTTTGCCTTTTATATAATTTAAGATCATGCCAGTTTTACTCCAAATAATTGGTTCCCATTGATTTATCTTCATCATTATATGAATGAATGTCATCAGTTCCATGATTAATGGAAAAAACATCAAATAATACTTTCTTACTATTATATCTATTGAAAATATCATTTAATGAATATTTATTCTTACCCGAACTATAGGCCAATGGGACACCCTATTTAGTCACCTTACCTTCTAGAGTAGAACTTATAATTGGACCACCCACTGTATCCTCATGTCCAACATGCTTCTCATATTGTTATTATTAATTTTACTAAGTCAGATCCTCATTAAAAATATGTGAAGGTGGTCTGGAATTCCTAGAAGTGACAAGCTGATATCCATATTTATAAATAAGGTGGACAACCTTTGAATAGTTATGGAAATAACATTAAAAGATGGTTTTTGAGTAGCCTTCCCCTTCTTGGCCTCCTTCTCCCCAATCAGGTTAACATTTTAGTTTAGTCCAGGTGTACCACTAAAAGGGTTCTAGTCAATTTACTCTAAAGGTATTATAATTACATCACTTATAACATCCTTAGATATTTTTAGCTCACTTTTATATGGGGTATCATTATCATCCTCTAACCCATGGATTAAATGTGACTACGACTTCCTCTCTAGATATGGATTAATACCCAATGTAAAAGCATGGGATCCTATAACAATTGAATATGAAGACACACTCACCTCAAGACAAGCCTAAGAATATTTTGTGTTATGCCTAGTTTTTTATGGAATTTCAACATTCATTCTCTGGTTTCCCATGGGATCAATTAAAAAAACTATTTTTTTCTTCATTAACTATTGATCATACTTCTTCTCTATAATTCCTTCAAGATTTCCTTGAATGTAACCCTCATCACCATTATAAATCAATATTCTTTAAGAATTGTTCCTTCTAAAATATAAGGTATTTTATTATTTCTTCTCCTCTTTAATCGCAATCCAAAAAATTCACCTAATATGATTCATATACCATAATGTATTTTAAAATTAATCAAACATCAGTTGGATGACACCTCACTTAAATTTCACATACTACACCTATTTTGAGCTTCTGCAACTTCACTCACACTTCATTTACATAGATTTTATGATTTGTTCCTATTTTAACATAGTTACCAAAATAAATCCCACACAATGATCAATGCAATACTCTAATCCTCAACATTTTTTTGAACTCCAACCCATTACAGTAGAACTACTTTATCATCAAGAAATTATTCTTCAATAAATAAGGATTTGTTTCAAATTATTGGATTTCATAATTTTTTATTTTACTATATGTGAGGAATTGGGTGGGATTTTTACTGTATTATTAAAACATCCAAACCATTCTCTAAGGTTTTTTAAATTATGATCTATATGCATGTGTAAATGTCTATAAATTCATCATCAATTTTTATTCTTTTTTGTTTCATTTTTTGTTTTTTTGATTAGAGATTGATTTATTTTCATAATATTTTTCCTTCTAAAGGATAAATGCATGATCATTCTTTGAAACTAAATTTAATTAAAACAAATTCATTTAAATTTATTTTTCAATGATTAAAAATTTTGTTTCACAATCAAGGAAAATTTAATCTCAATATTATATTTATAAAAAGAATTTATGGATCCTAAAATAAAAAAACATATTCCCCTTTATTTGTTCCAACCAAACATTAAGTAGAATATAGAAAAAAAAATTAAGAAAAAAAACATGTAATATATTGATATATGTTCATAACACATTCCAGAAATTTATAATAACATTTTTAGGTGAAAAGTTTAAAAAAACTAGTATCAATAAGGAATTCAAAGACCTCAACATGTATAATATTATTCCAATTTAAGGTAAACATGGAAATAAAAAAGTCATTCTTATAAATCATCATAAAGAAAAAAACATCTTTTGAATAACACTTTAACTCTATATGAGATATAATAATTAGTCATTATTAATAAAGAAGTGTTTAATTTTTCTGATATGCACACAAATATATATGTATTTCGTCCAATATATAAGGATATATGAGAGGAAAGATGTATATTCCTTCCAGAGGTATTATATTGAACAATTTTGATTTATAGGAAGGAAAATAAAGCATCACTTTAAGCAATGTACTAACTTGTAACTAATAATAAATTGGAGTTTGATTTTTTATATGAAGTATGAAAATAGAAAAGGTATGAAATTTATATCCTCGGTATCATTGAAGAAAACCATCCACTATATTCGAACATAAGTGACATTGATGGATCAAAAAATATTTAATGGCCAAATATCATATTGGAATTGATAAGGTGATAGAAAAAATGAAAAATAGGAAGATGAATATTATAATATAGAATAATGTATTACCTTTAAAAAGAATTGAAAAAGTATAATATTATAGGGAAGAGGTAATTTATCCCTGAGAAGGGGTGATAAATAATTGATAAAATTTTTCGTTTATAATCAATCTTTAGAAATTAACCTCTTTTATTGATTAATTACTTCATCAACTAAATTTATAGTGTCCTTTTCCTTTTCAAACAATTTATAAAATATGTTTCAAAACATTGAGTGTTATATATATATATATATAAAATGGGACGAGGGTTATATTTAATTTTAAATTAATACATGTGTAATGAAATAAGGTGGTATCTATATTTAAATGATGATTTTAACCTTCAGATACCTCCTAGAAACATTAAATCTCCCATGCTACATAATTTCAATTGTCAATAACACAATGTAAAGGACATGCCAATAACACCATAAAAAATATATAATATCTATCATGATCCCACTGTCACAACCTTAGACTCACATAAATTTAAGATATATTGAACTTCAGTCCTCATACAAAAATCCTTTTCCATTTCATTATGTAATGAATGTTTTTCTTTAAATGTTTGAACTATAACAAATGTATCTGCATGAGTACATGTAAGACTATAAATATGATCTAAATGGACCCAAAATTAAACAATACAAAACATTGAGTTAATATAATAAATATAATTTATATCAAATTGAAGATCTTTTCATGTTTAGTGTTTCAGAAAATTTTGCCACAAATCATACCTAACAAAACCATAGAAATACAAAGTGGACACTTTCAATTGTATCCATTTATTTCATAAAAAACATTAAAATGAAACTTATTTTATTTTTATGTTTAATAATAACATTTCTTCTATTCTATCATTGAATCTATTCTCCCTTAAAACCTATGAATAACATTTCAAAAATCATGATAAGCTCAAAATGTTCTGTAAGGGATACACAAAGAAAGAAAACTATTAGTCTTTCAAAAACATGGAATCATAAATCCTTTATAATAAAGTTAAACCTTTCACCTTAATGAAGTATTAAATAAATTACTTGTATTATTAGCTCATTTATTACCTTTTATTAATTAATATATTACCATATAAACCATATAATGAAAATATAACATGAAAAGGTAACTTAGGAAATAATTATACTAAAATGGAATAACTATACCATCAACTTCCACACATGTCACTCTTATAAATAGAATATTCATACTACCTACATTCATACCATATGAATTGGAGTTTATAATGTTACCAAACTGTCTTTGTTTTATCATATACCCACCTGCCTTTGTTTTATCACATAACCCCTATCAAATGTTTAAGTACCACTATATAATCCTAACACACCAAATATTTCCATTATCAACAATTCACTCATAAAATATCATTTCCAATCACAAGAAATAATTTTAAGATATCGAAATAATCATTCAATTACCATAAAATATTTCTATAAAAAAATTCTAAGAAAATTATTTATTTATACACCTCATAAAATAATGTGCTGAATTACATCTAAATATGCCTCAATGAAAGGATATGGAGACGAAGTCCCTTACATTGCGTTTGAATTGCCTCGTATATTATTTATATTCTTGAAAAATAAACTTAGGTTAAGTTATAATTTCTTGAGATAATTTTATAGTATTATTATTCCCTTTATATTCTTTATTTCCATGATATAATTATTACATAATTATTTTAGTTCATATGAAACGTTTTGTCGATATTTGTTACTTGAGTCGAAAATGACCTTTGTATGATGTCAATAGTCATTGTGGTCATAATTACATCATCCATAGAATAATAGTAATGAAATAATTATTATTTTTATACATTAATTATACTTTTAAATCAAACCATTAATTATGGTTATTAAAAATGAACAATGTTATAATCATGGAAATCGTAGGTTGTACCTACACATGACTAACGTTTTACATTTTTAATTGATTGTTATGAAAAGAAGGTAAGTATTATTTAATATTTTTATAATTATCATAACAAAATTAATATAATATTAATCATTTAAATATAATTATGTATATATATATATATATCATATAAGTAATGTAGTGAATAAAAAAGAATCGCATCGCTTCGTGGAGGTGATAGTACACATGTATGCACAAACGATGTTATCATTTTGTATGAATGGAATGAATGAAACTAATTGATATATTATAATAATTTAATGATTAATATGTTATGAATATCACATGTGAAAATTAATTATATTATTATAACATATCATGAGAGATTGTTTTGGGAAACTAATTAGATCGGTTCATGGAGGTGGTAGTTCACACATACAAACAAACGATTAATTTACATCCCATTTAATGTAAGTGGATATGGATTTAGGTGATGATATTAATATAATAACATATCTTTATATTTATTATATTATATTTACTATTTAATCATGGTTGAAGACGATTTTAGGGATGTGGAAGAAGAAATAAAATAGAAAGAGTTAAATAAAACCATTACATTTCCTTCAGGTGTTCACCTTTCATAACAAATTAACAACACTAAAAAGGGTTTTATTCATAATGTATCTGTTAAATAATGTGTGGAGGGAATAAATAAATGGTTTTGAGAGGATATTGAATGAAAAAAAGCTTTTGAAGTGTATGGAATATAGTTAAATGGGTTCCCTTTTATAGGAGAATGGAGGGGTACTCTTAGATTTATTAAAAGTATTAAATTAGTATAAATTCATTTTCTATTACAAAAGGGTAAAAATTGTTTTTGTTCAAATATATGATGATTATGTCTCCAAACATAACAATACAAATGAAATTAGATAATTTTGAATATCTTTTTAATCCTTATCTTTTTGTTTTAGCCCTTTTAACTCTAAATATTTTATTAAGTAATTTACAATTTGAGTGTAAAAAAAATTCCCATAACATAACAAAATAAAAATCAATGATTAATTAATGTAATCTTAAGAATTATATCAAATACTTTTCGAAATCACTGATTTATATAAATTTTATATCATTTAATTAAATATTTTATATTTTAAAATACCAATAGTGTTTGTTTTGAAACTACTCATTAGTTGGATTTTTAAACATACCATAATAGAAAGATAATTCTAAAAATGTTTTTTAAATTATATCTAACATGTATAAAGTTTTCCAAATAATTTTTGGATGACATTAAATATATGAAAATATATTTATTTAAATATTTATAATATCATTTATTAGATTCTTTCATTAATTGAGAAATTACTACATCATCATCATGTCACCGTGTAAGTTAAATATGTATTTCCTAAAAATTATAAATAAATTACGATGATTTAGTTAACATGTTTAAGTCTCTAGAGAACATTTATTGTCAAATATATCACTTATATAACCCCATATTAATTTTTTTAGTATTAAATGACATGATTATGACATCTCAATCATCACTTTAAATAAAATGTTATATATATCAAAATCACACCAAATTGGCTTCCATAGGGCACAATTTCAGACCAAGGATTTTATTGGACATAATTAACTCAAAAAATAAAATTAGGGCAGGGTTTATGTTACTAGTATAATATTTATAATATTTTTTTAACTTTTAACTATCTGATTTACCCTTAATTGTTGTAATAAAAATAATTACTAAGGTTACTATTCATAATATCCAAGAATAACAGCGACCTATTCACATAATATGGAAATTATGATTACAAATATAGAATCCATTTTTCAAAATTTGAAATGCCTAATATGGAAAATTTAATTAAAAATTAATCCCTTTGATGAAAAAAGAAAATGAGTTTTTTTACGTAAAACACTTAAAAGTTCACATATTTGTTCTATTCAATTTCATTGTGAAATTTATTCTAATGACCAAAATTGGATTAAATAACAAAAACATAATATAAATATAATTTAAAACCAATTAAAATTATAATCTTACAATAAAAATAAATTATAAGAGAAATATTTTTGAATTAAAACGTAGTTTTTTCACTATTCATTAAAATATGAATTTTATCACAAAAATACCAAAATTTAGCCAATGTAAATTACGATACTCTGATTCAAAATAAGAAGTTTATGTTTTCAAATAAAAATTTTAAAATTAAAAAAATTATATTTAAAATGGGTTCTCAATAAAAAGGCAGTAAAATAACATTTTAAAAATATTAGTGCTTTTTATGCTTAAAAATAACTTTATTTTTATTTTAAGCGCATAAATGTTTTTGGAAAAAAGCATAAACATTTAAAAACACGTTAAAATTTAATAAATTTATATCTATTAATTTCTTCTAATACATAATCTAGACGATAACTACCACTTAAAATTAGAATATTCATAATATATTATTTTTGGATATAACTCAGTGTTGTGTGCAATGTTTAATTTTGGAGAAACCCATTGTTTCATGTTTAGTACACTATTGGTCATATCATCCCATATAATATAAAATTACTATATAATTCATAAATATTAATAGATATGAAACTATTATTTTCTATTATTAATTGGGATTTTTCATCCCTCCCCCCTTTTTTTAATTGTGTCCTCTCATGTTTTTTCACTAATCAAATAATTTGGGGTGTTTCTCCCTTATAAAATTTTCAGATTCCCTTGTTTCCTCTTCAACAATATATTTTTTTACATAAAATCATAACCTAATTAATCACCTTTTTCCACATCAATTACTCTATGCAGTCAAGAATATTGACTGGCAGTTCTTTATAAGATAGATTCTATTCCTACCGATCTAATTCTCGACTCAAAAATGAGATGGAATCGGAATATACATTCATAACATAGAAACATGAAAACTTTTGTGTACCTGGAATAAAATCATATTTAATGACACTATTTAGAAAAGCAATCCATCTTTCTCATGGATTTCATAGGGTTCCATGACCATTGGACTCAGCTTCCCCTTCTTACCAAAATGAATCACACTTTTCCTTGGAGAGACATTGAGAAATACATGATCACCCACCTATAAAGAAAAATCATTTCTCTTGTTATCTAGAAAATGTTTCTACCTACTCATTGTTTCCAAATCTGTCTCTGAATCAACTAAACTTTCTCTAACATTTTCTCCACCAATTTTGATCCCATAAACTTCCTTTTAATTACTTTATCGCAAAAAATATGGAATTAATCACTTCTTTCCATATAAAGCCAAAAAATGGTTTAATTTGTATACTTGAGTGAAAACTATTATTATATGAAAAACAGAACAAAGAAATATGTTTATCCCAACTTATTTGGTAATTAATTGAACTTTCACACAACATCTCCTAAAATGTCTGAATATTTCATTCTTATTTCTCATCTGATTGAGGAAGAAAAGTTTTAATGAATATTAATTCAGTACCCAATGACTTATAAACGACCATAAAAATAACTAATTGAACCTAGAATCATGATCTAATACAATGGAGAGGGGAAATACAAGTATCCTTATAATATCATTTATATAAAGCAAAGAAAGTTGATTTAGAGACAATGTATCTCAAATAGGAATAAAATGAGAAGATTTAGTCAATCAATTAGTAATAAAACAGATCATGTTGTTACCTTGAGAAGTCATTGGTAAACCTAGAATGATGTCCATGGATATATTTTCCCATTTTCACTCTAGAATTGGAAAACGATGCGGCATCCCCTTGGGAAACTGTAGTTTTGGTTTAACCTTAGAAAAAGTCAAACCCTTCATGGAAAGTCATCAATATCACATTTCATTCCATTCCACTAGTAATATTTCTTATGGTCTCTATACATCATAATGTTGTCTAAGTGAACTAAAAACAGAGAAGTATAAGCTTCATTTAAATAATACTTTATCAACTGTGAATCACATGGCACACATGATCTCTTCCCAAACCAAAAAACACATTCTTTATCAATGTCAAATTTAGGTAACTTACCTTTCCTTCCCAATTCATCATTTTTCTATGACTCACTATCTTCCCTATGTGATTTCTTAATTCTATCTAATAGTGATTGTTGCACTGAATCCTAAAAAAAGATTAATTTCCAACACTAACAACTTCCATGCCAATATTTATCAACTCATTAACCATTGGATAAAATTTCATGCAGTGAATGGTTATTGTAGGATTACTTTTTTAACTCATAGCATCAACTACATTATTTTATTTTCCTAGATGGTAATGAATCATTTGATCGTAATCCATGATTAGTTCAATCCATCTCTTCTGTCTCATGTTCAATCCTTTCTCAGTGATTATATAAATCAATCTGTTTTGAAAAGTATATATCTCAAACTTTATGCCATAGAAATTATGCCTCCAAATTTTTAATTTAATAAAAATAGATGCTAACTTCAAATCAAGTGTAAGGTAATTTAACTCACGAGGTTTCAACTCAAATGAAGCATACAAAATTACCTGATCATTATACATTAGGACACAACCATTTCCTTTCAATAAAGAATCATTGTCGATATCAGGATCCCCATTTCTATAAGGAAGGGCCAAAACTGGCTCATTTACCAATATTCCTTATAGTTCCAGAAAACAATCATCACATTATTTTATCCAAATGAACATAACCCCCTTACGTGTTAACTTAGTTAGTGGGACAGATAGCTGAGAAATGTTTTAAAAAAACCAATGTTAAAGGCCAATTAATCCAATAAAAATACGAATCCCCATGATATTGGAAGGTCTTGGTCACTCTTACACAACTTTTATGTTATAGGGGTCAATACATAAGCCGTCTTTAAAAACATATGACCAATGAATTGATTTTTTTCAAAAAAAATTCACTCTTACTAAAATTTCCATATAGTTTCATTTCTTTTAATGATTGGTAAACAATCCATAAGTGACATTTATGTTCCTCTTAGATTTTCAAATTTAGAAAAATATCATCTATAAACATAACCACAACCAGATCCAGAATAGTAATGAAATAATCCATTCATGAGATTGAGAAATACAACCTGTGTATTAGATAACCCAAAGGGAATTACTACAAAATCATTATTCCCATATCTTGTTCAGAATGTAGACTTCGGAATTCCATCCACATTCACCTTCAATGGATGGTACCCAGACCTCAAATCAATATTCGAAAAAATACTAATATTCCTGGAACAAATAAAAAAATCACTGATATGAGGAAAATGATACAAGTTCTTAAGGATGAAGTATTTCAAGGCTCTATAATAAATACAATGTATCATGGAACCAACACTATTTTTTCAAAATAGAACAGGACCACCCCATGTTGAAGTGATGGGTCAAATGAGATGTTTTTCAAGTTATTATGGAAGTTTTTATTTAATTCACCCAAATCTAATCAATAAATTTGATAAGTGGATTCATAAATAGTATAATCCTAATGAAATAAATCAATAGTAAATTCAACCTCATGATTATGAACAACACAAGGAAACTCATTAAGAAAAACATCTGTGAACTCATTCACCACGGGAATGTCACCAGTTAAAATTATTCCTTAGTTTAAACAACATTATCAAGATAAGATTCACTACCATATTTGTTCAATATATTTGATTTATGGTATGTTATAAAAGGTTTTAAATCCTTGAATACAAATTTATTATATTCACAACCTATTTTAGCATGATAAACTAATATTTAATCCATAACCAAAATGATATAAAATTTAATTATGGAATGTTCAACAAGATTTGTAGAAAAACCCATCCCACTAATGATAATAGAACTATTTTTATAAATATTGGTTTCGTTAATACTTCATCCAATACTTTTTACCAAAATTCATATATTACATTCCTGAGGTTATATTTCTAATTTACTTACAAATCACTCAGTGATGAAGGAATGTAAGGATCCAAAGTCAGACAAAGCACTGAGATATTTTAAAAAATCTTGTAACATACCTATCAACAATTAATTTTATAGTCCAACATCAACCATAGTACTAAAAAATTATTTTTCCACACCCTTATGATTTATATCTTACATGTTTTCACCATGGGTAATCAATTTGGAAGACACATTTTCATAACTCCCTAACACAATGCAACTAAGAAATCATACTATCAGCCTTTAATGGCTTGTTAGATCATCTCACTTGCAGTCATGAGCAATATGACCAGTACAACCACATCGGAATCACCACACAGACATTGAGAGAAATTCTAAAGGATTACTTTTACCACACTTCTCAAGAGATGGATATTTAGTTTTATTAACTCAAAACTTATATTATCGATGATTTCCCATTTCCCTCCAACAAGACATGTTCATCTCCTTGTATTCATGGAACACATGATCAATTGAAAATTTCCATTTATACCTTCTAATAAAATCATACAAGTTTATAATAGATTTTGAACTCATGATAAGCTAATTTAATTTTATATCTCAACTAGAATACTGAGTAAAACCAATTTATCTTAATATTTATATCCTGGATAAAATATTGGACATACCTTTCCAAAATGGTGAAATTTTCTTTATATGCATCCACCAAATATTCCTCATTTTGTTTCAATTCTATTAATTTATTTTCTATCCTATGTCGAACAGACTTAGAAAAATATTTACCAAGGAAGATAATATTAAATTCATTCAGTTCCAAGGAATAAATATATTCACTTCCTCTGATATTTTTAACCATTTACCACCAATGATCAGCTTCACCTTAAACAGTATAAACAATAAGACTATCCTTTTGATTTACAAAACTCCACATTACATCAAAAATATTTTCCAGTATTTTAATTCACCCATCATCTAGCATGGTGTTAGATAATCTATTAATATGGGAGGATGGTGCCTCAAGAAATGCTCCACTAAAGATATATTTCTCTACGTTTTATTTGGTTGATCTCATGAATAGACGCCACCACAAATTATCTCCCGTGTCGACTGAGATATTAATTTAAAAAAACTATTCAGTTCTGTTTTTGACCATCTCAGGATGTTGATAAGGTTTTTTTTTCTCTAGATTCCATTCTAGTGCAGCTACCCTATTTCTTCTATGGAAAACTATTCTAAAGAGACATTTCATGGGAAAAAATATGGAAATATTTAAACACTATATCTTTTCAGTTTGATGATAAATAAATAACAAAATTTAGGATATTCTCTTAAAAATATTCTAACCCCTAATGTTATCTAAATCATCATTTGATACCAACTATGATAATATAGGCTTAAAGATTATATAATCTTATGTTAAGTAATTAATTACACTTTATGTCACAAAAAAGATATTTTTATGTTTATATCATTAGATTATTATGCCATTACTTATATATAACTGAACTATATAAATACAAAGTGGAAACTTCCAACAGTATCAATCTCTTTCATAATAAAAACATTTTAAAATAAACGTGGTTTCATTTCATGTTTAATCATTAATTTTCCTTTATCCCATCATTGACTATATTTTACCTTAAATATGATGAAAAAATTATACAACATTGGATGAGTAAAAATGATCAGTAAGGGATATACAAAGAAATAAAATTTCTATCCTTGCAAAACTAATGTTAACCATAAATAATTTATCATAATGTAATAATTTTCAACATAAAGTAGAAGTAAATAAATTATGTGGATTATAATCTCATTTATTACCTTTTTATAAAAAATCATATTACCATAAAACCCATATAGAGAACATGTAACATATAATTGTAATATCAGACATAATCATACTTCAATGGAATAACCCGACAGTCGACTTCTATACAGATCACTCATACAAATGGAATAACCATATGATAGAATTCCATAACCAATGCACTAGTGGTAATAATGTAACCACCCATTCTTGGTTTATCATGGAATGAACTATCTTAGGTTTATCATGTAACCACCCATCAAATGTCTATGTACTATGATATAATAAGAACACGTAAAATATTGTAATTATCAGCATTTCACTCATAAAATCTCATTTTCAATCACAAGAAATTATTTCAATATATTAAATTAATAAATACATTTTAAAAACAATTATTTATTCCAAAATACAAAGGAAATGATTTATTTGTTGACCTTATAAATGAAGGTGGTTCATAACATAAAAATATGCCTCAATGAATTAAGATTGAGATGAAGTCCCTTACCTTTAGTCTGAATTGTATCGTACATTATTTATCTTCTTCAATAATAAACTGAGGTTAAATTATTCTTACTTCAGAAAAAATTTTAGTTTCATTATTCCCTTTATATCCCTTATTTCCATGTTATAATAATTACATAATTATGTGAGTTAATATCAGAGATTTTTTCAATTCTCAGTACCTGACTCGAAAATTAAATTGGTATGATATCAATAGATTATATGGTCATAAGTCAATCATCTATAAAATAATATTCATGATATTATTATAATTTTTAAACATAAATTATCCTATTAAATAAATCCATTAATTATTAAAAATAGAAATATTATAATCATGGGGATGGTAGGCCGTACATACGCATGAGTAATGTTTTCCATTTTTCTTGATCATTAAAAAAATAAGGTAATTATTTTTTTTTGTTAAAAACTAACAATAACACCATTAATATCATATTAATCACTGAAATTTATTTATATATATCATACATGTGATGTAGTGAATAAAAATGAATAGCATCGCTTCGTGGCAGTGATAGTTCACACGTACGTACGAATGACAATATCATTTTTTAAGTGCATGGAAAGATAGGTTGTAATTGATATATTATTATAGTAAAATGATTAATATTTAATTAATATCACATGTGAACATTAATTCTAATATTATAACCCATCATGATAGGTGGTTAGGTAATGCAAATTAGATCGGTTTGTGGAGGTGATAATTCACACGTAGGCATGAACGATTAATTCCTTTCCAATTTAATGGAAGTGGAGGTGGATTTAGGTGATTATATTAACATAATAAAATCTCATAATATTGAGGATTCTGTATTTATTATTTCATCATGGATAAATATGATGTGTGGGAAGTGAAACAAGAAATAAAATAGAATGACTTAAATAAAAACATCACCTTTCCTTCAGATGATATTTTTATTATCAACTTAAAACCTCCAAGGAGGGCTGTATCCCCAATATAAGAATTCAAGAATGTGGGAAGGGATTATAAGAAGGGTTTTGGTAGATTTTGGATAAAACTATGGATTTTTAGGTGTAAGGAATAGAGAGGAATGTGTTCAAATTTATAAGAGAGGTGAGGGGCACTCTTGGAATTTTTAAAAATATTAAATTAATATAAATTCATATTCTATTAACAAAGGGTAAAAATTTATTTATTTAGAATATATTATGAATATGGATCAAAATATAATCATCCAATAAAAATTTTACAAGTTTTAATCTTTTTTGTAATCTTTATCATTTTGTTTTAAACATTTTAATTCTAACTATTTTATTAAGAAATTTACAACTTATTAGTTAATATAATTACCATAAAATTTCAAATAACTAATTAATGAGTCATTAATGATATATCATGACTTATTTAAACCATTATTATTAATCATGTAGTTTTATAAATTTTATATATTTTAATAAAATAATGTATATTTTAAATTTCCAATAGTGTCAATTTTTACACAATTCATTAGTTGATTATTTAAGAATATCATATTAGAATGATAAGTTCGAAAAGAATTCATTAAATCATCACCAACATGTCAAATTCATCCATTAAATTATTGTATGACATAAATTAGGTAAAATTATATTTATTTTAATATTTATAATATAATTTATTTGAATATTTTATTAATTAAGAAATTAGAGCATCGTCATTACGTCACCATTTAATTTTATTATTTATTTCATACAAATTAAAAATTAATTATGATGATTTAGATAATATTTTTCTCTCTCTATTATATATTTTTAGTTGAATATATAACTTATATAACCCCATATTAAAATTGTTTTAGTAATGAGACACATGATCATGAAATCTTGGTATTTATTTTAAATAAAATATTATAAATGTCATAATGACATCAAAATTTCATAAAAAGGAAAATATTTAGGCCTAAGGATCTTCTTAGTAGAAAATAACTAATCCAATAAGATTTGGAAAAGTTTTAGGTTAGTTTTATAATATTTGTAAAATTATTTTAACTATTAATTATCTGATTAACCCTTAATTGTTGTAATATAAATAATTACTAAAGTTACAGTTCATAACATTCAAAAAAGGGACCTATTTACATTATTTGTACCTTTTGATTCCAAATATGTAATCATTTTTTTACCAATCTAAAACACCTAATTATCATAAATTAATTAAAAATTCATCCCATTGACGAAGTAAGAACAGTTGTTTTTTATACAAAATGTTCAAAAGTTTACATAGTTTTTCTATTAAATTTATTTGATAAGTTCAGTACAATGACCAAAATAAGATTAAATGATAAACAAATATTTTAAAAATAATTTTATGAAAAATAAATCCAAACAAATAAATTAGCTGAAAGGCAGTTTTGAATTAAAAAAGATATGTTTCTGAAGCATTCAATGGGGCGCATGCATCCATCAGTCGAGGAGGATCTAATGGGTACATCCCTTAGAGGGAGTAGATAAGAGGTTTAGTAGATGGGTTGATCTGGATA